>JAYESD010000006.1:19201287-19801287 GCA_036927565.1 Tuctoria greenei
ACTGATGGCTAATATATGCCCATTAGATAGACTTTTGAAGACGTAACTTTAACAAAGTTCTTCAATTAATGGTTTCGACGGACCAGGACCGTGATGCAGCAAATTAGCAATCTTCGTTTATTATTTTCATAGAGAATTGTATCTTGAGCTTCAAGTGAGAAGAGAGGATAAAAATATAACAGTATTCATTCACAGGCCATTTACAATACTAAGGAGCAGCAAACATATAAATGTGTGGTTCCTACCTTTATTGAAGCACAAATAGCATCCCGACTGACCATAACAATGCCATCTACAAGTTCTTTGCACAAACGAAATGTCTCCTCTCCTACAGCTTTGACAGCTACACCATCAGCAAACCCTCCAACATGCTCTAATGTTACCCTTTTACCATGGCGCAAGGACAAGGCCATTGCATTTGCATCTGATGGTTCTACTCCAATTATTTTCACCTGTCAAAAGAATTATTGCAAAATATACAAAAACAAATTATAAACCTGACTGTAGACCAAGGTAGGAAAATATGTGCTGGGCTCAATCATGGAAAGGATTAAAATTGCAAGATTTTCTTGTTGAGAAACAATTCAATCTCCACAATGCACTTAAAGAATGAGTCCATGTCTCCTTGATCGCAAGTAGATAAACTTGTTGAGCATAATATTGTGTAAGAAAAAAGCTACAATACAATTCTCACCTCTGGGCGAACCCGTTTTACATAGGCAGCAATTCCAGCAATTAATCCACCACCTCCCACAGGTACAAAAATTGCATGCAGTGGGCCTTGCAGTTGCCGAACAATTTCCATACCGACAGTTCCTTGTCCAGCAATAATGTCGGGGTGGTCAAAAGGAGGTATGAACGTGCGGCCTTCTTGCTCACATCGGATTTTTGCATATGACTGAGCTTCATCGTAGGAGTCTCCCTTGAGAACTACGGTTGCACCCAGTCTCTCCACTGATTGCCACTGGAATTAAGGTAATGTGTTTATTATTTGATGAGAGTTAAGTAAACTAAATTGCATTCTTTTTAGATAATGAAGTACAAATCCCATTTCTGCAGCAAAATAAATGGCGTGAAGGGGCAGATTTAACATCTGACATATAAGGATCAATAACCTTAATTTCTGGTGTTGTCACGGGCATGACTATAACTGCATCGCATCCTAGTCTCTGAGCGGAAAGAGCAACGCCTTGGGCGTGATTTCCAGCAGAGGAGCAGATGACACCCCTTTCCAACACCTCACTGGGGAGCTTTGCCATCATATTGTATGCTCCTCTCAACTTGAATGAGAATACCTTTACAAAGTAAAGAAAATAAAGAAATCAAACAGTTCTGTACCTTTCAGTTAAATTGAATTTCAGCACATGGCAACAATCAAAACAGTCAAAATAAATTATGAACCATACTATCTATCAAAAGTATGTACATAAAACCGGACAGAAAGAACATTCATCTCTAATTACCAGCATTCAAAAATCAATAATTCAAATGACATTGAGAGATATTTAACGGAGCAACATATCCTGAGATGTCTATTGTGCTCGCATGAATACTAACGTCAAGGTGGAAAAATAAATGGACGTACCAGCACCTAGCTGAGAATCCAGGAATCTATTCAAGCCAACTGAACAACAAGACATATCATCCCTTGGTAAATCCCAAAAGCACCACTGTGATGGAATGTTCAATAGAACATTCAAACTATCGTCAATAACAATTGCAAAAAAAATCCACGAAGCATGTAGCAATTTATTGTGAATCCCAGCATTCTCATCAAACGGAAGGAACTCCCGGGGAACAAAATGGCCTAACAATTGGGCGTTCATGGACACAAATCAACTGAGATAAATAACAGGAGGGTTGCGAGTAGCTGATGCTTACAGGCTGCAGATCCTCGCGCTTGACCCAGAGGTTGACACCGAGGCGGTCGGAGAGCTTGGTGGCCAGCTGCAGCGGCGACTCGATGGCGACGTCGTACACCTTGGACGACAGCACGCTGGTGAGGTACTCCATCGCGCCGGGCCCTCCCGCACCCGCGCCGTGGCCGAACTCATCCCGCTCCACTCCGCGATCCATCGGGCCCGCCACGAGGCACCCGCTCTCCCGCTGCAGCGAATCCGGCGCCACCCGCAGCATCGGTGCCGGCGGGGGCGCCGGGACGGCCGCCAGCGACGCCTCAGCCGCCGTGGTCGCCGCGGCAGCGGCGACGGTCATGCGGGAGGGCCTGCGCCCGTCGAGGCGGGGCGACACGGCCGGAAAGGAGGCCGAGGCGGCGGTGGCGGCGGCCATGGTGCCCCTCGCGGAATTTCTGATTTGTTTTCCTCTAAATTGATGAGGCGAGGCGAGGCAGGGCGGGGCCGGGTGATATGGTGTGCCACGGCCCGCGATGGACGCGGGAGTGGGGGCGTGGGACATGGTCCCCACGCACGATCATCCCGTCAGCATCAGTATCCGCGCGCGCGCGTCCCCATTTCGTTGGCTTTTCTCGCGTCGGCATGCGCTTCCGCGCGGCAGGCTTGACACGGATCGACGAGGCGGGCCGGGCGATCGCCGATGGGCGCCCCTGAAAGCGGGCTCGGAGGCCGGCACGCCGGCCGAAGGATTCATGGCCCACGGCCATCAGATTAGGCATGTACATTCGTGACTGGCATTTTAACAGCATACAAATGGTTTCGAATTTTAGTTGATTATTATTGCTCGAATTGACACCAATGGACATTCGTGACTGGCATTTTAACAGCAAACAAATGGTTTCTAATTTTAGTTGATTATTATTGTTCAATTTGACACCAACAAACACCTTTCCATTGCACAATATCTGAAGTGTCCTACATCAGAGGTAGTTTCATCTTTATTTTTAACGACAACGGATTATGTATTATAAGATGATAGAATTACATCGTCTATATTTACAAGGCAATAACAAGCTCCCGACACAGTTCGGGATCAACTACGATGTAGCGCAGCGAATATATTTAGGCATCCGGCGAGCTGCCAGACTCGAAGAAGCTCCTTGATGTCAGCAACCAGTTGTTGAGTCGAGCGCGAGGATGTTTCAAAAATACGAGCATTGCGTTCCTTCCAGAGCTCCGAGATGGCAGCCAACACAACCGTCCTCAATCCATTGGCTCGCGGCGACCTGCCATCCGGCCATAGCCGATCAAACCAACACTGCACAAAGCTGCCCTGTTCCCAAGTGTCAAAGTGTGGAATCGACACTTCCCCCGATACTACTTAAATCGTAGCTCGCGGAGGTTCTTGATTGGTTGAGGCACGTGAGATTTGGACAAGATGATGACACGAGAGATTTACGTAGTTCGGTCCGCCTGAGCGTAACAACTTACTCCACGGGTTGTGTGTTTTGTATGTATAAATATCCGTGGCGCTATGAGCGTATGAGCTTGCCTGTTGTAAGGATCGAATGCCCAAGAGGGAGGTGAATTGAGCTTCTTTTTAAAAATTTAAAGCAATAAAACTTAATTACTAAAAGCCCAATTCCCTATGCGAACAACTTATGCATTCAAGTGAATAGTAACTTTGCGGTATATGAAATGCATAAGTGTAAGGTGAGAGGAAGAGAATGCAAACTCCCGAGGAGACACGAGGATTTATCCCGTGGTTTGGCAAGATCGTCAAGATCTTCCTACATCCACGTTGTGGCACCCACCAAAGGGTATAGCCACACCCAAGTCACCGAGACTAGGGATCTTCACTATTCTTCTCCGTTTGCCAACCTCGGCAAGGTGGAGCTCAAGTCTTGTACAACTTGGTTCCTCCGGGCTTCCACAACCGTCTTGGCAAGATCCGGAAGTTTCTCTCAATTACAATCACCAAGGGACACTCCCTTACAGCTCTCACTACACTAGAGGTTCTAATCACCAAGAATGAAGGCACACAAGCACTATCTCTAGCTAGTTTTAGCCTATCTCTTGGTGTGTAAGTGGTGTAGATGATGTAGAAGTGATGGCTCAATGTCTTGAATGCTTGAGAATGTGTAGAGTATGTCTGGTAGTCAAGACTTTTTGAATAGACTGGTTGAAGGGGTATAAATAGCCAGCCTCCACGAAATAGTCGTTGGAAAAGTAGGCTGACATCACTGTTCTGCGCACACCAGATGATCCGATGTCTCCCCTTCAGTTATCATCAGTCAAATCCAAATTAGCTGATGTCATTGTGTCAGATATGATCGTTGTTAGACCGATGTTGCACTTGTCTTCTCATCGGATGATCTGGTGGCACTTCCTTCAGAATTGGTTCAAACTTGATGCTTACTGGAGTGTTTGACCGATGTGTTCAAAGTTGTACATCGGATGATCCGGTGTTACACTTAGTCCAGGGATATAGCTTACTGTACTGATGGAACGATGTAACATTGTCTTTTATCATCGGATGATCCGGTGAGTACTTGGTTATGAGGTCTTCTTCTTCTGCTGAACCAACTCGACTGATGTGTTGTTCTCTGGAAACATCGGTTGATCCGGTGAGTTGATTTTGTTTGCTTCGAGTTGTTCTAAGTGATTCTTTTGGAATTTTCTCGATTGACCTCTTAGACACTTGTTGTAAATATTCTTCTGATGATTATCAAGCATTGAGTGTTGTCGATTATGGTTGAATAGTTTGACATATGAGCTTTTACTTCTAATATTCATAACATTGATTGATCTTATCAAATGATTGTTTAGGGGTCTCTAATGATCAGTAGTTGATGTTCATATTCATATAGATTTCATTTGATTGAGTGATATGGGAGACCTTGCATCCACAAATTCATTAGTAAAATCCAATGGTTGTCATTAATCACCGAAACCATACCTCGTGGGGGCCTAGATGCTTTCAATCTCTCCCTTTTTGGTGATTGATGACAACACAACAAGTGAAGCATAATAATAATGAATTTGATAGTACGATACTCAAGAAGATATGCAATGAGTACAAGATATGGCATATTAAACTTAGAGATTAATAACGCGAAAGCTCAATCGATCAATAACCCAAGAGAATAAGTGGCACATGAATACTCAATGAATAGCAAATGAGTAGCAAAAACACCAAATTACAAAAGATATAGATAGAGATTCTAACTCCCCCTATAGCTAGGACTCCCCCTGAGACTGAGCTATCCTCCCTCTGACTCTTCTCTAACTCTTCTCCCCCTTTGGCATCAAGACACCAAAAAGGAATCCGAGTGCCTAAGAACCCTGAGTGCTCAGAGCGATGACGAACTGGTCACCGTCGGGGGTGCTGTCGTCGGAGCTGCTGCCTGCAGCTGCGACTGAGGCTGGAGTAGAAGTGGAGGGAGCTGTAGGAGCCGCTGTCGGTGCCTGCTGGGTCTGGACTACAGGAAGAGGGGCACTGACAACGAACGCCGGCGTCTGCTGGAAAAGCGTCGTGGCCGACAGCGGAGAGTGAATAGGGGCACCCGGAGCAAGCAGTGGAGACATGCTGATCGTCGAGATCGGCGTGATCGACACTGGTGCTGCAGCTGGAGCCAGAACAGGTGGGGCTGGAGCAAAGCCCGGAAGCTGCGACGGTAGGGCAATCTCGGTCTGTGTGTATAGGTTGGTGATCAACCCCAGGATGCCCATCATCGCCTGTTGCGTCTGCTGCTGCTGGTCGAGGGAGTGCTGGTGCATCTGGTCTATCAGCCCAGTCAGCCTGGTCGTGCTGCCTGGGTGAGGGAGGAGGTGGAAAGTACTCCTCAACACTGTCATCTGTGTCACTCTTGGACCAAATGTGCTGAAGGTCCTCACCCTGAGCCTCTGCCTGAGCCAGTCTCTCGTCTTCCTTCTCCAAGTCAGACCAGTCTTCCTCGGACAGACGAGCATGGACCTGACGCTCAACTGGACGGCCAAGGCGGCGGTCTCCAGGAGCTGGAGCACGGTAGTGGTTGAACCGTGTGACATTCTCGTCGGTGAGACTGTCACGCACAGCCGTCCCTTCAGGAGCAACCATGTAGAGCAAGTAGCTGATCCAGTGACCAAATACGAGCTGTCTCATCATCCCAGCTCCATCAGTGATCACGTCCTCTGTCTCACATAGGAGAATGTCCACAATATCGAACTCCATCGCGTCCATGATGTAGAACAGGAGAGTCTGCTGCAGGCTGGTAAACCCCTCAAGATATCCGGACCTCGGCAGAGGTGTGCGACGCAAGGCGAGGTGCACAGTGCGCGCAGCCGGAGTGAGCAATGCCGGTACCCTCGGCTGGTCTGGAGAGAAGGTCTGAACAAATAGTGAGCATATCTCCTCCAGTAGTGGTGCCACTCCTCCAGTGAGCGGCCTCCTCGGCGGGTCAGCCTGTCCATACACCCTCTCGTGCAGACAAGTGTCATGGAGATCCACTCCTAGCAGCTGTCCCAAAGTCTGTCTCGCAAGTGATGGTGCTGGCCCATGAACATGAAGTCTACGGATCTGCGGCCCTCAGAGACGTAGAGTATGGCATAGAAAACACGGACCCAGTCCTCCACATATGCACTCCTCTCGTAGGACATCAGCTCCACCAGCCCTCTATATCTCTCAAACTAGGGGCGTATCTCCGTCTCGGCTGCCAGTGCAAGCTGATCCCAGTCCAGAAAGTTGTGCTAGAAGAGCTTATGGCCCCGACGTCTGTACGTCTCGTACAGCGACGCCTGAGTCAAGGTCCAAAACCGGATGTCCACAAGTGCCTCTCTGGGCTGCGGGAACCACTCCTCAAGCAAGATGCTCCATCTGAGTCTTCTGAGCTGCTTGGCCTTCAATTTTCTGTAATCCATCAGCCGGACACCCTCACCAACACGGACGTTGGTGTCCATCTCATAGACGACTCTCTGGGCCGCCTTGTCCTCTCGAAGATCGACAGCTGATGGTCTCGAACGTGGTACTGCCGTGGAATGACCCCCACAAGTCCTGGTCGAGCGCCGGCGAACAAGCGGCACTTCCGGCTCTTCTTCTTACTCGGACTCATCCGGCACGGGAGGCTACCTCTGACGAGCCTCGCGGATCCCCAATGATCCTCCTCGGCCACGCTCTCGCTCCTCGACGGCGCGAGCGGCCATCAAAGCCTTCTTTTCTTCTTTCGACATCTTTTGCTTCTTTGCAGCCGGCTCCGCAATGGCCTTGCCCTTTCTCTTCTTGCCACGAGCCATTGCGATGAGACAAGTGACGATGCGCGAGAATGAGGTTGTGTCGGGCGCACGGACGCGACCGGAAACCCTAGCGGTGAAGAAACGGCGACCGTAGAGGGAGGCACCACAACGGCGCAGAGGGTGGCGGTGTGGCTGTGCTTGGGGCGGCGGTGGTGCACGGGGTGGAGTAGAGGCGGCGACGGTGGCGCTGGGTGGAGCAGCGGCGACAGTGAAGAGGGCGGCGGTGGCGGTGCTAGAGGGGAGCGGCGGCGGCGGCGCTGCTGCGGTGATGCGGCGGCGGCGGCGGCCGGAGGCGGCAGGGCGAGCGGAGCAGCGGCGGCTGAGATGAGGCACGGGCGAGGTGGAGTCGGGGTCAGGGAGAGAGAAAGGAAGGTGGAGCAGCGCATTTAAAAAGTGGGGCCCAAACCCTAGCTCAAAATTTAACACCGGATGAACCGACGATAAAAGATAGGAGCATCGGTCGAATGGCACAGTAAGGGTATTAAAAAGGTACTATTTACACCGGATGGTCCGACGTGGAAGGGGTTTGCATCGGTGGAATTCAACACAGTTCTAGAAATGTGAACATCGGATGGACCGATGTTTCACATAATGAACTCGTCGGTTGATTAGTGTTACTGATTGAACTGACTCTTGGTCTTTGAACACCAACTTATCCGATGATGGTCTGCCCTAAGCATCGGATAATCCGATGACTACAAAATAGCAACATCCCATATATGTCCTTTGACCAAACAAACAAACAATGAGAAACACATGTCTCAGGACTTTTTGGGCAACCCCTTACCCCTCAAAATTGCTAATTGCCAATAACTTGGCTAAGCCTTAAAGCAAATAGAACACCGAGAAAATAGGGAGGAAATTATCCAAATAAAATGTAAGGCCCACGCTTTGTGAGCTAGAGGATGAAGCCTTCTATCTCTTAAAAGCATGTTCCTTTAGGCATTAACGCACCTAACATTTTGTTCTTCCCACATCATATGAGTTGAGATATTGCATTTTAAACAAGTCTCTTTCTCATGAGGTGGGTTCCCCTTTGTGACAATCTACCATATGCAATGCCAAACAATTTATAATGCAAGAAATCTAAATATGAGTGCAAGTCTATATGGCAGGCATCATGCAAGACATAAAGTAAATCTATCTTGCCAAGTTTGAACCTTTCAAAGGCTTCTTCAGGGAGAGCCACTCTCCAAGCCTTGGGGAAACCCAAAAGAACCTCCATCCCAAGCTAAACCTTGCTCACCCCCATCCTTTGAAAGTTAGACAAGACCTATATGAGATGCATTCGTACATGATCATGGCAATTTACATGACGTTCGATGCATCTAGCACATTTAATTCACTTCTTAGTCTAGAAAAAGTTTTCTCATCAAGTGGTTTAGTGAAGATATTCGCCAATTGTACTTCGGACCTAACACCTCGCAATGAGATGTCTCCCTTAGCTTCATGGTCCCTCAAGAAATGATGGCAAATATCAATGTGCTTAGTGCGGGAGTGTTGAACGGAGTTTTTAGCTATCTTAACCGCACTTTCATTGTCACAAAGGAGAGGCACGCAACCAAGTGTAATACCAAAGTCCAAAAGGGTTTGCTTCATATAAAGAATTTGGGCACAACATGCACCGGCCGCAATATATTCCGCTTCCGCCGTGGACAAAGCGACGGAATTTTGCTTCTTGCTAGACCTAGATACTAGGGAACGCCCAAGCAAGTGGCACCCACCGGAGGTACTCTTGCGATCCATGCGACATCCGGCAAAGTCTGAATCCGAGTATCCCAAGAGATGGAATTTTGCACCTTTAGGGTACCACAAACCCACACTAGGGGTATGCTTAAGATACCTAAGTATCCTAAAGACCGCCTTCCAATGCGATTCTTTAGGTGCCGCTTAAAAGCGAAGCATACACTAAACATGATATAGGGCCTAGATGCGGTAAGATAAAGCAATGAACCAATCATAGAACGGTAGTTAGATTGATCAATAGGTTTACCATCCTTATTCGCGTCGAGATGACAATTTGTTGCCATTGGAGTGCTTCTTGAGCTACAATCTCCCATCTCAAATTTCTTCAAGAGGTCCTTGGTATAATTTTCTTGATAGACGAAGGTCCCCTCTTGAAGTTGCTTGATTTGAAATCCAAGGAAGAAGTTGAGCTCTCCAATCATCGACATCTCGAATTCCCTAGACATCATTTTGCCAAACTCATGGCTAAGAGCTTCGTTAGTTGAACTAAAAATAATATCATCAACGTAAATTTGACAAATAAATAATTCTCCGTCGATGTGTAGATGTTGGAACTTGAAGCTCCCCCTTGATCATGGCCCTCCTCAACTTTAGGCTTGTCACAACAACATCATTCTTGCTAAAGGTGCAGGTTAGCCCAAGATCACAAAATTTGTGCAATAGAAAGCAAATTGAAACTAAGTGACTTAACATGCAACATATTTGAAATAAATAAACCATGTGAAAAATACAATCTTACCCAACCGAATTACCTTCCCCTTAGAATTATCACCAAAAGTGACTTGATCATGATTGTCGGGGTCCTCTATGGAGGTGAACATACCATTGTTGCCGGTCATGTGTTGAGTGCACCCGCTATTGAGTGCCCAATGCTTTCCACCGGCTTTGTAGTTCACCTACACACATGAATTCAATTTTTGATTTTTGGCACCCAAGCCAACTTAGGTCCTTGTATGTGTGATACAAGTGTTTTTGGGACCCAAAGTTGCTTGGGGAGCTTCCCCTTCACGCCCTTTATGTCCTTGCCAATGAACCTTGCTTTCACCTTGCCATCTACTTTACTCAAGAGATAATAATGATCACTGAAAGTAGATTTGTAGTTAGTAGGCAATTTTGGCGAAGGTCGGTTAGGAAGAGGACACTCCCTTGTATGGTGACCGGTGATCTCACAATGTTGGCAATAGGAACCAACTTCCTTGATGAAGCTTGTTCTAAGCTCCGGTGAGGGCACCTTTCCTTTGTTAGGCACTGGGAAGGATCCAAGTCATCTCTTGTTGAAGGCCTTTGCTTGTTGTAAGAGGATTTCCTTGTGCTTGACTTCTCCTTTAGATAGTCTTGCCACACTAGTGCGGAGACTTTCAATTTCTTCCAACAAGTCCTTCTCCCTAGTGTTCTCTTTCAAAGGCAAAGACTTGTGCAAGATATTAGTGGCATGAGAAGTAATGAATACCTTATCATTAATAGTTTGTTTCTTTACATTTTTCACTTCTTGATCAAGAGCTCCATAAGCAAGGTTAAGTACTTGATGCTCTTGGATTAACTCATTGTGCTTTCCCAAGAGTGCTTGGTGGGCTAAGTCAAGCTCATGATGATCTAGCTTGATCTTAGCCTTATCCTCCTCAATTCGCTTGACATGAGATTTGAGTGTGTCATGCTCCTTAAGTATGCTTTCATACTTGTCAAGTAAATCAAGGTTAGCACTCTCAAGCTTAGCACGAGTTTCTTCAAGAGCCTTGACCTTACTCTTTTCCCTCTTAATGATAGTGTGGTATTCATTTATTAATGAAGTTAAATCATCGAGGGAAAGCTCATCATCGCTAGAATCATCACATACCTTGGTGTTACCTTTAGTCATGAGGCACATGGGAGGTGGATGAAGAGGTGAATCATCATCGTTGGCAATGGCAAGGCCGGCCAAGCTTTCTTCTTCCGTTTCATTCTCTTCATCACTTGATTCTTCATCGGTGATCCATTCATTTGCCTCACACATGAACACCTTTTGTGGTCCTTTTCTCTTCTTTGGGAAGAGTTTTGCCTTCTTGCCCTTGTCATGTTTCTTTTTCCCAAAGGATCTTGGTTTGGGCTTGTCCTCTTCATCATCCTCACTATCTTCAAGCTTGCGATGCTTGCTCTTGTGGTTCTCTCTTCTTTTGTCCAGTTTTGGACAATCATAGGAGATATGACATTGATCACCACAATTATAACAAGTCTTGTTGTCATCTCTCTTTGGTAGAAATGCTTTCTTTTTGGGATCAATGGTGTATCCCTTCTTGGCAATCTTGGAGTTCAAGCGAGAGAACTTTCTCATCATTGATGCAAGCTCATCATCGCCATCTTCACTTGATGCTTGCTCTTCTTCACTTGGGCTAGGCTCAACCACTTTCTTTTTGTTGAGATTTGTTCTCTTGACGGAAGCCTTTAGAGCAATTGTGGTTGAAGATGATTCCTCCATCATCCCAAGCACACTCATCTCATGAGCGTGAATCTCTCCAATAAGTTCTAAAACTTCAATGTGGTCAAGAGATTCTTTTTGAAGCATGGAGTTGATGATGTTGTACTTTGGCTTAGGGAGGAGCATAAGAATCTTGCGATCGATGAGTCCCTTGCCAAGAGAAGCAATATCAAGAGCATTAATTTCTTCAATAAGCACATTTAAGCGAGAAAACATTTCATTGACATTTTCATGAGGTAACATTTTGAACTCATCATATTTGGCTTTAAGCATATGATATTTTAGTTCTTTGACACGAGAAGAACCCTCATGAATTTCTATCAAGCAAGCCCAAATTTCCTAAGCCTTTTCTTTGCTAGCAATCCTAGCAAACACATATTGACTAATGCATTCATAAATTGCATTCCCAGCTTTAGCATCCCACTTGATTTGATCACCAACATAATTATGTTCACCAAATCCCGCGTGGGTCGCTTCCCATACTTCGGAAGCAATAGCCTCTAGATAAGCGCGCATGCGTGCTTTCAATAGGCAAAGTTCTTGCCCTCGAAGATAGGAACCGAACCCCCAACCTTGGCCATTTTAGCTCTCTAGCTGTGAAGCTAGAATGATCCAATGAGCGACCTTGCTCTGATACCAATTGTAAGGATCGAATGCCCAAGAGGGGGGGTGAATTGGGATTCTTTTCAAAAATTTAAAGCAATAAAACTTAATTACTAAAAGCCCAATTCCCTATGCGAACAACCTATGCATTCAAGTGAATAGTAACTTTGCGGTATATGAAATGCATAAGTGTAAGGTGAGAGGAATAGAATGCAAACTCCCGAAGAGACACGAGGATTTATCCCGTGGTTCGGCAAGATCGTCAAGATCTTCCTACATCCACGTTGTGGCACCCACCAAAGGGTATAGCCACACCCAAGTCGCTGAGACTAGGGATCTTCACTATTCTTCTCCGTTTGTCAACCTCGGCAAGGTGGAGCTCAAGCCTTGTACAACTTGGTTCCTCCGGGCTTCCACAACCGTCTTGGCAAGCTCCGGAAGTCTCTCTCAATTACAATCACCAAGGGACACTCCCTTATAGATCTCACTACACTAGAGATTCCAATCACCAAGAATGGAGGCACACAAGGACTATCTCTAGCTAGTTCTAGCCTATCTCTTGGTGTGTAAGTGGTGTAGATGATGTAGAAGTGATGGATCAATGTCTTGAATGCTTTAGAATGTGTAGAGTATGTCTGGTAGTCAAGACTTTTTGAATAGACTGGTTGAAGGGGTATAAATAGCCAGCCTCCACGAAATAACCGTTGGAAAAGTAGGCTCACATCACTGTTCTGCGCACACCGGATGATCCGATGTCTCCCCTTCAGTTATCATCGGTCAAATCCAAATTAGCTGATGTCATTGTGTCAGATATGACCGTTGTTAGACCGATGTTGCACTTGTCTTCTCATGGGATGATCTGGTGGCACTTCCTTCAGAATTGGTTCAAACTTGATGCTTACTGGAGTTATTGACCGATGTGTTCAAAGTTGTACATCGTATGATCCGGTGTTACACTTGGTCCAGGGATATAGCTTACTGTACTGATGGACCGATATAACATTGTCTTTTATCATTGGATGATCCGGTGAGTACTTGGTTATGAGGTCTTCTTCTTCTGCTGAACCAACTCGACCGATGTGTTGTTCTCTGGAAACATCGGTTGATCCAATGAGTTGATTTTGTTTGCTTCGAGTTGTTCTAAGTGATTCTTTTGGAATTTTCTCGATTGACCTCTTAGACACTTGTTGTAAATATTCTTCTGATGATTATCAAGCATTGAGTGTTGTCGATTATGGTTGAATAGTTTGACATATGAGGTTTTACTTCTAATCTTCATAACATTGATTGATCTTATCAAATGATTGTTTAGGGGTCTCCAATGATCAGTAGTTGATGTTCATATTCATATAGATTTCATTTGATTGAGTGATATGGGAGACCTTGCATCCACAAATTCATTAGTAAAATCCAATGGTTGTCATTAATCACTGAAACCATACCTCATGGGGGCCTAGATGCTTTCACCTGTCTATGCATCGTGCGACGCGACCCTTTTATACTCTAAGGATTGGTCGTTATATCACTTGCCTGGTCCTACATGTGGTCGTGGCATAGTTAACTGTCTAATACACGATAGCTGAATATTAAGTGTGGTTAGTGGAGTAATAACATGTCTTAATGATAGCATTACCCCTATTTTCAGTCTACTGATTGTGCGTCATTAATATGACATTAATGACATGTAATCAGGTCTTGTAACTGTCGCTTTAACTGTCCCTTGAAGGTCCGAGCCGTTGGAGATCTCTCTGTCTTCCGTTGAAGTCCTAACTCTGGAGGTTCGACACGTGGCAGCCCTAGAGCTTCCCTCTAGTGGGTTTAGGTCTGGGGTCACTGGGCACGTGGCAAGACCGGAGCTTCCCTATGACGGGTGTTAGGTCTGGCCTTGTGATACACGTGTTAGTGTCAGAGCTACCCAAACAAAAGAGGTGGATCCAGTACTGTGCAACACGTGTGGCCTTCACAGGTCTTCAACTTGAATGGGGGAAACTCCTTAGCTTTTCTTGCGGTATCATGGGGTACCCGGTACACAAGGTACCAAAAGTGGCCCCCGGGCCCACCTCCGGGAGAAACCCTTTGGGTTAAGTTATTCTACCGGGGGGTGGGGCCATCTTTGATTCCTGCCTTTTTTGAAGCATCCATTCCATCTTTCTTCTGTTTGTTGTTGCGACTTCAAAGGTCTTCTGATGTGCCGTTGGGGCGATGCTCTTTGGTTAAACCGTCACCACGTGGCTTCTTTTGAATGTGGCAGGTGAGATCTTTGCGTGCGGATCTCACACAATTGAAGGTCGCCGGTTCTCGATGCAAAAAATGTATCGGTTCCGCGCGCCTTGTGAGGCTGCCGCCCTCAGGCTTCCAACCTTCCATCATGAAGTGTTCACCTGGGGCAATAGCTTCGGCCTTTCCACCAAAGTGGACCTGGGCCCTTTCATCATTGGCAGGGTAGATTTTTGAAAGCGTAACCTCGGTCCCATTGCGGTTTCCATCCAAGTGTTGCAGAGGCTTACTTAAGAAGGAAAGCTCGCACGGTTTGAGGACTCTTCACACTTTCAATCAAACTCGCGCTCAAAGCCTCCACACCCTCGCATAACCTTCCAACTTTTGCTCCACTTTGCCGCGATGGAGTTGGATCTTCCCCGCAGCAAGGTCAAGACCGACGAGGAGATGGAGAGTGTTCGGACCTACATGGGTTGGTCCAGCGACTCTTGCAACAAGGACATCTGCTTCGGCAAGCTCCCCTTCAAGAAGGAGCGCACCGGAGATATGGTGTACTTCGCAGCGTACGCCATGATGGGTCTGATCCCACCTTTCTCAAGCTTCCTCTTAATGTTGTTGGATTTCTAAAGCCTCCATCTTTATCATATCGCCCCCCACTCCTCTTGCTAGTGGAACCTTTCGTCCACTTCTACGAGATGTGGGTGGGCGTGTCTCCCTGCATCGAGCTGTTCCGGACCTTCTTCACAGTCCACAACACCAGCAAGGGGACGAAGCTCATCGGCTTCTACGATTCTGTGAAGCGGGAGAATTGCTCCTTCAAGTACTTGAAGTCCTTCCCCTCTTACAAGTGGGATGATTGGAAGAAGTATTAGATGATCATCACTGTGGAGGAGCATGAGAAGCTGGAGTTGTCCAAGGGCCTTCCCAATGTCGATATCGACGTCTGAAACGTAGTTCCGGAGTGTTGAATGCGTACAAGCCCATCCTGTAAAGGATCGAAGAATGCATAGAGGGAGGAGTGACCCCCCAAATGGTATTCGGCAATTTCTTGGTGAACAAGTGAGCCCCGCTAAAGACTAGGGAATGACCTGCATGGGCGTTCAATAGTGGCATGGATCATAACTAAATTGAAGTCGGTTTGAACACCAACTTGGACAATGAAGCTTTGAAGATCCATCTCAAAAAAAATTCAAAATGGAGGTATCTCCCGTGACACGCTGACTCCGCCGACTGCCTTCTTGCCTCTGAACATGGTTCTGGATGTTAGCGGGGAGATCCAAAGGAGAATGCCCGCATTGGACGACTTGGGCATGGTCGAGAGGCGCCCTATATCCGATGTTGCGATCCCTGGAGCTTCTACCGCGAGCCAGAAAGTTGATGACTGTAACACCCTCATTTTCATGCATCATGCCCTGCATCCATCATTAAATATGTTTAACATTGAGCAACATAAAAAGGAACAAGTTTAAAATGAATTAGAAACAAAAACCGCACTTAAGAATTCTGGAAAGTGCGAACTAGTCCGATTTTGATGCGGACTAGTCCGATTTCTCTCTAACCTCCATCATACTTGTCTGTTTTTGCTGTGGACTAGTCTCTTTTTGCCTCTGGATAGTTTCAGACTTGTCCGGTCCATTGCGGACTAGTCCAGTATTACAGGAATCCTTGAAATTTTGCTAAGTCACTGGACTTGTCCGGTATTACAGCGGACTTGTCTGTTTTCCCCTCTGACTAAAGTCGGGCTTGTCCGATTTTGGCTAGACTTGACTGTTTTCTCCTCTATAAGTTCACACTTGTCCGATGTCCAGTCCGGACTTGTCCGATTTCTCTCTGTCTAACTTCGTGCTAGTCCGACCCTTTTTGAACTTGTACGGTTGATGAGGACATCACTCCTATGGATATACACAACACTCCATTCAACATACAAGACGCAATCAATAGAATTCACACACACCAATTAATTTTAGAGGTGAGCTCGTTCTTATATGTTTCCTTATATATTTTTGAGAATAGATTGCTACCTAATGACTTAATTGTGATTAAGATCCATGGAGAAGTTCAAGAAGTAATTGGAGAAATATTTATGGGCGTGGAGGACCAGATATTACGTTCAAAGAAGATGGAAACCGACCCCAACTCAAATTTGTGTCCAACTCGGAGTCCTGAAGCAGTTGGCACTAAAACGGACGCCCGGGACGCATACGAACTCCGTTTTGGATAATTCTACATATGCACGGAAAGGGGAAAGGATAAACTTTCCAATGGCGCTGGTCCTATGTCAAAATTATGTCTGAGTCTACGGAAATCATCAAAACAAAATCGACTTCAGAATCTGTCAGGGTGCTGCGCCACCATATTGGGCCATTAGGCCTTGTATCAAGTCTACATCTCTTATTTTCGTGTCTTAGGTTTAGGTCATGACCCCAACACCCCCTTGGACGTCCTAACACATATATATTCTCTATAGTAGCCACCATAAACAATTGAGTTTTGCTTAGATTAGTAATATCGTCGTTCTATGGTTTGTGAAACCCCAACTTCGCGATTTCAGATCGTGTCTTCTATGTTCTTGCTTGTGTTCTTTGTTGAACTTGCAGGGATTAGCCTTCTTGGCGAGGTCAATCGTGTGCAGCACGGTTGATAACCAATGGAGCGATGGTGTAGTGATTGTAGGGGGTTTTCGTGTTCTACTCGAGACCCTCGGATCATCAACGTCGAGATCTCCATCAACCGACTTATCCATTACCTTTTGGAAGATCAAGACTAAACTCCACTTATCAATTGGTATCAGATTTCCAGGTTGTCCGTTAGGTAATTCATCTATCCATTACATTAGTTTTGTTTTTCATACCTAGAGTCCACAAAAAACTTGCAGTTTAGTAGATGTGTTCATTACTTTGTCCAAACCACCATTGAGCCTTTGCAACTTTCGTTTTCAGTTTGGTTTTGTTGAGTTTGTGTCCGTTGTTGAGTCATATTGATGGTTTAGAAAGTGTTTTTGATATTAGTTTGAGTTTCGCATTGTGTCGATTCATCTTTTTGAATCGTGCCATCACATCTAGATTATATTCATCTCTATCCAGTTCGGTATTTTGATCATATATCACACATACGAACTTCTAATTTGGAGTTCTTGTACTTTCTAGAAATCTTAAGAAGTTATCTACAACTTTCGTATTCATAGGTTTTTCAGAAAATGGAGTTATTGTGGTCAAAAGTGCATTAGATCTGAATCTGTTCTCGACCTAGAATTTCTGAACAGTCTGTGTTTCGGGGGCAAAATCTCCTATTGTTCTTGTCCAAAATAGTTCTTCCATATATTGAAATTAAAGAGGAGAGATATATATACAATCTTGTTGTTGTAAGTTTTTCTATTTGGAGCTTCTAAGTATGCCTATTTGTCTTTGGACGATTGAGCAGAAAATGTGTAACAGACCCACGAGCTATCGTTGATTGCTTTTCATTGTGTTCTTCTTTTGCAGCACATTATGAAAAAAAAGGAAGAAAAAAGAAAAATTCAAGTGCAAAACAAGATACAAAAGCCGCACAAAAAAGGAGAAAAAAACAACAAAAAAACAGAAGTGCTTGCATTCTTTGTGTCATCTAGTTTTGTCTCATGTCTTGCTATCTTGAACTACTAGGAACACATTTAGCCCAACAACTTTGACAAGTACTTTGGACACTTATTCAACTTTGCAATCTGATTGCATTGTTGCTAATCCTTGCTACATATAAAGTGTCATCCAAGCTACACTTTACTCTTGAGCAGAATCGATACACCTTTGCAATCATCCCATGCTTCATTGGTTTCTTCATACCGTCCACCATTTGCCACCTGCAGTGTCGGTAAGAACACTTGTAAGAGCGTGGTAAGACGCTTGAGAGTGTGTGATTCCACTTCCACATTGCCATTATCCTTTGTAGTTGATAGCGATAACATATTTTTGTTGTCTTCTGTTTGCTACTAACAATGTCAGGTAAAAGCAAGAATCATGCATTATATGCTGAGATAATTGACATGATGAAGACGGTGATGGAGTTGCTCGCTAAGAATCAAAATCAACCAATGTTTCACATGACATTCAAACCATCTTTACAACTCCTTCTACATAAAGTAATTACATTATCCCATCTCTTCCTTGTTATGATGGTTTTGGTTACGATGAATATATTGCTTGAGAAATAGAGTTGGATAAAAATTTTGGACAATGTCATATGTGTGAGAGGAGAAAGATTAGAAATGTTGCAAGTGCATGAGTAGATTGTGCATTAACTTGGTGGACCAATTTAAATGATTTAGAAAAATCTCAAAAATGAAAGGATATGAAAATTTGTATGCGAGAAACTTTTATGAATGTATCTAATTGCAAAGATGAAGTGCATCAATTTGAGGAGAAATTTCTTGTTGTACCTCCTTTTGTGCCTAACATTTTGCAGGACAATATAGAAAATAATGTAGATGATGCAAAAGAGAACGAGGCTTCCGACAACACTTGTGAAATTTTAGATGGATCAACTCACAATGGACTCGAAATTAGTGCTGAAATGGTAAGGCAAAATATTCTACAAATACAAAAGGTGAGAAGTTTTTAGATGTTCTGAATTTTTCCACCAATCATGGTATTTTTGAGGAGCAACTATTTAAATTGTTTATTTATACACCATTGTCACATGTTGTTTTTCCTGCTGATCATTGCGCTAAGAAAGAGTTGTGTGCTGATACCTCTATTATACCTATGCGAAAATAAGTTAATGTACTAGATGATTGTGTTTTGGATTCAACTACTTGTGTTGAATTTCATAATTTGATCACCACTACTGCTGAAAATGATGAGTTAAAATTGTTGTCTTCTCTAAATACTTTGGATTATATTGAATTTGACACTCTTTGTGATCTATATATTGTAGAGAGGAGAATATTTTCCCAATCTGAATTGCCTTTGTTAAGTAAAAATATTTTTCATGCTATAGGAAACTATGAAGATAGTGGTGAATTTATGGTGCATAAAATTTACATATGCTCAAATGCAAAATCTCATTTTGTGCTGCAACAACATAGTGAAATGAATAGATGCACTAACACTAATAATTCTTTGTCAAGTTTTTCTAGTATTTTTTCTTGCAACACGAACAATATTTAATTGAGGAGCATTGTTCGCCGCGGTTGTGCAATATGGACAACGCTCATTCTACCCCCAAAACAAGCCTCTTTGCTGGACATACGAGCAAGCCGAGGATGGCTTGTCATAAAGAAGGGGAGAATGATGAGATCATGTACATTATCATTGCACAAATAAACATGTACAATGTTTTTTTGTTTGGGATCCTAGCTAAATTGAATGGTCATGCTTATTTGGTGGAGAACATGCAGATGGTGCACTATATCGTCCACCACCTTGGCCTCCTCCTTTGATGCACACAAGAGGATTTGATGGCGTTGCACATATGGACCCACACATGAGAGAAGATGAACTTGAGTCGAGGGCAACTCCAATTCAAGAAGAGGATGATGATGAGGACATCACTCCTATGGATATACACAACACTCCATTCAACATACAAGATGCAATCAATAGAATTCACACACACCAAATAATTTTAGAGGTGAGCTCGTTCTTATATGTTTTCTTATATATTTTTTAGAATAGATTGCTACCTAATGACTTAATTGTGATTAGGATCTATGGAGAAGTTCAAGAAGTAATTGGAGAAATATTTAGGGGCGTGGAGGACCAGATATTACGTTCAAAGAAGATGGAAACCGACCCTAACTCAAATTCGTGTCCAACTCGGAGTCCAGGAGTAGTTGGCACTAAAACGGACACCCAGGACGCATACAAACTCCGTTTTGGACGTTCTACATATGCACGGAAAGGGGAGAGGATAAACTTTCCAATAGTGCTGGTACTATGTCAAAATTCTTCCTGAGTCGACGGAAATCATCGAAATAAAATCGACTTCAGAATCTTTCAGGGTGCTGCGCCACCATATTGGGCAATTGGGCCTTGTATCAAGTCAATATCTCTTATTTTCGTGTCATAGGTGTAGGTCATGACCCCAACACCCCATTGGACGTCCTCCCACCTACATATACTCTATATTATCCACCATAAACAGTTGGGTTTTGCTTAGATTAATAATATTGATGTTCTACGGTTTGTGAAACCCCAACTTCGCGATTTGAGATCGTGTCTTCTACGTTCTTGCTTGTGTTCTCAGTTGAACTTGCAGGGAGACTTCTTGGCGAGGTCAATCATGTGCAGCACGGTTAATAACCAATGGAGCGGTAGTGTAGTGATTGCAGGGGGTTTTCGTGTTCTACTCGAGAGCCTCGGATCATCAACGTCGAGATGTCCATCAATCGACTTATCCATTACCTTTGAGAAGATCGGGCCTAAACTCCACTTATCACCAGTAAATCGCGACTCTGAGTTGATCTTTTGTTTCATGACTTGTTTCTTGGGTTTTACATTAAGTGGGCCTAGGGACGTCGTGCCTAACTCTTTTAGATCCCATGTGGGACTCTAAACCGACCCCTACTCATCTCAAACTGGAATTCATTGAAATCCTAGCCTCCACCTCTATATAAACAACCCCACCCATTGGCTTGACATCTATTTGTCACTTTTCAACCACACCCAAACTCTAACTCATGAATAGCCGCCACCAAGGAGGGAGAAGGAGATCTAGAGCAAGAAGAAGAGGAGGAGGAAACGAAAGAGGGTCAAGATCTCCATCAAGTTTTCGTTCTTCATCAACAAGTCTCCATCAAGATCTTCATCAACCCTAGATCATCAAGATCCAAGTGTTACCTCCAATACCCTTGATTCTTTGGAGTCTTATACACCTGGTATACCTTCTACTTCCTCTTCCTTACGTGAATTCAACCCCAACTTTCCAGATTCACGTTGATCTAGAAAACCCTAGTTCGCTAGTTCCGCGAAGTGCGGACTAGTCCGGTTCCAAGCGGACTAGTCTGATTTTCCTGGTTAAATTGTGTTGAATTAATTCCAAAATTAGATCGAATCAACTCCAAACATGTGTAGACTTCTTCATAATCATTGTAATTGATTAATAAACATTATTAACAACTTATTAACTAGTTTTGCTCTGCATTTGCATTAATCATGCATGTCATGTCATATTGAGTAATATTTATGCTCTCTTTGATTGTGTTTCTTGTCTTGTATGGTTATTGTGCGGATTAGACGAATTTGTGCTAGAGAGTGCTGCGGAGGATCTTCAGCACCAGGAGTTTGAAGTCTTTGATCCTAATCAAGCCCAAGAGCAAAGCAAGTGTACTTGAACATATTGATCCTATTTTGATAATAAATATTTTGTTTGCAAAACTGCATGCTTGTGTAGTGTATCCTATAGTAGGAAGTTTACTAGCCTTGTTAAACCATCCTTGTCACCTGGAATATATGGTAGAGAGTCAGAAATGACTTTTTACCCTTGCTTCGCTTAACTACTTGGGATGGGAAAGCAACTATACTATTTAATTATGCATTAATGAGATTATAGTTAATATGAACTAGTTAAGATGATATGGTAATGGATGATCTAAGCAAATCTGGTATGTGGATGGGTTGGACGTTATGGTGGTTTGCTTGCTTTAGATCTAAGGACCGGTTCATGCGAGAATAAGCCAGGACTACAGTGCCACCACGAGGCTAAGTATGGTGTGGCGTAGCTGATTAATTAGGGTATTCCTAGTATTGAGCGGATCATTTGGCGCACCGGGGAAGGGGAGTCGGATTGGGTTTGGATATGGTTGGCGGGACTCCCTGGGATCTGAATGGTACAAGAGGGGGCCCTTGGTTGAAGATGTGCTCAGTTGGAGATATCGCCACCGGTGAAACCTCAGTGGGTCTGTACATGCTAGTAGTCCCTTTGTAAAGGCTATTTTGTGATCTCTTGGCCATCCACCTATGGTAGTGTTTGGCATAATGGAGGTTTTCTTTAGTCGCCGACGGGTGATGAAATCACAAACACGTGGGTAAAGTGGTACAAACTCTGTAGAGTATTAAAACTATCATGATAGTCATGCTCCCGGTTATGAGCACCTGGATGACCTACATGACTAGAGGGAAATTGGGAATTGTGATGGTTTGATACTGGTTATGGTCGATAATATGGTTATGGCTAGTTGTGGATTAAATTCTGGTATTGAATATGGTTAAAGGTAATGGTAAAATCCAGAATATGGATGATGGTAATGAGATATGGACTGGTACTACGTTATTAATTATGGTTTATGACGGGTTTACTTCACATACATATAATATATTGATTTTCAAATGTTTTAATGTACTTTTCAGCACTTATCCTTTATTATATTCATCATTTGTATTAGTTACATGTCATACTTTCCACACTTGCTGAGTATGACATGTACTCATCCTTGCAATGCCCCCACCAACAGTTGCATGTCAGGATTGGGAGTATAACGATGATAATGCAGAGTTCTAGGTTGTGTGTGCCGTTAGCTTTGCTTGTGGTGTTGATTGGAGCTGCGCTATACCCCATTGTTATTTGCTTAGTTTGCTTAATTAGTTATTTTTGCTGCATTAGTTCAAACATATCATTAATATTCATTAGAGTTTGTATTCGAGAATATTCTGAATTATGTAATAATAGTGGTTAATTAATCTTGTTCTATGGTAATTTTCTGTATATCCTTTTGTGATTGCACTCGTGTATGTGTGTTGAACGTCTTGAGCACACATATGTGTTAACTTGGTTTATTATCGGAACCAGGTGTCACAAATTGGTATCAGAGCCGCAGGTTGACAGTAGGATGCAACCTAGATAGAATGGACAATTTAGAGCACATAGGAGCACTCAGGAATCGATGTGCTTTTGTTTGGTGTGTTGTTTGCTATATATTGTTTGCTTGTGTGCTTAATAGAGGATTTTGGGATGCTTTAGCATTGCCATGTCCATATAGGCTAGTATAGGTAGTTGCTTAGTTCATATCTCTTGATGTATATAGTTGGGGACATTTCTAAATTCTTCTCTCTTGTTTTTCTTCAGATGGTGAGGACTCGCAACCAGAGGGATGACCATGATGAGGAGGAGAATAATGGAGCACCACAGAACAATAATGGACAAGAACCTACTCAGGGAGCTATCAATATTGGGCAGTTGTTGTCTATGCAAAACCAGCTCATGCAGACCATGATACAAACTATGGGACAGCTGCAGGCTGGTAACAACAACAATCAGCCCCACATGCCTCCACCGCCACTCCCACCTTAGCATAACCGGTTGGGAGAGTTTATGAGGACTAGACCGCCAACCTTTGCTCAAGCCGTTGACCCTATGGATGCTGATGATTGGCTCAAGTCTGTGTAGAAGAAGCTAGCTATTGTCCAATGCAATGACTGGGAGAAGGTGCTATTTGCGTCTCATCAACTGGTTGGAGCAGTTGCCGATTGGTGGGATTCGCTATGCAATGCTCATGAGAACCAAGCGAGGATTACTTGGGCTAAATTCAAGGAGAGCTTCCGTTCTCATTATGTGCCGGAAGGTGTTATGATCTTGAAGAGGCAATAATTTGAGAACTTGAGGCAAGGAAGATCGAGTGTGGGTGGATACCTCAATAAATTCACTCAACTCTCAAGGTATGCGCGTGAGGATGTGAGCTAGGACAGCCGGAAGCAATACTTGTTCATGACGGGCTTGAACAATGAAATCCAAGTACAATTGTTGAATTGTGATTATGCAAACTTCCAGAAGCTTGTGGACAAAGCAATTGTGGTTGATAACAAGGTCCATGAGATGGAGCAAGACACTAAGAGGAAGGTGCCGTACCAAGGTCAGCAACAAGGAAGTAATGTGCGCCCTCGCTTTGCACCACCCAATGCGCCATATTTCTGCTCTTCTGCGCCTGCTCATCGCCCTGGATATGCACCACACCAAACTCAGTTTGTGCAGCAACGCCCTGCCATGCAAGCACCTAGGCCCCCAATGCCTTTTGCGCCTCATGCCAATTTTCCTGGTGCAAATGTTCAGAATCAAGCTCGTCCAAATAATTCCGGTGGAGTTAGGAAGTGCTATACATGTGGAGAAGCTAGACACTTTGCACATCAATATCCTAAGTCAGACCTTAGTCAAGGAAGCAATGCGCCAAGACAAAAACAAGACCCAATAGAGGACAGCCGCAAGGAAATCGTGGACAGTAGAATTTTGCTCGTGGCAACGTGAACCATGTCTCTATGGAGGATGCTCAATAAGCAGATCACGTGGTGATTGGTATGTTTCTCGCAAACTCCAACTCGACGACTATGCTATTTGATTTTGGAGCATCGCATTCATTCATTGCATCGAAATATGTTGCCAAGTATAGTTTCCTATCTCTCATATGAAGTTTAATTTATTGGTTAAGTCTCCTAGAGGAGAGATGAGGACAAATATAGTATGTCCAAAAGTAAGCCTTAGAATAAGGGCGGTATATTTCTCCACGAACCTCATTGTTTTGGATTCTCAAGGATTGGACATTATACTTGGTATGGACTGGTTGAGGAAGCACAATGGAGTCATCGAATGTGCCATGTAGACAGTGATGTTGACCAATGAGAAAGGGATCACCATAGAGTTTGAAGCATCTCAAACCGCACCAAAGCAATTGGAGTTGAATCACATAGACGGTACCACAATTGAGGAGATTCCAGTGGTGTGCGAATTTTCGGATGTTTCCGGATGTGTTGCCAGGTATGCCACCTGATCGAGACATTGAGTTTGTTATTGAATTAATACTTGGAACTGCACCTATAACTAAAAGTAGGGGTGGGCAAAAAAACGGGATCGAAAAACCGAAACCAAAACCGAAATAACCGAGACCGGAACTGAAAAGATCGAAAGATTGGGTATCGGGTACTTTTCGGGTAGCAAATCTAAATAACCAAAAAATAAATTTTGGGTTAGGGTACCACCCTTGGGTAACAGAAATAACCGAATAGTCGGTCCATCAAATAATAAGTTAAATTATGTGTGGTAAACTATGAACAATTTAAATTTTGATAATTTATTTTCAAGTTGTGATGTGTGAAGTTGTTGGATTTAAATGTTTATTTTATGATTTGTCATTTTTTAATTTATAATAAATTACCTCATTTGGTTAAATTCATGAATCATATTAAATTTGTGCAAATATGATATGAATATAATGTATAATTTGTATATATCGGATAGGACCGAAGACCGAACCGAAATTTTGGTACCCAAAATTTTCGGGTATCTAATATTATTGCAACAATTCGGGTAGTGATTTCAAGAAACCGAATTTTGAAAAAGACTGAAATACCCGAACCAAAATATCGGGTAGACCGAACGCCCACCCCTAACTAAAAGGCCATATAGGATGCCTCCTAATGAGTTAGCGGAGCTCAAGAAGAAGATTCAAGAACAACTAGAGAAAGGTTTTATTCGCCCAAGTTCTTCACCTTGGGGAGCGCCCGTTCTATTTGTGGATAAGAATGATGGATCCCAAAGGATGTCTCTGGATTATCGAGCTCTTAATGAGGTGACCATCAAGAACAAGTACACCTTGTCGCGCTTAGAAGACATGTTTGATCATATGAAGGGTGCATGTGTTTTATCTAAGATTGATTTGAGGTCAGGATACTCTCAAATGAAGATTAGACCATCGGACATACCCAAGACAGCTTTTCAGACATGGTATGGATCTTATGAGTATACCGTTATGTCTTTTGGATTGACCAATGCACTTGCTTTTTTATGTACCTCATGAATAAGGTCTTCATGGAGTACTTGGATAAGTTTGTTGTGGTGTTCATTGATGATATCATGATCTACTCGAAGAGTGAAGAGGAGCATAAGGAACACTTGAGAATTACGTTGCAGAAATTGAGAGAGCATCAATTTTATGCCAAGTTCAGCAAGTGCTAGTTTTGGTTGAAAGAGGTGTCATTTTTGGGCCATATCATCTCTTGAGGAGGAGTATCGGTCGACCCCGAAAAAGTGAGGGGCGTGTTGGAATGGGAACTGCCACAGAATGTGAAGAAGATTAGGAGTTTCCTTGGGATGGCTAGATATTACTGCCGATTCATCAAGGACTTTTCCAAAATAGTCAAGCCAATGACGGAACTGCTAATGAAGGGGAAAGCTTTCCAATGGGCCCAATCTTGTCAAGAGAGTTTTGAGGGGTTGAAGAAAAGGTTAACCACAACCCCAGTTTTGGTTTTGCCGGATGTAAGCAAAAGCTTCGACATATATTGCGATGCATTGAGACAAGGACTTGGATGTGTGCTCATGCAGGAAGGTCAAGTGGTTGCCTATGCATCGAGACAATTGAGGAAACATGAGCAAAATTATCCAACACATGATTTGGAACATGCAACTGTGGTACACGCATTGAAGATTTGGAGACACTATATCCTTGGACATAGGTATGAAATTTATACGGATCATAAGAGTCTTAAGTATATTTTCACACGAATGGACCTAAATTTGAGTCAACTAAGATGGTTGGAGCTCATCAAGGATTATGATTTGGGAATCAATTATCAACTGGGACAAGCCAATGTAGTGGTTGATGCCTTGAGTAGAAAACGAGTAAGTCACAAACTCACAGTTCAAGAGCTGCCATCCAAGCTATGTAAGGAGTTTGAACGGTTGAATCTCAGATTTGTGAATGAGATGGGAATAATTGAGTTAAATCTGACCTTGTAGCAAGAAATTCGGGAAGGTTAGGCCAAGGATGAGGAAATCCAAGAAATTAAAGAAAGGACCCAAGAGGGAAGAGAATTCAGATTTGATGAGGATGACCATGGTACATTATGGCTTGGAAAGAGAATTGTCGTGCCTAATGTGAAGCATATTCGGGAGACAATACTAAAAGAGGCACATGATTCGCCGTACTCGATTCACCCCGGTTGTACGAAGATGTACAAAGGCGTGAAGACATGTTATTGGTGGGCTAGCATGAAAAAGGACATAGCTGAATATGTGGCGTTGTGTGATGTGTGCCAACGAGTCAAGGCGAAATAGCAAAGACTAGCTGGATTATTGCATCCATTAAAGATTCTGGAATGGAAGAGGTAAGAAATTGGTATGGACTTTATAGTTGGTTTACCGCGAACCCAGTCTGTTTATGACTCAATTTGGGTAATCGTGGATCGATTGACCAAGTCAATTCATTTTGTTCCTGTCAAGACCACCTCTACCACTGCAAAGCTAGCAGAGCTATACATGGAGAACATTGTGTGCCGACATGGGGTTCCTAAAAAGATAGTCTCGGATAGAGGTTCTCAATTTACCTCAGGTTTTGGCAAAAATTGCATGAAGCATTGGGAACAAGGTTAATTTCAGCTCAGCATATCACCCTCAAACGGATGGACAAACTGAGAGGACCAAACAAATTTTAGAGGATATGTTAAAAGCTTGTGCTTTGAAGCATGGGAAAAGTTGGGACAAGAGCTTGCCATATGCAGAGTTTTCATACAACAATAGTTACCAAGCAAGTTTGAAAATGTCACCCTATGAGGCACTTTATGGAAGGAAGTGTAGGACACCTTTGTTCTTGAATGAGACAGGAGAAACTCAAGTATGTGGTCCGGATGTGTTGCTAGAAACTGAAAAACAAGTTCAGGTTATCCGCGAAAACTTGAGGGCCGCTCAATCCAGGCAAAAAGGCTATGCGGGCAATAGGAGAAGGAAACTAGCCTTTGAAATAGGAGACTTCGTTTACCTCAAGGTGTCACCAATGAGAGTTCATAAGAGGTTTAACATAAGAGACAATCTAGCACCTCGCTATATTGGACCATTCAAGATTTTTGACAAAAGAGGATAAGTAGCGTATAAGTTGGAGATGCCAGCTCATCTTTCAGATGTTCATGGTGTGTTTCATATTTCACAGCTCAAGAAGTGCTTGAGAGTACCGAAAGAACAAGTGCCAATGGATGAGTTGGAACTAGAGGCAGATTTGACTTATGCCGAGAAACCAGTCAAAAACCTGGAAACCAAGGAGAGAGTTACAAAGAACAAGGTGATTCGATGGTGCAAAGTTCAATAGAAGCATCACACAGAATCGGAAGCAACATGGGAGTTGAAGGATGATCTCAAGAAGTAATTTCCCTATCTCTTCTCTTCCGCGTCGAATCTCGAGGGCGATATTCATTTTAAGGGGGGTAGGTTTGTAACACCCTCATTTTCACGCATCATGCCCTGCATCCATCATTAAATATGTTTAACATTGAGCAACATAAAAAGGAACAAGTTTAAAATTTATTAGAAACAAAAATCGCACTTAAGAATTCTGGGAAGTGCGGAGTAGTCCGATTTTGGTGCAGACTAGTCCGATTTCTCTCTGACCTTCATCGGCCTTGTCTGTTTTTGCTGCGGACTAGTCTATTTTTGACTCTGGATAGTTTCGGACTTGTCCGGTCCATTGCGGACTAGTCCGGTATTCTAGGAATCCTTGAAAATTTGCTAAGTCCCTGGACTTGTTCGGACTTGTCCGGTATTCTAGCGGACTTGTTCGTTTTCCCCTCTGACTAAAGTCGGACTTGTCAGATTTTAGCTAGAGTTGTCTGTTTTCCCCTCTGGATAAGTTCGTACTTGTCCGATGTCCTGTCCGGACTTGTCCGATTTCTCTCTGTCTAACTTTGGACTAGTCAGACCCTTTTCGGACTTGTCCGGTAAATCGCGACTCCGAGTTGATCTTTTGTTTCACGACTTGTTTCTTAGGTTTTACATTAAGCGGGCCTAGGGACGTCATGCCTAACTCTTTTAGAGCCCATGTGGGACTCCAAACTTACCCTACTCATCTCAAAATCGAATTCGTTGAAACCCTAGCCTCCACCTCTATATAAACAACCTCACCTCTTGGCTTGACATCTATTTGCCACTTTTCAACCACACCCAAACCCTAGCTCGTGAATAGCCGCCACCAAGGAGGGAGAAGGAGATCTAGAGCAAGAAGAAGAAGAGGAGGAAACGAAAGAGGGTCAAGATCTCCATCAAGTTTTCGTTCTTCATCAACATGTCACCATCAATATCTTCATCAAGCCTAGATCATCAAGATCCAAGTGTTACCTCCAATACCCTTGATTCTTTAGAGTCTTAGACACCTGGTATACCTTCTACTTCCTCTTCCTTACGTGAATTCAACCCCAAATCTCCAGATTCACATCGATTTAGAAAACCCTAGTTCGCTAGTTTCGTGAAGTGCGGACTAGTCCGGTCTCAAGGGGATTAGTTTGATTTTCCTAGTTAAATTGTGTTGAATTAATTCCAAAATTAGATTGAATCAACTCCAAACCTGTGTAGACTTCTTCATAATCATTGTAATTGATTAGTAAACATTATTAACAACTTATTAACTAGTTTTGCTCCGCATTTGCATTAATCATGCATGTCATGTCATATTAAGTAATATTTGTGCACTCTTTGATTGTGTTTCTTGTCCTGTATGGTTAGTGTGCGGATTAGACAGATTTGCGCTAGATAGTGCCGCAGAGGATCTCCAGTACCAGGAGTTTGAAGTCTTTGATCCTAATCAACCCCAAGAGCAAGGCAAGTGTCCTTGAACATATCGATCCTGTTTTGATAATGAATGTTTTGTTTGCAACACTGCATGCTTGTGTCAATTTGATGGGAATCCTATGGTAGGAAGTTTACTAGCCTTGTTAAACCATCCTTGTCACCTGAAATATATGTTAGAGAGTCAGGAAGGGCTTTTTACCTTTGCTTCGCTTAACTACATGGGATGGGAAAGCAACTATACTATTTAATTATGCATTAACAAGATTATGTTAATATGAACTGGTTAAGATGATATGGTAATGCGTGATCTAAGCAAGCCTGGTATGTGGATGGGTTGGACGTTATAGTGGTTTGCTTGCTTTAGATCTAAGGACCGGTTCATGCGAGAATAAGCCAGGACTACAGTGCCACCACGAGGCCAAGTATCGGTGCGGCGTAGCTTATTAATTAGGTATTGCTAGTTTGAGCAGATCATTTGGCGCACCGGGGAAGGGAAGTCGGATTGGGTTTGGATATGGTTGGCGGGACTCCCTAGGATCCGAATGGCACAAGAGGGGGCCCTTGGTTGAAGATGTGCTCAGTTGGAGACATCGCCACCGGTGAAACCTCAGTGGCTCCGTACATGCTACTAGTCCCTTTGTAAAGGCTACTTTGTGATCTCTTGGCCATCCACCTATGGTATTGTTTGGCATAATGAAGGTTTTATTTAGTCGCCGACGGGTGATGAAATCACAAACACGTGGGTAAAGTGGTACAAACTCTGCAGAGTATTAAAACTATCATGATAGCCATGCTCCGGGTTATGAGCACCTAGATGACCTACATGATTAGAGGGAAATTAGAAATTGGTATGGTTTGGTACTGGTTATGGTTGATAATATTGTTATGGCTGGTTATGGATTAAATTCTGGTATTGAATATGGTTAAAGGTAATGGTAAAATCTGGAATATGGATGATGGCAATGAGATATGGACTGGTACTATGTTATTAATTATGGTTTATGACGAGTTTACTTCACATACATATAATATATCGCTTTTCAAATGTTTTAATGTACTTTTCAGCACTTAGCCTTTATTATATTTGTCATTTGTATCAGCTACATGTCATATTTTCCACACTTGCTGAGTACGACATGTACTCACCCTTGCAATTCCCCCACCAACAGTTGCAGGTCAGGATTGGGAGTATAACGATGATAATGCGGAGTTTAGGTCGTGTCTGCCGTCAGCTTTGCCTGTGGTGTTGATTGGAGTTGCGCTATGCCCCATTGCTTATTTGCTTAGTTTGCTTAATTAGTTATTTCTGCTGCATTAGTTCAAACTTGTCATTAATATTCATTAGAGTTTGTATTTGAGGATATTTTGAATTCTATAATAAAAGTGGTTAATTAATCCTGTTCTGTGGTAAGTTTCTGTATATCCTTTTGTGATCGCACTTGTGTATGCGTGTTGAACGTCTTGGGCACACATATGCATTCACATGGTTCATTTTACTGGGTGTCACAATGATGTTGGAAAGGGCAAAGGTAAAGGCAAGGAGCCAGCTGAATCCTCTAGCCGGAAGAGAAAGTTGAGGCATGCTGACGGGAGCCACGTCAGGTCAGCTCCGACTACAACTGCTCCTTCTCCCTGGCGAGGTAGATCTTCGGCGGCCACGCCTGCTCTGGTGCAGGCGTCCTCAAGGGGCCCTAGCTCCAGCAGATCAACTCTGGCTCCAGTGGCAGCTTTGGGCTCCGGGTCCACAAGTCCTTCCTAGCCGGGGGAGGTCCCAGCTGAGTCGACGCCGAAGACGGCGACAAGTTCCGGGCAGCAATCCGGAGCTCTGGCCACACCGACCACAATGAGCTCTGACTCCGATCGCCCAATGAAGAAGTTTCGCGCCAGTTGGAGCGGTAACCTTCCAAGGTAGACATTGTGTCCGCACCTTGAGTTGCTGTTTTAACTTTTGTCATGTACCGAATATTTTTATTCTTTGTTTGCAGAGAAACGAGAAAGAGCTCAGAAGCTCCAACACCCGCCCCAGCAACTGAGGCTTTGCAGGCGGAAGTTCCAGCTCCGACCCCTACTCCTCCCAAGTGGTGGCTGAGGTAACGATAGCTCTAGCGCCGGCTGTCGTGGATCTGGATCCTGAAGCGACTCCAGAGGCTCCCGTGGTAGCGCCAGACCACGGGGAAGACATTTGTGAAGACACGCTAGCAACTGTAGCGTCAGTGGTTGAAGCTCTGGTGCAAGACACGGAGATGCCGGAAGCTCCGACAGTTGAGCCGGAGGCAACCAAAGCTCCAATGCTTGTGCCGGAAGTTGTTGAAGAGCCGGCAATCGAGCCGGAGGTGCCGAAGTCCCGACCTTTGCGCTAGAGATAGTCGAAGCTTCTGCCTCCATGTCGGAGTTGATTGATGTTCTGGTGCGTGAGCCGGAGGTGATGGGGGCTCCGGACGAAACTCCAACATCCGCCCTGGAGGTGATAGCTTCGGAGGCACCCATGTCCGATCCGGAGAACCCAGAAGAGTCTGTGGTAGGCCATCCACCCATTGAGCCAACAGTGGAAATTTCGGCGGGGGAGCCTTTGTCATCAATTCCAGAAGTTGAAGTTCCTCCGGCAGGGCCTTCCTCGGCGACAGTGGAGGCTGAGGTACTTCCTGAAGGCGATACTAGTGCCGCAGGACCACAGGGGATCATGATTTTGGCGTGGGACCCAATTTTTGTTCTTGAAGACCCTCTGGAGCCAGCGGAGATGACCCCGGCAGGTCCGGAGCCTATTCCCTTGGTGTTGTCTATTGACAATGCCTGCTCGAGCCTCCGACAGGTCCTGCTCACCTTTGACCACGATAGCAAGGTCCTCGAAGAAGAGTGCCACACCTTGAGACGTTGGCACAACAGGCTTCACTTTGAGACCAAGCTTGCACAGACAAGGCTTGCTGATCAGAAGGAGTGGGTCGAGAAGGAGAAGGCCCGGTTGGAATATTGGGGCAAGTTACTGGATGAAAGGGAGGCCTCCATCAGGGCCCTCAACGCTAATTCTCGGGAGATTCTCGAGCATGCCATGAAAAGCAATGATGCTGCTGACGAACATCACGACAACCTCAATACATTAAACGAGATTCTCTTGAAGCGCCGAGCGGACCTCGAAGCGAGGAAACAGAAACTCCTAGAACAGCAGGAGGATATTTTGAAGATAGAGGAGGAGCTCACCTAGAAACTGTCTCTCGGAGAGCAAAACTTGGCTGACCGCCCAAAAAAGCTTGATCTGCAGTGCAAGGAGGAGGAATAGAAGCTCTGGTAGAGGGGACAAGACCTCAACCAGAGAGAGGTCAAAGTCTCCACCATAGAGGAGAAAGTGCAGGGCAGGGAGAAAGACCTGGCTAATTGATGGAATCGCATCCACCTCCGAGAGTCGGAGCTCACCAAATGCGAGAAGCAAGTTGCTGAAAGCATTCAGCAGCACGCCAAAGAGGTTGAGTGCCTTGCCCGGGAAGGCTCGAAACTTGCAGCCGCCAGGAGGTCACTACCGAAGCTGCAGAGTTTGAGCGAGACTGAGTCCCAATAGGTATGGTACTTCTTGGGGCGAGCCAATGATGCTTTGATGCTGCTGGGCTTCAGTACAGTATGTCCGGACAATCTAGAGCTGGAGCTGGACCAAGCGGTGGTGGCACTCAGCTCTGCTAGCAGCAAACTCGACGTGATGGGTGATGTCATAATGGAACAGCTAGAGACGGAGGGGAAATCTCTGGCCAAGAACGTCGCAGAATATGTGCTGACGTGTTACAAGAGCCGAGACCCCCAATTCTCTCTGGATCTAATACTCGACGGGCCCGTTGATGAAGAGGAAGACGCCGCCAAAGCCAGCATTCAGGAAGTTTCCCAGAAGGTTGCCTCATACTTCCGAAGAACCTAGGACTTTTATCTTTTTCTCCCACTTGTAACTCTCCAATTTTGTATTCTCCTATCCTCGAATGAATGAAATCCAATATTTCTAAAATGAATTCCATTTAGTCTTTGTCTTCAATACATTGTCCTTTATATTGTTTGCCCCCTGGTAGATGTACATAATTTGATTGCGAACATGTACCAAAAGGATTTGATGATGTGTTGATGACTTGTACGCTTCAAACTTGTAGCTCTTAGGTCCGAAGTTTATTTCCGACTTCTCCAGGGAGCTTTGTTGTGTCGACAGTGGGCCCCCTAGGAGTTGTCGCAACTTCATAGGTCCGACGACACCCACTGTCAACGTGTAAAAATGTCAATGGCGGGCCCCCTGGGGTTGTTGGAGCTTGGTAGGTCCGATGGCACCCACTGTCAACATGTAAAAACGTCAATGGTGGGCCCTCTGGGGTTGTCGGAGCTTGGTAGGTCTGACGGCACACACTGTCAACATGTAAAAACGTCAACAGTGGGCCCCCTGGGGTTGTCGCGGCTTAGTAGGTCCCATGGCCCCCTACTGTCAACACGTAAAACGTCGACAGTGGGTCCCCTGGGATTGTCAAAGCTTCCCTGCTTCAATGATATCCACCAACAATCGTGGAATACGTCGGCGGCGAATCCCCTCGGGTGGTTCCACCATCTTCCATTGCCATTATGGTCCACGTCGATGGTGGGCCCCCATGGGGGTTGTCGGAGCTTGTTAGCTCCGACGGCTCTCACTTTTAACGTTTAGAGCGTTGATGGCGGGCCCCCTTGGGGGATGTCGGAGCTTGGTAGCTCCGGCATCGTCCGCCATTTTTATGTGTTTTCATTTTTCCTGCGCATCAAAGACAAGAAAAATAGTAAAATTCATCTTCTCGTCTATAAGTCTTTTGTGACTTACTGTTCTTATTTGAATTTTATCTCCAAAGGAACTCAATATGATAACAAGCACATATATGTAATCTTTCTAGATCCGAATGCTTTTAGGACCCACCCTACTGAGGCTTGCCGTAATGTAGGTAGAGTGGCGTACTTAGGTTGCAGGACCAGGCTAAGTCGATAGCACACTTCAGACCTGTGTTGGCTTGGCATTCAGGCGAGTAGACCATGCAGCAATGCTAAGATCTGAAGAGACCAGCAATATAACTTGTACAACATATGAATAACTTGGACTAAAACTCAAAATGAATTGCACAACTTTGTTATAGACAAGAAGGAGAAGGATAAATAAAAGATAATGAGCCTACACAAAGCTCATGCACGTGGAGCCTGCTTTTACACAACAACGCTTTTCATTATAGGTCCATATTACAGGGGAGACAAGGACACACTTAGGGTACAGAACCAGGCTAAGCGTGCTATACATCTTGTACTAACCTAGGGCAGTTAGCTACAATTTTACTGTTGTGACTGTGTCAAGTGTTGCTTGAACTTCTTGGACCCTCCCAGAGGAGTCCGAATGTTCTCCCGTAGGACCTACCAGACTCTGTTTATAGACTCTATAATTTACATTGCATATAATTATAGACTCACCTCCGTGATACTAAGCGTAAAACTTACAGAGGTGCTCGATGTTCTAAGGATTAGGAAGCGGGGTCCCAACCTCAGTTGCCAAGCAAACGCATCTAGGACAAGATACTTTAATCACTCGAAAGGGACCTTCCCAACTGGGGGAAAGTTTGTTTATCCCTTCTCGAGTCAGTATTTTTTGCAACACCAGATCGCCTTCCTCGAGCTATTGGTTATGCACATGCCTTTGATGATAGCATCGGAGCGCCTAGCTATAACGTGCATTCCGAACCGCTGCTTGGCACCTTTCCTCGTTGACAAGGTTAAGGTCTTCACACCTGAGCTGGTCCTGTATGGATTCGTTGAAGGTCCGAACCCGGAGTGACCCCATGCTGATCTCCGGAGGAAGTACTGCTTCAGCTCCATACACCAGGAAGAAGGGTGTCTCTCCAATAGACCAGTTAGGTGTAGTCCTGCTTGCCCACAATGCAGACGGAAGCTCCTCGATCCAGTTGGATCCGTGTTTTTTCAGGCGCTCATAAGTGAGCGTCTTGAATCCTTTTAAGACTTCTGCATTTGCTCTCTCGGCTTGGCCATTACTTGCCGGGTGAGCTACTAATGCGTAGTTCACTTGAATGCCGAGGTCTTCGCAATATTCTTGAAATGTTGCACTCGTAAATTGGGTTCCATTGTCAGTGATGACTCTGTTCGGAACTCCAAATCTGCAAACTATGGACTTCAAGAACTTGATTGTTGATTGCTTATTGATAGTCACAACTGGATTAGCTTCCGACCACTTGGTGAACTTGTCGATGGCAACATACAGGAACCTGTAACCTCTGACGGCTTTTGGGAAAGGTCCCAAGATGTCCATGCCCCACACAACGAATGGCCATGTAGGAGGAATCATTTGCAGTGACTGAGCCGGGGTGTGAATTTGTTTTGCGTGGAACTGGCACGCTTCACACTTTTTCACCAACTCTACTCCATCCTGGAGTGCTATAGGCCAGTAGAATCCATGCCGAAAGACTTTGCCAACCAGCGTGCGGGAAGACGCGTGGCTCCCAGATTCGCCTCCATGGATCTCCACGAGGAGCTCGCGGCCTTCTTCTCTTGCAATGCATCGCATTAGGACTCCATTGGCACATCGCCGGTAGAGATCCCCTTCTACAAGTGTGTATCTTTTAGCCATTCTGACGATCCGATCAGCGGATAAACCGTCTTTAGGAAGGTGGTTGTCTTTCAAGTAGCTCCAGATCTCTGAGATCCATGCATCGGAGCTAACTTGAGCTTCTGAGTCTTGCATGCCAGGTTGCTCGGAGCTTCCTGCAGCACCTACGATCCTTGGTGGATGCCATGGTAACAGGGCCACCGGGACCACCAACTTCGAGGTGCTGGTCTCGCCCCCTTCACTCAGTTCTGCGGGCTGAGCAGTTGGTCTTGACAATCTCAGGACAAATACCTCGTTGGGAACCGGAGCTTCGGTTGAAGCCTTCGTCGAGAGTTTGTCAACTTCTGCGTTGTTGGGACGCTGGACATGGCAGAGGTCCAGGACGTGGAAGTCCTTCTGGAGCTTCTGGACTTCAAGGAGATAAGCAACAAGTTGAGGATTGTTGCAGCTGCATTCTCCTTTGACTTGCTTCATGATGAGCTGTGAGTCACCCTTCACTAGCATCAGCTTGACGCCAAAAGATAGCGCCACCTTGAGCCCATAGATGAGAGCTTCATATTCCGCCATGTTATTGGACGCCTTGAAAGCAAGGTGCACCATGTATTTGACCTTCTCCCCAGTTGGAGCGGGGAGAAGTATTAAAGCTCTGCCCCCCTGCTTCTGCACGGAGCCATCAACTAGGGGGTCCAATGAGGCTCGGTGAAGACCGAGACCTGAGGTTCCGACTTCTGCTCAATGGGCCCCCCAGGATTCGATGGATAAGGAGTCCACTCCACCAAAAAATTGGCCAAGGCTTGACTCTTGATTGCTTGTCGAGGCAAGAATTCAAGATCGAATTCTGCCAGCTCTGCTGCCGACTTGGCGATGTTTCCAGTAGAACTAGGATTATGCAATATAGCACGCAGTGGATAGGAAGTTACCACTAATATCTTGTGGGCTCGGAAGTAATGAAGAAGTTTCCTTGAGGCAATAAGAACTGCGTAAAGCATCTTATGCACCTCAATGTATCGAGTCTTGGCATGGTGAAGTACTTCGCTGATGAAGTACACTGAACGCTAGACGGTCCGGACCTTCTCGGAGTGGCCCGAAGCTTCTTCTCCATCAATTCGGACCCTTCCGGAGGGGTCCGAACTTTCTTGTTGACTTTCTCAGACCCTCCAAGAGGGGTTCGAAACTTCTTCTTGTTCAATCCAAACCCTCTCGGAGGGGTCCGAATCTTTCTAATCAGTCGTGTGAACTCCCTTAGATGAGAGAGGTTGATCTTCTAGTATTTCGCCTTGAAAATTTGTGTCTGGGGGCTGGGATCCAGACTCGCCTTCAGGTAGCTCCGGACCCTCCCGGAGGGGTCTGGGCTACTGAACTGGAAGTGGTCCTGCTCTTTCTGTGACCAGGACCATGCTGACAACCTTTGTAGTTGCAGAAATGTAAAGCAGTAGAGGCTCACCAGGGTTTGGAGCTACCAAGATTGGTAGTGTGGTGAGGAGCTGCTTGAGCTCTTGGAATGCCTTTTCTGCTTCTTTAGACCAATGGAAAGGCCCGGTCTTCCTCAATATCTTGAGGAAGGGAAGTGTCCGCTCTGCCAGTCTTGAGATGAACCGGCTGAGCGCTGCTAGACATCCAGTTAGCTTTTGGTCGTCCTTGATACGGTCTTGGGGCTGCATATCTTCAATAGCCTTGATCTTTGCCAGGTTCGCCTCAATTCCTCAGTGAGTCACCAAGAAACTAAGGAGCTTCCCGGAGCTAACCCCAAAGACACACTTGTCAGGGTTCAGCTTGGTGCGCATGATGCACAACTTGTCAAAGACGGCTTGCAAGTTGTCAAGGAGTGACTCCTTCTTCTTGACCTTCATGACGATGTCGTCGACATACACCTCCACCAAGTCCCTGATTTGCTCTCCAAAGGTTTTGTGCATAGCTCGCACAAAAGTTGAAGCAACATTTTTGAGACCAAATGGCATAGCAGTATAATAATATAATACATCTACTGTTATGAAGGCAGTATGCTCTTCATCTTCCCTAGACATCTAGATTTGATGATTTCCGGAGTAGGCATCTAAGAAACACAATAGCTCACACCCGGAGGTGGAGTCCACTATCTGATCTATTCTAGGTAGTGGAAATGGATCTTTTGGGCATGCCTTATTCAAGGTGGTGTAGTCAATACACATCCGAAGCTTCTCGCCGGCCTTGGGTACTACAACTGGGTTTGCCAGCCATCTTGGGTGATGAACCTCCCGGATGAAACCACCTTCGAGCAGCTTCTTGATTTCTTGACGGATGAAGTTTTGCCACTCAGCTAGTTGTTTCCAGGGCTTCTGGTGTACTGGTCGTGCGTTGGAATAAATCTTCAGATTGTGCTCAATCACCTCCCTTGGGATCCCAGCCATTTGTGATGGTTGCCAAGCAAACACGTCAACATTCGCCTGGAGGAAAGTGATGAGCATGAGTTCCTATTTGTTGTCCAGGCCTCCCGATATACGGGTGGTCTGGGCAGCATCAGACCCGATTTGGACGACTTTGATGGGAACGTCGGTGTCGCCGCTTGGTTGCACACATGGTGCAGAGGTCGAGCCTCGATGACGAGTGCTCGAAGGTTGAGCAGCTAGCTCTTTGTCGGAGGTTCCCTCCTGCGCTGTTGCAAGCGCGTTGAGTTCTTCCAGTGCAGTAACTTCGACGGTGCAATCTCCGCCGATCCGGAGAACTCCCAAAGGTATCGGCATCTTCAACACCAGGTAGCCGTAGTGAGCTGCGACCATGAACTTGTACAGGGCAGGCCTGCCCAGGATGGCATTGAAGGGCAGACTGATGTGAGCGACATCGAAGTCCAGCTTCTCGGTCCTATACTTCTCTCGTGCCCCGAAGGTCACTAGAAGCACAATGGATCCGAGAGGGCTGATGGCCCCCGAACCTACCCCAGAGAAAGGTCTTGAGGGGCGAAGGTCCAAGAGTTGGATCTAGATCTTCATGATTGCTTCAAAGCTGAAGAGGTTGAGCGACATGCCTCCGTCTACCAAGACATGATAGAGTTGGACATTGTTGATGGTTGGAGACACCATTAGTGGCAGTTGTCCAGCTCCGACCATGTTCCTGGGGCAGTCTGTTGCATCGAAAGTGATGGGAGTATCTATCCACTTCTGATGTGGTTCTGCCTTGGCGGCAGGGGCTACTGAAGCCATTTCCCACCGCATGGTCTTGAGAACACGGCGCAAGGTGATGTCCCAGGACCCTCCATAGATGGTGTTGAGGGTCTTCTGACGATCGTTGTCAGAGACGTCAGAATCATCGTCGACTGTGTTGTACACAGCCTTCAAGACCTTCTTGGGATCCTAAAAACCTAGCTCCATTTCAGTCGGAGCTTCGTCGACTTTTTGTTTTCCTTCCCGTTGACGGAAAGGAGCTTCTTCTCGGCGCTTGTTGTAGCGCTCGACAAGGTTTTGGACCTCCCGGCAGTCTTCTAAGCTGTGTTTGATCGTTTTGTGGATCGGACACCACACCTTTGAACCAGCGTCTTCTGACGAAGGTCGAGGTCGCTTTTCGGGGCGTGGCCCCCGGCCACCCGGAGCTGCAGCTATCGCAGCGGTGGCTGTTCTGGCCAACAGCTTCTTCATGCCGTTGGACTTTTTCTTCTTCTTGCCACTGCCGGAGGTAGTGGCTTCAGTTTTGGAGGGTTTTTTATTATCCTCTGGAGCTGGATTTGAGTGCATTTATCGGCCTTCTGCGGCCTGGGCGCACTTGTCAGCCAGGCTAAACAGCTCCGTGATGCTGGTGACCTCCTTTGTCGCTAGCTTCTCCAACATCTTCTTATCTCTAAGACCCTATCTGAATGCCATGATGACATATGCGTTGGAGTTGGAGGTAATGGTATTGTGTACCTGAGAAAATCACTGGATGAAGGACCGCAGCGATTCTCCTGATGTCTGCTTCATAGCAAAAATATCTAGTTTGGTGCCTGGTCGGGTGTAGGAACTCCCAAAGTCGGCGGTGAACTACTGGCATAGCTCCGCCCAAGTATTGAAAGAGTCGGGCGGCAGACTCATGAACCAGGACCTGGCGGTCCCAGAGATCCACCAGGAAGTAGTTGCCCATCACGGCCTCATTGCCACCAGCCGCTAGAATGGCGGTTGAGTATATCTGGAGGAATTCAGCGGGGTTGACAGTCCTGTCAAATTTCTCCGGCAGATGAGGCCGGAACTTCTGGGGCCAGCGGAACATGCGCAAGTGCATGGCCAAGGCTGAATAGCCGCCCCCTATTTCCGAAGGAGGGGGATTTTCCCGAGCCTCTCGCCTTTCACGAGCACACTCGATGTGGGCACGGTCGTCCTGCTAACTGTAACGGCGGTCAATCTCCGACCGCAAGTCATGTGTCGAAAGTCTCGACACAGTGTGAGTGCGATGCGCCCCGGAGGGCAACGAAGTCACCAGCTGAGACACAGCATGCCTCCGGTGCTGTGATGCATGAGGACCAAGTCCTCTAGAAAAGTTCCTATGCTGAGAAGGTACCTGCCCAGAAGGGGGAGGACCTTGGTTGCTGATGGCATCGGCTGCGACTGCAACCAGATGTTGCATATCAGCGCGCCACTGCTCCATCGCACCCAAAGGTGCCCCTGGTGCTGGTGGACGCTCCAGAGAGTACGCGCAACAATTAGCGCGTTCTCAGGGTTGTTGTGTGTCGATGCAGTGACCGACACTAGGACTCCATCTTACTGCCCAACATTGTTAGCTTGAGTAGCCGGAGGTGGTGCGATGCCCGCCGGGACAACAACTCCTGTTGGCTGTTGCACATTGGAGGGATTCCCCCCAGCAGGTTGCGCAGCATTGCCGTTGGATGATCCTGCGGTGGAGTTCACCATCTTGAAATCTTAGTTGTCCTCTACCTGGCACGCCAAATGTCGAAGTGTGCCATTGACACTTCCCTGACGTTACCCCTAATAACAGTCTACTGATCGCGTGTCATTAATATGGCATTAATGACACGTAATCATGTCTTGTAATTGTCGCTTTAACTGTCCTTTGAAGGTCCGAGCTGTTGGAGATCTCTCTATCTTCTGTTGAAGTCCTAGCTCTAGAGTTTCAACACATGGCAGCTCCGGAGCTTCCCGTCGTGGGGAGGCAGATCCGCAGCCACTATACATGTGGTAGCACCGGAACTTCCCTCTACTAGGGGTTAGGTCCTTGGTCGCTGGGCACGTGGCAAGACTGGAGCTTCCCTATGATGGGTGTTAGGTACGGCCTTGTGATACACGTGTCAGTGTTGGATCTACCCAATCGAGGGAGGCGGGTCCAGTATTGTGCAACACGTGTGGCCTTCAGAGGTCTTCAACTTGAATGGGGGGAGGGAACTCCTTAGCTTTTTTTGCGGTATCATGTGGTACCCGGTACGCAAGGTACCGACACCAGGTATTAGGACGAAGGTGTTGTTGATCTAGTAGCAAAGAAGCGAGTTGTCGCCAAATGAATTTGGCCACCTAGCAGTCCATGAAAAGATGAGCAGCGATCTCCATATTGTGCATACATAACGGACATAAATAGGAGTTTGGCCACTGACGCTGCAGCAGGTTGTCGGCAATCCAAATCTAGTTATGCATGAGTAGCCAGGAGAAGGTCTTGCACCGAGGGGGGCCCAAACTTTCCTGATTTTGCCATGCCATGATGAGAAGATGGTCCCTTCGAATTGAAGCGGGTAGGCTGACTTTGCGGAGTACTCACTGCTTGATGAGGGCAACCACCTAATCTCATCGGGCACTCCAGGTTGAGCTGGAGAACCTGGTCATTGATAAGGGTCCACAGCCGGAGGAAATCGACGAGGTGCTCTGGAGCCAGGTTGCTACAGAGATCAGTGATCCATCGGGAGTTCTCCAGTGCCTGAGCCACCGAGCGATGCTTCCCGCGAGAAGCCTTGAACAGGGATGGACAGAGCAAGGCAGGAGTTTGTCCATTTAACCAACTGCTATGCCAAAAGGATGCCCTCACACCATCGCCTACCTTGACTGTCGTGGCCGCTGAGAAGAGAGCAACATCCGATTTGTCAACTGGGAGGTCACTGTTGTGTCGCAGTGCATTGTTATGCGACCAAGCACTTCACAGCCAACGCAACCTGAGAGTGCGGTTGTATTTCCTAAGATCTTTGATGCCGAGTCCACCAAATGCCAAAGGTTGGCACACAACCGGCCAGCTGACTTTACATTGCGGTCTGGAAATGGGACGATCTCCAGCACACAAAAAGTGGTGTCTTGCGCGATCAAGTTGACAGAGGAACTGCTTAGGAGGCCTGATTGCTGATAGCAAATAAGTGGCCATGGAAGAGAGTGTGGAGCGGGCGAGTTCTCTGCGGCCGGTGAAGGTCAGAAGGGTGCCCTGCCAGCCGGCCAATCTATTGTCAATGCGATCTTGTAGCTCTTGCAGATCATGCAACTAAATCTGCTGGGGAGAGAGGGGAAAACCCAAATATTTGGCAGTGCATTGAGGGCGGCTACCTTGGAACCCAGCCAGCACACTGTCCATGTCAAAATGATCACAGTGTATCGACATTACTGAACTCTTCATCATATTAATTTGCAAGCCAGTGGCACCCCGAAGCGGGATAGAATTTGCAAGGCCATGTCGACATCCTCCTTGATGGGGTTGAGGAAGAGAGCAACATCGTCGGCGTACAGTGAGTGGCGAGAGCAGGCCGTCCACAGTAGCTTGACTGAAGAGATGCAGTAGAGGGTCGATGGCAAGAATGAACATATAAGGTGATAGAGAATCACCTTGCCTGAGTCCTCTGGCGTGCTGAATCTCAGGGTCGCAGAGGCTGTTCAGTCGAACAGATGAGTGTGCCGACAACCACAGCAGAGACATCCAATCACACCACCTCGGAGAAAATCCCCGTGCCTGCATAAGCTCAAGGAGATAATCCCATCGCACAGAGTCAAATGCACGGGATATATCTAGTTTAAACTTGAGAATCGGTCGGTGTGCTCGGTGGCAATCTTTGCGAAGGTTGCTGACACGGAGGTAATTCTCATGAATGCTCCGCTTCCTCACAAAAGCGCTTTGCGCGTCCGCAACCAAGAAGGCAATGTTAGAAGAGAGTCTGGTTGCGAGAACTTTAGAGACCAGCTTTGCAAATGAATTGACCAAACTGATCGGCTTGTAGTACGAGGCAGAGGAAGGTGCAGGTCCTTTCGGCAGCAAGGTAATGTTGGCAGAATTGAGCAAACGAAATGATGCTGTGTTGAGCCTGTAAAACAGCTGGAACGCTGCCGCTAGGTCAGATTTAATGATGGTCCAACAATGCCGATAAAATTCCCCAGTGAAGCCGTCCGGACCAGAAGATATTTCTCCGTCGGCGAGGTGCGGATGACACTGTGTATTTCCTGCTCAGAGAAGGGGGGTCTAGGGTGGGGCGCATCGGGGGCAGGTTCAGCGAGGTCCAGTTCAACGTCCAGCTGCGCCGATAATCCGAACCCAGGATATGGAAGAAATGTTGAACCAGATGCTGTTCCTTCTCTGCAGGGACCAGAGAATGGAGCCATACTCCGATGTGAGGCGCGAAATGTACTTTCGCCTTGCTCGACCGTTTGCCTTGAGATGAAAAAAAAAAAGAAAAAAAAAGGTAGTTTCATCTTCGTGCAGTACAAACGAGGGTATGGTCCTTCCGAGGGTACCGAAATTGGTGGAGCGCGGGGAACACCTCTTGACGTTGTATCACTCGCTGTAGCAGAGAGGCTAAGTGTATATGAAGTGATTAAAATGATCGTACGCGGGACTCCAACCCATGGTGCAGCATATTGGCTGCTGCCATGCTCGCTCCTGCAATATTACGGCCATGTTAGGCTCGGATTCTGCTCTCCGGCCGGAATATTTCCATGAACAGCTAATTACCTAATTCCTATGTAACTGATGTTAGTACCTGCTCCCCATGTAGTCATGCAGCAAATCCTGGAGTAGTATGCCCGATTGACAATCACAGTCCTCCCCTGCCTGCACCTTGGGATACATGAGCGCGCGCTATGATCACCATGCAATCCTCAAAATGCGCGACTCGATTGCAGCGGCAAAAAGATAAAGCAAATTGCTAGCACTGCAAAGAGATAGATGCCGATGCCTGTACTGTGTGCCCAAGCGGCCAAAGCTAGGAATAGCCGATGCCGATGCGCAACAAAAGAGGCCGAAGCCGAGCGAGGCCAGACCGGTAGTGTGCTCGTGCCGAAGAACCAAGATGGGCACTACTACCCCTGCTTCGTTTTCTGCGTGACAGGAACATCTCAGTGTGAAGCTCGCCTCCCATATATGGTTGATCCATATCGGCTCAATGATCACTTTTATACTGTAAGACAGCATGCATCTCCAGTTTCAGATTCTTGATTCGACCGGTGATTAATGGTACTAATATCTGTTGAAAAATTCACATGACATGCAATTAATTTGATTATCCGAAATAGCAAAACGACTAGAACAGATCTACTAGCAGTCAACATAAACAGTGTTAGTATTACACAAACATAAACTAAAACGAATGTGAATAAATCGCTCATCAAATAATTCGAACTAGCCATAGTTCGAGAAATCCACTTACAGATTATTCTGCTATGAAGTAGACGATGAAACTGTTGAGGAGGACGGAAGTGCAGCGAGCAGCCGTGCGAACGCACTTCCCAGAAACCTGATCGTCAGCACCCGTGCAGGTCTTCAGATCACCGGCGTCAGTTCGGAGACACCTCTCTCTCTCAATCCGCTGCACGGCGGACAAAGGGACGACAAAGCAAAAATACGGCAGCGCAGAGCAGTTAGCGAGAGAGACGAGTTTCTGTGTTGTGTCTGCCTCTAGTATACATGATGTCTCCTTATATACTCGAGTCTCCAATAGCCTCAGATTCGATCTGCCATAATTTCAGGAAACCGCCCCCTGAAATCCCTCAACGTGCAACTAATGAGAGCAATTATGAGGCATGACACATTGATAATATGCGTCTGCAGTTACGCCTCTAATTACTCCTTATCTTGACATGACAGCCTAGGTGTGATAAATATTCCCTATATATGAGTGATAGAAAATAATAACTGCTTAGTAGAATACAACTCGTCACGACGCGAACACGCAACGTCGCAAGTCACAAGTCATGCGATAATCAAGCAGAAAAATGGTGAAAAGCGCGCGCGTGCGTGCGTGTGTCTTTGTGTCCATAGCAGCAACCTTCATTCCTCATTATTCTCATGTTGAGAAACTGTACAAGGGTCACTATATATATTAGGGAACACCCATCTAGGTGGACAATGTGAAACTAAAGTCACCAGCCACCTCTTCACACCACCTTGGCTTTCCACCAGGGGAGTTGCCCAAATAAATGAGCCCATAAATAGGCTGCTCCAAAGGGCCAAATCTCAACAATCCCCATCAAAAGCCAAGGTCTACAAGTAATAATTCTGCGCTTTAATATATCAGCTTTGTAGTGCAGACCCGTTACAGGTTGAGCTACACCTAGCATTCCATGATTCACATACTCACAACTTTGCAATGGACATAGTCTGGAATTGCTAGTTTTGTGTGAGCAAGTTTCACAAGAAGCATCGCTGATACTAGGTCGCTTAAAGCCATGCCTCAGGTTGGAGCATTACGGTCTTCTTCCGTGTCTGTTCATGAGTTTGTTTGAGATTACCCACATCCTATAGACTGCGACCTAACAGTCAAACTCATATAGGTGTGTTCTTACAAGTATACCCTGCAGGACGGTACTGTTGGTACCCTGCGTACTAGGTACCTCATGATACCGCAAGAAACACCGAGAAGTTCCAACCGTCCGAGTTGAAGACCTCCGAAGGCTACACGTGCTATACAGCACTGGACCCGCCTCCCTCGTTTGGGTAGCTCCGGCACTGCCACGTGTAACGCGAGGCCAGGGCAAACTCCCCCTATAGGGAAGCTCCAGTCTTGCCACGTGTCCAATAACCCCGGACCTAACCCACAGTAGAGGGAAGCTCCGGTGCTGCCATGTGTATAGTGGCTCCGGACCTGCCTCCCCACGACGGAAGCTCCGGAGCCGCCACGTGTCAAGCCTCCGGACCTAAGACAGCAACGAAGAGACTGGAGGATCTCCAACTGCGCGGACATTCATGGGACAATTAAACCTACAGTTACAAGACTTGATTACGTGTCATTAATGCCATATTAATGACACACGACCGAAGGACACTTAACAACGGTAAGGCCGCTATTAAGGCACATTATCACGTTGTTAATTGTACTTAATATTCACAGATCATGTATTAGGCAATTAACTACCGTTAGAGCCACATGTCGGGACAGGCTGATGTAACGGCCAGTCCTTAGACTATAAAAGGGTTGTGCTACACGATACATGATAGGCAAGCTCACACGCTCATAAGAACTATACACTCATATATACAATAACACAACTCGTGGAGTAGGGTGTTACGCTTAGGCGGCCCAAACCATGTTAAATCTCTCATGCCACTGTCTTGTCCAAATCTCACGCGAGCCCCAACCAATCAAGAACCTCCATGGGCTACGATCTAATAGTATCGGGGGAAGTGTCGATCGCACACTTTGATATTTGGCGCGTCAGGAAGGGGGCCTTTTGAGATTTCAAGATGGTGAACTCCACCACAGGATCATCCAACAGACAACACTAAGCAACCTGCTGGAGAGAATCCTTCCAACGTGCAACAGCCAACGGGTGCAGTTGTCCCGGTGAGCGTCATACCACCACCACCATCTGCTCTGGCTAACAATACCGAACAACAAGATAGAGTCTCGGTGTCGGTCACTGCATCGACGCACAACAACCTGGAGAACGCGCTAATTGTTGCGCGTACTCATCTCCAATGCCCACTGCCGCCAGGCGCACCTCAGGGTGCCATGGAGCAGTCATGCTGATGTGGAACATCTGGTTGTAGCTGCAGCCGATGGCCTCAACAACCAAGGTCCTCCCCCTTCGGGGCGGGCACCATCTCAGCATCAGATCTTTTTTGGAAGACTTGGTCCACAACATCGGAGACATTCTGTGTCTCAGCAGGTGATGTAGCTACCTTCTGGGCCACGTCGCACGCACACCGCGTCGAGACTTTCGACACACAATCTTCAGTCGAAGCTTGACTGACGATACAGACAGCAGGACGACCGTGTCCACATCGAGCGTGCTCGCGAAAGGCAGGAGGATCGGGAAAACCCTCCTCCCATGGGAGTAGGGGGTGACTGTTCAGCCCTGGCCATGCAACTGCGCATGGTCCGCTGGCCTCAGAAGCTTTGGCCTCATCTGCCAGAAAAATTCGATGGGACTGTCAACCCCGCTGAGTTCCTCCAGATATACTCCACCTCCATTCTCGCAGCGGGTGGCAATGATGCCATGATGGCCAACTATTTTCTGGTGGATCTAACTAGGACAGCCAGATCTTGGTTCATGAGTCTTCCGATTGACTCTATTAACAGTTGCGCGGTGCTATGCCAACAGTTCACCGCCAACTTCGGGAGCTCCTACACCCATCTCGTCACAAAATTGGACCTTTTTGCTGTATAGCAAAAGTCGGGAGAATCGTTGCATTCCTTCATCTAGCGGTTTTCTCAGATACGAAACACCATCCCTTCCATCTTCAATACTTCTGTCATCGTGACATTCAGACAAGGTGTTAGAGACAAGAAGATGTTGGAGAAGCTGGTGACAAAAGAGGTAACTAGTGTTACGGAGCTATTCAGCCTGGCTGACAAGTGCGCCCGGGCCGCAGAGGGCCGGGAAATGCACTCTAAGCCTGCTCCGGAGGCTAATAAAAAGTCCTCCAAAGCTGAAGCCACTACCTATGGTAGTGGAAAGAAGAAGAAAAAGTCCAACAGCAAGAAGAAATCGTCAGCAAGCACACCTACTGTTGCGGGAGCTGCAGCTCCGGGTGGCCGGGGGTCGCGCCCCGAAAAGCGACATTGACCTTCGTCAGAAGACGGCGGTGCTCCAAAGATGTGGTGTCCGATCCACAAAATGGACAAACACAGTCTGGAAGACTGCCGAGAGGTCCAGAACCTTGTCGAGTGCTACAACAAGCGCCGAGAAGAACCTCCTTTCCGCCAACGTGAATATAAACAAAAAGTCAAAGAAGCTCCAGTTGATACGGAGCTAGGCTTCCAGGACCCCAAGAAGGTCCTAAAGGCTGTGTATAACACAATTGATGATGATTCTGACGTCTCCGACAATGAGCGTCGGAAGACCCTCAACACCATATATTGAGGGTCCTGGGATATCACTTCCCGCCGCGACCTCAAGACTATAAGGCGAGAAATGGCTGCCGCAGCTCCTACCGCCAAGGTAAAATCGCATCAGAAATGGATGGACACTCCCATAACTTTCGATGCTACGGACTATCCCAGTAACATGATTGGGGCTGACCAACTACCATTGATGGTGTCTCCAGCCATCAACAACGTCCAACTCTACCATGTCTTGGTAGATGGAGGAGCGGCGTACAACCTCCTAAGCTACGAGGCGTTCTTCAAGATCCAACCCTGACTCTTGGACCTTCGCCCCTCACGTCCAGTCTCTGGGGTAGGTCCGGGGGCCATCAGCCCTCTTGGATCCATTACACTCTTAGTGACCTTCAGGACCCGAGAGAAGTACAGGACTGAGAAGCTGGTCTTTGACGTCGCACACATTAGCTTTCCCTTCAACGCCATCCTAGGCAGGCCTGCCCTGTATAGGTTCATGGCCGCAGCTCACTACGACTATCTGGTGTCGAAGATGCCGACACTTTTGGGCGTTCTTCGGATCCGCGGAGATCGCACTACAGGAGTCACTGCGCTGGAAGAACTTCACGCGCTTGCTACAATGCAGGAGGGAACTTCCGGCAAAGAGTTAGCTGCTCAACCATCGAGCACTCGTCATCGAGGCTCAACCTCTGCACCATGTGCGCAGCCAAGCGGTGACACCGATGTTCCCGTCAAAGTCGTCCAAATTGGTTTCGATGCTGCCCAGACTACCCGTGTATCGGGAGGTCTGGACAACAAATAGAAACTCGTGTTCATCACTTTCCTTCGGGCGAATGTGGACGTGTTTGCCTGACAACAGTCACAAATGTCTGGGATCCCTAGGGAGGTGATTGAGCACAGCCTGAAGATTTATCCCGACACACGACCAGTACACTATAAGCCCCATAAGCAATCACTCGAGCGACAAAACTTCATCCGACAAGAAATTAAGAAGTTGCTCGAAGCTGGTTTCATCCGGGAGGTTCATCATCCAAAATGGCTGGCAAACCCAGTCATAGTACCTAAGGCCAGTGGGAAGCTTCGGATGTGTATTGACTACACCACCTTGAATAAGCCATGTCCAAAGGGTCCATTTCCACTACCTAGAATAGGTCAAATAGTGCACTCTACCTCCGTGTGTGAGCTATTGTGTTTCCTAGATGCATATTCTGGATACTATCAGATCCAAATGTCTAGGGAGGATGAAGAGCATAATGCCTTCATAACGGTAGATGGATTGTATTTTTACACTGCCATGCCATTCAATCTCGAAAATGCTGCTTCAACTTTTATGCGAGCCATGCACAAAACATTTGGAGAGGTCATCAGGGACTTGGTGGAGGTGTACATCGATGAAATTGTCGTTAAAATCAAGAACAAGGAGTCACTCCTTGACAACCTACAAGCCGTCTTCGACAAGCTGCGCGTGACGCGCACCAAGCTGAACCCGGACAAATGTGTCTTTCGGGTTACCTCCGGGAAGCTCCTCGGATTCTTAGTGACCCACTGAGGAATTGAGGCAAACCCGGTGAAGATCAAGGCCATTGAATACATGCGGTCCCCAACCCGCATCAAGGATGTCCAAAAGCTGACTAGATGTCTAGCTGCGCTCAGTTGGTTCATCTCAAGACTGGCGGAGCGGTCACTTCCTTTCTTCAAGTTATTGAGGAAGACCGAGTCTTTCCATTGGTCTGAAGAAGCAAAAAATGCGTTCCAAGAGCTCAAGCATCTCCTCACCACACTATCAATCTAGGTAGCTCTGAACCCTGGTGAGCCTCTACTGCTTTACATTTCTGCAACTACGGAGGTTGTCAGCAAGATCCTGGTCGTAGAAAGACCGGAGCCATCTCCAGTTCAGGAGCCCAAACCACTTCGGGGGGTCCGGAGCTACCTGAAGGCGAGTCTGGGTCCCAGCCCTCAGGCACGGATCTTCCAAGCGAAATGCTAGAGGATCAACCTCTCTCATCTGAGGGAGTTCACACGGCTGATCAAGAAGATCCGGACCCCTCCGGGAGGGTTCAGATTGAACAAGAAGAAGTTTTAGACCCCTCCGGGAGGGTCCAGGAAGATCAACAGGAAGGTCTGGACCCCTCTGGGAGGGTCCGGGTTGATAAAGAAGAAGCTACGGGCCCCTCCAGGAGGGTCCGAACCGTCCGACGCCCGGTGTCCTAGTGAAGTACTTCACGATGCCAAGACTTAGTACATTGAGGTGCATAAGCTGCTTTACGCAGTTCTTATTGCCTCAAGGAAGCTTCATCACTACTTCCAAGCCCCCAAGATATCAGTGGTAACCTCCTATCCACTGCGTGCCATACTGCACAATCCCAACTCTATTGGGAACATTGCCAAGTGGGCAGTGGAGCTGGTAGAATTTGATCTTGAATTCCTGCTGTAACAAGCTATCAAGAGTCAAGCCTTGGCTAATTTTGTGACAGAGTGGATGCCTTCTCCATCAAATCTTGGGGGGGGCCCAGTCAGTAGTAGCCGGAACCCAAGGTCCCGATCTTCACTGAGCTTCACTGGACTCTCTACTTCGACGGCTCTGTGCAGAAGCAGGGGCCCAGAGTTGGAATACTTCTCCTCGCTCCGACCGGGGAGAATGTCAAATACATGTTGCACCTTGATTTCAAGGCGACCAACAACATGTCGGAGTATGAAGCTCTCATTTATGGGCTCAAGGTGGCGCTTTCATACGACGTTAAGCAAATGCTAGTGAAGGGTGACTTGCAGCTCATCATCAAGAAAGTCAAAGGCGAATGTAGCTACATTAATCCACAACTTGTTGCATACCTTCTTGAAGTCCAGAAGCTCCAGAAGGACTTCCACGTCCTAGATCTCTACCATGTCCAGTGTCTCAACAACGCTAAAGCTGATGAACTCTCGAAGAAGGCTTCAACCGGAGCTCTGGCTCCTGACGGAGTTCTTGTCCAGAGATTGTCAAGACCAACTGCTCAGCCTGCCGAACTGAGTGATGCGGGCAAGATGGGCACCTCGTAGATGGCTGTCCCGGTGGCCCTGTTACCATGGTGTCCACCAAGGGTCGTAGGTGCTACAGGAAGATCCGAGCAACCCAACACGCAAGACTCAGAAGCTCAAGTTAGCTTCGATGCATGGATCTCGGAGATTCGGAGCTACTTGAAAGACAATGTCCTTCCTGAAGATGGTGCGTCCCCTGACCGGATCATCGGGCTGGCTAAAAGAGACACGTTGGTAGAAGGGGATCTCTACCGGCGTGGTGCCAACGACATCCTAATGCGGTGTATTGCAAGGGAAGAAGGTTGTGAGCTCCTCGCGAAGATCCATGGAGGCGAGTGTGGGAACCACACGTCTTCCCGCACGCTGGTCGATAAAGCCTTTCGGTATGGTTTCTACTAGCCTACAGCACTCCAAGATGCAGTCGAGTTGGTGAAAAAGTGTGAAGCGTGCCAGTTCCACGCGAAACAAATTCACACTCTAGCTCAGTCACTGCAAATGATACCTCCTACATGGACATATGCTATGTGGAGTATGGACATTTTGGGACCTTTCCCAAAAGCTGTTAGAGGTTACAGGTTCATGTACGTCGCCATTGACAAGTTCACCAAGTGGCCGGAAGCTACTCCAGTTGTGACAATTAACAAGCAGTCTACTATCAAATTCTTGAAGCCCGCACTCTGCAGATTTGGAGTTCCAAATATAGTCATCACTAACAACCAAACCCAATTCACAAGTGCAGCATTCCAAGAGTATTGCGAAGACCTCGACATCCAAGTCAGCTACGCATCTGTAGCTCACTCGACAAGTAATGGCCAAGCCGAGATGGCAAATGCAGAAATATTAAAAGGACTCAAGACGTGCACACATGAGCGACTGAAGAAACACATAGCCAATTGGATTCAAGAGCTTTCGCTCGCACTGTGGGTGAGCAGGACAACACCTAGCCAGTCAACTGGAGAGACCTCCTTCTTCCTCGTGTACGGAGCTGAAGCGGTCCTTCCTCCAGAGATCACCATGGGGTCGCTCCGTGTCCATACCTTTGACAAAGCCGCGCAAGACCATCTCCGGCGTGAAGAACCTCGTCGACGAGGGAAGGTGCCAAGCAGCTGTTAGGAATACACGTTATTGCCAAGCGCTCCGGCGCTATCATCAAAGGCATGTGCGTAACCGACAGCTCGAGGAAGGCAATTTGGTGCTGCGGAGAATACTAACTCGTGAAGGGCTGAACAAACTTTCCCCCAGCTGGGAAGGTCCCTTCCGAGTGATCAAAGTATCATGTCTTGGATGCGTTCGCTTGGCAACTGAGGACGGGACCCCGCTTCCTAATACTTAGAACATCGAGCACCTCCGTAAGTTTTACGCTTAGTTACACGGAGGTGAATCTGTAATTACACGCAATGTAAGTTATAGAGTCTATGCACAAAGTCAGGTAGGTCCTCCAGGAGAACATCCGGACCCCTCTGGGAGGGTTCGGGCAGTTCAAGCAACATTTAACTCGGTCTCTATACTGAAAGTGTGGCTTACCTACCCTGGGTTAGAACAAGATGTATAGAACACTTAGCCTGGTTCTGCACCCTAAGTGTGTTCTTGTCTCCACTGTAATCTGGACCTATAATGAAAGACATTGTTGTGTGAAAGCACACTCCACATGCATTAATTTTGTACAGGCTTGTTTCCTTCTATTTATTCTTATTCTTCTTGTCTATAACGAAGTTGTGCAATTCTTTTTTAATTTTAGTCCAAGTTACTCATTGTTGTACAAGTTATATTGTGGGTTTTTTCAGATCTTAGCATTGCTAGACGGTCTACTCGCCTGATTGCCAAAGCCAACATAGGTCCGGAGTGCACTATCGACTTAGCCTGGTCCATCACTCTAAGTATGCCACTCTACCTACATTCTAGCAGGCATTAGTAGGGTGGGTTCTAAAGGCATTCAGATCTAAAAAGATTACATCAATGTACTTGTTATCATATCGAGTTCCTTCGGATCTAAAATGCAAATATAAATAGTAAGTCGCAAAAGAGTTATAGACGAGAGGACAAATTTTACTATTTTTTCTTGTCTTTGATGTGCAGGAAAAATGAAAACTCATGACGATGGTGGACAATGCCAGAGCTACTAAGCTCCGACATCCCCCAAGGGGACCCGCTGCCGACGTTTCTAATGTGGAAACTGGGCATAGTCAGAGCTAACAAGCTCCAACAATCCCCATGGGGGCCCGCCGTCGACGTGAAGCAAAATGACAATTCAAACGAAGATGGTGAAATCACCCCGAGGGGATTCGTCGTCGACGTATACTATGTTGATGGTGGATATCATCGAAGCTGGAAGCACTGACAATCCCAGGGGGCCCGCTGTCGAAGTTTCATGTGTTGACAGTGGGCGCCGTCGGACCTAACAAGCTCCGACAACCCCAGGGGGCCCATCGTCGATGTTTCATACGTTGACATTGGGTGCCGTCGGACCCATCAAGCTCTGACACCTCCCAGGGGGCCCGCCGTCGACATCACAAAGGGTCCCTGGAGATGTCTGAAGTGCTCGTCGTCATTGTCACAAAGGGTCCCTGGAGATGTCAGAAGTAAACTTCAGACCTAAAGGCTAAGCGTTCTAGCTACAAGTTTGAAGCATTCAAATCATCAAGACATTGTGAAACCTTTTGGTACATGTTCGCAATCAAATTATGTACATCTACGAGGGGGCCAATAAGATAAAGGACAATGTATTGAAGACAAGCATAAAATGGAATTCATTCATCCAAAGAGTGGATTTCATTCATCGGAAGTACTGGATTACAAAATGAGGGTTACAGTAGAAGGCAAAAGTGATAGGTCCTAGCTACTGGAGGCTCTAAGTCCTGTGGAAAACGAGGCAACCTTCCCAGGAGCTTCTTGGACGCTAGCCCTAGCGGCATCCTCTTCTTCGATAATGGGTCCTTCGAATACCGGATCTAGAGAAAGTTGGGGGTCTCGGCTCTTGTAACACGCCAGAACATATTCAGCGACGTTCTTGGCCAGTCTCCAATTGGTCCACGATGACATCACCCATCGCATCGAGTTTGCTGCCAGTAGAACTAAGCGCCACCGGTGCTTGGTCAAACTTTGGTGCTGGGTTCTCCAGACGTACTGGACTAAAGCCAAGTGGCACCAAGGCTCTGTCGGCATGCCTCAAGAAATCCCACACCCAATGGGACTCAATTTCCCTTGAGCTTCTCAACTCCTCCAGTGACCTTCTGGCCGCCACAAGCTCCGAACTCTCCTGGGCGATGCGCTCGACTTCTTTGGCATGTTGCTGAATGCTTTCAGCCACTTGCTTTTCACGGTCAGCGAGCTCTGTCTCCCGAAGGTGGATGCAGTTCCGTCGTTCGGACAGGTCCTTCTCCCTACCTGTCACTTTCCCCTCTTTGGTGGCAACATCAGCTTCTCTTTTAGAGAGCTCCTGCCCAAGCTTCCATTCCTTCTCTTCCTCCTGCTTGCACCGCTGTTCAGATTTTTTGGTGTGGTCCACCAAGTTATGCTCTCCCAGAGTCAGCTTTTGGGCGAGCTCCCCCTCTCTTTCAAAATATCCTCCTGCATCTCCAGGAGCTTCTCTTCCCTCTCATCGAGGTCCGCTCGGCGCTTCAGGAGAATCTCGTTCATTGTATTGAGGTTGTCGTGACAATCGTCAGTAGCCTCACTGCTTTTCCCAGCGTGCTCGAGAATCTCCCGAGACCTAGCGTTGAGGGCCCTAATGGAGGCCTCCCTTTCTTCCAGCAGCTGGCTCCAATACTCCATTCGAGCGTTTTCCTTCTCGACCCACTCCCGTTGGTCGGCAAGCCTCATTTGCGCCAGCTTGGTTTCGAAATGAAGTCTATTGCGCCAACACCATAAGGTGTGGCGCTCTTCTTCGAGGACCTTGCTATCATGGTCGAAGGCGAGCTGGACTTGACGGAGACTCGAGCAGGCATTGTCGATAGACAACGCCAAGGGAATATGCTCTAGACCTGCCGGGGTCATCTCCACTGGCTCCAAGGGGTCTTCCAGTACAAAAATTGGGTCTCACGCCACAAGCATGGTCCCCTGTGGTCCTGCGGCTAGGGCCGCCCCCGGAAGCTCTTCTGCTTCTACTACCATCGACGAGGGTCCCACCGTGGGAACATCAACCTCCGGGGCTGACACCAAAGGCCCCCCCTCCGAATCTTCAACTGACGTCTCTGCAGGTGGAGGGCCCGCCGCCGACTCCTCTGGGCGCTCCGGCTCCAACATGTGCGCCTTTGGAGTAATCGCCTTCAGGGCGTACATTGGAGCTTCGTCTTTAACCCCCACCATCGCTGGCTCAGTCACCGGTACTTCTACTTCCTCTGACTCAGGTGTCGAAGCTTCAACAATCTCCAGCACGGAGACCGGAACTTCGGGCACCTCTGGCTCGATCGCCGGATATCCAACAACTTCTAGCACAGGCACATGAGCTTCGGTTACCTCCGGCTCAAACGTTGGAGCTTCAGCCATCATCATTTCCTGCACCGAAGCTTCAGCCACTGACGCTGTGGCTGCTGGCGCATCTTCATCAACTTCTCCCCTGTGGTCCGGCGCTACCATAGGAGTTTCTGGCGTCTCATCTGGATCCAAGTCCACGATAGCTGGTGTTGGAACTGTCGTGTCCTCTGCCTCCACTTGGGGAGGCACAAGGGTTGAAGCCAGATCTTTCGCACGCTAAGCCTCATTAGTTACAGCAGGTGTCGAAGCCTTGGACTTCTTTCTCGACACCCTGCAAACAAAAGTTCGGGAAAATAAAAAACATGACAAAGACAAGAGTGGCACCTCAGTGTGAGATGACAATGCTTACCTAGGAATGCTACTGCCCTAGTCGCTGTAGAATTTCTTCTTCTGGGGCCCGGAGTCAGAGCCCACCAGATTCGATGAGGCAAAGACCTTGTACCTCGACTGGGAGCTAGCCGCCGCAGCTGGAGTCTTCTCAGCCGGGACGTTCCTAGGCTGGGAAGGATTGCTGGACCCGAAGCCCGCAGTGGGCACCAGAGCTGGAGTCGATTTGCTGGAGATTGTGTTCCTTGAAGATGCCTGCATCAAAGGAGGCGTGGCCGCCGAAGATCTGCTTCGCTGGGGAGAAGGGGCTTTCGGAGATGGAGCTAACCTGACGGAGCTCCCGTCTGCATGCCTTGACTTCCTCTTTCGGCTGGAAGATTCGGCGTGCTCCTTTCATTTGCCATTGCCCTTGCCGATGTCATCGACTTTCTGGCTCACGGCAGGGGTGGCCACCCTCTCTGAAGCTCCGGGGATTGTAACCCCGGAGATGTGGCGTCTCTCCACCACGCCTAGGTCATCCAATGCTGGCATTCTCATCCGCATCTTCCTGCTAACCTCCGAAATCATGTTCAAAGGCAGGAAGGCAACCAGTGGAGCCAGGGCGTCGCAGGAGATACCTCCATTTTGAAACTTCTTGAGATTGATATTCAAAGCTTCATCATCCAAGTTGGTGTTCAAACTAACTTCAATTCGGTTATGATCCATCTCACTATTGAAAGCCCATGTGGGCCACTCCCTAGTCTTCAGCGGAGCCCAGCTGTTCACCAAGAAATTGTCGAAGACCATTTGGGAGGTCACTCCTCCCTCTATGCATTCTTCGATCTTTTCAAGGATGGGCTTGTACGCATCTGACAGCTCCGGAACTACGTTCCCAGCGTCGGTGTCAACCTTGGGAAGGTCCTTGGGCAGATCCAGCCTCTCGTGCTCCTCCACATGATGATCACTCAATACTTCTTCCAATCAGTCCACTCGCTGGAGGGGAAGGACTTCAAGTACTTGAAGGGGCAATTCTTCCGCTTCACAAAGTAGTAGAAGTCGATGAGCTCTGTAACCTTGCCGGTGGTGTGGACCATGAAGAAGGTACGAAACAGCTCGATGCAGGGAGGCACGCCCACCCACATCTCGCAGAAGTGGATGAAAGTCGCCACTAGCAAGAAGGAGTGGGGGCCGGTATGATAAAGCTGGAGGCCGTAGAAATCCAGCAGCATCAAGAGAAAGCTTGAGAAAGGCGAGATCAGACCCACCATGGCGTATGCAGAGAATTACACCATCTCTTCGATGCGCTCCTTCTTGAAGGGGAACTTCCCGAAGCAGATGTCCTTGTTACAGGAGTCGATGGACCACCCCATGTAGGTATGGACACTCGCCATCTCTTCGTTGGTCTTGACCTTGCTGCGGGGAAGACCCAACTCCCTCGCGGCAAAGTGGAGCGAAAGTTGGAAGGCTATGCGAAGGTTGGGAGGCTCTGAGCGCAAGTTCAATCGAAAGCGCAAAGAGTCATCAAACCGTGCTGGCTTTCCTTCTTAAGTAAGCTTCCGCAATGCTTGGATGGAAACCGCAATGGGATCGAGATCATATTTTCAAAAATCTACCCTGTCAACGACAAATGGGCTCGGGTCCACTCCGGTTGAATGGCCGAAGCTATTACCCCAGGTGAACCGTTGTCATGATTGGAAGTTGGAAGCCCGAGGGCGGCGGCTTGACAAGGCGCGCGGAACCGATACAGTTTTCGCATTGGGAACCGGCGACCTTCAATTGTGTGAGATCTGCACGCGAGGATCTCACCTGCCGCATTCAAAAGAAGCCACGTGGCGATGGTTTAGTAGAGAAACATCGCCCCAATGATACATCAGAAGACCTTTGAAGCCGCAACGCGGGAATCGAAGATGGTCCCACCTCTGGTAGAATAACTTAACCCAAAGGGTTTCTTCCAGAGGTGGGCCCGGGGGCCACTGTCGGTACCCTGCGTATCGGGTACCCCGTGATACCGCAAGAAACACCGAGGAGTTCCACCCGTCCGGGTTGAAGACCTCCAAAGGCTACACGTGCTATACATCACTGGACCCGCCTCCCTCGTTTGGGTAGCTCCAGCACTGCCACGTGTAACACGAGGCTGGAGCTAACTCCCCCTGTAGGGAAGCTCCGGTCTTGCCACGTGTCCAATGACCCCGGACCTAACCCGTAGTAGAGGGAAGCTCCAGTGCTGCCACGTGTATAGTGGATCCAGACCTGCCTCCCCACGATGGGAAGCTCCAGAGCCGCCATGTGTCAAGCCTCTGGACCTAAGACAGCAACGAAGAGACTAGCGGATCTCCAACGGCACGGACATTCAAGGGACAGTTAAACCTACAGTTACAAGACCTGATTATGTATCATTAATGCCATATCAATGACACATGATTGGAGGACTCTTAACAATGGTAACGCCGCCATTAAGGCATGTTATCACGCTGTTAATTATACTTAATATTCACAGATCATGTATTAGGCAATTAACTACCGCCAGGGCCACATGTCGGGTCAGACTGATGTCACGGCCAGTCCCTAGACTATAAAAGGGTTGCACTGCACGATACATGACAGGCAAGCTCACACGCTCACAAGCACCATACACTCATACATACAACAACACAACTCGTGGAGTAGGGTGTTAGGCTCAGGCAGACTGAACCATGTTAAATCTCTTGTGTCACTGTCTTGTCCAAATCTCATGAGCGCCCCAACCAATCAAGAATCTCCGCGGGCTACAATCTAGTAGTATCAGGGGAAGTGTCGATCGTACACTTTGACAAGTACCTTGCATATTTAGGCCTCAGAACATATTAAGACATTAAAGTCAACCTTCCATGCAGTACTGAGAGTACGCATCTACTAGCAGAAATGAGTAATAAATAAGTACTCTCCAGTTATACATACAACTTGTTTTTCCCAAGATCTACTTCACGGGATCTCCGATCACATAGTCTGGGTTACCATTGTATGATAACATCACGTGGGTTTCAAACCCATTTCCCTTGATGCTTCTTCAATTACAGCACGTGCTAATTTCTTATTAAAAGGGTATGCAATATTTCTTTTAGTATTAATATACTCAACGGCAATCTCTCCCGTATTTCTCAAATGTCTCACGGATTTGATTCGCCATTTCACATGTCTTGACAATTTCAAATTTTCATTTACATTGCCTACAGTTGTGATCACACTTTGATTATCAAAATGCAAAAGAATGGTTGGAACAGGTTTAACGACCAATGGCAAGTCCATCAAGAGCTGTTTCAGCCACTTCACCTCAGTTGTGGTTGTCTCAAGTGCTACAAGTTCCGCCTCCATAGTGGACTTTGTCAATATAGTTTGCTTATGAGATCTCCACGAAACTGCAGTACCACCAATGTGAAAACGTATCCACTAGTGGCCTTGATCTCATCAACATCCGAGATCCAATTTGAATCACTATAAAGTTCTAATACAGGTGGGTACCCCGTATAGTGAAGTCCATATGTTGATGTACCTCTCAAGTATATCATTACACGTTCTAGTGCACTTAGGTGACCCTTCCAGGATTGGAAGTAAATCTGCTCAATTTGCTTACTGCAAATGAGATGTCAGGTCTGGTTGCACCAGCAAGATACATGAGAGAACCAATAATCTGGGAATATCTCAACTGATTAATTCATTGTCCTCTGTTCTTGCGAAGCTTTAGACTAGGATCATATGGTGTTGGAGAAACTTTAGAATATGAGTACCCAAATCAACTCAGAATATTCTCCATATAATGAGATTGTTTTAAAGTAATCTCATTCCCGCCCTTAATCAGTTTGATGTTTAGAATAACATCAGCCACTCCCAAATCCTTTATCAAAATTTTGGGACAAGAATGATTTTACATCATTTATCACATCGATACTAGTCCCAAAAATTAATATATCATCAACATATAAGTGCAATATTACTCCCTTACCCCCACCAAGCTGATAGTACACACAAGTATCAGCACCATTTACCGCAAAGCCTGCTGAGGTCATAGTTCTATCGAACTTCTCATGCCACTGCTTTGGAGCCTGCTTGAGGCCATACAAAGATTTTCGCAACTTACACAGCTTGTTCTCTTGCCCAGGCACCACAAAACCATCAAGCTGCTTCATATAGATCTCCTCATCGAGCTCGCCATTTAGGAAATTCGTCTTCACATCCATTTGATGGATAAGGAGATCATGACATGCAACAAGTGCAACAAGCACACGAATTGTGGTTAGCCTAGCAATGGGTGAATAAGTATCGAAAAAGTCCTCGCCTTCCTTTTGGGTAAATACCTTGGCTACAAGTCTAGCCTTATATTTATCGATTGTACCATCTGGTTTGATCTTCTTTTTAAATATCCACTTACACCCAACAGGTTTACACCCAACAGGACAGTCACATATTTCCCAAGTTCTATTTGTTAAAACGGACTCCATTTCATTATGGACTGCCTCTTTCCAGTACTCTGCATTTGGTGATGGATATGTCTCTGAAAGTATTTTAGGTGTATCATCAATGAGGTAGACAGTAAAATCGTCACCAAAGGATTTTTTCAATCCATTGTCTCTTGCTCTGTCCTGTCATCCTCAATGGGTTTTTCAGTGTAAGAACAAGGTACGGATATTAGAGAAGGATCAGGAGTAAAACTAGTAGATGCCTCGCTACGACCTGCAACTATATCCTTCATTGGAAAAATATCCTCGAAAAATGTGGCATCACGAGATTCAGTCACGGTGTTAACGTGCACGTCAGGAATCTCGGATCTAATCACTAAAAATCTATAGGTTACACTATGTTGTGCATATCCTATAAAGACACAGTCCACGATTTTTGGTCCGAATTTTCGTTTCTTACATGGAGGCACATTAAACTTGGCCAAACAGTCCCATGCACGTAAAAAACTGAAAGTGCATCTAGGACTCCCTTGTGGGTTTTGGATGATTTATGACAAGCAATTGGGATCCTAATCCTTTTGTTGAGATGAATGCAGGCAAATAATGAAAAATGAGCAAAATGCCAAAAAGAAGGGAAATGAGAAGCAAAGTGAATTTGAGCTCAAGGAGAAGAAAATAGTAGATTATTATGTATGGAGTGTGTTAAGGAAACACACCCAAGAGCTCAATCACTTTCAAGCATACACACACAATGCACAAAGTTATACAGGACCGGACTAGTCCGATATCAGCCGGACTAGTCTGATATCACTTTCTGCACTAGATCGGACAAGTCCGGTATCCACCGGACTAGTCCGATATCTTTCTGATCCACTTCGGACTAGTCCTCCCCAATGCGGACTAGTCCTCAACACAATGCACAAGTCACACAAAATCGGACAAGTCCGTTGTGATCCGGACTAGTCCGATATTCTTTCTGATCCACTTCGGACAAGTCCGGTGTCTACACGGACTAGTCCGATATACACACTGATCTAAATCGGACAAGTCCTCCAAGTGCGGACTTGTCATCCTAAACACTTAGGGTTTCATATGTCCGGACAAGTCCGATGGCAATCGGACTAGTCCGAAGATTTCCAGTAGTGAAATCGGACAAGTCCGTTTTCAACCGGACTAGTCCGATATTCCTGGACACTTAGGGTTTGCTACACACAGCACACCGGACTAGTCCGGTGACCACCACGGACTAGTCCGATCTTTCTGAACCCTAACGGTCACTTTTAGAAACCCCATATAAATAGAGGTGCACGGCCCACTTTTACAATGACTCGAACCCTAGCGCCGTCACACCTCCCAAGAGACTCAAAAACCACCTCTCTCCACGAAATTAAGTTCAAAATCGATCAATCTATTGAAGATCACTTCTAGATCATTGGAGAGACACTTGGCACACATCATTGAGCTCTTGGTTTGATTCTCTGACACACTCTTGCGTTTCAATTTGTAATTTTCGAGTGTGTTATTGGTGGCTTTGTAAGTTGTAATCAAGGGAGCTCTCAACGTGTGAGAACGCCCCTTCAACTTGGTTATTTACCCTTTGTGATTAGTGGAAGAGGATTGGCCTTCGTGGCGATCCGACGAGGGAAGGGTTGGAGAAGACCCGGTCCTTTTGTGGGCTCCTCAACATGGACGTAGGTTGCCTTCGTGGTAGCCGAACCACGAGATAAATCGTGTGTCTTGTCCTTTTGCGTTCTTCATCTTAATTGATCAACTTAATCTAGGGTTTGATTCACTTTGTTCAATTTGAGTTAAATTGTTGAACAAGAGCCTTAATTCTAATAGAATTTGACATACAACTATTAAACTGTCATTCAAGTTTATATTTCCGCTGCGAACATTAACGAATCAATCAAATTGACTGAACTTGATCAACTTAGCCCGTGAAAACTGGACTAGTCCGCACTTTACCGGACTAGTCCGATATCTCTGGTATTGACTTTGTTGTTGAGTGTTACAGGAACCGAGAAAATTCAAGAAGGCCTATTCACCCCCCCCCCCTCTAGGCCTACATTCAATTGGTATCAGAGCAGGTTCTTCAAGAAAGAGTGCAACCACTCGAAGAGATCATGTCGGACATGAAGGAAGTTCAGAAAATCAACAACCAGGAAGAAGTGAACAACGACAAGAACCAAAAGCTGGAAAAGTATCTCGAAGCAATTCAAGACTTCGATGATGACGACGAGGAGACGCTGGAGCTGAAAGCACTCCTCAGAAAGAAAGCACTTTCCAAAGGGAAAGCTAAAGTTGAAGAAAAGAAGAAGGGGAGTAGGCACACCAACTACTCCTGATATCCTTTTAACTATGATCGTTTAAATTCAAACAACAACCATTACCTATCTATTCCTCTTGGAAAAGCCCCACACTTCGATGGGAGTGATTACTCCATGTGGAGGCAAAATATGAAGATGCACTTGATTTCCCTTAACCCAAGTTTATGGCATATTGTGTGCACAGGAATAGACATCCCAGATGACGACGAAGAGCTCACCCCAAGTCAAGAGCAAGCCATCCACAGAAACGCTCAAGCCGCAGCCGTAATCACCTCCTCTCTAAGTCGAGATGAATTCACAAAGGTGGACGGACTGGAGACTGCCAAGGAAATATGGGACACACTACAAACAGCCCATGAAGGTGACCTGCATGTGTGGGAGGCGAAAATTGAAATGATCGAAGGCGAACTAGGAAGGTTCGCAATTGAGGAAGACGAGTCTCCCCAGGACATGTACAACCGATTGAAGACACTTGTAAACAAGGTTCGATCATATGGGAGCAAGAAGTGGAATGACCACGAGGTTGTAAAGCTCATCCTTAGAGCCTTTATGCCTCGCAATGTCACACTATGCTCTATGATCAGAGAAAGTCCCGGGTACAAGAGGATGACTCCAGATGAATTGCTTGGCAAAATCATCAACTTTGAAATGATGGAGAAACAAGCCAAGCACGTCAAAGAAATAGCCGACCTCACATCGGCCAAGAAGAAGGGAGTTGCCTTAAAGTCCACACTCAAGCCTCTATCCAAAGAAGCAAGAGAAGCACAGCTTGAGGAGGACAGCGATGATGAAAGCAGTGAGCTAGACGAAGAGGATATGATTTTGTTCATGAAAAAGTTCAAAAGAATAATGAAGAAAAGACAAGGAACAAAATCAAGTGAAGGCAAGTACAAGGAGAGGACAAAGCCGAAGATGAGGCGGGCGTGCTATAATTGTGGTGAGTATAACCACTTTATAGTTGATTGCCCGTATGAGGACAACAAGAAGAAGAATAAAGAAGCCAAGCCTCAACCGAAGAAATTCTTCAAGAAGAAGAAACAAGCTGAACAAGCACACTTTGGAAAGGAGTGGGACTCAAACGATGAGTCATCATCATCCGATGAAGAAGAGATGGCTAGCATAGCCATTGAAAGCACGTCGAAGAAACCCACACTCTTCCCCACGCTCGGTACAAAGAAGGGAAATGGCACTTGCCTCATGGCAAAGGAAGGTAAACGCAAGGTAAACATCAAAACTCCTTTCATGCATTCCTACTCAAGTAATGATGAACTAGATAGTGATGATGAAGATATGTTAATTGGATTAGATAGAAAAACTGCTGCTAAAATGAAATTTTACTTGACCAACTTGTTGAGAAGGAATGGCTAATTGATCGTCAAGAGGACATGATTATCTCCCAAAAGGAGAAGTATGTCGAACTTGACAATCTTCTAGTTCTTGAAAAGGAGAAAAACAGCTCACTAGAGCTTGAGCTAGCTTCAAGCAAGAAAACTTTCTTGGAGTTAACCAACTCAAACATTGCAATCAAGGATCAACTTGATGACCTGATCAAGGTTAACAAGATCCTTGAAGTGCAAGTTTAGTCACTCAAGCTAAGTGAATCTTCCTCCTCTTCAATTCTACCTTCTCAACCCACTTCAACTAATCTTGTTCATATGTGCAAATGTGGTAAAATCAACACCAGTTTGAAGGAAAAGTCTACGTCCACAAAGGATAAAAATCCTACCCAATGTGGAATATTTGACAAGGAGAGGATCAACTATGCACGTAGTGCATACTTGGTCCAAAGACCTCCAAATGTCAAGTATGGCATTGGTTACTCTTATGATGGAAAGCAAAATGCTGGAAGTCATAAGAATAACAAGGGAAGGATTACCTTTGTGAAGGGAGGACCCTCACAACCTGGTAACTCAAAAATTAAGAACCCGAACTCTCATGAACACCGGACTAGTCCGGTTGTGGTCCGGACAAGTCCGGTCATCCGGACAAGTCCGGTCACCCAGACTAGTCCGATCCATAAACAACAACAACTTTTGTTCAAAACCTTTGATGCCTCTTATGTATTAATGAGAAACAATCTTGGTAAAGTTTATGCTTATTATGCTGGGCCACGCCATGGGAACACAAAATACCATGTGTGGGTGCCCAAATGTATTGTAACTAACCTCCAAGGACCCAAGCAAGCTTGGGTACCTAAAACCAAGGCATAATTTGTTTCTACAGGCCTATTCCTCCGGTGGATCCAAATGGGTGCTAGACAGTGGATGCACCAACCACATGACCGGAGAAAGGAGGATGTTCGTGGAATATGAAGAAAACAAGGACCCAAACGAAGGCATCTACTTCGGAGATAATAGTCAAGGAAGGGTGCTCGGTACCGGTAAAATAGCAATATCCTCTGAACACACTCTTTCTCATGTTTTACATGTTGAATCTTTAGATTATAACCTGTTGTCCATATCTAAATTATGTGACAAAGGTTATAATTGCTTGTTCACTAACGAGGGTGTGACCGTCTCAAGGAGGAGTGATGGTTCCGTTGCATTCAAGGGTATGTTGAAGGGAAAGCTTTACCTTGTTGACTTCAACAAGGATAAAGCCGAACTCGACACATGCTTGATTGCAAAAACCAACATGGGTTGGATGTGGCATAGACGGCTAGCACATGTTGGTATGAGGAATCTTCAAAAACTCCTCAAGGGCGATCACATCCGAGGTTCGAAAGATGTTGTTTTTGAGAAAGACAGGCCTTGTAGCGCGTGCCAAGCCGGGAAGCAAGTTGGAGCACATCATCCCGCAAAGAACATCATGACTACGACAAGACCGCTCAAACTACTTCATATGGACTTGTTTGGTCCAATTGCTTACATAAGCATCGGCGGTAATAAATACGGTTTAGTCATTATTGATGATTTTTCCCGCTTCACTTGGGTGTTCTTTTTGCATGACAAGTCAGAAACACAAGGGACACTCAAGAAATTCTTCAAGCGAGCGCAAAACGAGTTCTCACTATCGATCAAGAGTATTCGGAGCGACAACGGCACGGAGTTCAAGAACATACAAGTGGAGGAGTACCTTGATGAGGAGGGAATCAAGCACGAATTTTCAGCACCATACTCTCCACAACAAAACGGAGTTGCCGAAAGGAAGAACAGAACGCTCATAGAGATGGCAAGAACAATGCTCGATGAATACAAGACTTCGGATCGATTTTGGGCGGAAGCAATTAACACCGCTTGCCACACCGCAAATTGACTCTACCTTCATCGACTACTCAAGAAGACTCCTTATGAGCTACTCACCGGTAACAAACCAAACATTTCATATTTTCGAGTTTCTGGCTCTCCATGTTATATCTTGAACAAGAAGCCCAAGACTTCAAAGTTCGCTTCGAATTCCGATGAAGGTTTCTTGCTTGGTTATGATTCGAACACTTACGCCTATCGTGTTTTCAACGAGGCCTCCAGACTTGTTGAAGTGGCACGTGACGTAGTGTTCGATGAAACTAATGGCTCCCAAAAGGAGCAAGTTGATCAATGTGAATTAGGTAAAGAAGAAGCTCCTTATCAAGCATTAAAGAGAATGGCTCTAGGCGAAGTTCGACCACAAGAGTCATCGTCACAAATACAAGAGGAAAGTGAACCACAAGAGGAGATCAACAATCAAGGGGGGGCTTCGATACAAGATCAATCACAAGAATATGAAGATGATCAACAAATCAACGAGGGCAACCACTCAGGGGGAGAAGAAAATGATCACCAACACACAACTCTCCAAGTGCCACACCCAAGAGTACACCAATGCATTCAAAGGGATCACCCAATCGACAACATCATCGGTGACATCCAAAAGGGAGTAACCACTAGATCTCGTATAGCTAATTTTTGTGAGCATTACTCGTTTGTCTCCTTTTTGGAACCACGCAGGACTGAGGATGCATTGAAGGATCCGGACTGGGTGGTGGCAATGCAAGAAGAGTTGAACAACTTCAAGAGAAACGAGGTTTGGGAACTTGTGGCAAGACCCAATGCAAATATAGTGGGCACCAAGTGGATCTTCCGCAACAAGCAAGACGAACACGGAGTGGTGACAAGAAACAAGGCATGACTTGTGGCCAAAGGTTACTCACAAGTCGAAGGTTTGGATTTCGATGATACTTTTGCTCCAGTAGCTAGGCTTGAATCAATTAGAATATTACTTGCATATGCTACTCACCATGATTTCAAGCTGTATCAAATGGACGTGAAAAGTGCCTTCCTCAACGGACCGATCAAGGAAGAGGTGTACGTGGAGCAACCACCCGGGTTTGAAGACGAAGAGTTCCCCGACCACGTATATAAACTGTGTAAGGCTCTCTATGGCCTCAAACAAGCTCCTAGAGCTTGGTATGAGTGTCTTAGAGATTTCTTAATTGATAATGGTTTTCAAATTGGCAAAGTAGATTATACATTATTCACAAATAATCTAGATAATGATCTTTTTATTTGCCAAATCTATGTTGATGATATAATTTTTGGGTCAACTAACCAATCTTTCTGTGAAGAATTTAGTAGAATTATGACAGACAGGTTTGAAATGTCAATGATGGGAGAATTGAAGTACTTCTTGGGATTCCAAGTGCGGCAACAAAGGGAAGGAACATTCATAAGCCAAACCAAGTACACGCAGGACATACTCAAGAAGTTTGGCATGGACAAGGCAAAGCCCATAAAGACTCCCATGGCTACGAATGGCCACTTGGATCTCAATGAAGATGGACCGAGCTTCGACCAAAAGGTATATCGCTCCATGATTGGATCTTTACTCTACTTATGTGCATCTAGGCCAGATATTATGTTGAGTGTATGTTTGTGTGCAAGATTTCAAGCCAACCCTAAGGAATGTCACTTGACAGCCGTAAAAAGAATCTTGAGATATTTAGTTCATACACCCAACCTTGGTCTTTGGTACCCAAAAGGCTCCAAATTCAATCTCATTAGTTACTCCGATGCAGATTATGCCAGGTGCAAAGTTGATAGAAAAAGCACCTCTAACACATGCCAATTCCTAGGAAGATCTTTGGTTTCTTGGTCATCTAAGAAACAAAATTCCATTGCATTATCCACAGTCGAAGCGGAGTATGTTGCAGCCGGGAGTTGTTGTGCACAACTCCTTTGGATGCGACAAACTCTAAGGGATTACGGTTACAATATGAACCGTATTCCTCTCCTTTGTGATAATGAGAGTGCCATTAAAATAGCCCACAATCCAGTTGAGCACTCTAGGACTAAACACATAGACATAAGACATCATTTCTTGAGAGACCATTCCATGAAAGGAGACATAACCATCTCACATGTCAACACCCAAAAACAATTGGCCGACATATTCACCAAGCCACTTGATGAAAAGCGTTTTTGCGAACTCCAAAATGAGCTAAATATTCTTGATTCTCGGAGTGTGGCTTGAAAAGTTGCATACCTGTATGATTGCTTCAAAAATGTTGATTGAATTGTGAAAATCATCCCTCTCCATTTTTCTCTCGAAAAACTATGTCAATTATTAGATCTTGATGAATTTTGATCATTGTATGATTGTTGTATGCTTACTGGTCAAATTCATCAAGATTACTTGAATTGTTTTGCCTCTCTATTCTCTATTATTGAACCTTCAAATATATATGAATGGGCTATGCAATTCTTTCCTGGTGACCACGGACTAGTCTGTGGTTACCCGGACTAGTCCGCCCATGCAGACTAGTCCGCAGAGTGTCGGTTAGGCTGGACTAGTCCGATAGACCACGGACTAGTCCGATATAGGTCTTTGGATGACTTCGGACTAGTCCGGTCATGTCCGGACTTGTCCGATTTTTCGTGTCCATAACCCTAGCCGCCACCAAACCCTAATCTCCTCCTCCCTCTCCTCCTCATCAAACGGAGAGCGAAGAAGACGAAGAAGATGACGAGAGGACAGACAGCGAAGAGTGAAGAACCTAAGACCTTCCTCTCTCTCTTTTTGGTGTCTTGATGCCAAAGGGGGAGAGATTGAGGGGGAGTCAAGTCTTAGCTTTAGCTGTAATAGGATGCGAGGAGAGAGCCTTCTCTGTACTTTTATTTGTGATTGTAATAGTTTAACACTGTTTTCATATTAAGTTTGGTCTTGTGATGAATTGCTCAATTTATTTGCGAGTATGTGATGAAAACTGCATTTTTGCTCCTGGAATGTCATATGCACTTGGTATCGGTTGATTAATGTAAATTCTATCATTCTCAATGTATTCATGCACTTAGTATGCATCCCACCATAAAGAATGCACATATGGATAATTCTCTTGTTGCTTGATGTATTTTTGAGTCATATGTGCATACTTTATGAAAATCTCATTTTTTTGCCTTATTTTGTGAAATCTCAATTGGTTGTCATCAATCACCAAAAAGGGGGAGATTGAAAGTGCATATAGGACTCCCTTGTGGGTTTTGGATGATTTATGACAAGCAATTGGGATCCTAATCCTTTTGTTGAGATGAATGCAGGAAAATAATGAAAAATGAGCAAAATGCCAAAAAGAAGGGAAATGAGAAGCAAAGTGAATTTGAGCTCAAGGAGAAGAAAATAGTAGATTATTATGTATGGAGTGTGTTAAGGAAACACACCCAAGAGCTCAATCACTTTCAAGCACACACACACACACAATGCACAAAGTTATACAGGACCGGACTAGTCCAATATCAGCCGGACTAGTCCGATATCACTTTCTGCACTAGATCGAACAAGTCCGGTATCCACCGGACTAGTCCGATATCTTTCTGATCCACTTCGGACTAGTCCTCCCCAATGCGGACTAGTCCTCAACACAATGCACAAGTCACACAAAATCGGACAAGTCTGTTGTGATCCGGACTAGTCTGATATTCTTTCTGATCCACTTCGGACAAGTCCGGTGTCTACACGGACTAGTCCGATATACACACTGATCTAAATCGGACAAGTCCTCTAAATGCGGACTTGTCATCCTAAACACTTAGGGTTTCATATGTCCGGATAAGTCTGATGGCAATCGGACTAGTCCGAAGATTTCCAGTAGTGAAATCGAACAAGTCCGTTTTCAACCGGACTAGTCCGATATTCCTGGACACTTAGGGTTTGCTACACACAGCACACCGGACTAGTCCGGTGACCACCACGGACTAGTCCGATCTTTCTGAACCCTAACGGTCACTTTTAGAAACCCCATATAAATAGAGGTGCACGGCCCACTTTTACAATGACTCGAACCCTAGCGCCGTCACACCTCCCAAGAGACTCAAAAACCACCTCTCTCCATGAAATTAAGTGCAAAATCGATCAATCTATTGAAGATCACTTCTAGATCATTGGAGAGACACTTGGCACACATCATTGAGCTCTTGGTTTGATTCTCTGACACACTCTTGCGTTTCAATTTGTAATTTTCGAGTGTGTTATTGGTGGCTTTGTAAGTTGTAATCAAGGGAGCTCTCAACGTGTGAGAACGCCCCTTCAACTTGGTTATTTACCCTTTGTGATTAGTGGAATAGGATTGTCCTTTGTGGCGATCCGACGAGGGAAGGGTTGGAGAAGACCCGGTCCTTTTGTGGGCTCCTCAATGTGGACGTAGGTTGCCTTCGTGGTAGCCGAACCACGGGATAAATCGTGTGTCTTGTCCTTTTGCGTTCTTCATCTTAATTGATCAACTTAATCTAGGGTTTGATTCACTTTGTTCAATTTGAGTTAAATTGTTGAACAAGAGCCTTAATTGTAATAGAATTTGATATACAACTATTAAACTGTCATTCAAGTTTATATTTCCGCTGCAAACATTAACGAATCAATCAAATTGACTGAACTTGATCAACTTAGCCCGTGAAAACTGGACTAGTCCGCACTTTACCAGACTAGTCCGATATCTCTGGTATTGACTTTGTTGTTGAGTGTTACTGGAACCGAGAAAATTCAAGAAGGCCTATTCACCCCCCCTCTAGGCCTAGATTCAAAAACCGAGAGCAAGCTTTCTTCCTTTCCATCCTTCATACGGGGTTATTTCACCCTTAGATGATGGAACTCGATTCAGCACAAACATGCGGTCAAAATGGCTCCCCCCCCCAACCATGAGTTGGATAAACCCGAATTGTCCAACATGGCGTTAACTAAGTCCGTTAGTGTTCGGTTTTTCCGCTCAGCCACCCCATTCAATTGGGGTGAGTAGGGAGCCGTTTTCTCATGGATAATTTCATGCTCCGCACAATATTAGCCGAAATCATTCGAAAGATACTCTCCTCTTATATCGGACCTAACACGTTTCATTTTTCTTTCTAGTTGGTTTTCTACCTCTGCCTTATAGATTTTAAAACGGTCTAGTGCCTCATCTTTTGATTTAATAAGATAGAGATAACAATATCAAGTAGCATCATCAATAAAAGATAAAATATTTTTCCCTTCTCTAGTCAAAATTCCATTCATTTCACACAAATCTGAGTCAATAAGATCTAGTGGTGACAAGCTCTTCTTTTTCACGCTTTTGAAAGGCTTGTGTGGTTGTTTAGCTTGCAGACATGCATGACACTTAGATCTTCTTTCAACAGGAATTTTTAGAATCAAGTTAAGTTTGGACGATTTAATGATGTGATCATAATTAATGTGACAAAGCCGAGAGTGCCAAACAGTAGCCTCTCGTCCATTGCATTCAGAACTAGAACAAGCAATTGAATTTACAAGATTATTACAATATTCAGCAACCAAAAGACGGAACAGGCCCCCACTATCATAGCCTTATCCGATAAGTAAACCAAACTTCAAAACAATAAATTTGTTTGACTCAAACACTAGCTTATAGTGTAAGACCTATGTGTGTTGAATACATTGGCTTGTACTGAATAAACTTGTTTTGACGATAAAAGTTTTGAATATCACCAAAACACCTTTTTATTAAGGTCCGACTAGCTTTGGTCAGCTCCGGTGAAGTTTTCTTTTTAGCTCCGACATAATTTTGTTAGCTCCGGGTCAAGGTTCGGGTTGCTCTGGCAAGGTTCAGAACTTGACCGCAGTGCTTCTGCTTTTCATTTGCAATGTTTTGTACTTGCTTTACATTGTTGAAAAGATTGCTTAGTATTCATTTGCTAAGTTTTTGGTGCATTTTGGTTGATATGGATGATATCGTGTTACTGTGGTTCTGCAACATGCTTATGTGAGGTTCTCACATAAGGTGTTGTGTTTGGAACTAACTTGAGTCAAGTCGAGGACTTGGGCTCGTATGGATTAGTTGTTTATTCATGTGCAGGTGTTGCTTGAGTTCAATTCATGGCTGGTGACGGGATCCATTGGACTAGTATCAGGGAGGATATGAGGTTCCAACAACCAAGTTCGGAAGGAACTGTGGTTGAGCTGATAAGGAGGTCGCGCATGATGATTGAATCAAGGGCAGTGCATATGAAGGTTACTGGACGTCGAAGGAAGGTGTTTGCATGTATGCATGCGGTGCATGACGTGGCAACATGGTTCCGAAGATGGTTTATGGATGGGAAGATCTGGTTGGAAGGATCGCATCGTATCGGTTGATGACTTTGGCTGCGGCGAAGTCGGCTATGGCTCGGTATGGAAAGTATCGAGTTGGTTATGATAGGATTTCGTGTGGGTCACGAATTTGAGTTGTTTAGGAATGTGGGATACGTTCCTAAGGTGTTTGGAAGTCTTAAGATTACTTCTATCTGCGTATAGAAGAATCCTAAGCAGTTATGAAAAGTTACGATTCGTGAACAGAGTAGGATTAGGTTCTTGATTTGAGTTGAGTTGGCTTTCGAGCTGGTTATATAAGCAAGGGAGCCCAGAGATCATGGTGCACGACTTTGGGGCTGTTCCTCTTGTGTTCTATTGAATAAAATTCGTAGTTTGAAGGAACTTTTGTGCCTTGTTCATCCGACTTGTTCCATACAAGTTTTACTCGTCGAGTTTTTGGTCAGCACTACTTTTTGTTGGTGGTTTTATCATAACTCGAGTTTTACAGATCCAATTGATGTGATTCTTTTTGGGTTGTCTTTATAACTTGATTATATATCATTTGTAAAAATTTCACGGTCATTTGATTTGTGGTCTATGATATACACGAGTTTCTTTGCAGTGTTCCAGAACTATTTTTCTCGGGTAGGACAGATTGACCTTTGTTTGATCTTTCGATCATAACTTAATTTTCTCTCGACGGATTTGAGTGATTCTTTTTGTGTTGTCTTCGTGACTTGATTCTCTCTGATATATATCACTTTTGTCATGGTGAAACACGTTTATATTAGTCTCACACACGTTTTCTTTCACACACGTTTTCTTTAACAGATCGTTTTTCTGCCGAAGGGGTTGGGGTTTAATTGTTTCCGCTGCGTAAGATTTTTAAATCTATCATTCACCCCCCCCCCATCTGGTAGCTTTTCATGTGCTCTTCGATCCTACAATTGGTATCAGAGCCACGGTGCTCTAATCTTTGTGATTTGCGTGTGTTTTTGACTAATCATCATGGAGAAGTACTCTACCAAACCTTGTGTGTTCACTGGTATTGATTTTTAGGTTTAGAAGGCACGCATGGAGGCTTTCTTCCAGGCACAAGGCTTTGCAATATGGGAGAAGGTATACAAGCCTTATGAAGTGCCATCAAATGATCAAGTTATAACTACAAATCTGAGAGATGTCGACAACAACAACAAGGCTTGGAACTTGATTATACAAGGATTAACACAGAGCGACTTCGACCGTGTTACACACCTCCGATCTGCTTACGATGTGTGAAAAGCACTTTGTGACTACCACGAAGGATCCAACACGATCAAAGAGGTAAGGCAAGACATGCTCAAGAAAGAATACATGCGCATCGAGATGCAACCTGGTGAGTCTATTGATGACCTTTTTGCTTGCTTTAATAAGATTCTCAGCAACTTGCGTAGTGTCAATATTAATTTTTCAGATGCTAAAAATGCTAGGCAATTGCTAAGTGCATTAGATATGTCAATTTAGGAGATGAAAGTCACATCTATTCGTGAATCTACTGTCATGAGTTCACTTACTTTAGATGTGCTATATTCCAAGTTAAAAACTCATGAAATTGATATAATCTCACGTAAGAACCCCAACAAGTCTATTACTTTTGTTTCTCAACGTGACATGCCTAGTTCCGGTTGAACATCATCTTGTGGTACACTTGCTTTGCTGTCCTCTCTAACCCTTGAACAGATTGAGGAGTTTCCAGAGGAGGAGCTAGCGCTCATCTCTACCTGGTTCTCAAAAGCATTGCAAAATGTGAGAACTAGAAGGAGAGGAAGCTCCGGACCTCAACGATGCTTTGAATGTGGTAAGACAGAACATTTTTGTTCAGATTGCCCTAACCTTTCAGGTCCTACTTCCCGGGATGAAAAGAAAACAAGAACAAAGCACTCCTCTGCAAAAGATACGAAGAAAAAGAAGGGTTTTACAGGACGTCAATTGGTGAGCGGTTTTATCTCAGCACTCCAGAAACTTGGCTCAAGTGACGTGGACATTGGAAGTGATGAAGATGAAGATGATTTGGCAAACTTGTACTTCATGGCGGGCAAGTCAAGGTCAAGTATGGAGGAGGCAGAACACAACAGCGACAATGAAGAGGTATGTCCTACTTGCGAAGAAATGTGTGATGCTATTTCTCGTGTCACTGTTATTGTTAAGAAAAAGGACAAAAAGCTTAGGGAAAATGCTGTTAAAATTGAGTCACTAGAATCTGAAATTAATCGTTTGAAATCCTTGATTCCTAGTGATGTGTTCCTCATGTGACTTAATATATGAACAATTGTCCTCCCTAAGAAGTGCACATACCTCCACACTTGATAAACTTGAACTTGAAATTGAAAAGAACAAAAAGCTTGTTGCACTTAATATTGGAAACTTAAAAGATGCTTCTTGTTCTACAATTGATTTGCATTGTTCTAGTTGTGATGATCTTGATAAGAAACGGCAAGATGCTATGAATGAAATCTCTATATTGAACAATGTTTTACGTTGTCATGAAGTTAAATATTGTTCCAATTGCAAAATAAAAGGAAAAACTTCATGTGAAAATTGCCTTGATCTGTCCAATAAACTTGATAACATGCATAAGACATTTGATCGGTTTTGTAATGGGAATAAGAACCTTAACTTGCTGCTGAATTCATCCAAGTCTTGCAATGATAAAATTGGTTTAGGTTTGGTTCTCATGCTCATGCTAAGGCACATCCACCTAAAATTGTAAAGTCATTAGGAAGTGGTTTGATTCAAACAGTTCCTAAACAAAAGGAAGTGGTTTTCAAATCTGCAGGAGTATTGTCTCATTCGGTTTCAAATAAAAATGTCGTTTACTCATCTAGACATGAACACAAAGTTAAATTTCATTGTACGTACTATGGTAGAGATGGTCATGTCATAGATTTTTGTTATAGACTAGCTAAACAACAGAAAAGAGAAAAAATGGTTGCTAGATCTCATAACTTTCATGCAAAATTTGCTGCACATATTGAACCGAATGTACAACCTGCTATTTTGAGTCAAAAACATTCAAAGTTTACCTCCGAGCCTTCTGTTTTTGCCTCCGGAGCTACTGATTTTTGTTCTACACAAGTAACACCTTATAGGTCAGGAGTTAAGAATAAAAAAACTCAAACTTTGACTCATAAACCTGCTGTTTTGTCTCAGCTTTCGTGTGTTTTTCCTGCTGCACGTCACGTGACTCAGTACTGGATTCCTAAATGCCTTTTGACTAACCCCAGTATTGAGTCATCGACGTATTGTGCTTCTATGTAGGTTACACGTTTGAGGAAAGAGAACATTTGGATTGTGGATTCAGGTTGCTCACGCCACATGACCGGTAACAAAGATTGGTTCTCCTCCCTCTCTTTTGTGTCATGTGTAGAGAATGTTACTTTTGCCGATAATTTTTCAACTCCTATAATTGCTAAGGTTTCAGTTAGAGTAAATGATCACTACACTTTAAAGGATGTGACACTTGTCAAAAATTTGAAATACAACTTGCTTTCTGTTTCACAATTGCTAGATGAAAATCTGGAAATTATTTTCAATAAAAACTGTTGCAAAGTTGTAAGTTCAAATAGTGAGCTTATTTTTAACATATCTCGGTTTGGAAGAGTTTTTAAAACTTATTTTGATATGTCTTCCTCTAAGCATAGGTGTCTAGTTGCTAATGATTCAAAGGACCTATATTTTTGGCATCGTAGACTTGGTCACGTAGGCTTTGATCACCTAACGCGTGTTAGTGCTCTTGATCGCATACGTGGGCTGCCTAAGCTTAAAGGGGACAAAGAAATTGTGTGCTCTTCTTGTAGACATGCTAAGATGGTTGCATGTTCACATACTACTCTCACAATGATCATGACAACTGAACCTTGTCAAATTTTGCATCTCGACACCGTAGGACCTTCACGTGTTCAATCCTTCGGAGGTAAATGGTATGTACTTGTGATTGTTGATGATTATTCTAGATACTCTTGGGTTTACTTTATGGCGTCTAAGAATGAAGTTTTTAGTCATTTTAAAACTTTATTTCTTAGATTATCAATTGATTACCCAGGATCTTTAAAAGCAATTAGAAGTGATAATGGAACTGAATTTAAAAATCAATCTTTTGATCACTTTTGTGCTGAAAATATAATAGATCATCAATTTTCTTCACCATATGTACCTCAACAAAACGGTGTTGTAGAAAGAAAGAACAGAACCTTAGTTGAGATGGCTAGGACTATGCTTGATGAATATCAAACTTCTAGGAAATTTTGGGCTGATGCGTTAGCAACCGCTTGTTATATCTCAAATCGTGTTTTCTTGCGTGCTAAGCTAGGTAAAACACCATATGAGCTCCGGTTTGGACATAGGCCTAGTGTTACACACTTTCGGGTCTTTGGTTACAAATGCTTTATTAAGAAACATGGTAATCTTGATAAATTTGAACCTAGATTCATTGATGGCATGTTTCTTGGTTATCCATCTCATACTAGAGGCTACCGTGTGCTTTTACTTGACACTAACAAAATTGTGAAGACTTGTGAAGTGTCTTTTGATGAAGCTAGCCCATGTACTAGCTCAAACATTGCAGGTACAGATCCATATCCGCATGGGGGAGCATTTTTGTTGAAGATGAGGAAGAATTGGAGCTGCTGCCCGAAAATTCAGCAGCTAAAGACTTTGGTTCAACTCCGGATGTTAATTCTCAATCAGCACCGACAACCATCAATGCTGATTCAAATCATCCTCAAGTCACAAGCTCATCAATTTTTGATGAACATGAAGAAGAAGAAGCTTGTGAGGCATATGTTCCCCTATGGTTTTACAAAGATCATCCCCCACAACAGATGATTGGAAGCTTGCACGAACGAGTCACACGGTCTAGGTTTTGCGATCCAAACTCTTATGCTCATTCTGCTTTTGTTGCTTCTTTTGAACCCAAAGATATATCACACGCACTCACTAATGAATCTTAGATATTATTGCCATGCAAGAAGAGTTAGAAAATTTTGAAAGAAATAATGTTTGGAAACTTGTACCACCACCTCAAGGTCACACTTTAATTGGAACTAAATGGGTATTTAAAAATAAACAAAGTGGGGATGGGGTTGTGGTTAGGAATAAGGCTAGATTGGTTGCTCAAGGTTTCACTCAAGTTGAAGGTCTATATTTTGATGAAACTTTTGCTCCTGTTGCTAGATTAGAAGCCATACGAATTTTGTTAGCTTTTGTTGCATCTATTGGTTTAAGCTATATCAAATGGATGTTAAAAGTGCTTTTCTTAATGGCTACATAGATGAGGAGGTTTATGTAAAACAACCACCAGGTTTTGAAAATCCAGATTTTCCTAATCATGTTTACAAACTGTCCAAAGCCTTGTACGATCTCAAACAAGCCCCTAGAGCATGGTATGATAGGTTACAAACATTCTTACTTGAAAAAGGTTTTACCATGGGCAAGGTTGATAAAACTCTTTTTTTTCTTAAGCATGGCAATGACTCATTATTCGTTCAAGTGTATGTGGATGATATTATCTTGGGTTGTGCTTCTCATGATCTTGTGTCCAAGTTTTCAGCAATGATGAGTTCCGAATTTAAAATGAGTATGATGGGTGAACTCACTTACTTTTTGAGGCTGCAAATCAAGCAAACAAAGGAGGGTACCTTTGTGCATCAAACGAAGTATACAAAAGATCTCCTAAGGCGCTTCAACATGGACAAAAGCAAGCCTATTCGTACACCAACGGGAACAGCAACAACACTTGAACTTGATGAAGATGGTGATGGTGAACCAGTGGATCAAAAAGAATATAGAAGCATGATCAGATCACTTTTATACCTCACGGCATCAAGACCAGACATACAATTCAGCGTATGTCTTTGTGCACGGTTTCAAGCCTCCCCACGTGCTTCACATCGTCAAGCCATCAAAAGGATTCTCAGGTACTTACATGGAACTCAAGAATTTGGAATTTTTCTTCCTTCTTCCTCAACCGTTACTTTGAAAGCTTTTTCGGATGCTGATTTTGGGGGTTGTAGGATTGATAAGAAAAGTACTCCCGGTGGTTGTCATTTTCTTGGTAATTCTCTTGTTGCTTGGTTCTCTAGAAAACAAAATTCAGTTGCACAATCCACAACCGAATCTGAATATGTAGTTGCTTCTAGTGCTTGCTCACAAATTCTTTGGATTGTTCAAACACTTAAGGACTATGGGGTTGATCTAGATAGTGTTCCACTGTTCTGTGATAACACTAGTGCAATTTGCATTGCTAAAAACCCCGTGCAACATTCTAGAACTAAGAACATTGACATTAGGTATCACTTTCTCTGAGATAATGTTGAAAAAGGAAAACATTATGCTTCACCATGTAGATACCGAACAACAATTGGCTGACATTTTTACAAAATCTTTGGACTTCACTCGTTTTTGTTACATTCGTAGTGAAATAGGGGTTATGCATCCTCATGGCTTAAATTGAGGGGGAGTTTTGAAACTTGGGAAGTCTATGTGTGAATCTGAAATTAAAATAATATGAGCATAGTATTTCATACATATATGACTTTGTGATTCCTTTTACATGCTGAAAGTTCTTACTACATTACTCGTGTTATATATTTTGTAGTTTTTGTCATGTCTAGTAATTGTAATAATTACTTACACTAAAACTGGTCATGGTCAAACTTTCTTGCTGTTTTGAACTTGTTATATGTTCACAAGTGCTTTTAATCATTAAGAATTAATCAAGTAATCAACTCACATGTTGAGTTTTTATGAACAAATATAAATTGAGAAAAGATTAAGAGAATATGCATGCATCGCACTTCTTCTTTTGAGATGGCTTATCATTGCACTTAGATATAAACTTGGGAGAAGTTGTGTATGACTAAAACCATGTCCTTAAGCTTCTGATTGTCAAATGACATAGGCTTGGCTTGGTTGGTTAGAATAAGGCAGATGCGCATATAATCTCTTGCAAATATCATATGATCTAAATTTATGCTTTGAAAAATAATAAAATGCAGCAACTAGTGTCATGATTTCAAGTTTTGAAATAGTTAAGTTTGTGAGATCATGACTTACTTAAATTGAAAATTACATTTGATCTCTAGCATGGCTTACACTACTTTATGTATTTCATTGATGTGATAATGTAAGGTACTTGATAGTATGACTTGGATGAGCTTTGTTTATATGTATATGTTATAATATGCTCATAACAACTAAAGGGAGAGAGATAATTTGTTGATATGCTCATGACTTGTCGAATACATTGTCAAAGGGGGGAGATAAGCATGAAGAGAAAGAGAATATGTGCATAAGGAGAGATAATAAAGGGGGGGAGATAATATGGGATAATTTTTGGATTTTCTTCTCATTTTACTTTTGATTTACAAAGGGGGAGAAATTGCCTTCAAAACTTTTATGTGAATAAGCCAATGTTCGGATTTTAAATGGTGTTGCCAATGCATTCATCAAGGGGGAGATTGTAAGACCTATGTGTGCTGAATACATTGGCTTGTAGTGAATATACTTGCTTTGACGATAAAAGTTTTGAATATCACCAAAACACCTTTTTATTAAGGTCTGACTAGCTTTGGTCAGCTCCGGTGAAGTTTTGTTTTTAGCTTCGACATGATTTTGTTAGCTCCGGCTCAAGGTCCGGGTTGCTCTGGCAAGGTCCAGAACTTGACCGCAGTGCTTCTGTTTTTCATTTGCAATGTTTCATAATTGCTTTACATTGTTGGAAAGATTGCTTAGTATTTATTTGCTAAGTTTTTGGTGCGTTTTGGTTGATATGGATGATATCGCGTTACTGTGGTTTTGCAACATGCTTATGTGAGGTTCTCACATAAGGTGTTGTGTTCGGAACTAACTTGAGTCAAGTCGAGGACTTGGGCTCGTATGGATTGATTGTTTATTCATGTGCAGGTGTTGCTTGACTTCAAGTCATGGCTGGTGACGGGATCCATTGGACTAGTCTCAGGGAGGAGATGAGGTTCCAACAACCAAGTTCGGAAGGAACTGTGGTTGAGCTGATCAGGAGGTCGCGCAGGATGATTGAATCAAGGGCAGTGCATATGAAGGTTACTGGACATCGAAGGAAGGTGTTTGCACGTATGCATGCGGTGCATGATGTGGAAACATGGTTCCGAAGATGGTTTATGGATGGGAAGATCTGGTTGGAAGGATCGCATCGTATCGGTTGATGACTTCGGCTGCGGCGAAGTCGGCTATGGCTCGGTATGGAAAGTATCGAGTTGGTTATGATAGGATTTCGTGTGGATCACGAATTTGAGTTGTTTAGGAATGTGAGATACGTTCCTAAGGTTTTTGGAAGTCTTAATATTGCTTCTATCTATGTATAAAAGAATCCTAAGCAGTTATGGAAAGTTACGATTAATGAACAGAGTAGGATTAGGTTCCTGGTTTGAGTTGAGTTGGCTTTCGAGCTGGTTATATAAGCAAGGGAGCCCAGATCTCGTGGTGCACGACTTTGGGGCTGTTCCTCTTGTGTTATATTGAATAAAATTTGTAGTTTGAAGGAACTTTTGTGCCTTGTTCGTCCGACTTGTTCTAGACAAGTTTTACTCGTCGAGTTTCTGGACAGCACTACCTTTTGTTACCTTTCGTTGGTGGTTTTATCATAACTCGAGTTTTACAGATCGAATTGACGTGATTCTTTTTGGATTGTCTTCATAACTTGATTATCTATCATCTGTCAAAATTTCACGGTCATTGGATTTTTGGTCTATGATCTACACAAGTTTCTTTGCAGCGTTCCAAAACTGTTTTTCTCGGGTAGGACAGATTGACCTTTATTTGATCTTTCGATCATAACTTGAGTTTTTCTCGACGGATTTGAGTGATTCCTTTTTTGTTGTCTTCGTGACTTGATTCTCTCTGATATCTATCACTTTTGTCACGGTGAAACACGTTTAGATTAGTCTCACACACGTTTTCTTTAACAGATCGTTTTTTTGTTGAAGGGGTCGGGGTTTAATTGTTTCCGCTGTGTAAGATTTTTAAATCTACCATTCACCCCCCATCTGGTAGATTTTCACGTGCTCTTCGATCCTACATATAGCCATCACGACACAATAGAGAACCACTAATCAGGTTCCTATTTATTCTAGGAACATGTTGCACATTCTTCAAAGAGAGAGTTTTTTTTTGGAGGTCATCTTCAGATCGACTCTTCCAATTCTATGTACAGCAGTCCTAGGCCCATTGCCCATCAAGACGGAGCAATTGTCGGTAGCCTGATAAGAAGAAAATAAATCATAGTTAGAAAAAACATGCACATTAGCTCCCGTGTCTAACCACCAATCGGTGGATTGACATGCTAGAAAAACTTCTGAAACATACTCTGATCCAGACGTTCCTCCAGCCTCGCTAATAATGACATTCGCAGATTTCTGACCACCACCTTTCTTGCCTTTTCTATTGCGGCATTTCCTGGCTATGTGGCCAAGCTCGCCGCACACAAAGCAAGTCAGGTCTTCTTTCTTCTTCTTCTTCTTCTTAAATCTAGTATTTTGTTTGGCCTTTCCTTTCCAGTTCTTGTTGTTCTTATTTCCACCACCAGATTTACCTTCAACCACATTGGCATTAGAGGGAGTTCCTTCCTGCGAAACAAAACGAGGCACATCCTTGGATCTTGCCTTTTCCTCAATATCAAGAGTTGAGATCAGACTCTCAACAGTCATAACATCTTTCTTGTGTTTAAGACTCGCGGAAAAACTTCTCCAAGATGGAGGTAGTTTGGAAATAGTTCAACCAACCACGAACTTGTGTGGCAAGACCGTATCAAAATGTGCAAGTTCCCCCACCAGAAGCTGGATCTCATGAGCATGTTCCACGATAGATCAGTCATCGACCATCTTATATTCGTGGTACTGGTCATTAACATAGAGTTCACGTCCAGCATCTGATTCCGCATATTTATGGTCTAAGGCCCCCCACAATTCCTTAGTCGAAACATGGTTCATGTAAATGTCACATAACTGATCTGACAGGAGTGACAATAGGCACCCAAGACAAGTGGAATTGTCCAGATCAAAATCACGGTTCTGCTCCTCAATGAGAGATGAACTTGGGAAATCACCCACCAGATCTTCATCGACATGAGCTAGAAATTGACCCGTGTTTGCCATCTCTTAAAATTGTCACCCCCAACAAATCGCTCGGGTTTTAGCACATCAGTAAGTTCAGCCATGTTAAGTCTATCAGGTTTTTGGATTGTTGGAAAATTCACATGGCATGCAATTAATTTAATTATCCGAAATAGCAAAACAACTAGAACAGATCTACTAGCAGTCAGCATGAACAGTGCTAGTATTATACAAACATAAACTAAAACGAATGCGAATAAATCACTCATCAAATAATTCGAACTAGCCATAGTTCAAAAAATCCACTTACAGATTGTCCTGCTATGAAGTAGACAATGAAACTATTGAGGAAGACAGAAGTGCATCGAGCGGCCGTGCAGGTCTTCAGATCATCAGCGTCGGTTCGGAGACACTGTTCTCCCTCAATCCGCTGCACGGCGGACAAAGGGACGGCAAGGTAAAAACATGGCAGCGCAGAGCACTTAGCAAGAGACGCGCGTTTCTGTGTTGTGTCTGCCTCCAGGACGTCTCCTTATATACTCGAGTCTCCAATAGCCTCAGATTCGATCTGCCATAATTTCAGGAAACCGCCCCCTAAAATCCCTCAATGTGCAACTAAGAGGAGCAATAATGAGGCATACGCACTGATAATGTGCGCATGCAGTTACGCCTCTAATTACTCTTTATATTGACGTGGCAGTCTAGGTGTGATAAATATTCCCTTTTATATGAGTGGCAGAAAATAATAACTGCTTAGTAGAACACAACTCGTCAAGATGCGAACACGCAACGTCACAAGTCACACAATAATCACGCGTACGAATCGCGAAACGCACGCGCGTGCGTGTGTATTTGTGTCCATAACAGCAGCCTTCATCCCTCACTATTCTCATGTTGAGAACATGTACAAGTGTCAATATATATATTGGGGAACACCCATCTAACTGGGCAATATGGGACTAATGTCCTCAACTACGTCTTCACACTGCCTTGCCTTTCCACCAGAGTAGTTGGTCCAAATAAATGAGCCCATAAATAGGCTGCTCCAAATGGTCAAATCCCAATAATATCTACAAGCATATGATGTGATGGTTATGATGAAGATTACTCGCTCATTACCTATCTGATTTTCAGCCCTTTCGAAGCTATACGCACGTCAGAGTGTGGGGCACGTCAGTTGATTGGTGACTACTGACGATGTGCACTAAGGTGAGGCTCCGGGCCAGCAGAACCTCATCGCCTAGCTCCTCTATTTCAGACCTTTCAAAGCACATGCATTCTCATACACCCACATTGTTAAAGACGAGGCATTATCAGTCATTGGGAACAAGAAAAGCTCGAGTATGGGGCATCAATCTTTGTTCAGTAGCTGATCGTCGTGTGAGCTTTACTCTTTCGTATGGATGAAGTAGCAGCAGAGAAATAAAGAAAGAAAGAAATTAAAAAGAAGAGAAAGATAAACAAAACCTCATCGTCGATCAAAGAGAGTGGATCAGAGGGCCAGCAGAGCACTTTGGGCAAAGCGAAGTTCACACAGCTTGTGGGCATCAGCTGGCCTTTGTCCTCCCCCTATCCTTTTTCACCCCTCTAATGCATGCGTACATATAAGTGTGTGTTCACTGAGAACGTCGACCATCATGAGCAGCACCACCACACCACACCGCCACAACCATCACCATCACCTCTTCTAGCTATGGATGGAACTTTCTACCCAGCATTGGTGGTGTGCTCCATCTGTACGTATAGCCTTCAACTTAGCTGCTTCTGTGCAGCTGATCAATCGACGGCAGCTAGTGTACGCGATCCGACACTCTCCTTGCCGGTGCTTCTCCCCATCTGGCTCTCCTGAAATGAAGCGAGTGAAGGAGTGATGGTTATTAGGGCACATGCAGAGAGAGATGGGAATGGAGGAAAAATAAAAGGATGCCGAGTTAGTGTTCAGCGGGACCCATCACCTCTTCCCACGCATGCATAGATGCATGATTGGTAAGAATATGATGTACTCTGCATAATACTGTAATAAGTACTACTACTAGGAGTTATTCTTACTGCAATCATTTCATGTTTCCTTCATGCTACGTCTATCAGTTGCTTGTTTCTGCTGACCGTCTCTGAGACAGTCTCATCACAGTAAAGCACAGATGCCGAGGCGTATCTGAATGTATGGGTCATAAGCCTCTTTGTTTTTTCAGAGAGTGACTCGCCCGAGGTTGGATGCTCCGTGACCATGCATATCTGTTATTTATGGTTCCTATCTCCCTGATTTGACACATAGCTAAACGGTGTGTTACAATTAATAACTTCCAAATCAACAAGCCCATTTTAGCATTTCCTTTTGAAACTTTTTTTAACTTAATCTGAACCAAGTTGCAACTTTCAAGCACCCAGTTCATTTAGCCTCTTAATCAAGAATAAGCTTTTGGGTCAGACACGCAGTTTTTAGTAACTCTCAGGGTCTGAAACATGAATTACTACACTTTCTAGTACGAAGCTATGAAATTTTTGATTTGGTGTTCAGAGGTTTTAGTCACGAAAGTGAAAATTAGATACACAGGTAAAACACAATCTAATTCATACTACTGAAATGTATAAACTTTTTTAGGAAAGGTATAAACAACTACTACCGGAGATGAAGATTAATACCTATTGTGAATGGGATCCGGTCCATTCGGCACCTTCCTCTTGCCGTCTTTGTAAGGGTCATTCAAGGGAGACTGCTGCTGCTCTGATGATGTCACCGTGGTTGCAGCAGCAGCGGTGGCGACCGCCGGCGGCGGCGGCGTGACTTGGACGGCAGTCTGCGTCGTGTCGACAGCGGGACCAGGAACCGTCCCTCCAGTCCGGATGCCGTTGGACGTTGCCGCCGACAAGAGGATGACAGAGACGAGTAACACTAGCCTGACCATCTCACTGGCTAGCTACTTGTGCTGCTGCTCCAGATGATCTCTGCCTGCTATTAGCTAGCCTGATAAACTCAACCTCTCTTCGCAAGCAGTGCTATCTCTGCACGATGCTTGATCTTGCAATTCTGCGGAGACGAGCGAACAGGCAGTGGTTGGGGAGTGCTGGCAGATGGAGCAGGGAGGGAGAACGACGACTGACAGACGAGTGGTGAAGGAGGAGCGTATATGGTCCTGCAGCCTACAGCTACAACATGCTACTACGATCTTATATATACATCGTGCATGCACTGTCCCTGTGCCTCGGTAGTTTAGCTCTGATCCAATGATGGTGACTGGTATATAGATGATGGAGATGTGGCGATGGGGCATATGCCTATCTCTTCTTTTCTTTGTTGGTTCACTCAAAAAAAGTACAACTCAGCTTGTAAACAGGCACAGATCGATCAGGAACACCGAACACCAGGTCTAGTCGCGATCAGCCTGTAAACGGAAGCGACAGAGAGTCAGTTAACCAGGTTCCCGAGGAAAGACGGGGGACTTCCAAAAGGGCAAGCGATCAAGTGTAGCACGTTATATTCAAACGGGCTCATGTTGCCTGTAGCCTGATGCAGGGGCCTACACTGTCCGAAAACTGATATTAGCATGCCAAGTTAGTAGTAAACCGCAGCATTTGCCAGCAGACAAGGTGGGCGACGCTGCGGATGTGTCCAGGACCAGCAGCATGGGTTCAATGATATCGGTACGTCTTAGCAGCAGTAGTACAAAGTTCCGGGGATAAGGTGTAATTTAACATGGCAACATGGTGGCCCCCAGTGCTGAAAAAGCATGCGCACCGGTTGGGGTTGGGGATCGGACAGGACCGTCCAGAACAGAAACGTCCAGTGTGCCAGTGATCAGGATTGGACTACTGCACTCTGCACCAAGGACCAACGAAACGCCGTTTGGAATGTGTATTTGAGCTGCCATGTTCAGTTTCTATTATTATTACTGATTTTCTTTTTCTAGCGCGTAGCTCAATTTTATTTTATTTTTAAAAAATACTCCTTGGAGTATACTACCAGGATCACCAAACTCACCTTAAAACAGTATGGTGACGGGCTCCAGCACCGCTGAGTTTTGCAGTGGATCCAATACAAGGAAGAATAATCTCATATACTCCCTCTCTCTCAAAAATATTGTCGCTTTATAGTTTATTTTTGAGCTACAAAACGATAAATTTTTTGGAATAGGAGAGTATCGTATAGACCGAAGAGGAGCCACACAACACAGATACAATGGCACGGCAGCAATGATTCACCTGCTTTCTGCCCTTTCCTCTTTGGAACGGAACGGATTCCCTTGCCATGTGATGCTGTAAACATGCCGGATTTGCCCGGCCCTACTAGTCCTCTTCCTTCCCTCCTCGGTTGTTGCCAGCCCCGTGGCGCATGCATCGCTATCCCACTCCCACCTGAATGCTGCCGCCGACTCGGCTCGGCTCTCCAGACGGCTAGACCTCGATCAGCCAGCCTAAAACACGCTGCCCCGCGGGACGAGGACGCCGACACTCGGCAGAGAGAGACGCATCGCTATCGTCCTCGTCCCTGGTCTAGAAGACCAACACAACACATCGGCAGATTGGATCGATCGAGCTTGGGGTGGGTTGCTTTTCTCTTCCTCGGCTTTTGATGATGAGGGGAATCATCCTGCCCTGCTGGCCTGCAGGCAGCCCAGCAGAGACGACGTGACGGAGGAATGTTTCGGGGTGGATCCCTTTTTTGACCGCCCGGTCCCCCGGCATTGGACCGTGGAAGAGTGAGTACTGAGTAGTGGGCATTGCCCATTTGCTGCCTTGGCCGCCGGCGAGGTGCTGTGGCCGCGTGCTGCGATGAGTGGCACCACGCGCCTCGGCCCTCCGGGGGCTGCCGAGGCCGTGTGCACTGGCACGTCCAGCTAGCGATAGCGAGCGGTAACGTAACGTCGACCTAAAATGGTACACGGAACGAACACCAGTGGGCCGTTGCTGACTGAATTATGCGGTCTGCGTCGGCCTATGCGCCGTATGCTTTGTTACTACCTACAACGAAGTTGCATCAAGCAACCCGGTTGGCGGCATCGATCGGACGGACGGTCGGCGATGCGACGATGCGGCGCCCAGGGCGCCGTCGGCAAAGAGGCAGCGGGAGCGTCGTGGCCGACGAGTTAGCGACGGACGGCACCAGCTGATGGACGGACGGTGTCTTCCGTTTCCGGCGAGAGCAGGAACGGCGAGGCCACGAGGGGAGCACACACCGTACCCGTTGCCGTCCAAGGTCAGGAAGTGCACTCATCGCGCGGCCTGACGATCATCAAAGCAGAGCTTGGCAATTTCAACATTTTTTGCTTATTTTTTTTCTTGCAAATTTTAATAAAGTCATACATTTAGCTATTGACATGCCACTTATACATAACAGGAGGAGAAAATAGGAAACCTACCTAATTTCATGCTTCGAGAAATGTGACTTGCAAATCTAAGCGACGAAGCCCTTCCTTTATTTCTTTTTACCAAAGACTTTTTCCCTCATTAATCTGCCAAGGAAAAATTCTTGCAGCAGCATCAGGCTTCTTGGCCCCAGCATCGCCACTGTCAGTGCTCAGAACCTTAGTCACTCTCACTGCAAGGGACGGTGTACTGGATCACAACACGAGCCCCGGACGACAGCCTGCAGGATTGATCCAAAACTATAACCCTCAATACCAAGAACAGATCGATAGCTGGTTCTATTTTTCTCATGGTTCTAAGTGGAAAGCATCGAGTGCATACCCGGCACTGACAAAAAGAGAGTTCAGTCCAGGTAAGAAGAAGCCACGAGCAGCACTTAACTTTCCTCGATCTTGACGAGCTTCTCCTCTTTCCTGAAGGAGTCCGTCCTCGCCGACGCTGCGTCGGCGAACCTCCTGCTCCCGTCTCCCGGCGCCAGGTCGCAGTCCTGCTTGGCTGAGGAGCTCCTCCGGCAGCCCGAGACGGGGGACTTGAGCGTTTCGCTCTTAGGATGCAGGAAGGATGACAGGAGCGGCGTCCGAGGAAGACACCTCGAGCGCGATGTGTCCATTGCATCTTCGCCAGGCCTTGAGCAATCTAGAGTCTCGTTGCTCCTGCAGATTTTGTTCATGTGTAAGAGGAACTCCCATAGAAGAGGAAAAGTAAACTAATATGACAAGCAAAAATCGTAAGCCATTAAAAAGTTACTGAACGTCCGTACGAGATCATGATTTTAACTGCCTGAAAAAAAATTGGATTTCAAGGCCATAAAAAAGCCTGGTAAAATATGGATTTTAACAGCCTGAAGAAACCATGATCTAGTAGGGATGAAGATCGCATGAAACCCGCTGTCCTTGTAGCAGTTTGAAAAAAAAGTTGGTCCCGCCGCCAAGATGACAGCTTGCTAGGATAGCAAGACTGTTCATGAGCATGAAGGCAGCACAGGCCCTCTCCTGTATTTTAACAGAAGAATCTTCCCTGGCAGCCAAGCAATGTGGTCCTCTACATCTGACAAGTGGCTCGTGTAGAAGCAATGAGAGAATCACCAAAACTCGAGAAGCGAACTGGTGATTCAGAAAAAAAAAAAAGTAACAGAAGGGGAATTCATGCTCCTTTTTTTTGGCGGGATCTTTACTGAACAAATTCACCCTAACTACCATGTTCCCTATCTACCCATGATCTAAAGTTCTAAACAGATTTCATAGAAGTGAAAAAAAAAAGATGAAATGAACAAGATTAATAGCTACAATTTTGTCATATTCCACTATTCATTTACAGCTCTCATTCCCAATTTTGGATCCTGCAGATCTCAATTGTCTTCAGTTGGTAGATTTCCCATACTTTTTTTGTTTGTTAGATTGATTCTGGCTACAAGCTGGTACTCCCTCATTTCTCAAAAGTTTATCGTCTTCTTATTCATTTTTGTATTAGAAAGCGACAAACTTTCGAGAAAGGAGGGATTATTATATAACAGACGAACGGTGTTGGTGGTGATGCTGTTATGAACCCGTTGCTACGCAACTCGAATGCGACTTCACCATGGACAGTTTCAGAAAACGTAACTTTATCGATCAATGGCACAGGTCGAGTAATACACTTACTCCATAGATATCTGTGTGTACCCGTAAATAAAATCCAGGTATCAGGTTATGTAAGAACACTTTAAGCTCCTACGGAAGCGCAGATGCTTACCTTTCTGCATTGTAGGAAGAAGACCGTTTTAGTGCTGAATACCTCTCAGCTGGAATGTCTCTCTGCATCTTAGTCTCAATAAGGCTCCCACTGAAGTATTCCTTTTCTTCCAATTTCATCCCCATTAGCCTGGGATTTTCTGGCAGGTAATCAAGCTCACCCATCATCATGGTGCGAGAAATTAACGGCGATGGGAACTTCAGATTTGAGAACCTTGGCTTGTATGTCTGAACAATTCCGATATTTCCATGATCTTTCACTGAAAGTGAACCACAAGTGATGAGTTGAATCAGTATATTAGTTGGTCTCAGCTTCTGGCAGGTCGGCACAACGATATCATCCTCTTCAATAATCCTAAAGCTGTTTGCTGCATTATCTGCTCGTATCAATGATTCTAAATTCTCAGACTTGCCACGGGTAGAAGGTATGCTCATTGGAGTAGGACATTGGGACAAGAGTTCCCCAGAGATTCCTTGGAGATCTGCTGATCGGTGAGAGTGGCTTTGACGGTACTCTGAAACTTCACGAACTATAGCATCATGGTCAGTGCTCAAACTCTTTTTTCGCATTTCAGGTGCTCTATGACTCGATTTTCTGACAAGATCATCAGTTTGAGTTGCAGCATCCATGCAGCCGGTGGGCTTGTGAACTCTGAACTCTGCCGGGCTCGCAGACCCACTCGCTGGAAATTGAGCTCCTTGGTGCTCCAACTCTGGTGACATGGTCTCTGTGGAGTGACCCCTGCACGGTGAGGGGGTGTCATCCTCATCCGGTGGAGGAACTGACGGTGAACGACGGGATCTGGCTTCTCTAACCATCACGCTAGGAGGGGAGGATGGATAGGAAGTCTCTCTTGGCAATGGTTGCCTTGCACTCTCTTTTAGCCTGCTCTGCTGCTTTTGGCTGCTGTTACTGCCATAGTTAAATTGGCCTAATAAAAGAGGCGAAAACACTGATCAACTCAGCACTGCATTTTTCTAGAACAGGTTCAGAAAAGCAAATTCATATAAAAAGTTTTCGAACACCGATTCAGATAATTTTTTTTGGTATACCTGAAGAGGATTGGTCCACAAGCTCGGAACCCTTGAGTATATACTCGCCGTCGGTTGCCGGGAGGACGAGATCATCCTCAGCAAGGTCGTGCCACACGAATCCATTCTTGTATTTCCTGAAACCAAAACATCCACTCGGAACGATCAACACCCGAAAATTGTAAGGAAAAAGAAAATTTCGTGTGCTACCTCTTGCAGGACCACGAATACATGGAGGCCATGCCCTTTCCGCGCACCATGTTCAGATGATCAACCACATCTGAAAACCCAAAACAAACGACCGCATTAAACGAGCACAAGCAGAACTCAAAATTTGAAGAGACTGCAATTGCGAGACTGCATCAACAACTGACCTCTGAGATAGAGCCCCTCCGGCGAGGCCACAGGCACCTCGACGAAGTGCGGGTGCTCGAGGTGGCGGCTCCGCGTTAGGTAGTACACCACCGGCACCTTCCGCGCCGCCGGCCTCTGCCGCTCCGGGCTCCGCGGCCGCCGCCCTCTGCTCTCCATTCTGAACTTTCCTCAGATCAGCGGGCGCGCCTGGGGAACTGCCACTGCCAGGAGTCTGTGTTAGAAGCAGGGGAAGAAAGCAGGAAATCCGGGAAAGCCGGGACACCTCTGGCGTAACATCATCAGATGGCACAAAATACAAGATCACGTCCGGAATGGCTAATCTAGCGACTTCCCATCGAGTACTATAAAAAAAACAGAGAGATGACTAGTAGTACAAGATAGGAGTACATAGTAGGAGTAGTACGTAAAGCAGGGAGTCGGAGTGACGGTACCTCGAGTAGAGTAGCTCCAAGTCGAAAGGCCGAAACTTTTGAGGAAGCCACAAGGCTCGGATGCCTCCAAACTCTTGCTTTTCTCTCTTCTTTCTCGCAGTAGAGAGCGATAGGAAGGAAGCAGGCAACACCACCGAGCTTGGGCAGCTTGCCAATCAAAGTCCTCCAAGACTGGTGTGCTCTTAAGCGATCTGAATTGAGACGAGAAGGGCCAAGAATTACGCCGAGAAATTGTCACCTCCGGCCAAAAACGCGGTCTCTTTAGCTCACTGGCGCAGGCACATGAGCGGATTGGACCGGAGTGAACTGATCCCAAACTTTGGCCCCTTTGTTTACGCAAGCAAGCAGCAGCACAGCAGCGGGCGATGTGACCGCAGCAAGGGTCAAACGGGACTACGGGAGAGTACAAACAACGCCGTCGGTTGGAGCATTTCGGCAGGATGGGCGAGTAGGCGTGGGACGCGGCAGCAACAGACGCGCAGGTGCTTCCAAGCCTCAAAAGGTTTACAGCGAAGCAGCACGAGTGACGACGAGTCGAGGAGCGGGGAGGAGGAGGAAGGAGAAGCACGAGGATGGCAACACGCTCTTGCTCTGTCACGAGCTCTTTAATAAGTGGAGCTAGAAGGAAAGCAAATGGAACAGCGAGGAGGTGCGAGCTCAAGAAGGAAAGAAGGGGATTCACATCCTCTCAATTAAAGTACAAAATGCAGAGAGCTACAGTATCCTGCATTTGCTTTATTTTTGAACATCCGATGAAAAAACAGACGGTCTGAATCTATCCGCACGTATAAACAGTAATCTGGAGTACTTCAGTAGTGAGAGGTACTGTTTATTCCGTGTTGCTACAGTGCTACTGCCGAGTACTGTTTCTGTCCTCTCAAAATATAGTACAGTATTTGTTAGAAAAATAAGAGGTAATTTACTGAACAATTTCGGGAAACACGAGAAAACAGCAGCGATCGGTAGACAGACGGAACGAGAAATAATGCGTATCGATTTGAAGTCGAACGCAAAGCTGTAGATCCGACAACAAACAACCGCTGCAGACGTTGGTGACGACGTTGAGCCGCAGCGCTCGATCTCCTCGGTAGACGAGCTGTGGTGAAGAACGCGAGCAATCGCGCGGAGCGCTTCACAAAAACCTTATTCGCCCTCTCCCGGTGCATGATCGCAAGGGCGAGCGGTTCCGGAGACCTGCTCTCCCGATCGTCGGTGCACGCCGGCACTCGGGATGGAGTAGACTAGAAGGCGGCGCAAGGAACGCGAACGTGGGAACGATCTAATCGTGGGATGTCCTGCCGTACCTCGAACGCTCGTATTTATAGAGTCCCACGAAGGCAGTTCGTAAGCGATCCGGAGGGTCCGGATCCGAACTGACTCCGCAGTCGTAGACGTGTCCGCCTCCAATGACTTAGACTCTGACTCGGTAGCCCCAAAAATTCGGAAGTCCAAAAGCCCAAAGTCCAATTTAATTTTTTGCAAAAATATAAAATCTGGACTCGGCTCGAGGCTCGAATTCACACGAACACACGTGCGCGTGTGCATAACGGGACGGGGCGAGGCGAGGCGAGGCGAGGCGTGGCGTGGTGTGGTGTGGCGAGGCGAGCGAGCGAGCAGGAGGAGGAGCGCGTGTGGGCCACCTCTCTCTTCCTCTCTTCTCTCTCACTCAAGGAGTGGAAGAGCAACCTCCCTTATATGTAGCGGTTGCTCCACTTCTACTTCCCATGTGGGACTAAACACTTTGCACCACTCCCTCTTGCTCTAATGGGCCTTTGAGATTTTCTAAGATTTAATTCTGAATTAATATTGGGTCAAGCCCATTAATTCCAACAATCCCCCACCAGATCTCAAAGCCATTAGGAGAGAGGTCATTCTCGTTCCTTGTTTGATATACTAGTCTTTTCGGCAGAGACTGTGAAGTTAAACTTCTGCCTAGATCCTCAAGTTTCATGAGGTCACAACTTGAACAATGGACTACGCCTTAAATTGCAAGTTTTATGTGAACTGACTTCACCCAAGGATCATTACTAGTACTTGACTACCAGTAGTCTACTCCGCGGGTAGAGCATATGCGTCATACTCCCTCGTCTCTTTATGAGCTTTTCAGAGATCACCCAAATCTCACAGACTGCAACGTTAGACAGTCGGAGCTCATATAAGTGTGTTTCCTTCAAGACTGCCCTGTAGGACAGCATCTTTGCTACACATAGCCAACAGAAAACACATTAAGGCAATTCGTCAACTTGCCTTACAATTTGAGAGTACAAGTATGCATCTTCACATAGAGAGGGTATAAAGGAAGTACTCTCCTCGGTGAACCACTTGCTTTTTTCCCATGTCCTAATTCACGGGATCTCCGATCACATAGGTTGGGTTACTACTATGGTGTCACATCAATGGGTCTCAAACACATCTCTCTCGATGCACTTTCTATCACATTACGTGATAGACTCTTCATAAAGGAATCTGCTAGATTTTTATCTGTTTGTATGTATGAAACAATAATAACTTCGGAGTTTCTTATTTTCTTGACATATTTTAAACGTCTCTTGATGTGTCTTGATGATTTTCCTTATAACTGGTCACTTTGGCAATCACCGTCTGATTGTTACAGTTCATAAGGATTGCCGGCAATGGTTTCTCAACTATAGGCAAATCCATCAAGAGCTCTCGCAGCCATTCTGCCTCTGCAGTGGCTGTCTCTAAAGCAGTGAGTTCTGCTTCCATGGTTGACCTAGTCAAAATGGTCTGTTTGCAAGACCTCCATGATATAGCGCCACCAGCTAGAGTGAACACATATACACTCGTGACATAGAGTTCATCAACATCAGAGATCCAATTCGAATCACTATAACCCTCAGGCACGGCCGGATGCCCAGTATAGTGAATTCTATAACTCACTGTACCTCTCAAGTAGCGCATAACCCTTTCAAGTGCATGCCAATGATCTGTACTCATGTTTGACATGAACCTGCTCAGTTTGCTCACAACAAATGAGATATCAAAACGGGTTGTGCTAGCTAAGTACATGAGTGAACCGATCATCTGAGAATATCTGAGTTGATCTCTTGACTCTTTCTTGTTCTTTCTAAGTATCACGCTGGGATCATAAGGCGTTGAGGAAATCTTGCTATCTATAAAGCCGAACTGGCTCAAGATTTTCTCAACATAGTGGGATTGAATTAAAATAAATCCACTCTCATCCTTGTTCAGCTTAATGTTCAAAATAACATTAGCTTCTCCAAGATCTTTCATATCAAAACACTTTGATAGAAAAGACTTAACCTCAGAAATTATATTAATACTCGTACCAGAAATGAGTATATCATCCACATACAAGGATAATATAACGCTATCGCCCCCACCATGGCGATAGTACACGCACCGATCAGTCTCATTAATGACAAAGCTCGCAGACGTCAAAGTACTATCGAACTTCTCATGCCATTGCTTAGGTGCTTGTTTCAGGCCATACAAGGATTTCAACAATTTGCACATCTTTGTCTCTTCACCTTTTACTACGAACCCATCACGATGTTCCATATAAATTTTCTCTTCCAACTCTTCGTTCAGGAAAGCTGTCTTTACATCTATTTGATGGATGATTAGACCATAAGAGGCAGTCAAAGAAAGTAGTACACGAATTGTCATCATTCTAGCGACATGTGAATAGGTGCCAAAATAGTCTTCACCTTCCTTTTGAGTATAGCCCTTTGCAACTAGTTTTTCCTTGTACTTTACAATAGTACCGCCAGGCTTGAGCTTCTTATTGAGCACCCACTTGCAGCCTAATGGTTTGCACCCGTATGGCCGTTCAGTTAACTCCCAGGTTCTATTGGAAAGAATTGAGTCCATCTCACTATGAACTGCTTCTTTCCAGTCATCTGTATCAAGTGATGCATGTGCCTCTGCTATGGATCTAGGAGTATCGTCCACAAGGTACACAATGAAATCAATACCGAAGGATTTTGCAATTTGTGATCTCTTACTCAACTGAGTTATTTTATTGTGTTCCTCCTCTGGGGTATTCTCAAACGGTGTATCAAGAAACTCGCTAGTTGTGGTGGATTCAGGACAAATTTCAGAAGAGATCATAGCAGTGCTATGCATATCTTTCATAGGAAAAATATTCTAAAAAAATGTTACATCATGAGATTCCATAATAGTATCAACATGTATATCAGGTACTCCAGATTTGACTACTAAAAATCTATATGCGATGCTCCGATGAGCATAGCCTAGAAAGACACTATCCACTGTCATTGGTCCCATCTTGCGTTTCTTGGTAATTGGAACATTGATCTTTGCCAAACATCCCCAAGTACGTAAGTATGATAGTGATGGTTTTCTTCCAACCCACTCCTCATAGGGGGTTTTCTCTTTATTCTTGTTTGAAACGCGGTTTAGGACATGACATGAAGTCAATAGAGCCTCCCCCACCATGCCTTAGATAAACCGGACGTGTCTAACATGGCATTCACCAAGTCACAGTGTGCAGTTTTTCCTCTCGGCTACCCCGTTTGATTGGGGTGAATAGGGAGGCGTCCTCTCATGTATAATACCGTGTTTCGCACAAAAATTATCAAATATTTTGGGAAAATACTCACCACCATGATCTGACCTAAGACGTTTGATCTTTCTCTCTAATTGAGTTTCTACTTCAGATTTATAGATTTTAAAGTAGTCTAAAGCTTCATCTTTAGTTTGTAACAAGTAAACATAGTAGAATCTAGTAGAATCGTCTATTAATATCATAAAATATTTCTTTCTACCTTTTGTCAACACACCATTCATCTCGCATAGATCAGAATGTATGAGTTCTAATGGTGCCAAGTTTCTCTCCTCGACTGCCTTGTGAGGCTTTCGAAGTTGCTTTGACTGCACACAACTATGGCACTTAGAACCTTTGACAATAGTGAATTTTGAAATTAATTTGAGACTAGATAGCCGATTCATTAAACCAAAATTAACGTGACATAAAGGAGAATATCAAATACTTGCATCATCATTAATACCGCCACAAATATGGTTTACTGACTTATTATTAAACTCCAAAAGAGAAAAGCGAAACAGGCCTCCGCATTCATAGCCTTTATCAATAAATTGTCCATGCTTAGACACAACTATTTTATTGGACTCTAAAACTACTTTAAACCCATCTCTGCATAGAAGGATACCGCTAAAAAGATTCTTGTTCATAGTAGGGACATTCTACATGTTCTTCAGCGGGACAATCTTTCCCGAACTGAAATTCAGATCGATCGTGTCAACACCACGAACAGAAGCATGTGACCCATTCCCCATTAGGACGGCGGAATCCCGAACGAACTGGTAAGAAGTAAACATGGACTTGTCAGAACATACATGAACATTAGCACCCGTATCAAACCACCAAGATGGTGTTTGAGAAATAGAAAGAACAGTAAAAGAATTACCGTACCCATCTGCATTGCTAGATGTTACGATGTTGACATTCTTTTTCCCTTTACGATCTGCCCTCTCAGGACAGTTCTTGAAAATATGTTCCTGCTCCCCACAGGTGTAGCAGCAGCAGCCATCATTGGCTTTGTTTGACTTCTCCTTCTTGAAAGTAGTAGTTTTGTTTAGCTTGAATAGAGACTTGTTCCCTTTGTTCTTGACATTGAGTTTCTGCACCATATTAGAATTGATGCTAGATTGACCCTCGCCTCCTTTCTCAGTAGCGTCCTTAGCCCGAGCCTTCTCCTCAACATCAAGAGATGCTATCAAATTTTCAACTGATATTTCCTGTCTCTTGTGTTTGAGAGCTGTGGTGAAGTTCCTCCATGATGGAGGTAACTTTGCAATAATGCACCCAACCACAAACTTTTCGGGTAAAGGACACTTAAGGAGATTGAGCTCTCTCGTAAGACACTGTATTTTATGAGCTTGTTCAACTACAGGACGGTTGTTAACCATCTTGTAGTCATGAAAATTCTCCATGATATACAGTTCACCGCCTGCATCGGCTGCACTATACTTAGCGTTAAGTGCATCCCAGAGCTCCTTCCCATCTGTGACTGTCAGATAGACATCACAGAGTTTATTATCAAGAATACTTAAGATGCATCCTCTTAGGGCAGAATTGGCTTCCTCGAACTTTGTCTGTTTTCTTCAACAGACAAAGGACCTTGAGGTCTGCCCTCGGTTACCCAGAAGATCTTAAGCGATTGGAACTAGAGCGTGACCTTAACTTGCCACCTCTTGAAGTACACGCCAGAGAATTTCTCCGGCCTCAATGCATCGGCTAGAGTCATCATGTTCAACTCAGGAAATTGCCTAATAAGGTTTTTGGATTGTTGGAAAAATAGGAGGCAATTTAGTGAATAATTCCGGGAAACACGAGAAAACAGCAGCGATCGACAGACAGACGGGACGAGAAATAACGCGTACCGATTTGAAGTCGAACGCACAGCTGTGGATCCGACAGCGAACAACCGCTGCAGGCGTTGGTGATGACGTTGAGCCGCAGCGCCCGATCTCCTCTGTAGACAAGCCGTGGTGAAGAACGCGAGCAGTCGCGCGGAGCGCTTCCCAAAAACCTTATTCGCCCTCTCCCGGTACAGGATCGCAAGGGCGAGCGGTTCCGGAGACCTGCTCTCCCGATCTTCGGTGCACGCCGGCACTCAGGATGGAGTAGACTAGAAGACGGCGCAAGGAACGCGAACGTGGGAACGATCTGATCGTGGGATGCCCTGCCGTACCCCGAACGCCCATATTTATAGAGTCCCACGGAGGCGGTTCGTATGCGATCCGAAGAGTCCGGATCCGAACTGACTCCGCAGTCGTAGACGCGTCCCAAAAGCCCAAAGTCCAATTTAATTTTCTGCAAATATATAAAATCTGGACTCGGCTCGAATTCACACGAACACGTGCGCGCGTGTGTGGGGCGGGGCGAGCGAGGAGGAAGAGGAGGAGGAGGAGGAGCGCGCGTGGGCCACTCCTCTCTTCCTCTCTTCTCTCTCACTCAAGGAGTGGAGAGCAACCTCCCTTATATGTAGGGATTACTCTACTTCCACTTCCCATATGGGACTAAACACTTAGCACCACTCTCTCTTGCCCTAATGGGTATTTAAGATTTTTTAAGATTTAATTCTGAATTAGTATTGGACCAAATCCATTAATTCTAACAGTATTCTGCATTTGCTCCTCCACTGGGGAGGATGAGGATTCGAAAGAAGGAAGGGCGTTGAAGTGTGGGACGAGGAAGCGTTGATGGCGGGCATGGGCCAGCAAAACGACAAACTCTTGCCGCCGCAGGTAAGGAAGGAAGGGCTCTCTTTCCGTGGGCATGGGCGATGGACGGCCGGCTGGTTGGTTGGCTCCTGTCCCGTGGCCCTGCACTGGTGGGCACTGCAGCCGCGCGTGTCAGGGCAGGCAGGCAGGGGCGGGGAAAAGGCAAAAGGTGGCTACGTACTGGTACTGGCATGAGCCACGCCTGCGGGATGTCGAGGTCAAACGGCCCTGCGTCACTGGCAAGAATGAAGAGACGAGCATGTTGAGGTGTGGGGTGGCGGAATAAAGCGGCCGGTACAGTACAGTACTGGTAGTGACTAACGACTGACGAGCGCGGAGACGCTGTAACAGTGGACGAGGGGACGGTACCGTGGTGTGGAGCACGGCCGTGGCGGGTGTTGTGAGGGGCACGAGGTGGATCGGGCAGGTGCCATTGATTGCGCCCGGACTCGGGAACGCAAGCGGCAAGCAACGCGCCGGGCGCGGTGGTCCGTGAGATTGGCGACGCCGCCGGATCGAGGCTCGGGATTCGGCCTACGCGCGCCGGGTGCGTCCACCTGTACTGCACCAGCTGACCAGCCCGTCGAAACGGGGATTCCGTCGCCGCCAGTCGTTCTCGAGCCTGCCATCCAAAATAAGCGACGAAAAAAAAGGCAAACCGCCTTCGTCGCCAAGTTGACCGCACGCGGCACGGCGGGCTCCCGAGTTTATTTTCGTCTTTCCAGGCGTCGGTCGTCGGTCGATGGCGGAAAAGGGTTGGCGCTGTGATCGTTGTAAACACGGAGCGCATTGTACGGAAAGATTGGGCACTACGACATGCATTGAAGACCACATACTCCTACTCGAATGTCCTAGGGAGTCATAAAATATACTACTCCATCCGCTTGTATTATGTTTGGTCGTTACTCTACGCACTTTCAGGCTACGTGTATCTATGTTGTTAGGATTGTTTGTGCAGCAGCAACCGCCGCCCACACCCATGGCCACTCGATTAGTTTTCACTAATCGGCACATACTAGTGTCATACTATCCTTCAATGATTGGCGTACATCTTCAGTCCCGCAAGTGACAAAAATTTCAAACGGTATTGGCTGAAACTTCAGAAAAAAAAACCATCCCGTTCGAAAGGTTTTCTGTAGAGGCCCTGTACAACGAACTAACGTGACAATGCATACTCGCAGAATTTTAAAAAAAACGGTATATGGAATCCATCTTTCCCTAAATTAAAAAAAAAACAGAAATAAATGGCAGACAGGCATACTCGCAGCCATCTCTTTCGAAAATAATACTGTTCCGCATAATATAGATCATGGGACAGAGAGGCAGAAAACGACCTAAGATTGCAGAGCAGTAGGCTCTGTACGCGGGTCCACGGACCAGCCCAGGTGGCCAATAAAACAAGGACTGTTGCCATCAGCCCATCCGTCTTGTTTCGCCTGTGGTACATTGTAAAGCCTATTAAAAAAGATACATAAAAAGTTATTGAAAAATTTATAGTAGATATACAGAGTGTATATAGAAAAAGTTATAGAAGATATAAAGTACGATTTGTTAGAAAATATGATACAATTTACTGAACAATTCCGGAAAACACGAGAAAACAGCAGCGATCGGCACACAGACGGGACAAGAAATAATGCGTACCGATTTAAAGCCGAACGCACCGCTGTAGATCTGACGGCGAACAACCGCTGCAGGCGTTGGCGACGACGTTGAGCCGCAGCGCCCGATCTCCTCGGTAGGCGAGCCGTGGTGAAGAACGCGAGCAGTCGCGCGGAGCGCTTCTCAAAAACCTTATTCGCTCTCTCCCGGTGCAGGATCGCAAGGACGGGTGGTTCCGGAGACCTGCTCTTCCGATCGTCGGTGCACGCCGGCACTCAGGATGGAGTAGACTAGACTATGGCGCAAGGAACGCGAACGTGAGAACGATCTGATTGTGTGATGCTCTGTTGTACCGCGGACGCCCGTATTTATAGAGTCCCAAAGGCGGTTCGTATGCAATCTGGAGGGTCCAGATCTGAACTGACTCCGCAGTCGTAGACGCGTTCGTCTCCAACGACTTGGACTCTGACTCGGTAGCCCAAAAAAATCGGAGGCCCAAAAGCCCAAAGTCCAATTTAATTTTCTGCAAAAATATAAAATTTGGGCTTGACTCGAGGTTCAAATTCACACGAACACACGCGCGCGCGCGTGTCCGGGGCGGGGTGAGGCGAGGCGAGGTGAGGCGAGGCGAGCGAGCGAGGAGGAGGAGGAGGAGGAGTGCGCGTGGGCCACCCTCTCTTCCTCTCTTCTCTCTCACTCAAGGAGTGGAAGAGCAACCTCCCTTATATGTAGGAGTTGCTCCACTTCCACTTCCCATGTAGGACTAAACACTTAGCACCATTCCATCTTGCCCTAATGGGTCTTTGAGATTTATTGGGAATTAATTCTGAATATTATATGGGCCAAGCCCATTTATTCTAACAATCCCCCACCAAATCTCAAAACCATTAGGAGAGAGGTCATTCTCGTTCATTGTTTGATATACTAGTGTTTCGACAGAGACTGTGAAGTTGAACTTCTGCCTAGATCCTCAAGTTTCATCAGGTCACAACTTGAACAATGGACTACGCCTTGAATTGCAAGTTTTGTGTGAACTGACTTCACTCAAAGATCATTACCAGTACTTGACTACCAGTAGTCTACCCCGCGGGTGGAGCATATTCGTCATACTCCCTGGTCTCTTCATGAGCTTTCTAGATCACCTAAATCTCGCAGACTGCGACGTTAGACAGTCGGAGCTCATATAGGTGTGTTTCCTTCAAGACTGCCCTGTAGGACGGCATCTTTACTACACATAGACAACGGAAACATATTAAGACAAATCGCCAACCTGCATCTTCACATAGAGAGGGTATAAAGGAAGTACTCTTCTCGGTGAATCACTAGCTTGTTTTTCCATGTCCTAATTCATATGTCTCCGATCACATAGATTAGGTTACTACTATGGTGTCATATCAATGGGTCTCAAACCTATCTCTCTCGATGCACTTTCTATCACATTACGTGATAGACCCTTCGTAAAGGGATCTGCCAGATTTTTGTCTGTTTGTATGTATGAAACAGTAATAACTCCGCAGTTTCTCATTTTCCTGACAGATTTTAAACGTCTCTTGATGATTTTGCATTATCCTTAGAACTGGTCACTTTGGCAATCACCGTCTGATTGTCACATTTTATAAGGATTGCCAGCAATGGTTTCTCAACTATAGTCAAATCCATCAAGAGCTCTCGCAGTCATTCTACCTCTGCAGTGGCTGTCTCTAAAGCAGTGAGTTCTGCTTACATGGTTGACCTGGTCAAAATGGTCTGTTTGCAAGACCTCCATGCTATAGCGCCACCAGCTAGAGTGAACACATATCCACTCGTGGCATAGAGTTCATCAACATCACAGATCCAGTTCGAATCACTATAACCCTCAGGCACGGCCGGATGCCCAGTATAATGAATTCCATAACTCATTGTACCTCTCAAGTAGTGCATAACCCTTTCAAGTGTATGCCAATGATTTGTACTCGGGTTTGACATGAACCTGCTCAGTTTGCTCACAACAAACGAGATACAGGACGGGTTGCACTAGCTAGGTACATGAGTGAACCGATCATCTGAGAATATCTGAGTTGATATATTGACTCTTTCTTGTTCTTTTTAAGTATCACGCTGGGATCATAAGGCGTTGGAGAAATCTTGCTATCCATAAAGCCGAACCGGCTCAAGATTTTCTCAACATAGTGGTATTGACTTAAAGTAATTTCACTCTCATCCTTATTCAGCTTAATATTCAAAATAACATTAGCTTCTCCCAGATCTTTCATATCAAAACACTTTGATAGAAAAGACTTGACCTCAGAAATTATATTAATGCTCGTACCAAAAATGAGTATATCATCCACACACAAGCATAATATAACGCTATCGCCCCCACCATGGCGATAGTACACGCACCAATCAGCCTCATTAATGACAAAACCCGCAGACGTCAAAGTACTATCGAATTTCTCATGCCATTGCTTAGGTGCTTGTTTCAGGCCATACAAGGATTTCAACAATTTGCACACCTTTGTCTCTTCACCTTTTACTACGAACCCATCAGGCTGTTCCATATAAATTTTTTCTTCCAACTCTCCATTAAGGAAAGCTGTCTTCACATCCACTTGATGGATGATTAGACCATAAGAGGTAGCTAGAGAAAGTAGTACACGAATTGTCGTCATTCTGGCGACAGGTGAATAGGTGTCAAAATACTCTTCACCTTCCTTTTGAGTATAGCCCTTAACAACTAGTCTCGCCTTGTACTTTTCAATAGTACCATCAGGCCTGAGCTTCTTCTTGAACGCCCACTTGCAGCCTAATGGTTTGCACATGTATGGCCGTTCAGTTAACTCTCAGGTTCCATTGGAAAGAATTGAGTCCATCTCACTATGAACTGCTTCTTTCCAGTCATTTGCATCAGGTGATGCATATGCCTCTGCTATGGATCTAGGAGTATCGTCCACAAGGTACACAATGAAATCATCACCGAAGGATTTTGCAATCTGTGATCTCTTACTCGACTGAGTTATTTCATTGTGTTCCTCCTCTGGGACATTCTCAAACGGTGTATCAAGAAACTCGCTAGTTGTGGTGGATTCAGGACAAATTTCAGAAGAGATCCTATCAGTGCTATGCATATCTTTCATAGGAAAAATATTCTCAAAAAATGTTGTATCACGAGATTCCATAATAGTATCAACATGCATATCAGATACCTCAGATTTAACTACTAAAAATCTATATGCGATGCTCCGATGAGCATAGCCTAGAAAGATACAATCCACTGTCTTTGGTCCCAGCTTGCATTTCTTGGTAATTGGAACATTGACCTTTGCCAAACATCACCAAGTACGCAAGTATGAAAGTGATAGTTTTCTCCCGACCCACTCCTCATAAGGGGTATTCTCTTTGTTCTTGTTTGGAACGCGGTTTAGGGCATGCCATGAAGTCAATAGAGCATCTCCCCACCATGCCTTAGATAAACCGGACGTGTCTACATGGCATTCACCAAGTCACACAGTGTGCGGTTTTTCCTCTCGGCTACCCCGTTTGATTGGGGTGAATAGGGAGGCGTCCTCTCATGTATAATACTGTGTTCTGCACAAAAATCATCAAATATTTTAGGAAAATACTCACCACCACGATCTGACCTAAGACGTTTGATCTTTCTCTCTAATTGAGTTTCTACTTCAGATTTATAGATTTTAAAGTAGTCTAAAGCTTCATCTTTAGTTTGCAACAAGTAAACATAGCAGAATCTAGTAGAATCGTCTATTAATGTCATAAAATATTTCTTTCCACCTTTTGTCAACACACCATTCATCTCACATAGATCAGAATGTATGAGTTCTAGTGGTGCTAAGTTTCTCTTCTCGACTGCCTTGTGAGGCTTTCGAGGTTGTTTTGACTGCACACAACTATGGCACTTAGAACCTTTGACAATGGTGAATTACGGAATTAATTTGAGACTAGATAGCCGATTCTTTAAACCAAAATTAACGTGACATAAAAGAGAATGCCAAACACTTGCATCATCATTAATACCGCCACAAATATGGTTTACTGACTTATTATTAAACTCCAAAAGAGAAAAGCGAAACATGCCTCCGCATTCATAGCCTTTACCAATAAATTGTCCATGCTTAGACACAACTATTTTATTGGACTCTAAAACTACTTTAAACCCATCTCTGCATAGAAGGGTACCGCTAACAAGATTCTTGTTCATAGTAGGGACATGCTGCACGTTCTTCAGCTGGACAATCTTTCCCGAAGTGAACTTCAGATCGACCGTGCCAACACCACGAACAGAAGCATGTGACCTATTCCCCATTAGGACGGCGGAATCCCGGACGAACTGGTAAGAAGTAAACATGGACATGTTAGAACATACATGAACATTAACACCCGTATCAAACCACCAAGATGGTGTTTGAGAAACAGAAAGAACAGTAAAGGAATTATCGTACCCATCTGCATTGCTGGATGTCACGATGTTGACATTCTTTTTCCCTTTGCGATCTGCCCTCTCAGGACAGTTCTTGGAAATATGTCCCTGCTCCCCACAGATGTAGTAGCAGCCATCATTGGCTTTGTTTGACTTCTTCTTCTTGAAAGCATTAGTTTTGTTTGGCTTGGATAGAGAGTTGTTCCCTTTGTTCTTGACATTGGGTTTCTGCACCATATTAGCATTGGCACTAGATTGACCTTCGCCTCCTTTCTCAGTAGCATCCTTAGCCCGAGGCTTCTCCTCAACATCAAGAGATGCTATCAAGTTTTCAACTGATATTTCCTATCTCTTGTGTTTGAGGGTTGTGGCGAAGTTCCTCCACGATGGAGGTAACTTTGCAATAATGCACCCAACCACCAAATTGTCAGGTAAAGGACACTTAAGGAGATTGAGCTCTCTCGCAAGGCACTGTATTTCATGAGCTTGTTCAACTATAGGACGGTTGTTTACCATCTTGTAATCATGAAAATTCTCCATGATATACAGTTCACCGTCTGCATCGGTTGCACCATACTTTGCGTTAAGTGCATCCCAGAGCTCTTTCCCGTCTCTAACTGTCAGATAGACATCACAAAGTTTATTATCAAGAACACTTAAGATGCATCCTCTCAGGGCAGAATTGGCTTCCACGAACTTTGTCTGTTCTTCAACAGACAAAAAACCTTGAGGCCTGCCCTCGGTTACCCAGAAGATCTTAAGCGATTGGAGCCAGAGCGTGGCCTTAACTTGCCACCTCTTGAAGTGCACGCCAGAGAATTTCTTCGGCCTCAGTGCATCGGCTAGAGTCATCATGTTCAACTCAGGAAATTGCCTAATATGGTTTTTGGATTGTTAGAAAATAGGAGGCAATTTACTGAACAATTCCGGAAAACACAAGAAAACAGCAACGATCGGCACACAGACGGGACGAGAAATAACGCGTACCGATTTGAAGCTGAACACACCGCTGTAGATCCGACGACGAACAGCCGCTGCAGGCGTTGGTGACGACGTTGAGCCGCAACGCCCAATCTCATCGTTAGGCGAGCCGTGGTGAAGAACGCGAGCAGTCGCACGGAGCGCTTCCCAAAAACCTTATTCGCCCTCTCCTGGTGCAGGATCGCAAGGGCGAGCGGTTCTGGAGACCTGCTCTCCCGGTCGTCGGTGCACGCCGGCGCTCGGGATGGAGTAGACTAGACGGTGGCGCAAGGAACGCGAACGTGGGAACGATCTGATTGTGTGATGCCCTGCCGTACCGCGGACACCCGTATTTATAGAGTCCCAGAGGCGGTTCGTATGCAATCTGGAGGGGCCAGATCCGAACTGACTCCGCAGTCGTAGACGCGTCCATCTCCAACGACTTGGACTCTGACTCGGTAGCCCAAAAAATTCGGAGGCCCAAAAGCCCAAAGCCCAAGTTAATTTTCTGCAAAAATATAAAATCTGGGCTCGGCTCGAGGCTCGAATTCACACGAACACACGAACACGCGCGCGCGTGTGCGGTGCGAGGCGAGGCGAGGCGAGACGAGCGAGCGAGGAGGAGGAGGAGGAGGAGGAGCGCGCGTGGGCCACCCCTCTCTTCCTCTCTTCTCTCTCACTCAAGGAGTGGTAGAGCAACCTCCCTTATATGTGGGAGTTGCTCCACTTCTATTTCCCATGTGTGACTAAACACTTAACACCACTCCCTCTTGCCCTAATGGGTCTTTGAGATTTATTGGGAATTAATTCTGAATATTATATAGACCAAGCCTATTTATTCTAACACGATTCGACTTTAGAATAAGATATAGAGCAGACGAGTGCGGATAGCTAGTATAATCTTTTGGGGCACGTGCTCAAGAGAGCACCGTAAAAGCAAGTTTCATAGAAGAGGAAGTTGTCTAAAACATTCAAAACAGCAAAATAAATATAGGAGATGGATTACAAAGATAATTAATACAATAAGTTATACAAATGTTATTTTTTTTAGATGATGGAAAGTTATGACCTTTCTTCACAAGGATGTTATGACCAATTTATTAAAAGTGAGTTCAGATGTAGACACTCACAACATATTGTATAGAATAAGACGACGATAACTGGATGACTAAGCACACAACTGTGAACCGGACTTTGTAGACCAATATTGTGGCACGTCATCCCTTCATATTTTCCTTAAGTGCACCTCAGATCTAGCGCCCATGGAGCCTCTGTAGAGTAACTGCTTTAGTACTGTAAAATTCAGCCTGAAATTCGCTCTCACCGAGAATCGAACTCAGGACATAAATAGTGCTACTTAGAGTACTTAACTACTAGGCCAAACAGCCTTTCGCATACATATGTTAATTCTATTATTGCACTCAAATATTTAATGTTTTGATAGATGACCATGCACTAGCAATAGCGAGAGGTCACCTGAAGTATGAATTAGCACCAACATCGCATATAAGATAAATAGCTGACCTAACTTATCGTTTGATGTGCTACATGGTCGCACCTTGCGTAAGAAGCAGCTTGGCCCTCTCTCATCTACCTAGGAGTGTATGACGCATTCTCCCCGTTTCTAAAATACTGTCACTTTGTAGTTAAAAATAAAATAGAAAATGACAAGTTTTTAGAGACGGAAGGAGTACTATATTGATGTGGATTATTTTAGGGATCACTGAGCCAATCTTATAATACTTGCTCTAATGTGCCCGGAGTTCTAGGCCTAACATAATTTTATGCTGGGGATTGCATGGCTTAGCTGATCCAGATATGGACAGTTTGGAATGCGGCTCGAAGATTTCCAAGGATGTCCAATCGAATTGTTGGTATAACGAAAACGACTTGTTCTCACATGTACGTAGACATTACTATGAACATTGATTCACAAAAGCAAAAGACGCTTTTATTAAGGCCATGCTACGCTGCTTAGACCATCCGCACCAGCGTACTCTAAAGCATACTCTATACACTATTCTCCTTCAGTTTTTACAGTACGTACTCTAAATTACACTGTGAAACAGTGTATCCAGTATGCTTTACAGTACACCACTGCGGATGGTCTTAAACGGGAAGCAGACAAATGTGGTCCAGTGCTTGCATCGTTCAGGTACCGAGGAGTAAAGGCAAACATGGTACCAAGGCCCAATGTTGCTTCGATGTTTAAACACGAACGTTGTGATGCATTATCTTACATGTGGCAGTAGCAGTAAATTCGATCTCCGTACAAGAGCAAGCAATGCTCCCGGTGACATTATTTGCATGTAGGAGCATTATTTGCATGTAGGAGCACTAGACAGTGGCAGGAGCAGAGGAAGCCACGAACACAGACGCAGACAAGACGTCCAGCAAGCCAGACAGGAACGCATGTTAGTAGGGTCAGCACGGCCGGCCAGGCGAACAGTTGCCGCGCTCTCCTTTTCGCCACAGCATGTTGCTGACATAAACTGATTGCACATTGGCGTTCCATTAATGTAACAATAATACCCAATTTTCGTAGGCCTTGCATTCTCAGCACGGTACAAAGCCTGATGAAAAGATTCAGTTTATACTTTTTGTCTCAAGTGCAACGACACATTTCTGCAAAGTGCATTACTTAAGTTATTATCGTTAAGAACTATAATTTTAAAATAAATTAAAACTATCGTATTAGCAATATAACTAAAAAACGGAAGAAGCAATAGATTTTGTCGTAGGGTAGCAACGACACTTCTCCCTGTACTACTCAGAAATAGTCTGCAGAGGTTCGTATTTAGGCGAAGCGCTAAACAAGATCCAAAAACGAGGTGACACGTGAATTTTACGTGGTCCGGGCTGTCGTGGGGCATAATATACTACATCCACGGGGGTTTGTGTTGTTTTGCATGTGCTCAGCCTGTGCTGAGCGTGAGTCTAAGTTCCCTTCTGTCGGTGGCTACTTGGTCCTTTTATAAGTCAAGGGCCGACAACTTACATTATGACCGGGGCCCGACTGGTAGCCCCGGTTAATTGGTCTTGAAAGCGCATTAACATGGTTTGATGACATGTTAATGGGTCTTGATAGCGCATTAGCGTGTCTTGATGACATGTTAATGGGTTTTGATAGCGCATTAACGTTGTTTTAAAGGTGTGGTCTAGATGATGCATTAATGTTGTCTTGAAGGTGTGTTAATGTGGTCTTAAGTGCACATGTGTAACATCCCGTCTTTCGTAAATTAATAAATCGTGTTTATAAAATAATCAAGTGACTAAATACGAATGGTATTTAAATAAAATAATAAAAATATAAACAAGACCAATTAAATAGATGAGTAGCGGACCGGCCACTTGCGACAGCAGCCCGCGCTTATCTTAATATCCTCATAGTCTGTGCCCCGCGAACCGCAACCGTATCATCCCGTCAGCCGAGTCGCGTCACCCGCTTGCCGACGCACCGCCCCGACCACTCGGCGTGCACGCGTGCGACGAATTTAGTGTCGGCGACCAGTATCACCACACGCTCACGCCAAGTGTCACTCAATGTTTCCAGTGGCAGTCTGACGGATTTACTGGGTCCATCTACCAGTTACCTACAACCTTCCGCTAGCCGTATCACTACTAAAAAAAGCATTTTTATAGGCGCCTCAATTTTCAAACACATGTGGTCCTTAAAAATATGCGACTGTGATGACGAATGATACAATAACCGCCTGTGATGAAAGAACAACACAAGCGGATTTTAAAAAACAACCGTCTGGGTAAATACTCGATCTTCTCAGGCGGTTATTACTTAAGAACCGTCTGCAATAAAATAATATCACAGGCGGATTTTAAGAAACAACCGCCTGGGTAAATACTTGATCTTCTCAAGCGGTTATTTATTAAGAACCACCTGTAATGTAATGAACTTCACAGGTGGTTCTTAATTAACAACGGTCTGAGAAGATCATGTATTTTCATCGGCGGTCATTGTGTAAGAACCGTATGTAGTTGTTCAATTATCACAAGCGGTTTTCATTGAAGAACCGCCTAGGGAAAGTCATTGTTTCCACTTATTTTGTGTCCCTAGAAACGCTAGAGTGCCCTAGATCGTGAGCGTCCGTTGCAGGGATAAACAAACACAATGACATTGCAATTAAGTGATTTAACTGGAATACAAGGATAAACAAACGCAAATGACATTGCAATTTAGAGGTAATTCGCAACTCGATGAATTCCATAGATCATACATTGTGTGCCCTCTAAACTAAATTCGAATTTAAACTTATTCCTGAAGCTCCCATCGACCAATCTAAATTGTACCGTCCTGCTTGCTTCCGAACACGTCTCTTATATTCCAATGGATCCTGAAAATATTGACATTATTTAAATTAACAAATATCAAAGGAGGAATGAATAACCTACATTGGTCACTAAGTCAAAGTGTCATCTAACCTTGATAAGTAGATTATAGCAATCATTTTCAACATCGGGCACATTTGGCTAATGCAGCAAACACTGAACTTCAAGTAGTATAGTTTTGATTGTAAAACCACTGCACCACCCCAATGAAATATAATTTAAGCAATATAAGAAACTAGTTCAAATAAGTTCGACAACAATTAAGTATTAATTATATGAGCAAAATAGGTCTATCTTACAATCTCTTGATCAAGAATCCCGATGCAGAGTGCTCCCGAACGATGGATATTTGGATGGAAGAATCCACTTGGAAAGGCGCATCTTGGAGGCACCAAGGGATAGTCCTCAGAGAAGGAGATTGTCAGGGGGGTAGTAATCATCTTCCCATCTAGTCTGCAAAAGAAATTTATTAATAGGAGGATGATGATTAAACTCATATTGTGCTTGTTCTTCATGACTTACCCCTTCTTTACCGGGGACGATGCACTGCCACTTCAATAAATCTCCCGATTCAGGCTTCGCAAAGAAACCCTACACAGAGAAATTGAAAATACAAAAAAAAAACAAGACGGAAAAACAAAACTATAGTTAAGTTCATCAGTCCATTGCAGATACATATGTATATACAACCATGCGACCGGTGTGTCATATGTACATACATGGGGATGGTTCTTGCGCCACGCCAAGCGCTCCTCCTTCAATCGGCTACACGCCCGAGACATCAATATCTAAAAGACCAAACTTTCAAATTATTGAGTCCAAACGCATATGTACACAAATGCAAAAGGACACAATCCATATACCAACACACAAAACTGGCAGCTTATGAAAATAGACAAAGAAAAAGGTAGCATGCAATGCATAGTAAGGAAACTATGAGAATTAACTTAGGTACCTTGTGGCGCGATGTGGGACTGGGCAGAGGCGTGCCTCCGCGGGGCTGGGCGGCAGAGCGGCAGTGTGGGCTGGGCGTCGGCGCGACGGCGTGGCAGTGTGGGTTGAGCGTCGGTGCACCAGTGCAGGCTGGGCGGCGGCGCGATAGTGCAGGCTGGGTGGCGGCGCAGGCTGGTTACGTTTCGACTGTGGCGAGGGGTCTTTATATAGACGTCAGTTTTTCACAGGCGGTTTTTAAATTTTTCACAGGTGGTTGGTACTTAATAACCGCTTGAGAAGATGTTTATCTCAGGATGGTTTTCCTTACCAACTGCCTCTTATGCTGCTAAGCTCCTGTCAAGCTATTCCCTGCACAACAAGCTATTGTAGATGCAAGTAACACCCGTGGCTCATCATTTGAATTGTTGAAAGCATCAATTTGAAGCCTGACGATCATTGGAATGATTTTCCCATCCATTTGAACGATTTCTCCCCCCCCCCCCCCCCCCCCCGTCCATTTGAAAACTTAGGAAGATGCTCCTTTCTCAGTTTTAATGCCTAAATATATTGACTAGAAATGAGTACCTACTGTCTTAGTGCTTCACACAAGCGAGTAAGCGAACAACTTCAATCACAAATCTTGTTTTTACGCTTTCATAGGGATTTAACATTAATCTTTCAAGCATAGATTTATCAAATAAGCGAAGCTTACTTATCACACATATTAATGGCAGTTATAAGTGAAGAATGTGTCGAAGCTAACGAAATCTGAATCGGATTGAAGATAAAGAGATCATGCATATGAGTGGCAATGTCGAGATTAAACAGCGTGAAGCTATGATGACAACCTTCAACAACATGAAAAGTGATGCCAACGTTATGCTTGCATCAACCAAGGCATGTTGTGAGGGTATAACACTTGTTGGGGCGAGCATAACCTCGGCCAAAATCAAAAATCACGCCACCATGGATTACTCTGAAGCATGGATTACTCTAAAGTTTTCTTCGTGCGTGCTTAGTAAACTTTAGAGTAATCCAAGGCGGCTTCAGAGTAATCAACGGTGGCGTGATTTCTGATTTTGGCCAAGGTTATGCTTGCCGCAACAAGTGTTATACCCTCACAACATGTTTTGGTTGATGCAAGCATAACCTTGGCATCACTTTTCATGTTGTTGAAGGTTGTCATCATAGCTTCATGATGTATAACCTGGACATTGTCACTCATATGCAACATCTCTTTGTCTTCAGTCCCGTTGAGATTTCGTTAGCTTCGACACATCCTTCACTTGTAACTGCCATTAACATGTCTGATGAAGAAGCTTCAATTATTGATAAATCTATGCTTGAAAGATTAAGGTCAAATTCCTATGAAAATGGTAAAAACAAGATTTGTGGTTGAAGTTGTACGCTTTGTCGCTTGTGTAAAGCACTAAGAGAGATGGTACTGATTTGTAGTCAATATATTCAACCATTAGAACTGATAAAATAGCATATTCGTAAGTTATCAAAATGGAGAGAAGAGAAAGAAATCTTGCAGGGCTTGTTTGGGTGTACTCCTATCCAAACAAGCCCTCACATGGACGGAAAGTATCGTCACACTTCAATTGAAGCTTTTAACAATCCAAATGATGAGTCTCGATCTACAAGAGCTTGCTGTGAAGGGATTAGCTTGATAGGAGCTCGAAACAGAAGCTGAATTTAATAATGTTCGAAACATGCTATCTAAAGCTGAAATAGAACATTGTTCTAAGTTGATTTCAGAAGATACAAATATATACAATATATATCATCTCGCATTGCTATATACATTTTTGCAGCATTGACATCTTCTCACATATAGGGTTTCAAATTCTTTTTAATGCTTCTCTCTACGCGCTTGATGTTTTCTGGTTTGGTGAAAAGGTACATCTCCTCATACTGATTATATTCATCTTCATTATCTCCCACATTCTCAACCCCAACAATATTTTGCTTTCCAGAAACAACTACGTGCATCTTCTCAGTTTCTGGATCTTGAACATAAAAAACTTGTGCAACATTATTGGCGAGAACCCACAGGTCATCTTTATAACCCACTTTATTCAAGTCTACTAGTGTTAGCCCGTAATTGTCCACTTTCACACCATCAGGATGTTTGACCCATTGGCACTTAAATACGGGCATTACCATTCTTTCGCCATAATCGGGTTCCCATATTTTCTCTATGAACCCTAAGTATTTGGTCTTCTGCCCTTGTGAATCATAAGCCTCAATACGAACACCACTATTTTGTGCAACATTATTACCGTCTTTTTCTTCAGTGTAAAATGTGTAACCATTGATGTCATATGCTTGCCATGATGTCACCAAAGCAGATGGGCCAGAAACTAACTTCTTCATTATTGCCTCTTCTATAGTGTTTCCGTATGGTATATTTTTGTCCATTAACCATTCAGTGAAATATCTTATGTGCTCTTTCATGATCCAGTCTTCTGTGCGGTCTTGGTTTTTATCACGAAGCTCAATTTGGTGTTTCACGATGTACGACTCAGCTATTGTGAGCTGTTGTAGTACACCAAAATGTACACTGTGTACATTCTTATAATCTTGAACGATAAAAGTTTTCTTACCCACTTTTCCTCTCCCACGTAGTCTACCCTCATGTACCGGTATATGCACACCTATCAATTTTCCATCTTTGATTTAATTAGCGCAACCCTCAATCACTTCTTCAGTGGTGTATCCTTCCATAATTGAACCCTCTGGGTGAGCACGGTTCCGCACATAACCTTTTGTTACTCCTTAATATCTCTCCAACGAAAATATATGATGTAAATATAGTGACCCCAATGCTTTTATCTGATTAACAAGATGTATGATTAGGTGTACTTGCGTATCAAAAAAGGATGGAGGGAAACACATCTCAAGATTGCACATTGTCTCGACGATGTATGTTTTCAGATAGTGTGAATCTTCACGTGCTATCACCTTTTGCAATACTACATTGAAGAAGTAACACAAACGTGTGATGACAACTTTTGTATGCTCAGGTTTGATGACTCTTGTTGCAATGGCAAGGAAAATTGTCATCATCATGCGACAGTCGTGGGAATTATAACCGAATAAAGACAAGTCTTTCATCGAGACTAGTTTGCGGATATTGGATGAGAAACTCGTGGGCACTTTGATTCCACGCAAGCATTCGCAAATTGCTTTTTTCTCTTCTAGCGTCAAGTTGTAGTTGGCTGGGGGAAGGTAATGCTTCTCGTTCGCCTTTTCTACTGGATGAAGCTCTGGTCTCAAATCAAGATTTACTAGGTCCATACGTGAATTTAATCCATCCTTTGTTTTCTTCGGCATGTCCAGCAAGGTACCAATGATGCTGTCAAATACATTCTTTGTAACGTGCATCAAATCAATACTATGGCAAAATTCCAGATTCTTCCAATACGGAAGATATTTGAAAAAAATTGATTGTTTCTTGAAATCCATGCCAGTTGTATCATCTGAAGATGTACTTTTCTTTCTCTTAATTCCTTTACAATTTTTGCCCTTACCGAAAGCAATATGAATGTTCTTGACCATTTCAAACACAAGTTTTCCACTGTAAGGTTTTGGTGCAGTATCTTTTTCGATTTTGTTATCAAATTGTTCTTTCATCTTCCTATACTTGTTTGTATCTATTAAGAACCGTCGGTGTCTCATGTACACCGTCTTTCTGGATGAAGTGAGGTATAGAAATCCAGTTCTATCCACGCACCTTACACAACATTTCTTCCCTTTCATTTGCCCCGATAATGTAAATAGTCCGGGATAATCATGCACGGTAACGAATATCATTGCTCTTAACGTGAAATACTCCCGCTTGTACTCATCCCATGTACGTACCCCTTTATTCCACAATTTCGCCATATCTTCCATTAAAGGTTCCAAGAACACATCAATTTCAATGTTGGGTTGTTTCGGACCTTGGATAAGAACAAATAACAAGATATATTTCATTTTGTGACACAACCACGTCGGTAGGTTGTACATCGTTAAGATCATGGGCCATGTGCTGTGTATGCTCCTTTTTTTACCAAACGGATTCATTCCGTCTGTACCCAAGGCAAACCTCACATTTCTGATTTCCTTTGCAAATTCTGGATACTGAATATCAAAAATTTTCCACTGCGTTGCATCACCAGAGTGTCGTATATGTTTTTCATTCTTCTTGCGTTGCTCGGAATGCCATCGTATAAGTTCAGCCTCCCTAGGGTTTGAGAACAAACGCTTCAAGCGATCAATTACCAGAAGGTACCACATCATCAAGACAGGAATTTTTCTCTTATTCTTCCCGTCTGTATCGCCAGAAGTATCGTCATCGTCACCTTCAGTACCAATAATAAACTTCTTATTCTTATGAGACTTTTTCATGTTGGTAACATACTGGTGATTGTAGTCCTTCTTATATCCACTGACAGCACAAATGGGGCATCTAGTTGCGAGTTCATGCTCTTTGCGATACATAATACAATGGTTCACACAAGCGTGTATTTTTGTCACACCTAGTGCCATCGGGCAAAGAAGTTTCTTCGCTTTATAAGTGCTTCTGGGCAGTTTATTTGGATTTGGAAGAATTTCTGCCAGAAGATTCAAAAGATCGAAGAAACTACAATCGGATCATCCGTGCGTAGCTTTCAACTTTAGTAGTTCTAAGACTGCACGCAATGTAGTAAACTCTTTATCATAACCGTTTGATTCATCATATAAAAGCTCCATCGCCGCATTCTGCAATGTCTCCATTTTACTTGAACTTTTGCTTGCTCCCATAGAAGTCAATACATATGGTTCAATGTGACGCAACACTCCTCACAATCGAACTCATCATCATCATCACTACCTTGATTGTCACTACCGTCATCGATATGAACATTATCATCATTTGAACCTCTCTCATCATCTTTATCCACATCATGTGTATATAACTCACCATGCTCTGTCCATATTGTGTAGTTTTTTTGAAACCTCTTTTCACCAAATGAGATTGAATTACTATAGTATCTGTCCAAGCAATCTTATTTTTGCAGTCGATACATGGACATAATATGTCATCTATCTTTTGCAACTTCGCATGTCTCTTGGATGCTTCAATAAAATTTGCAACATTATGAATGCACATAGGATTGGGTCTTGTCATGTTATACATCCACGCTCGACGGTCCATGCTTCAATAATAGAAATTTTGTCAGATTTACAAAATTTGGCCACAAGTATTCCCTAAAGATCTTCTATAAAATGAATTTACAGAGACATAACAAGTATGATTAGGGCGACTAATGTAGGAGACGGGCGACGTCTTGAGGCGGACGGAGTCGAAGGCGTCGAGAGCACTAAGCGGGGGTGAAGGATTGAAGTCGTGGGGCAAACAGGCCCAGTGGAATGGGCTAGGTCTGGGTGGGATCTGGCCCGTTATATCTTGACGTCGAATCCCATCCAAGGATGGTAACTAAATGGGTGAGTTATAAAACCATCTCCCTAGAAAGCTAACCCTAATCACTACAATAAGATTATTATAATATAGTCCATACATCAATATCTAAAAGACCAAACTTCCAAATTATTGAGTCCAAACGCATATGTACACACATGCAAAAGGACACAATTCATATACCAACACACTATGACACAATCTATATACCAACACACTATGAGAATATACCAATATGCAAAAGGACACAATCCATATACCAACACACTATGACACAATTCATATACCAACACACTATGAGAATATACCAACATGCAAAAGAACACGGTCCATATACCAACACACTATGACACAATCCATATACCAACACACTATGAGAATATACCAACATGCAAAAGGACACAATCCATATACCAACACAACATGCAAAAGGAAACTATGAGAATTTACTTAGGTACCTTGTGGCGCGATGTGGGATTGGGCAGATCAGGCGTGTCTCCGCGGGGCTGGGCGGCGACGCAGCAGTGCGGGCTCTGGGCGGCGACGCGACAGAGCAGGCGCGACGGTGGGAAATTTCGGCAGCCTTGCGGCAGTGGAAAATTCTCTAGGGTTACGTTTCGACAGTGGCGAGAGGTCTTTATATAGACGTCAGTTTTTCACAGACGGTTTTTAAAATTTTCACAAGAGGTTGGTAATTAATAACCGCATGAGGAAACCATTATCTCAGGCGGTTATTCCTAACAAACCGCCTGTGATAATGCCCGAGGCTCTTCAGTTTCTTTATCCCTTGCTTATTTTTTTTAGATTCCAATATAAATATTCAAACCAGTTTATATTCTGCAAATTGAGTCCAAATTCGATGATTCTTTCTTCTATATTTGTATAAAATTAACATCTACCACCTGAACCCAATATTTTATAACTTGTATAGCTGACATTGTAATGTTTTGGTAAATATCATATTAATTTCTACTCACATATTATTCACATTTGTGTATCTCATAAAAAAAGATCCTTCACTTAAATTTGTTTGTATGAACATATTTGTATTATTTATACATGTATGAATTTTGTTAATTTTTTTAAAAGCATTCCAACATGTCAAACTTCAAATTATCCATCATTCTAACTAAATGCTCATATACATATGAGGCATTCATCAAATTATGAACACACATTGATTCAAAAAATTTAAAAAAATCTGAAAAAATTCATAGAGGTTGGTATGATGAGTAAAAATGTCCACTAAAAAATAAATGAAAAAACATTATATTCATCAAGATAGAAAAATGAAAAATAGCAATTGTTGTATGTTTTTTATGTTCTGACCAGTTTCAAAGGATTTATGAAGTAAAATTTAATGGTAACCTTTACTTATCAATAATATTACAAGAAAGTGGAATTTTGCCTTTTTAAAGGACCCACATTTAATCAAGAATATTAATTAAGAAGAAGTAAAGATCTTCACAAGCGGTTGGTACTTAATAACCGCATGAGAATATTATTATCTCAGGCGGGTATTACTTACCAACCGCCTGAGATAATTGTATCTTCTCAGGCGGTTGGTAAGTAAAACCCGCCTGAGGTAACCCTCTTCTCAGGCGGTCGGTACTTAAAATCCGCCTGAGAAAATGAGGGTCTATATATACCCCTCGACAACGTTGGAAAAACCTAACCCGGGTGAAACACTTAACGCCGTTAGGATGCCAAAATTTTGTTTGCCGCCAAGTGTTCACTGCCGTTGCCGCCGAGCCATTGCCGTCGCCACCGACCTTCAAGGTAAACCCTAAACCCTTCGACCTTCCATCCTCCGTCGCCGTGTCGCCTCCCTCCCCGCCCTCGCCGCCGCCTTGCATATCCTTAGTTAGGGTTCGGGAATTGGAAAATAGTAGGCATCCTTGGTTAGGGTTCGGTGGAATTCAAAAAACTATCAAATTCGGTGGCATCATTGGTTAGGGTTCGGTGGGTAGGCATCCTTGGGTTGTCGGTAAACCACAGAAGCGAGGACATTGCTATCGGATCATGTCCTTTTCTTTGGCAAGTAAGACGTTTTAATAAAAGCATTTGAGGTGCCATTAGATAACACTATACTGCACATACTTGACCATTCAATGTTTTGTGAGTTAGTAGAGACGTTTTATGTTTTATCCTGGAAAATAATAGTATAGATAATTTCAGACAACGACATACATAGGAGAATTACTTATTGTCTGATTTATGTTGTTGTTGTGCTTTCAGGTCCAAAGTACATAGGAAAATGATTTTATCTGATATTGCACATGGAAATATTCCAATATGTGATAAAATAATAAAAGAAACCCCTCTTGAGAAAATTAATTTTAGTTAAATGAAGAAGTCTCTCTGTTCAGCGAAATAAAGGCTAGTTGGTCATATCTTTAGATGGAAAGGTAAATTAATGGATTTTGAGAAGGATTAAATGCATTACAAATATGGTTTATCACAATAATGTGGGCATAAAAAGAGACTTTTATTAAATATGCTTACTAAGCATGGCATTGAGTAGATCAGCAAGCTTGAAATTGTACTTAGGGTATTGAAATTGTATGAACAAGCATCTAAATTTTTGCCATAATTATATGTAGAAAGCTCTTCTAGTCTATTGTGCTACATTTTTTGAAAGTGGAAGAACTATTCTACGACTTTTCTATTCATTTTTACCTCAAATTTTGTTTAGAACTAATTAAAAACTGGAGTTGAAGTTAGTACATGTGTACAATGTTATCTGAAACAGCCACAAAATTTCTGAACTTTGAACAACCATAATTCTTAAATTAGAAAAGCAACCTATGCATATCTATACATGTCTAGAAAGCTTAAAGAGTACTCTATAAATTTCCTATTCAACGCTAAGGCTAAAACATGCAATAACCAGGTCTAAATTGAAGTATTGTTTAAGGTGTCGTAACAATCCAAAATCTGGACAGTTATGTATTCAGTTGCTGTTTGGATCGTAATTTATAGTAGGGTCATGAGTGAATAGTAGCATCTGTACTGAAAATAGAGTGTAGCTGTCCCACACTTCATCTCACAGGGTTGTGCTCCTTCGAGATCGGTGTCGCTATCCTGGTGAGCAACTTTAACATGCTTGTCACCCTCACAATGTATAGGAACCTTTTGGTCAGTTGCCTTAAACCCTAGAATGCCTTATCAAATCCTAGAACGATTTCATCTTTTTCTTCATGCAACACTTCATGTAGAGTTAATATGCCATTTATTGGATTTTTTGTCTTATTAGTTCTAGCATGGAAAGCCCTAAGAAGACTGGTCCTGGTAGTAACAATAAAGAAGACAATATGGAGTTTGCTGACTCCAGCAGTTCATGCTCCTTTCACAGTCCATCAGATCCTTTTCCTAATATAAAAACTAAAAAGACTTCAGAGGATCTCGACCCGGAATATGATCCTGCCGACGAAGTATGGATCACGAATCTTAACTTCAGCAGATCAAGTTAATGTTGGTTGTCAAGTATACGAAGTCTTATAATTCTTTTCTACCTAGATTAATCGCAAAGACAACGAGGTGACTTCGACTCCTAAAACCGCAGAAGGTTCTCCAATGAATCCTCAGCTTCACTCAAGCGGAAACGAGAGCAACAAAGTCCCAATAAGGGTCCATTGGACCACATCATGTACATAACAAGGGTCAGTCCAGGTGGGATTCACCAAGAACCACTGGATTCAGTTACCAAATACCGTAACGCATGCGGTTTTCTTGTTAGGGAGCTCGTGCCGATCACGACCAAGAATTGGAGGAAATTACCCAAGCAGACCAAGAATGAGTTGTGGGAAAGAATAAAGAAATAATTCAAGTTCCCGAAAGGCACGGAAGAAGATGTAAAGAAAGCAACATTGGTATCTTGCGGCAAGAAGTTTCGTGGCTGGAAGAGCGAAATGAATGCTTATGTTAAGGTCGATAAGTTCTCTAGCCCGAGGAAGATGGGAAAAATCACACAAGCTCAGTGGCAAGAGTTTGTTTGTCAAAAGACCACACCTGATTCTAAAGCTCTAAGTGCAACTAGGTCAGAGCTTGCAAAAAAGAACAAATACCATCATCGCTTGGGGTCTGCCGGATATGCCCCCAAAGTCCAGAAATGGAATAAGATATTAGACGAAATTACCAGTAAGGGCAATCCTCACCCATTAGAAGGCTGCGATGACCGAACTCAGCAGTGGGTCTTTGCCCGGTCAATTTTGACCAGCGAGGGCAAACTTGAAAAGACCGACTCTATGAATGAAGTATAGGAAAAAATGAAAGAAGTAATTGAAAAGTAACAGAAGGGTCTTTTCAAGCCAAAGAGGGAGAATGACCAACTTACTGCTATCTTAGGAAACCCTGAACACAACGGACGGGTTAGAGCGGTCTCTTCTCAAATGTCTTGGCTAGATGGTTTCCCTAAAGATAAAGACACATATAGAAGACGTGAGAAGTTTAAGAAAACACTTGATGAAACAATTGCTCAAAAGGTCAAAGAAAATATGCAAGAAATAATGGAACAACTTAGACAATCGGGACAATTAGTGGCACCGAGTATAGCGATGGTTCCGGTGCAAAAGGAGCAATTAGTTGGTTCTGTGCCAGGCTCAGGGTCAACCCATAAGTTCCCTGTCAATGATATTGCTAACGACAAATCTTGTCGTCTTCTTGTCCCGATCGGCAGAGCAGGGAACAAAACCAAACAGGTTGTCACTGCTATGGCAAAGCCTGATCGTGACTTCAACGGGAATACACTTCCGTTGTGTTATGCTGTGGTGCAATTTCTTCAGATAATTGACAATGATTATGAAGATTATGAAATAGACCACGTCACACCTGAGGGGATCACGACTCTGGGGCAGGCTGTCAACCAATTGATCCTTTGGCACCGACGCGATATTGTGTTGGACGATGAGCCAATTTCTAGCTCCGTCACATCTCGAAATACTGCAACCCCATCTTCTAAGGCGAAAGTGCATGAAGATCCAATCCAGTCCAGGAAGATCCACTCCCCCTATGTCTCAGCAAGGATGATATCCAAGAGCAATAAGTTGGACAATAGCTTCAAGCAGTACCAGAGCAAGCTGTTGCTAGTAAAGAGCAACCAGTTGAGCAACAGCTTGAAGTAGTAATAGAGCCAGCTGCTGGGAGTAAGAGCAATCAGTTGAACAAGAGGTTTAAGAAAAATCCGGTGTCCAACTTCCGACGACTACTCCTCGATCATCAGTGCCTATCAAAGTTACCTCATACGAAAATAAGACACCTTCATTAGAAGTGTCAAAGTATTTGGAAACTATGAAGGAAAATATTATAAAATTGAGTGCATCTCGTTCTTCTCATGAGCCATCATTAGGAGATATCGAGGAGTGGGAAGAAGATGGTGTCATGTATAGTCGGCGGACGGCTTTAGTTAAACCAGGAGTTTCAATATACAAGCTTGAGGATGTTCCTCCTGAATTTAAGAATGGGAAGCCGTTCATAACATCCGTACAACTTAGCAAACAACCCGTCCCGCTCAGAAGAATGCATGAGTGGTACATACTTGTCAGCACAAAATATGATCTTTCTTACGTCACATTTCGTATTCCAAAAGAAGCATTCTGGAGCACTGGAGAAGATAGATAGGTCATTTTATTTGAAGAGTTGCATCCCCTTTTCTATCGGGGCATGCTCAAAATCAACCTGCTGCTCGTCTGGTGCTTGTAAGTGCCTCTAATATTTTGTATTTGCTTTTCTTACTACACGCATACACATTCCATGAGATTATAACAATTCTGGACTTCTTCAATAGGATGCAATACATGGATAATGAAAATTTGGAGCGCAAGACAGGTATCCTTGACCCTACTAGGATTGCAAAGGTGCTATTCAACGTCAAGGCGGATCGAGACTCAGCAAAGTTCAAGCACATGAAAAAAAAAGATTTTGAGAAAGCAATCGCAAAACTTAAGAAGGATAGAAGGACAGAAGTTGCAGCTTACATAGGACATGTGATGTTTAACTTTGTCAGAGACGGCAATGACCTCGTAAAGGCTCAGTACCACTTTGAGGAAGTTCGACACATGACATTGAAATAGCAATTATTGGTAATTGTTAACACGTGTGTTTGTATGTGTGCAGTAAACACTACATAATAATCTTCATCAAGCCAACGCAAGGAATGACAACAGTCTTGGAACTGTACATTTATTCAATAATTTTAATTTACACACATTTGGAATGTGTTGACAAGTTTTATATGATATTTCTTGTATTACAGAGCTTGGCGGTTTTACGCGGAATAGCTTGGCGGTCAGACACCTTCCAATACGAATGCATTGGACATTAAAACATATTATGCTTGTCCGAAGCAGCCTGCTGGGAGTGTCTTATGCGGATATTATATATGCGAGCATCTTCGAACCGCCGACGTATATAGAGTGAATCGTGAGAATGTAAGTTATCCTTAATGTCGATACCTTATTTTCTTACTTTTGAGTTTCATTTTCATTGTAACTAGCATAGTTTAATACTTATATTCTCTGTTGTTCAATATTACCAGAAACATTATTTTCATATTTTGATTCCAACTTCAAAATTCTATTGCTCATAGTACAACTGCTCCAAAAATACCAAATAAATTCATGTATAGTCTCACTTTGATCTATACTTTGAGATTGTTCAAACCAACACATTCTAGACATTGTTATGTGTTATATTGCAGCACACGAAGAATCTGAACGAAGAATGACCTATTTGTAGAAGTATTCTGGTGGAGGAGCCGACAAGATTGCTTCTGAAATTCATTCGTCGTGAAATTTTGCACAGAAGAGGGGACTTCTTTGATGCGAATGGTGCAATAGATGATGTGCCAGAACTTTGCGACTATGCCAATAGAAATATTTTTTAGTGAAAACTTGTAAACTATGAGATGAATTGTATGTGTAACTTGTACATATGTATATTGTTTTAGTGAAATTGACTTCTGTGAGATGACTTCTGTGATGATAATATTGTTGACTTCTGTTCTGTGATGATATTGTTGACTTCTGTTTTGTGATTATATTGAATTGACCTGGAAATTAGAAATAACAGCAGTACTACTGCATAGGTTATACCTTATCACAAGCGGTTATTTACCAACGGCTAGGCATGCCTGTGAAAAACAATTATCACAAATGGCTAGATATAGGTAAAGAACCATCTGTGATAACCTAATTATCACAGGCGGTTACAGTTATGCTAGAAACTGGCTGCGGTAAAAAGTCTTCACGGGCGGCTTGATGTAGGTCAACATCTGCCTGTGATAACACCATTATCACATGCGGTTAGATATGCTGCAAGACCTGCCTGTGATAAGACAATTATCACAGACGGATATATATGTTGTACGACCCGCTTGTAATAACTTATCTTCACACGCGGATAGCATAAGTAAAAACCGTCTGTGATAATGTTTCTTCACAGGCGGTATCACTTCTCCGCTTGTGAAATTGCGGATTATCACAGACTCTTCGTTTTAGGCGGTTTTAAAAACCGCGTGTGATAATATGTTTGGAGCCGTCTGTGATAAGGCTTATTGTAGTAGTGTATAAAAATCTAACCGTCCTTATCTGCCTTCACTCAACCAGCCCCAAACACCAGTGTCTTTCTCCCGTCCTCCCGTGCTCCTGTGCAGCAAGGGCAAAGCCACCGTCAATCTCGGCCTGGAAGCCGCCTCCGTCCAAGCCGCGTCCGAGGTGAGCTTCCCCGACCTCTACTCCATCTCACAGACCTATATCCCGTCGGTTCTTCTTCTTCCCCCAACCTCGCCACGACCAGCTCCGGCCATGGCCGTTTCCCTCCGTGGAGCTTGCTGCTCCTATAGCCCTTGGCCGATTCACGACCACCAGCAGGCATGCAATGGCCTGAGGGCATGATCCCCATCTTTCCTGGCCACCCTCTTCCGTTTTCCCCTGTGATTTGAGCTCTCTTAGGTCAACTATGGTGACTGGAGAGAGAAGAGAAGGAACTCACGGGAGGAGGAAGTGATTTGAGCTCTCTTAGATCAAGTATGGTGACTGGAGACAGAAGAGAAGGAACTCACGGGAGGAGGAAGAAGCCTGGTCTGTAGCTTGTATGCCAACGATTTGATTAATGGCTCATTAGTAATAAACTCTAGCCCACTGACTTGACCGCAACCCAACCCAGCAACTAACCTGGCACTCATTAGCAGTACGTATTAGCCCATCAGTTAATTTTAATCTTTGGCTCATGCTTACCTAATCCACTAGTTAATTAGGCATTTGACTCACTAACCTGAACTTAGCCCAAGCAGCAGCTCTGACCGGCCTCAACCTCAAGTCCAGCGCCAGTAACCTGTTTGCGCCGTATCATGCTAGTTCCAGAAACACTAAACTTGTTAAATCAACCAGGGGCTGTGCTACTAAATTAAACATCCATTTTCGGATTTAATCATTGATGAACACCATAAAATCCCTATATCACTCATACTACACCCGTTTAACATAATTCTTCTTCTAAAAATCATAAATACTCATAATCTATTTAATACAACTATTTTTGGGTATAATGTATTAATATATGTATGTCTTGTTTGTACGATTGTTTGCGCGTGCGTGCTGGTCCAGGAGTTCGACGCTGCGGACGGTAGCGAAGGCAAGTTTTATGGATCCCTTTTTGCTCATGCCTCACCTATGTGAGGATTACTCCTTGTTGCTTGTATGATAGATTATGCATTTGCGAGTATTTGCGACTCGAGTGACTGAGAGAAGCCATACTTATTTCTATGGTTGCATACTGAGATGATGATATTATGATGATGATGTTGTTGTACATTGGGGGAGAGTATACATCAGTTGAGACCGGGGCAGACTGGTCAGTGTTGGTGTAAGGCTACCGTGGTGGTAGACTTACGACTGTGGTTGGTGTATGGTGGCTGCCCTGGTGAGCCTTAAGGACCGAGTTGTTTTGACATCTCACCTGACTTCTTTTCGTGTGATCACATGATCCTGTATGGGCAGGACGTAGTCTAGTCCCAGTGGCTAGCTCGACAGTCATCCACAGTGGATGGTTCATTGGTGGAGACTGAGGTGAGTCATGACCCGGGGTTTGAGGGCGACTGGACTGGGTGATGTTACGACTGGGTGTCGGTTATGACGAACTATTGTGGATAGTTATGTGCATGTGGGTACAACGTACAACCTCTACAGAGTGTAAAATCCGTTCGAATGGTCATGTCCTCGGTATAGGATGGGTTACGGTGTGGTCCTGACAACTAGAGAGCTACCTGTTGTGAGATTGAGAGGATGGATATCTCGGGATGACATGTTCTGTGCATCGGATTGCATTTTTATTTGTTCATCGCATGTATATTGCTGCATCCCCTCCCGTAGGGTGAGGTGGTGTAAGTGCATCTAGGATATCCCTTGTGGGTTTTGGCCAATTGATGACAAACATATGAGAACCTAATGAAACTACTGAGATGATTGCAGGACAAACAAGTGAAACATCTCGATGCACACAAAAAGGTGAAAAATAAAGTGGTGCTCAAAGAGAGATACTTTGATGAAGCTTGGAATACCAAATTAGATTTTGAATGTATAGGGAGTGTATGAAAGACACACTCCAAGAGCTCACAACTTTGCGCAAGGGTAAGGGATTAAAATTAACCTAACTTTCACAAAGCACCGGACTAGTCTGATCATGGATCGGACTAGTCCGTTCATCTTTCTGGAATCCCACTTACAAGGAGACGGGACCAATCCGTGCATCCACCGGACTAGTCCGTTGATGTTTCTGGAGTCTCTCATATTGAGGGACCGGACTAGTCCGATCATGGACCGGACTAGTCCGTTGAACTTTCTGGAATCTCCCATTCATGGAGATCAGACTAGTCCGCGGACTAGTCCGATGAACTTTCTGGAGTCACCTTCACACAACACCGGACTAGTCCGAGGTTGGACCGGACTAGTCCGGCAGACTTTCTGGACTTCAAAACACATTGAGACCGGACAAGTCCGGACTTGCACCAGACTAGTCCGGTGTTAGGGTTTTTCAACGGCTAGCTTTTGGAAACCCTATAAATAGAGAGTCTGCGGCTTTCCTATTGACACACACGTCGAATACTGATCAAAGAGCAAACCCTAGCGCCGCCACTTCGTCTCAAGAGCCCAAAACACATCTCCCCACACATCTAAAGTTCAAAAAGAGTGAAATCAATTGAACACTTGGATTCGGGATTGAGATCGTCGTTCTTTCATTGCGAGCTCTTGGGGTTTGATCTTTCTACACTCATACTCTGCATTGTAATACTTTTGAGTGTATTTGATCAGTTCTTTCATTGTAATTCTCGTAGGAGCCCTCAACGTGTGAGGTTGCCCCGCAAACTTGGTGATTACCCGTGATAGTGGAATCAAGTCGGCCTTCGTGGTGACTTGAAGAGGGAAAGGGTTGGAGACCCGGCTCTGTGTGAGCCTCCTCAACGAGGACGTAGATCTCGTGGTGAGATCGAACCTCGGGAAAAATTCGTGTGTCTTGCGTCTCATTTACTTTAAATTTTGTTCATTAGATCACTTGAGTGCTAAACATCAACTTAAGGCAATTATAAGTTACACCTGCATTCTTATATTAATATCAAGTACAAATATCAGTTGTTCTTATTTCCGCTGCTAAAGAAATTTATTTTCCCAAATCACACCTGATCAACACACATAATTTTTGCACACCGGACTAGTCCGCTCACACAACCGTACTAGTCCGGCCAACCAAGTTTTGACGGTTCTATTAAGTGTGCAGGAAATTCAAAAGGCCTATTCACCCCCCTCTAGGCCACATTAAATTGGTATCAGAGCAAGGTTCTCCACCAACGAGACTCACATCTCGGAGAGATCAATGGCCTCTGAGAAGAACAACGATATCTCGAAGATGAACATTAATGAGGAGGAACAAGAAACTAAAGCTTTTGATGTGCTGAAAGAGAGCCCACACGATGATGAAGAAGTGCGACAATTGAAGGCACTTCTGAGAAAGAAACTGCTAGGACAAAAAGGAAAAGAAGAAGAGAAGACGACAGGGAGCGGTCATCACGACTACTCCCGACAGCCTTACAACTACAACCGTCTCAATTCAAACAACCATTATCTTTCCATTCCTATGGGAAAACCTCCACAGTTTGACGGAAGCGACTATACAATGTGGAAGTACAACATGAAGATGCATCTAATATCCCTAAATCCTAGTCTATGGCACATCGTTTGCACTGGCATAGATATCCCGAACACGGATGAAGAACTCACCCCAGAACAAGAACAAGAGATTCACAGAATTGCACAAGCCGTCGCCGTGATCATGTCATCATTAAGCAGAGAGCAATTCACCAAGATTGATGGCTTAGAAAGTGCAAAGGAAATCTGGGATACACTTAAGACAGCTCACGAAGGAAATAGATCAGTTCGTGAAGCAAAAATCGAAATGCTTGAAGGAGAGTTGGGGAGATTCGCTATTGAAGAAGGCGAATCACCTCAAGACATGTACAACCGGATGAAGGCACTCATCAACAAGATACGTGCCTATGGAAGTAAGAAATGGACGGATCACGAGGTAGTCAAGAGAATGATTAGAGCCTTCATACCAAGAAATGTCACTCTTTGCTCAATGATTAGAGAAAGCCCCAGTTTTCACAAAATGACCCCCGATGAGTTGTTGGGGAAGATCATAAATCATGAGATGATGGAGAAAGAGGCAAAATACGTCAAAGACTTGGCCGAACTCACTTCTTCCAAAAGGAAAGAGGTCGCTCTCAAAGCTACATGCCGACCTAAACTCAAAGAAGCTCGTGAAGATCAAGACGATGGACATACAAGTGATGAGAGCACCGATCTTGATGATGAGGAAATGATACTCTTTATCAAGAAGTTCAAGCGAATGATGAAAAGAAGACACGGCAACAACTCAAATGAAGGCAAAAGCAAGAACAAAGGAAAATCCAAGGCTCGACGCACTTGCTACAACTGCGGAGAGTATGGTCACTTCATGATGGACTGCCCCTATGAAGAAAACAAAAAGAAGAAGGAAACAAGATCTCAAGAAAAGAAAAATTTCAGAAAAAGAAGACAAATCCATCAAGCTCACATTGTCAAGGAGTGGGACTCAAACGACGAGTCCTCCTCCGATGAAGAAGAAGAGATGGCAACTATTGCAATCAAGAAACCTACTATGAAGGCCACACTCTTTCCAAACATGGGAGGACGGGACATGAACAACCACACTTGCCTTATGGCTAAGGAAGGCAAGAAAAAGGTACGGCTCACTCCTCCTACGCTAAATTCCTCTATTGATGACTTTGACAGCTCTAGCGATAATGAAGAAATGTTTAGAGGACTAAGTAAAATTGCTCTAAAGAAAATGGAAATGTTGTCGAACGAAATTTTTGAGAAGGAAGAACTTCTTGATCGACAAGAAGATATGCTCATCCGTGAAAGGAAGAGATATCAAGAAGTTGAAAAGCTTCTCGAGCTTGAAAGAGAGAAGAACAAGTCGCTTGAAGTTGAGCTAGCCTTGAGTAAGGAAACTTACTCAAATCTAGAATACTCGCATATTGCAATCAAGGAAGAACTTGCTAACTTGTCAAAAGTTAACAAGATCCTTGAGGTGCAAGTTGAGTCGCTCAAGCAAGGTGACTCCTCTTCCTCCAAGAGCTCTTTCTCCAACGATATGAGTTCGACAACAATCGGAACTTGCACTTGCTCTAGTAAGAAGAATATTATTTCTAATACATCAACTTCTCGTAATATGCATGCCCCTCCAAGCGGCATCTTTGATAAGGAGAAGATCAAATATGCACGCAGTGCATATATGGTCACTAGACCTCCTAATGTCAAAGATGGCCTTGGTTTTGATAAGAACAAACACATGCCTAATTCTAATCATGCTAAGAATAGAATTTTCTTTGTCAAGGAAAAATCTCATGAATCTGAACCACAAATATTGTTTCATACATTTAATGCTTCTTATGTTCTTATGAAAGCCAAAAATGGAAGAGTCATTTCCAAATATACAGGGCCACGCCACAAGAACTTGAAAACTTGTGTGTGGGTGCCCAAGACTCTTGTGACTAACCTGAGAGGACCCAAGCAAGCTTGAGTACCTAAAACCAAGAAATAATTCTTTTTTGCAGGCTTACTCCTCCGGTGGAAAAAAATGGGTACTTGATAGCGGATGCACAAATCACATGACCGGAGAGAGAGGTATGTTTGTGGAGTACGAGTACAACAAGGATCCAGGTGAATGCATATACTTCGGAGACAACAGCCAAGGAAAGGTCCTTGGTAGCGGTAACATTGAAATATCCTCTCAACATACCTTATCAAATGTTTTACATGTAGATTCTCTAGATTATAACATTTTGTCAATATCCCAACTATGTGACAAAGGTTACAACTGTTTATTCACTAATGAGGGTGTGACTGTTTTTAGAAGAAGCGATGGCTCGATTGCATTCAAGGGAATGTTGAAGGGCAAGCTCTATCTAGTTGACTTCAACAAAGATAAAGCTGAACTCAACACTTGCTTGGTTGCTAAAACCACCATGGGATGGATGTGGCATAGACGGCTAGCCCGTGTTGGGATGAGAAATCTACAGAAACTTCTAAAAGGTGGTCACATACGTGGTCTTAAGGATGTGGTTTTTGAAAAGGACAGGTCGTGCAGCGCTTGTCAAGCGGGAAAACAAGTCGGAGCACCACACCCCGCCAAGAATTTGATGACTACCGCAAGACCACTGGAACTTCTCCACATGGATCTTTTTGGTCCAGTTTCGTACATCAGCATCGGCGGTAACAAATACGGTTTAGTAATTGTTGATGATTTTTCAAGATTTACCTGGGTATTTTTCTTGTATGATAAATCAGAAACTCAAGGGATCCTCAAGAAGTTCTTAAAAAGAGCTCAGAACGAATTCTCATCAACCATAAAGAACATCAGAAGTGACAACGGGACAGAATTCAAGAATCTCCAAGTTGAAGAGTTTCTCGATGAAGAAGGGATAAAGCATGAATTCTCAGCACCCTACTCCCCACAACAAAATGGAGTGACCGAAAGGAAGAACAGAACATTGATCGAAATGGCGAGAACTATGTTGGATGAATACAAGACATCAGATCGATTTTGGGCAGAAGCGGTGAACACCGCTTGCCATGCCACTAATCGACTGTACCTCCATCGACTACTGAAGAAAACTCCATATGAGCTCCTTACCGGTAAAAAGCCTAATGTTTCATATTTTAAAGTTTTTGGTTGCAAATGTTTTATTCTGAACAAGAAACAGAGGGCCTCGAAGTTCGCTTCGAAGTCCGATGAAGGACTCTTGATCGGTTATGAATCGAATGCCTACGCCTATCGTGTCTTCAACAAGGTGTCCGACCTTGTTGAAGTAGCACGTGACGTAGTGTTCGATGAATCTAACGGCTCACAAGTGGAGCAAGTTGATAAGTGTGTGCTAGATGAAGAGGAAGCTCCATATGAAGCACTGAAGAAAATGGGACTTGGCGATATCTTACCACAAGAGCAAACATTCGAATCAAATGCACAAGATGAACCTCAACACGGAGGCAATGATCAAGGGGGAGCCCTTGCACAAGATCAAGAGGAGGAAGATCAAGTAGATCAGGACCATCATAGAAGCAATGATCTAGGGGGAGACAATGCACATGAAGATAATGAAGAACAAGCAACTACACAAGCTCCACACCCAAGAGTACACCAGAGCGTGCAAAGAGACCACCCTGTCAACAACATCATTGGAGATATTGCTAAGGGAGTAACTACTAGATCTCGAGTTGCAAATTTCTGTGAATCCTATTCTTTTGTGTCTTTTCTGGAACCATACAGGGTGGAAGAAGCCTTAGGGGATCCAGACTGGGTGATTGCAATGCAAGAGGAGCTGAACAACTTCAAGAGAAATGAAGTATCGGAGCTAGTGGAGAGACCAAAGGCGAACATAGTTGGAACTAAATGGGTCTTTCGGAACAAGCAAGATGAACATGGAGTAGTAACAATGAATAAGGCAAGACTGGTGGCCAAAGGTTATTCTCGGGTCGAAGGTTTGGACTTCGATGAAACTTTCGCTCCTGTAGCTAGACATGAGTCCATTCGTATTTTATTGGCATATGCTACTCACCATAATTTTAAGCTGTATCAAATGGACGTCAAAAGCGCCTTCTTAAATGGCCCAATCAAGGAGGAAGTTTATGTGGAGCAGCCACCAGGATTCAAAGACCCGAAGTATCCCAACCATGTCTACAAACTGCGTAAGGCTCTCTATGGCCTCAAACAAGCTCCTCGAGCTTGGTATGAGTGTCTTAGAGATTTTCTAATTCAGAATGGATTCAAAATTGGTAAGGCTGACTATACACTTTTCACTAAACATTGTGATGATCATTTATTTGTATGTCAAATTTACGTTGATGACATTATCTTTGGATCAACTAACAAATCCTTCTGTGAAGAGTTTAGCAAAATTATGACAGATAGGTTCGAGATGTCAATGATGGGCGAATTAAAGTTCTTCTTGGGATTCCAAGTGAAGCAACTAAGAGAAGGTACATTATAAGCCAAACCAAATATACGCAAGACATTCTCAAGAAATTTAATATGGAGTCAAGCCCATCAAGACACCCATGGCCACAAATGGACATCTCGACCTCAATGAAGACGGTCCAAATGTGGATCAAAAGATATATCGGTCCATGATTGGCTCTTTACTTTATTTATGTGCATCTGGGCCAGATATTATGCTTAGTGTTTGCTTGTGTGTAAGGTTTCAAGCTGCACCTAAAGAGTGTCATTTAGTTGCTGTAAAAAGAATCCTAAGGTACCTTGTGCACACACCCAACTTGGGCCTTTGGTATCCCAAAGGATCCAAATTTATCTTGATAGGATATTCCGATGCCGACTATGCAGGATGCAAAGTCGATAGAAAGAGCACGTCAGGGACTTGTCAGTTTCTTGGTAGGTCCCTGATATCTTGGTCATCTAAAAAGCAAAACTTCATTGCCCTTTCCACAGTAGAAGCAGAATATATTGCAGCCGGTAGCTGTTGCGCCCAATTACTTTAGATGCGGCAAACCCTTATGTACTACGGCTACAATCTTAACCATATCCCACTTCTATGTGACAATGAAAGTGCTATAAAAATTACACACAACCCAGTAGAGCACTCAAGAACTAAGCACATAGATATCCGTCATCATTTTCTTAGAGATCATTCATTAAAAGGTGACATTGCTATTTCACATGTTAGAACTGAAAAACAACTTGCAGATATTTTTACCAAACCATTGGATGAGAAAAGGTTTTGTGAACTTAGGAATGAACTTAATATTCTTGACTCTCGAAATGTGGCTTGAAACGTTGCACATCTGGTTGATACTTCAAATGTTACATTTTATTGCTAAAACTGCCCCTCACCTCCTTTTCTCCTAAGAAAACTATTTTTAATGAAGAAATCTTGGAATTTATGACCATGTTTTTGTGTTGAGTGCTTTCTGGTCATAATCACCAAGATTATTTGCAAAACTTGTCCTTGGATCACTATTAGTTATCTCTAAATACTTAGTTTGTCCAGTAACACCAGACTAGTCAGGTTTGCCACCGGACTAGTCCGGATAATCCCTCTTCCTAGGTCTTCCAGGGACACCGAACTAGTCCGCCATCTGACCAGACTAGTCCGGTCGGCTGCCTATATAAGCAGCTCGCCGGCCCAAAACTGTTTCAAATCTCCCTCCACTTGAGTTAAACCCTCACCTCTCAAACCCTAGCCTCCAAAAGGTGATTTTCGAGTTGAGCCCTCAAAATCCAAGCTTTCTTCGTGGGAAATTCTCCCCTCGACGAGTTGGTACTCCTCCCCAAACTCATCCGGACAGATTTGTGCTCCTTCAACGCGAATCCTCAAATCTCGGTAAATTTCTCCCTAAAGTCAAACTCTCAACTTTTCTAATTCTACCCTATTTCTCTTGATTCCAAGGAAGTACATTAGATTCAGAGATGTATTCCTTTCACCTTCATGCTCATTTGCACCCTTAAATAGAAGTTGTGATTCTAGTTTTGTTAGGGTTCTTGTGCCCGGCCGGACTAGTCCGGCTCCCAAGTACGGACTAGTCCGGTACACCGGACAAGTCCGCACTCTGACAGCGGACAAGTCCGATCTCTGACATTTGAGTCCTCACATCACCTTCATTCTCAGTTCATTCTCATCTAAATCATGAACTCCTTGTTAGGCATGATGTCTTCAAGATAAGATGACAGCTCCTTCCATGTTGATGAGGAAGTTGAGCGCGAAAAGGTGAAGAGAGCCAAGGAGAGGTACATGAAGAAAAGGCATGATGTAAATGTGCACTCTCCACCCTCCGAAGACAACTTGCCCAAGAAAAGGAGGGTAGTTGTGAAGAAGGCCCAAGGAAAGGCTAGTGAGAGCTCCTCAGGGCCAAAGAGGACTCTCAACAAAGGAAAGGGGCTTGCTAGTGGTCCCATTGGACCCTTGAAAATGAAGAACCCAAGTCACCGCAACAGGCAACGCTCAAGTAAGGATTTCACTGGAAAAGGGGGTGAGCTTGCCGACAGCTGCAGGCAGGTTAATGTGTATGCTCAACCTCGGCAATGCTCAGACCCAAGATTTTGGAGCAACTTCCATGCCGACTACTACGAGCATGTGTACATGAAGATGAAGAATCCTGTTGTGAAGAGTCAATGGGTGAACATCGGGTACATGCAGTCAAAGAAGTATCCTGCTTTCCGTGAGGTGGTTGAGTCCCTGGAGAGGCACGGACTAAAGGAACTGTTTTCCTTTGAGAATGACTGGAATAATGAGGTGATCACCCAATTCTACTCTACCCTCTACTTTGCTCGTGATGATGGAGACAGTCTTACTTGGATGACCCATGGTTCCAAGTATAGTGTTACTTATGATGAGTTTGCAAGGATTCTCCACCTTCAGCATACCTTGGATCATGATCTAGTCATCCACAATCTGCAACCCCTGGAGAAGGATGAGCTCACATTTCTCTATGACACAAGGATGCCATATGTTGCTCCCACTATCAAGTATTTGAAGCCCTTCTATGTGGTCCTCAACAGAATTTTGAGAAAGACAATAGCCCCAAAAGATGGAGATGCGGGGACTATTCAAGGAACTTTGAGGACCCTAATGAAGGTCATTGGTGGGAGAAGACCGTTCAATGTCTTTGAATACATCTACAATGACATTGTGAACATCTCAATCACTCCAAACAGATCTTGCGGGTATGCCCCGTACATCATGTACATGATTGAGAAGGTGACTGGACTTGAGTTTGTCAAGGATGTTCACCATACGGGGATGAAACTGCAAAAGCCCACCGAGTACACTCTACCTTCGGCTCCTGATGCACCTCCCTCCCCTGAAGCTGAGGGGAGGACTAAACAGGCTCGGGATGTGAATGCAACAAGATCTTCAGCTGCTCCTCCTGGCTCTGCACCTGCTCATGAACCCTCCGGTGGTGTGCTCAAAATGCTCACCTCTATCTTTGCCTGCTGCCGCAAGATTAAAGTCAGGCAGAAGAAGCATCAACAATATGTTAATGCCAACATCAAAGCTATCTGCGACAAGCTGGAGATTGAGCCAGTGGGATCCCCGCCCGCCTTCGAGGACTCCGAGGAAGAGTCTGCTCCGGCGAATGATGATGATGGTGGTGAAGATGAGGGCCGAACCGAGACGGAGGAAGAGAGTGGCGATGAGTGATTCCCCTCAATTTTTCCCTTTTTGGTGCCTTGATGCCAAAGGGGGAGAGATTGAGACTAGGAGAGATTGAGACTAATAGTTTGAGAGTAATTGGTGTCTTTATGTTTTTGTGATCAAGGACATGTGTACTTAACTTTAAAACCTTGTAATGCACTATTTCTTCTCTTATGGGTGATGCTTATTGTTGCTTGGATGATTATCTTTACACTCATTATTGATTACCTTTACTTCATCACACCTTGTTGATCACACACCGGTTAGGCACCCCACCATAAGGTGTGTGCATATGTGAGAATCTTTTTGTGGACTTATCATTATTCTCATATGTGCACACCTTATGAAAATCAAGATTTTATTCTCAATTGTGATATCTCAAATGGTTGTCATCAATCACCAAAAAGGGGGAGATTGTAAGTGCATCTAGGATATCCCTTGTGGGTTTTGGCCAATTGATGACAAACATATGAGATCCTAATGAAACTACTGAGATGATTGCAGGACAAACAAGTGAAACATCTCGATGCACACAAAAAGGTGAAAAATGAAGTGGTGCTCAAAGAGAGATACTTTGATGAAGCTTGGAAGACCAAATTAGATTTTGAATGTATAGGGAGTGTATGAAAGACAAACTCCAAGAGCTCACAACTTTGCGCAAGGGTAAGGGATTAAAATTAACCTAACTTTCACAAAGCACCGGACTAGTCCGATCATGGACCGGACTAGTCCGTTCATCTTTCTGGAATCCCACTTACAAGGAGACCGGACCAGTCCGTGCATCCACCGGACTAGTCCGTTGATGTTTCTGGAGTCTCTCATATTGAGGGACCGGACTAGTCCGATCATGGACCGGACTAGTCCGTTGAACTTTCTGGAATATCCCATTCGTGGAGATCGGACTAGTCCGCAGACTAGTCCGATGAACTTTCTGGAGTCACCTTCACACAGCACCGGACTAGTCCGAGGTTGGACCGGACTAGTCCGGCAGACTTTCTGGACTTCAAAACACATTGAGACCGGACAAGTCCGGACTTGCACCGGACTAGTCCGGTGTTATTGTTTTTCAACGGCTAGCTTTTGGAAACCCTATAAATAGAGAGTCCGCGGCTTTCCTATTGACACACATGTCGAATACTGATCAAAGAGCAAACCCTAGCACCGCCACTTCATCCCAAGAGCCCAAAACACATCTCCCCACACATCTAAAGTTCAAAAAGAGTGAAATCAATTGAACACTTGGATTCGGGATTGGGAGATCGTCGTTCTTTCATTGCGAGCTCTTGGGGTTTGATCTTTCTACACTCATACTCTGCATTGTAATACTTTTGAGTGTATTTGATCACTTATTTCATTGTAATTCTCATGGGAGCCCTCAACGTGTGAGGTTGCCCCACAAACTTGGTGATTACCCGTGATAGTGGAATCAAGTCGGCCTTCATGGTGACTTGAAGAGGGAAAGGGTTGGAGACCCGACTCTGTGTGAGCTTCCTCAACGAGGACGTTATCTCGTTGTGAGATCGAACCTCGAGAAAAATTCGTGTGTCTTGCGTCTCATTTACTTTAAATTTTATTCATTAGATCACTTGAGTGTTAAACATCAACTTAAGGCAATTATAAGTTACACCTGCATTCTTATATTAATCTCAAGTACAAATATCAGTTGTTCTCATTTCCGCTGCTAAAGAAATTTATTTTCCCAAATCACACCTGATCAACACACATAATTTTTGCACACCAGACTAGTCCGCTCACACAACCGGACTAGTCCGGCCAACCAAGTTTTGACGGTTCTATTAAGTGTGCAGGAAATTCAAAAGGCCTATTCACCCCCCTCTAGGCCACATTCAGGTGGAACTTGCTGAGTACCTTTGTACTCAAACATTGTTGATATCTTCAGAGGATCCCGAGTACGTGCTGGATGACTTCGAGTAGGGACGCATCCTCACCCAAGGGCTGAAGGTGGAACCATGGGCGATGAAGAGCTAGTTGCTTCCGTTATGTTGACTATTATTGTTATGTTGTTAGTTGTGCTCGTTTTTATTCACAAGACTATGCCATTGTAATAAAGCTCTGTATGATTTGATTCCACTTGTGGTGTAATATATTGTACCGAACCTCGTTCTTAGTATTATATTACATGTAGAGTTCTGATCTGCGGGTCGGGACGCTTCAAGTGGTATCAGAGCCATACTTGGTTATAGGATGCGGGCCCTAGTATGTAAGTGACCGTAAGAGACCGTAGAAGGATTTTCTTGTAGGAACCTTTGGACTGTAGAGCCTTGGTGATAAGTTTTTCTCTTAACTAATCCTTGTGCCCTGTTATGTGTCAGATGGCCTACGACTGTATCGCTACCTTCTGCATCAACGAAGACGGCTTCCCAAGGTGCTCTATGCCACCACCATTCGACTTGGTATTTCGGACCGTCTGGAGTACGTGGGTCATGAATTCATGGAGCATGGCACCGAGAGCTGCGAGGTCACAGTGCATGTGGGTGCCAGTGACAAGTTCTTGGAGATGAAGCCATGGAGTGTCACTGCTACAGGATGTCGCATGACGGATACCTGCCAGCTTGTAGCCCGCAAAGCCCTGAAGTACTTGTACCACATGTTTGACTGGCATATGGGATCCACACCCATGAAGTATTTCCCACCCATGGATCGTAGTCATCCTGCCTGGATGGCAAGGATCCCTCGTCCTGCCTGGATGGCAAGGATCCGCAACTTGGAAGGACTCGGGTCGAGTGAATATGACCCCACCATTATTGCCATGTTCGGATATTTGTTGAGCTTGGATGACCTTTGCGACCTGTTGAACCACCGTGTGAAGACCCTCATCCATCGCGCGGAGAAATTGGAGTCCCGTTGGAGGAAGACTGTTGGTGTTTGGATCCGGCAGATCTCCTGATACTACTGTTGGTAGATCGAGGAGTTGTAGTTCGGTAATGAGCACGCAGAGATTCAAGAAGGTGAATGACAAGTGGACACAGGGATTTACGTGGTTTGGGCCGCCTGAGCGTAATATCCTACTCCACGGGGTGTGTTGGTGTTGTATTGAGCGTGTAAGTCTAGAAGAAGCTCCAGAAGAAGAAGCTCGTCTAGGTCAGGGAGTTTAGAAGAGGTCTGAAGCCGTCCCTTGTGTATCATCGACCAGTACTTTTATAGTACAAGGATTGGTCGTTACACCGTTAGCCTGGCCCGACATGTGGCCCCGGCAGTTACACATGCTTGATACACAATTAATGAGGTTAATTACCCTTAATAGCCTGTTAACGGGTCTTAACACTGCCGTTACCAGTATTAAGGGCTATCCGATCGTGTATCATTAATATGGCATTAATGACACTTAATCAGGTCTTGAAGCCTTTGATTGCTCCTTGAAGGTCCGGAGCCGTTGGGGAGTCCACCAGCTTGATTGTTGAAGTTGAAGGTCCGGCGGTTCAGCCACGTGGCAGCTCTGGAGCTTACCGTCGTGGACGGGTAGGTCCGGTGCTGTTGGACATGTGCCAGTACCGAAGCTTCCCTCTCTCTGGGGTTAGGTCCGGGGATGCCATACTCGTATCTAGTCTGGAGCTTTCCCATGTGTGGGCGATAGCTCCGGTCTTATGATACAAGTGGCAGCCCTGGGACTAACGATGTCGGGGAAGCATGTCGGGTTCCACCTGACATGTGGGGCCTTCGGAGGTCTTCAAATCTGGCAGATGGAATTTCCTTGTGATCTTTGCAATCTCAAGGGGTATCCGGTACGTAGGGTACCTACAGTGGCCCCCTGGGCCCACCTCCAGGAGAGACCTTTTGGATGAAGTCATTCCGCCAGAGGTGGGTCCATTCTTCGGTTTTTGAGCCGTGTCTTCAAGGGTCTTTGGATGTGCCGTTGGCAATAGTTTGCAGTTAAACCTCTGCTATGTGGCATATCCTGGAGGCGGCAAGTGAGATCTCAACGTGCGGATCTCACGCTATTGAAGGTCGCCGGTTCCCGATACGAAAATCGTATCGGTTCCGCGCACCCTGTCAGGCCGCCGCCTTCGGGTTTTCTGCCTTTCATGATGACAACCGTTCGCTTGGGGTAAGGACCTCGACTTGATCATTGGGGTGGCCTCGGGCCCCCTTGTCATTGGCAGGGTGAAGTTTTTGACTGGTATTGCCGACTCCTCCGCGGTTTCCATTTAGGCGTTGCGGGGGCTTACTTAAGAAGGAAAGCATGCACCGTTTGGGGTTCTTTACGCCTTTCATTCGAACTTGCGCTCAAACCTTCCAAACTTTCGCTTGCTTTTCCTCTCTTGCCTCGCTGTGCCGCGATGGAGTTGGGTCTCCGCCAGAGCCGACTAAAGACCGATGGTGATTTGAAGAAGGTCCAGACCCTCATGGGATGGTCCCCTGACTTCTTCAACCACTTGGTCCGCGCCGGCAAGCTTCTGTTCGAGAAGGAACAAGCCGGCGACATGGTATACTTCTCCGCGTATGCCATGGTGGGGCTGATCCCACCTTTCTCCTCTTTCTTCTTGATGCTGCTAGACTTCTATGGTCTGCAGCTGTACCACCTTGGCCCCCACTCCATTCTCCTGGTGTCGATCTTTGTCCACTTCTGCAAGATGTGGGTGGGCATTCCCCCTGCATTGAGCTCTTCTGCACCTTCTTCACTGTCCACACTACGGGCAGGAGTGACGAGTACCTTGGCTTCTACTATTTTGTGAAGCACAAGAAGTGCCCGTAAAAGTACTTGCGGTCGTTCCCTTCTGGGAAGTGGGATGACTGGAAGAAGGATTGGATCGTCATCAGGGTGGAGGAGCACGAGAAGCTGGAGCTGCCGCAAGGCCTCCCCAACATCGACACTGCAGTTTGGAGTGAAGCTCCGGTGTTGTTCGACGCCTTCAACCCTGCTCTGACCAGGATCCGCCTGTGCATGGAAGGAGGGGTGACTCCTCAAGCGATGTTTTGCAACTTCCTGACCAACAGGTGGGCTCCGCTGAAGAAGAGGGAGAAGCTTGATTGGGGCCTCAATAGTATGCTAGACGACGACCGGATTGAGGCTGGTTTGAAGTCCAACATGGAGGGTGCAACTTTGGAGTTTCACCTCAAGAAGTTCCAGCACGGCATCGACGTCGAGGGTGACGACTTGGCTCCGCCGGTAGCTTTCCTCCCTCTGAACATGGAGGCAGAGTTCAGCAGGGAGCTTTGGCGGACGATGCCGGTGCTTGACGACCTTGGTGTCGTTGAGAGGCGTTCGACCACTAGGTTGGCGAACTCCGAAGCTCCTGAAGACGGCTCCGTTCCCGCCCCAAAGCCAAGTACTGAAGTCGTAGGCAAGGGCAAGGAGTTGGCCAAGCTCTCGAGGCGTAAGAGGAAGCTGAAGCATGTCGACGAAAGGTCCTTCATGCCTGCTTCTTCAATGGTGGATCCTTCTCCCCGGAGGGGGAGGTCTTCAACGGCGGCATCTACTCCAGCAGTGACATCTTCCCGGGGTGCTAGCTCCGGCCAAGTGACTCCGGTATCAGGGCCAGCTGAGGGATCTGGGTCCGGAGGTCCTTCCCGGTCGAGGGAGGCCTCGACCAAGGCAACGCCGATAGCAACAGCAAGCTCTGGGGGACCCTATGGGACTACCACGCCAGTGGCGGCTGGGGTCAGTCCGGAGCGTCCGGAAAAGAGGTTCCGTGCTAACTGGTGCGGAAGCCTTCCGAGGTAATTTTTGATTTTTTACCTCAGCCAGTTGTTTTATTGTTATGTCTGTATTTTGAGTTTCTTCATCCTTCATCCACAGCGTGCCTAAGAAAAGGGTTGAAGCTCCGGTTCCTGCAGCAGCAGTTGAGGCTGTGCAGGCTGAAGCTCCGGCTCCAATTCCGGCGTGGCCCCAAGAGGTGGCTGAGGCTGCGGCAGCTCTGGCGCTGGCTGTCGTGGTCTTGGACCTCGACTCATCCTCAGAAGCTCCCGTGGTAGTGTCGGACCACGGGAATGAAGATGTACCAGCGGCACCAGCCCCGGAGGTTGAAGCTCTGGGCTTGGATGCTGAGATGTTGGACGCTCCGGCCACAGAGCCGGAGATAGCTGCGATTACGGCCCTAGAGCCAGATGTCGTTGAAGCCCCGGCGGTCGAGCCGGTGGTTGATGAGGTCTCGGCGGTGGAGCCGGGTGTTGATGAAGCTCTGGAACTTGAGCCGGTTGTTGAGGAAGCTATGACGGTAGAGCCGGTTGCTGCAGAAGTTCTGGCTGTGGCGCCGGTCATTGAAGAGGTTCTGGCGTCCGTGCCAGTTGCTGCGAAGGTATCAGCGCCTGAGCCTATGATGGTCGAAGCACCAGTGTCTGAGCCCATGATGGTCGAAGCGCCAGCACATGAGCCAGCGGCGGAGGAGGCGCCTGCGCTGGAGCCGGAAGTAGCTCATACTCCGACTGGACCTTCAACACCTGTTCTAGAAGTGGTGATCCTGAAGGCGCCCGCTGCTGAGCCAGGGTGCCAAGATGAAGCTGCTGGCCCCATGCCTGAGGGGCAAGTTGTTGATGACTTAGCGGCGGGACCTTCGGAGTCAATTCTGGAGGTCAGAACTTCTGTTGCAGGACCTTCCTCAACGGCGGTTGATGCTATCCCGGAGGACGTCCCTAGTGCCGTGGAAGCTCAGGGGACCGCTCTTGTAGAGTGGGACCCAATTTTTATCACTGAAGATCCGCTAGAGCGAGCGGAGAGGACCCCGGCAGGTCCGAACCCGATCCCCCTATCGTTTTCTATTGACAACGCCTGCTCCAGTCTTCGCCAGGTCCAGCTGGCTTTCTACCACGACAGCAAGGCCCTCGACGAGGAGCGCCAAACCCTTAGGAGGTGGCGCAACCGACTCCATTTCGAGACCAAGCTGGCGCAGTTGAGACTGGCTGACGACAAGGAGTGGGTGCAGAGGGAGAAGGTCCGCCTGGAGCACTGGGGTAAGCTGTTGGATGAGAGGGAAAGCATGACGCGATCCCTCGACAACCAGTCCCGGGCCATCTATGAGCAGGCCAAAGCTGCAAATAGCGCAGTGGATGACCGCCAGGAGAGGCTCGCCGCCATCCACAATAGTCTCGTCAAGCGTCGGGAGGCTCTTGAAGCGCGGGAGAGAAAGCTCGAAGATGAAGAGCAAAATCTCCTGGGGCCGCGGGACGACCTCGTGAAGAGGGAGGAAGAGCTTGTCCAAAAGATAGCTCTGGCTGACAAGAGCCTCGAAGAACGCACCAAGAAATTGGAGGAGCGTTGCGAGGAGGAGGAGAAGAAGGTCTGGGAGCGAGGGCAAGATCTCTACAAGCAAGAGAATGCAGTTGCCGCTAGGGAGAAGAAAGTGCGGGGCCGAGGGAAGGATCTGGTCAACCGTCGGAATGAGATCCACCTCCGAGAGGAAGAGCTCAGTAAACTCGAAAGGCACGTTGCTGAAAAGATTCAGCAGAATGCCAAAGAGGTGGAGCGTCTTGCTCGGGAGAACTCGGAGCTTGCGGATGCCAAAAGATCCTTGGTGGAGATGCGAAGCACAAGGGCTACGGAGTCCCAACAAGTTTGGGACTTCCTGGGCAAAGACAACGACGCACTGACGCTAATGGTCTTCAGTTGTGACGCCCGGTTCCGAAAATTGAACCAAGCTAATGCATATGTGTGCCCAGGATGTTCAACACACATACACGAGTGCAATCACAAAAGAGTATACAGAAAATTACCACAGAACAAGATTAATTATCAAATTTTATAACACAAACCATATTATCCTCGATTACAAGCTCTAATGAATATTAATGACAAGTTCAACTAATGCAGCGGAAATAAACTAATCAAGCAACTAAGCAAACTAAGCATAAGGGAATAGCGCAGCTCCAATAACACCACAGGCAAAGCTGACGGTAGACACGGCCTAGAACTCCGCATTATCGCCATTAAACTCACAATCCTGACCTGCAACTGTTGGGGGGGGGGGATTGCAAGAGTGAGTACATGTCGTACTCAACAAGTGTGGAAAGTATGACATGTGGCTGATTCAAATGACGACAATAATAATGGCTAAGTGCTGAAAAGTACATTAAAACATTTGAAAAGCAATATATTATATGTATGTGAAGTAATCCCATCATAAACCATGTAACCATAATAATACCAATCCATAATTCACCATTACCAATAACCATAATCAATGTCATAAACCATAATTCCATCCATAACCATAACCATAATCATAATATCGACCATAACCATCACCAAACCATAACCATTATCAAACCATAACCATCCCAAATCCCAATTTCCCTCTTACAAGTTTTAGGCTATAATTATTATTTTATCTTCCTTCTTTTTGCTACACCATATATGTATGTTTTATCCTTTTATTATCTTTTTTTATCCTACTAATGTTTAATGCATGATCATGTATGCAATGCATGATGCGAAAATTTAGGGTGTTACAAACCTACCCCCCTTAAAGTGAATCTTGCCCTCGAGATTCGATAGCGTGGAGAAAAGATGCGGGAATTCTGCCTTCAGGTTTTCTTCACGTTCCCACGTAGCTTCAGCTTCTGTATGGTGTTTCCATTGCACTTTGCACCAACGGATCCTCTTATTTCTCGTGACCCTTTCCTTCACGTCCAAGATCTTGATAGGTTGCTCGACATAAGACAAATCCTCCTGAAGTGCTAACTCGTCCATCGGCACTTGTTCTTCCGGCACCCTGAGACACTTCTTGAGTTGAGACACGTGAAACACGTCGTGTACATCGGAGAGATACGCCGGCAGCTCAAGTCGATAATCTACCTCTCCTCGCTTTTCCAGAATCTTAAATGGCCCAATATAGCGAGGTGCTAGTTTTCCCTTGACGTTAAACCGTCGCTGACCTTTGATAGGTGACACTTTGAGGTATACAAACTCTCCAACTTCGAGAGTCAGACTCCTTCGCCTATTATCCGCATAACCTTTCTGTCGTGACTGAGCAGCCCTTAGGTTTTCCCGTATTATTTGGACTTGTCTTTCAGCATCTTGTAACACGTCAGGACCAAATACTTGATTCTCTCCTGTCTCATTCCAAAACAAAGGTGTCCTACACTTCCTTCCGTATAGTACTTCATATGGTGAAATTTTCAAGCTGACTTGGTAACTATTGTTGTATGAAAATTCTGCATATGGCAAGCTTTTATCCCAACTTTTCCCATGCTTTAAAGCACAAGCTCTTAACATGTCCTCTAAAATTTGATTGGTCCTCTCGGTTTGTCCATCCGTTTGAGGGTGATATGTTGAGCTAAAATTTAACCTTGTACCCATAGCTTCATGATGTTTCTGCCAAAACCTAGAGGTGAACTGAGAACCTCTATCCGAGACTATCTTCTTCGGTACTCCATGTCGGCACACAATATGCTCCATATACAATTCTGCTAGCTTCGCGGTGGTATATGTGGTCTTGACAGGAATGAAGTGAGCTGATTTTGTCAATCGATCCACGATTACCCAAATTGAGTCATATCCGGACTGTGTACGTGGTAATCCAACTATAAAGTTCATACCAATCTCTTCCCACTTCCACTCCGGAATCTTTAATGGTTTTAAGAATACGGTTGGCCTTTGATGTTCAGCTTTAACTCGTCGGCACACATCACAAAATGCAACATATTTGGCTATGTCCTTTTTCATGTTGGCCCACCAATAGCATGTCTTTAAGTCCTTGTACATCTTCGTATAGCCAGGATGAATTGAGTAAGGTGAGTCATGTGCCTCCTTCAATATTGTTTCCCGAATATGCCTGACATTAGGTACCACAATCCTCTTTCCAAGCCATAAGGTACCCTGTTCGTCCTCATCAAATCTGAATTCTCTTCCTTCTTGGGTCTTTTCCTTGATTTCCTGTATTTCCTTGTCCTTTGTCTGTCCTTCTCGTATTTCCTGCTCTAATGTTGGGTTGACTTCCATCGTCTCCGTCTCATTTACAAACCCGAGGTTCAACCGTTCAAACTCCTTACATAACTCGAATGGTAACTCTCGAACCGTGAGTTGATGACTTACTCCTTTTCTACTCAAAGCATCGACCACTACATTGGCTTTTCCTGGATGATAGTTGATCCCCAAATCATAATCTTTGATGAGCTCCAACCATCTACGTTGCCTCAAGTTCAGATCCGTTTGTGTGAAAATATACTTCAAACTCTTATGATCCGTATAAATTTCACACCTATGTCCAAGAATATAGTGTCTCCAAATCTTCAATGCGTGTACCACGGCTGCTAGTTCAAGATCATGCGTGGTGTAATTCTGCTCATGTCTCTTCAATTGTCTTGATGCATAGGCGACCACTTGACCTTCTTGCATCAATACACACTCGAGTCCTTGTCTTGATGCATCACAATAGATGTCGAAACTCTTGCTTACATCCGGCAATACCAAAACTGGGGCTGTTGTCAACCTCTTCTTCAACTCCTCAAAACTATTCTGACAAGCTTCAGTCCATTGGAACGCCTTTCCCTTCATTAGCAATTCTGTCATGGGCTTGGCTATCTTGGAAAAGTCCTTGATGAATCGACGGTAATATCCAGCCATCCCAAGAAAACTCCTTATTTCCTTGACATTTTGCGGTGGTTCCCACTTCAACACGTCTCTCACTTTTCCGGGGTCAACCGATACTCCTCCTCCTGAGATTATATGACCCAAAAATGGCACCTCTTTCAACCAAAACTGACACTTGTTGAACTTGGCATACAATCGATGGTCACTCAATTTCTGCAACGTAAGCCTCAAGTGTTCCTCATGTTCCTTCCCATCCTTCGAGTAGATCATAATATCATCAATAAACACCACAACAAATCTATCCAAGTACTCCATGAAGACCCTATTCATGAGGTACATAAAGTAGGCAGGCGCATTTGTCAGTCCAAATGACATCACGGTGTACTCATAAGATCCATACCGTGTCCTAAAAGCTGTTTTGGGTATGTCCGACAGTCTAATCTTCATTTGAAAGTAACCTGACCTCAAATCAATCTTGGAAAACACACAGTCACCTTTCATCTGATCAAACAAATCCTCTATACGGGGCAAGGTGTACTTGTTCTTGATGGTCACCTCGTTGAGAGCTCGGTAATCCACACACATCCTTTGCGTTCCATCCTTCTTGTCCACAAATAGAACGGGCGCTCCCCAAGGTGAAGAGCTTGGGCGAATAAAAACCTTCTCTAGTTGCTCTTGAATTTGCTTCTTGAGCTCTGCTAATTCTATAGGAGGCATCCTATACGGCCTCTTAGCTATAGGTGCAGTTCCAGATATTAAATCAATAACAAACTCAATGTCTCGATCGGGTGGCATACCTGGCAACTCGTCCGGAAAAACATACAAAAATTCACACACCACCGGAATCTCCTCAATTGCGGCACCGTCCATATGATTCAATTCCAATTGCTTCGGTGCGGTTTGAGATGCTTCAAATTCTATGGTGATCCCTTCTTCATTGGTCAACTTCACCGTCTTCGTGGCACACTCAATAACTCCATTGTGCTTCCTCAACCAGTCCATACCAAGTATAATGTTCAATCCTTGAGAATCCAAAACAATGAGGTTGGCGGAGAAGTCTACCCCCCTTATTCTAAGGCTTACTTTTGGACATACTATATTTGTTCTCATCTCTCCTCCAGGAGACTTAACCAACAGAGTAAACTTCATATGAGAGATAGGCAAACTATACTTGGCAACATACTTCGATGCAATGAATGAATGCGATGCTCCAAAATCAAATAACATAGTCGCGGGGTTGGAGTTGGCGAGAAACATACCAATGACCACATCATCCGCTTGTTGAGCATCCTCCGTAGAGACATGGTTCACGTTGCCACGAGCAAAATTTTGTTGTCCACGGTTCCCTAGTGGCTGTCCTCCATTGGGTCTTGGGTTTTGCCTCGCGCATTGCTTCCTTGACCAAGGCCTGACTTAGGACATTGATGCGCAAAGTGTCCAGCTTCTCCACAAGTATAACACTTCTTAACTCCACCAGAATTATTGGGACGAGCTTGGTTTTGAGCATTTGCACCAGGAAAATCAGCACGAGGCGCATGAGGCATTGGAGGCCTAGGTGCTTGCATAACAGGGCGCTGTTGCGGTGGCTGATTTGGGTGCGATGCATAATCAGGGCGCTGTACAGGAGCAGAGGAGCTGTAGTATGGCGCATTAGGAGGCGCAAGGCGAGGGCACACATTACTTCCTTGTTGATGTCCTTGATATGGCGCCTTCCTCTTGTTGTCTTGCTCCATCTCACGGACCTTGTTCTCCACAACAATTGCTTTGTCCACAAGCTTCTGGAAATTGGCATAGTCACAACTGAGCAATTGCACTTGGATCTCATTGTTGAGGCCTCTCATGAACAAGTATTGCTTCCGGCTGTCCCGACTCACATCTTCGGGCGCGTATCTTTAGAGTTGAGTGAACTTATTGAGATATTCACTCACACTTGATTTTCCTTGCCTCAAGTTCTCAAATTCTTGTCTCTTCAAGATCATAACACCTTCCGGCACATAATGAGAACGAAAATTCTCCTTGAATTCGGCCCAAGTTATTCTTTCTTGGTTCTCATGAGCATTGCAATAAGCATCCCACCAATCTGCAGCTGCTCCAACGAGTTGATGAGAAGCAAATAGGACCTTCTCTCGGTCACTGCATTGGACAATAGCAAGTTTCTTCTCCAAGGACTTGAGCCAATCATCCGCATCCATAGGGTCTGTGGCTTGAGCAAAGGTCGGCGGCCTAGTCCTCATAAACTCTCCCAATCGGTTATGAGGAGGCAGGGGTGGCGGTGGAGGCATGTGGGGCTGATTGTTGATGTTGCCAGCCTCCAGCTGTCCCATTGTCCGTATCATGGTCTGCATGAGCTGGTTCTGCATAGCCAGTAGTTGCTCGATATTGATGGCTCCATGAGGAGGTCCTTGTCCGTTGTTGTTTTGAGGAACTCCATGGTTCTCCTCCTCATCATTGACATCCCTCTGGTTGCAAGTCCTCACCATCTGAAGGAGAGCAATAGGTAAGAATTAAGAAACGTCCCCAACTATATGCATCAAGGGATATGAAGCTAACCAACTAGCTATACTAGCCTAGGTGGACATGGCAATGCTAAAGCATCCCAAAATTCTCTATTAAGCACACAAGCAAACAATATATATATAGCAAACAACACACTAAGCAAAAACACATCGATTCCTGAGTGCTCCTATGTGCTCTAAAGTGTCCATTCTATCTAGGCTGCATCCTACGGTCAACTTGTGGCTCTGATACCAGTCTGTGATGCCCGGTTCCGAAAACTGAACCAAGCTAACGCATATGTGTGCCCAGGATGTTCAACACACATACACGAGTGCAATCACAAAAGAGTATACAGAAAATTACCACAGAACAAGATTAATTATCAAATTTTATAACACAAACCATATTATCCTCGATTACAAGCTCTAATGAATATTAATGACAACTTCAACTAATGCAGCGGAAATAAGCTAATTAAGCAACTAAGCAAACTAAGCATAAGGGAATAGCGCAACTCCAATAACACCACAGGCAAAGCTGACGGTAGACACGGCCTAGAACTCCGCATTATCGCCATTAAACTCACAATCCTGACCTGCAACTGTTGGGGGGGGGGGGATTGCAAGAGTGAGTACATGTCGTACTAAGCAAGTGTGGAAAGTATGACATATGGCTGATTCAAATGACGACAAGAATAATGGCTAAGTACTGAAAAGTACATTAAAACATTTGAAAAGCAATATATTATATGTATATGAAGTAATCCCATCATAAACCATGTAACCATAATAATACTAGTCCATAATTCACCATTACCAATAACCATAATCAATGTCATAAACCATAATTCCATCCATAACCATAATCATAATCATAATATCGAGCATAACCATCACCAAACCATAACCATTATCAAACCATAACCATCCCAAATCCCAATTTCCCTCATACAAGTTTTAGGCTATAATTATTATTTTCTCTTCCTTCTTTTTACTACACCATATATGTATGTTTTATCCTTTTATTATCTTTTTTATCCTACTAATGTTTAATGCATGATCATGTATGCAATGCATGATGTGAAAATTTAGGGTGTTACATCAGTCCCGTGCGTCCGGATGATCCGGAGCCGAAGCTGGACCAGGCGTTGGAGGCGCTGAGTTCAGCAGGCAACAAGCTCACCAAGATGGGCGATGTCATCGCGGACCAGCTGGAAACTGAGGGACGGTCCCTGGCGAAGAATGTCGCAGAATTTGTGCTGACGTGCTACACTAGCCAGGATCCTCAATTCCCTCTGGACTCGGTGCTTGAAGGCCCCATCGAAGGAGAGGGTGAAGCCGCCCAAGCCAGCGTGTTGGAGGTTGCCCAGAAGGTCACCCAGTTCTTCCACAGGGTCTAGGACCATCTCTTTGTAGCTCCCGCTTGTATTCTCTCTTCTTCTTCTTCTCCAATTTTGTAATCTCTTGTCTCCAAATGAATGAAATCCAAATTTTTTTGTGAATTACATTTTTGGTCTTCAAAACCTTTGTCTCACTTGGCCCCCTGGTAGATGTACAGAATTTGATTGTGAACATGTACCAAGAGGATGTAACAATTGTTGAAGACTTGTGTGCTTCGAACTTGTAGAATGTAGGTCTGAAGTCTTCAATAGTATAGGCCCCCTGAGGTTGTCAGAGCTTAGTGGCTCCAGCATTGACTATCGTTGGAGCTTAGTAGCTCCGACAGTAGTCTCCATCAATGCGTAAAGCATCGACGGTTAGCCCTCTGGGGTGTCGGAGCTTGGTAGCTCCGGTAGTGACCTCTGTCAACACATGGTGTGTCAACGGCAGACTCCACTTTAGAGTCTTTCCACCATCTTCACGTTGACGGCTTGCCCCCTAGCTTTACGGGAGCTGAGTAGCTCCAGCGATGCTCGATGTTAATGTTTGAACATCGACCACAAGCCGCCTAGAGGACGTCGGAGCTTTGGCAGCTCCAACTTCATTCACCATCATCATGAAATATTTATTTTTCCTACACACTGAAGTTAAGAAAAACAGTAAAATACGCTTCCTATCTATAACTTCATTGCGGCTTACTATTCTCAAGAAAGTTTTAGGTCGAACACAATTCTAAATACAATTAAGAGCACCGTCTTGTTTCCTTCAGGTCTGATCGTTTCTGGACTCGCTTTACTTCGGCCTGCCGGGGTGTAGGTAGAGTGGCGTACTTAGGGTGCATGACCAGGCTAAGTCGATAGCACACTCTGGCCCTAGGTTGGCTTGGCGGCATTCAGATGAGTAGACCATCCATAATATTTGGACCCAAAAGAATAGGCAATGCAACTCGAATTGTACATGAATTGGTCGAGCTAAAGTTTCTTAAAAATTGCACAACTTTCTTATAGACAAGAAAGAGAAAAATAAAAAATATTGAGCATGTACAAAGTAAATGCACGTGGAGTCTGTTTTCACATAATGATGTATTTCATTATAGGTCCGGGGTACAGGGGAAACAAGTACACTCTTAGGGTACGGAACCAGGCTAAGTGTGTTTCCTTTCTCGTTTGACCCAAGGTAGCTAGCTACACTTTTAGTTCTGAGACTGTGACAAGTGTTGCATGGACGTTGCGGACCTAACGGGGTAGGTCCGGCTGCCCTCTCGGAGGAGCTACCCGACTCTGTACAATGACTCTATAACATATATCACATGTAATTACAGACTCACCTCCGTGATATTAAGCGTAGAACTTACGAAGGTGTTCAATGTTCCAAGGATTTGGGAGAGGTGTCCCATCCTCGGTTGCCAAGCGAACGCATCCGGGACGGGATACTTTGATCACTCGGAAGGGTCCCTCCCAGCTGGGGGAGAGTTTGTTTAACCCTTCTCTGGATTGTATTCTCCGTAGCACCAGATCGCCTTCCTCGAGCTGTCGGGTGTGAACATGACTTTGGTGATAGCACCGAAGAGTTTGGAGGTATCGGGCATTCCGAACAGCTGCTAGGCACCTTCCCTCTTCAAGGAGGTCAAGGTCTTCACGCCAGAGCTGGTCCTACGTGGCTTCATCGAAGGTCCGGACCCAGAGTGACCCCAAGGTGATTTCTGGAGGAAGGATTGCTTCAGCTTCGTACACCAGGAAGAAGGGTGTCTCTCCAGTTGACCGGTTTGGAGTTGTCCTATTGGCCCATAGAGTGGGCGGAAGCTCTTCGATCCAGTTGGCTCCATATTTTTTCAGGCGTTCATATGTGCGCGTCTTGAGTCCTTTCAGGATTTCTGCATTTGCTCTCTCGGCTTGGCCATTCCTTGCTGGATGAGCTACGAAGGCGTAGCTGACTTGGATGCCAAGGTCTTCGCAGTATCCTTGGAAAGCAGAGCTTGTGAATTGGGTCCCATTATCTGTTATGATTTTGTTCGGGACTCCAAATCTGCACACGATGGACTGCAAGAAGTTGATAGCTGATTTCTTGTTTATTGTCACAACTGGAGTTGCTTCCGGCCATTTGGTGAACTTGTCAATGGCAACATACAGGAACTTGTAACCTCTGACGGCTCTTAGGAAAGGTCCCAAGATGTCCATCCCCCACACAGCGAAAGGCCATGTAGGAGGTATCATTTGTAGAGGCTGGGCCGGTGTGTGAATAAAAGAGCATCTAGGACTCTCTTGTGGGTTTTGGATGATTTATGACAAGCAATTGGGATCCTAACCTGCTTGTTGAGATGAGTGCAGGCCTATGATAGGAAAATGAGCAAAATACCAAAAAGAAGGAAGGATGAGGAGATGAGCTTAAGGAAGAAGAGTAATAGATTATTGTGTATGGAGTGTGTTAAGGAAACACACCACAAGAGCTCAATCACAATTAAACACACACATTGCACAAAGTTACACAGGACCGGACTAGTCCGATCACAAGCGGACTAGTCCGATAACCTTTTTGCACCAGATCGAAAAAGTCCGATATCTGTCGAACTAGTCCGATATTATTCTGACTAAAATCGGACTAGTCCTCCCCAGTATGGACTATTCCTCAAAACACTTCACAAGTCACAGAAAATCGGACAAGTCCGATCATAACCGGACTAGTCCGATATTCCTTATGATCCATATCGGACAAGTCCGATATTTGCACGGACTAGTCCGAAAGACCCTCTGATCTACATCGGACAAGTCCTCCAAGTGCGAACTTGTCATCTAACTCACTTAGGGTTTCACATGTCCGGACAGGTCCGATGGATATCGGACTAGTCCGAAGATTTCCAGTAGCGAAATCGGACAAGTCCGTTTTCAGCCGGACTAGTCCGATATTTCGGGGTACTTAGGGTTTGCTACACACAGCACACCGGACTAGTCTGGTGACCACCACGGACTAGTCCAAACTTTCTGAACCCTAACGGTCACTTTCAGAAACCCCATATAAATAGAGGTGCACGACCTTCTTTTGAACTCTCTCGAACCCTAGCGCCGTCACACCTCCCAAGAGCCTCAAAAACTACATCTATCCACGAAATTAAGTGCAACAACGATCAATCCTTTGAGGATTCACTCTAGATCATTGGAGAGACACTTGGAACATCACATTGAGCTCTTGGTTTGATTCTCTAACACACTCCTGCATTTTAATTGTAATCTTTTGAGTGTGTTTTCGGTGGAAATTTGTGTTGTAATCTAAGGGAGCTCTCAACGTGTGAGAAGGCTCCTTGAATTCGGTTATTTACCCCTTTGTGGTTAGTGGAAGAGGATTGGCCTTTGTGACGATCCGACGAGGGTAGGGTTGGAGAAGACCCGGTCCTTTGTGGACTCCTCAACGTGGATGTAGGTTGCCTTTTGTGGTAGTCGAACCACGGGATAAATCCTTGTGTTTTGTTTTGGTTCTCATCATTGCCATTCATCAATATAATCTAGGGTTTCAACAATCATTGCTCATCTTACGTTGAATTGTCAAATATAAAAATTAACTGTGATATAATCGAATATATAACTGTGAAACCTTTATTTGGTTCTATTTTTCCGCTGCACACATAAAAGAATCAACCTAATCGAACTAGCTTAATCAACTTAGTCCGTGAACACCGAACTAGTCCGCACTTTACCGGACTAGTCCGATATCTCTGGTATTGAGCTTGTTGTTGAGTGTTGCAGGATCTGACAATTTTCAAAAAGGCCTATTCACCCCCCTCTAGGCCCACATTGAGTGAATTTGCTTTGCATGGAACTAGCATGCTTCGCATTTCTTCACCAGCTCAGTTGCATCCTGGAGCGCTGTAGGCCAGTAGAAGCCATGTCGGATGGCTTTACCGACCAGCATGCGGGAAGATGCGTGGTTCTCACACTCGCCTCCATGGATTTCTGTGAGGAGCTCGTAGCCTTCTTCCCTTGTGATGCACTGCATTAGGACGCTGTTGGCACCGCACCGGTAGAGATCCCCTTCTACTAGCGTGTATCTTTTAGCCAATCTGACTATCCGGTCAGCGGATACATCATCATCAGGAAGGATATTGTCTTTCAAGTAGCTCCGTATCTTCGAGATCCATGCATCGGAGCTTGCTTGAGCATTTGAGTCTTGCGTGCTGGGTTGCTCAGAGCTTCCGGCAGCACCTATGACCCTTGATGGCTGCCATGGTAACAGGGCCATTGGAACCACCAGCTTCGGGATGCTGGTCTCGCCCCCTTCGCTCAGTTCGGCAGGCTGAGCTGTGGGTTTTGACAACCTCCGGACAAAGGTTCCGTCAGGAGCCAGAGCTCCGGTTGACGCTTTCATCGAGGGTTCGTCAGCTTCAGCATTATGGACACGCTGGACATGGTGGAGATCCAGGACTTCGAAGTCCTTCTGAAGCCTCTGGACTTCAAGGATATAAGAAGCTAGTTGAGGATTGTTACAGGAGCATTTACCCTTCACCTGTTTAATGATGAGCTGCGAATCTCCCTTGACCAACAGCTGCTTGACACCATATTATAGTGCCACCTTTAGTCCGTAAATGAGTGCTTCATACTCCGCCATGTTGTTGGTCGCCTTGAAGTCAAGGTGGACCATGTATTTTACCTTTTCCCTGGTTGGAGCGAGGAGAAGGACTCCAGCTCCAGCCCCCTTCTTTTGCATGGAGCCGTCGAAGTAGAGGGTCCAGTGAGGCTCGGTGAAGACCGGAGCCTTGAGTTCTGGCTTCTGCTCACTAGGGCCCCCAGGGTTTGATGGAGAGGGGGTCCATTCCGCCACAAAGTTTGTCAATGCTTGACTCTTGATCGCTTGTCTCGGGACGAATTCAAGATCGAATTCGGCCTATTCCGCTGCCCACTTTGCAATGTTCCCAGTAGAGTTGGGATTATGCAAGATCGCACACAGTGGATAAGAGGTCACCATTGAGATCTTATGAGCTTGGAAGTAATGGCGAAGCTTCCTTGAAGCAATAAGAACTGCATAGAGCAGCTTATGCACCTCTAGGTATCGAGTTTTGGTGTCATGGAGTACTTCGCTAATGAAGTACACTGGGCGTTGGACCGTCCGAGCCCTCCCGGAGGGGCCCGGAGCTTCCTCCTCATTGACCTGAACCCTCCCAGAGGGGTCCGGACCTGCTTCGGGGACTTTTGGGTCCTTGCTAGAGGAACCCAGAGCTTCTACTGGAGTGACCCGGTCCCTCCTGGGGGGGCCCACATCTTCTGGAATAACTCCTTGTAGATCCAAGTCTGGGGGCGGGACCCAGACTCACCTTCAGGAACCTCCGGACCCTCCCGGGGGGGGGGGGGGGTCTGGATTCCTGAGTTTGGGATGGTTCTGGTCTCTCCACAACTAAGACCATGCTGACAACCTCGTCGGTTGCTGAAATGTAAAGCAGCAAGGGCTCACCAGGGTTCGGAGATACCAAGGTTGGTAGAGTGGTGAGGAGCTTCTTTAGCTCCTAGAACGCCTTTTCTGCTTCTTCAGACCATTGGAATGGTCCGGACTTCCTCAATAGCTTGAAGAAGGGTAGCGTCCGTTCCGCCAGTCTTGAGATGAACCGGCTGAGGGCGGCTAGACATCCAGTCAGTTTCTAGACGTCCTTGATGCGGGCTGGTGACCGCACATCCTCAATGGCTTTAATCTTCGCCGGATTTGCCTCTATGCCCCGGTGGTTTACCAGGAAACCAAGAAGCTTTCCGGAGCTAACCCTGAAGACGCACTTGTCTAGGTTTAGCTTTGTGCGAGTGACTCGCAACTTGTCGAAGACAGCTTGCAAAGTGTCAAGGAGTGACTCCTTGTCTTTGATCTTGACGACGATGTCATCAACATACACTTCCACTACGTCTCTGATGAGCTCTCCAAAGGTTTTGTACATAGCTCGTACAAATGTTGAAGTTGCATTCTTGAAACCAAATAGCATGACAGTATAGCAGTACAATCCATCTACTGTGATAAAAGAAGTATGTTCTTCATCTTCCCTAGACATTCTGATTTGATGGTACCCAGAATATGCGTCTAGGAAACACAGTAATTCACACCCATAGGTGGAATCCACTATCTGATCTATTCTAGGTAGTGGGAATGGATCTTTTGGGCATGCCTTATTTAGTGTTGTGTAGTCGATACACATCCGAAGCTTCCCGTCGGCCTTGGGTACAACCACTGGGTTTGCCAACCATTTTGGGTGGAAGACTTCTCGGATGAATCCAGCTTCAAGCAACTTCTTCACTTCTTGTCGTATGAATTTCTGTCGCTCTACTGATTGCTTCCGAGGCTTCTGATGTACGGGCCAAGCGTCAGGATAGATCTTCAGATTATGATCGATCACTTCCCTAGGGATACCAGGAATTTGCGACGGTTGTCGGCAAAAACATCAACGTTAGCCTGGAGGAAAGTCATGAGCGCGAGTTCCTATTTGTCATTCAGACCTCCTGGTTTACGGGTGGTCTGCATCGGAACCTATTTGGACGACTTTGACGGGGATGTCGGTGTCGCCGCTTGGTTGCACGCGAGGTGCAGAGGTTGAGCCTCGTTGATGAATGCTCGGGGGTTTCGGAGCTTGTTCCTGCCTGGATTCTTCCTCCTGCACTGTAGCAAGCGCATGAAGTTCTTCCAGGGTAGTCACTCCAGCAGTGCGGTCTCTGCGGATCCGGAGAATACCAGCTGGTGTTGGCATCTTCAACACCAGGTAGCCATAATGAGCAGCAGCCATGAACTTATACAAGGCGGGCCTGCCCAGAATGGCGTTGAAAGGTAAGTTGATCTGAGCGACGTCAAAGATCAACTTATCAGTGCAATAATTCTCCCGAGTCCCGAAGGTCACGGGGAGAGTAATGGCAACGAGTGGGGTTATGTCCCCCGGACCTACTCCGGAGATAGGTCGGGAGGGGCGAAGGTCCGAAGGTCGGAGCTGAAGCTTGACGAAAGCTTTGAAGCTTATGAGATTCAGCCCCGAACCTCCGTCCACCATTACATGGTGGAGTTGAATGTTATTGATGGTAGGTGATACCATCAAAGGTAGTTGACCATCTCTGATCATGTTCCGCGGGCAGTCTGAAGCATCAAAGGTGATGGGGGTATCCATCCATTTTCGATGAGGCTCCGCCCTGGCTGTAGGAGCTACTAAGGCCATATCCCACCGCATGGTCTTGAGGACACGGCGGGAGGTGATGTCTCACGAACCACCAAAGATGTTGTTCATGGTCTTCCGACGCTCATTGTCGGAGACGTCGAAGTCGTCGTCGACGGAGGTGTAAACAGCCTTCAGGACCTTTTTAGGGTCTTGAAAGCCTAACTCGTCTTTAGCCGGAGCTTCATCGACTTTCTGTTTTCCTTCCCTCTGACGGAAAGGAACTTCTTCCCGGCGCTTGTTGTAGCGTTCAACAAGGTTTTGGACCTCCCGGCAGTCTTCCAAGTTGTGGCTATTCGACTTGTGAATAGGACACCACACTTTGGAGTTGCCACCGTCTTCAGACGACGGCCGAGTTCATTTCTTGGGGCGTGGCCCCTGGCCACCCGAAGCTGCTGCAGCTGCAGCAGTAGATGTGTCGGCCGACGACTTCTTCTTATCGTTGGACTTTTTCTTCTTTTTTCCACTCCCAGAGGTAGTGGCTTCGCCTTTGGAGGATTTTTTACCATCCTTCGGAGGTGGTTTGAAGTGCATTTCATGGCCCTCCGCAGCTTTGGCACACTTGTCTGCCAAGCTGAAGAGCTCCGTGACGCTGGTGATCTCCTTGATCGCCAGCTTCTCCAGCATCTTCTTATCTCGTACACCCTGTCTAAATGCAACAATAACAGAGGTGCTGGAGATAGAAGGAATAGTGTTTCGTACTTGGGAGAACCTCTGGATGAATGAGCGCAGGGATTCTCCCCCTTTCTGCACGACAGCAAAAAGGTCCAGTTCAGTGCCTGGTCAGGTGTATGAACTCCCGAAATTGGCGGTGAACTGTTGGCACAATTCCTCCCAACTATTGATGGAGTTGTGAGGAAGGCTCATGAACCAGGACCTGGCGGTCCGAGTCAAGGCCACTGGGAAGTAGTTGGCCATTACAGCCTCGTTACCTCCGGCCGCAAGGATTGCGGTGGAGTAAATCTAGAGAAACTCAACGGGATTAACAGTCCCGTCAAATTTCTCTGGCAGGTGAGGCTGGAACTTTTGTGGCCATATGACCATGCGTATGTGCATGGCCAGGGCAGAATAGCCTCCTCCTACTCCCTTGGGAGCAGTACTGTCTCGAGTCTCTCGCCTTTCGCGAGCACGCTCGATATGGACACGGTTGTCCTGTTGACGGTAACGGCGATCAAGCTCCGCCCGGAGGTCATGAGTTGAAAGTCTGGTTACCGTAGGAGTGCGTCGTGCCCCGGGAGGTAGCGACATAACTTGTTGTGATGCAGCATGCCTCCTACTTTGGGAAGCGTGCGGACCAAGTCTGCCCGACACAGTCCGGAGCTGCTATGGGGCCCGCCCCAAAGGGGGAGGACCTTGGTTGCTGATGTGGTCGGCTGCTGCTGCAACCAGATGTTTCACGTCAGCCCTCCACTGCTCCATTGCACCCTGGGATGCACATGGAGGTGGCGGACGTTGGAGGAGAGCACGCGCTGCATGGAGCGCGTGTTCAGTGTTGTTTTTATTTGCCGATGCGGTGACCGATGCCGATGCACCGTCACGCTACTCAGCTTGACGTGCTGGTGCAAGCGGTGGCGTTGGAGGCATGACTCCTGCTGGAGCCACAGCACCCGCTGGTTGCTGCATATTGGAGGGATTGCCCCCAGCGGGTTGAACAGCAGGGTTGCCATTGGATGATCCAGCAGCTGAGTTCACCATCCTTGAAATCTCAGGCGCCCCCCTACCTGGCGCGCCAACTATCGGTGTTTGGATCCGACAGATCTCCTGATACTACCGTTGGTAGATCGAGGAGTTGTAGTTCGGTAATGGGCACGCAGAGATTCAAGAAGGTGAATGACAAGTGGACACAGGGATTTACGTGGTTCGGGCCGCCTGAGCGTAATACCCTACTCCACGGGGTGTGTTGGTGTTGTATTGAGCGTGTAAGTCTAGAAGAAGCTCCAGAAGAAGAAGCTCGTCTAGGTCAGAGAGTTCAGAAGAGGTCTGAAGCTGTCCCTTGTGTATCGTCGACTAGTACTTTTATAGTATAAGGACTGGTCGTTACACCGTTAGCCTGGCCCGACATGTGGCTCCGATGGTTACACATGCTTGATACACAATTAATGAGGTTAATTACCCTTAATAGTCTTGTAACGGGCCTTAACAGTGTCGTTACTAGTATTAAGGGCCATCTGATTGTGTGTCATTAATATGGCATTAATGACACTTAATCAGGTCTTGAAGCCTTTGATTGCTCCTTGAAGGTCCGGAGCCGTTGGGGAGTCCACCAGCCTGATTGTTGAAGTTGAAGGTTTGGCGGTTCAGCCACGTGGTAGCTTCGGAGCTTATCGTCGTGGACAGGTAGGTCCGGTGCTGTTGGACACGTGCCAGTACGGGAGCTTCCCTCTGTTTGGGGTTAGGTCCGGGGATGCCATACTGGTATCTAGTCCGGAGCTTTCCCATGTGTGGGCAATAGCTCCGGTCTTATGATACACGTGGCAGCCCTGGGACTAACCATGTCGGGGAAGCATGTCCGGTTCCACCTGACATGTGGGGCCTTCAAAGGTCTTCAAATCTGGTAGATGGAATTTCCTTGTGATCTTTGCAATCTCAAGGGGTATCCAGTACGTAGGGTACCGACAAAGACTAAACTAGCGCTAGCGCAAGCTGATTCCCATGCTGCCGGCGCCAAAAGCCGTGTCGCTTTGGCTGAAGAGAATCTCAGGGAGGAGGCCGACCGCCACAACCACCTTCTTAGGGGTGTCTACCTCATTGACTGAGCCAAGCGCAAAGATCGCCACGTCAGTGCAACTGCTGAACCACTTATCCTGGAAGGAGTTCCAATGTATCACCTGTCCAACCCTCGTAGGAGAATTTGTGAGCCTGTGCCGCCCACTCCTCCGATGTCACCTCGTGGAGCTGAAGATGAGGATCCCGAAGACCACAACGTAGGATCCGATAGTCAGGCAGAGGTTTTGACCGACCCTTGAGGGGATGGATTGAGGAACGACATACCCCAATGTATCATGTACCCTTTTGCTTTGATGAATGAATGTTTGGTGTGTTGCTTGCAATGCTTGATGTTTGTGTTCTCTGCTTGTTATATAAAAAAGAATATATATATATATATATAAAGTAGTATATATTAAAAGCTTGTATATATACATACACATAGACAAATTAATAATAAATTGTTGACTAACTCCACCTTCCCCTGTCATAGATGTCTCGGCATTCAAACCGACTTAGGACTGGTCATAAAGAGAACCAAGATATCCCATAGATCCCGTGTGCACTGCAACCGCATGTGTTAGTGAACAGTGCACCCAGCCTGTCGGCAGCACCACTTCCACAAGCACCACTTCCCCAGGCGCCTGCCCACGACTTGACTGCTATCCTTGATCGCCAAACTCAACTTTTGGGGATGACGGCAAACATGTTTGCTGCTCAGGGCAACAATGGCCTCCACAACCGTCAGCCAGCACCTCAGAGCAACTACCAGATTGCAGACTTCAACAGGATGAACCCATCCAAGTTTGCTGGATCGGATGACCCGATTGAGGCGAATGACTGTCTGAGAGAGATAGAGATGAAGTTAGAAGTTGTCCATGCAAATGAGATGGATAAGGTTCTACTGGAAGTGCAACAGCTGAGGGGACCTACTTTAGCTTGGTGGCAGAGTTATAGAGATATGAATGCATATGCAAAGACAATGATATGGGATCAGTTTGTGAGACTATTCAGAGATCACCACATCCCTAGCAGTGTCGTGAAGATGAAGCAAGTAGAGTTCAGGGATCTTCAGCAGAGGGGTATGACTGTGACAGAGTACCTACATAGTTTCACTAGCTTGTCCCGCTATGACCCCAATGCGGTGGACACAGATGAGAAGAAGATGGATGCCTTTTTTGCGTGGCATCAACTCTGAGATCAGAACTTTGATCGGAGCGTTTGTTTACCATGATTTCAACACCATGGTAAACAAGGCTATCACCACAGAGAAGAATAAGAAAGATGAGATGCAGTAGAGGAAAATGAATTATGAGAGCAATAAGATGTTCCAATAAGCCAAGTCTCAGAGGACTCCTCAGTCATACTATTTTGGACAGAGGACCCAACAGTTTGCCTACTCAGTACCAAGGCAGAAGCAACCAGTATACTCAGGTCAGATGACCCAGAGTGGAGTGTCCTACAGGGCACCAACCAAGACGTTCAGACAGCCAATGCAACCTGCTAAGCCCCAGGGCTCCTTCAACCCACAATAATCTGGAGTGAGTCGTATGGGTGACCAGAGGACTTGCTTTAAGTGTCGTGAGCCTGGTCACATTGCTGTGAATTGTCCTTACAAGAACCAACCAGCTCCCTCAGTCTACTCCAACTCAGTTAATGGACCGAGGTAGCCAGTTGGAGTTAGCCGTGGATCACCCTCTAGGATGCAGCAATCCTTCGGAAAAGCCACGGTGAACCATGTCTACACCAAGGAGGCAGATGCAGCACCAAGAGTGTTACTCGGTGAGTTTTTGGTTCAATCAGTCTTGGCTTCAGTGCTATTTGATTCTGGTGCATCACACTCTTTCATATCGTCACAATTCATAGAGGCACATGATATATCAGCAGTGGCCCTCAAGAGGCCTTTAATAACCAAATCACCGAGAGGTTATATACCCTGTCACTTAGGAGTTAACAACATCCCTTTGAATCTAAATGGGGTAGTATTCTTGGTTAATATAGTAGTGTTAGACTCCCATGGAATAGATGTGATCCTTGGCATGGATTGGTTGGCCAAGTGCAAGGGAAGCATAGCTTGTGCAGAAAGGATGGTGACTGTGACCAACCATGAAGGAAAGATTGTCACCTGACAGGTTCAGTCTAGCTTATCAGAACCAATGATAAATCACTTGAAGGAAGCAACACTTCAAGAAATACCAGTAATCAGAGAGTGCGCATATGTGTTTCCCGAAGAATTGCCAGGCATGCCACCAGAAAGAGAAGTAGAGTTCTCCATTGAGCTAGTTCCTGGAACTGCTCCGATCGCTAAGAGGCCTTACAGAATGGCAACCCCAGAACTAGCGGAGTTAAAGAAGCAATTAGATGAGTTGCAACAGAAGGGATACATTAGACCTAGTGCATCACCATGGGGTGCACCAGTTCTATTTGTAGAGAAGAAGGATAAAAGAAAGAGGCTTTGTACAGATTACCAAGCTCTCAATGCGATGACCATCAAGAACAAGTATCCTCTACCTCGGATTGATGATCTTTTTGATCAGTTGAAGGGAGCCAAGTTCTTCTCGAAGATTGATTTGAGATTTGGGTATAATCAAGTGAGGATCAGACTTGAGGACATACCTAATACAACATTTGTGACTCGCTATGGACAATTCGAGTACACAGTGATGTCATTTGGGTTAACCAATGCTCCTGCCTACTTCATGACTCTAATGAACTGGGTGTTCATGCAAGAGCTAGACAAGTTTGTCGTTGTCTTCATTGACGACATTCTGATATATTCTCAGAGTGAGGAAGAACATGCACAACATCTGCGAATTGTTCTGGAATGACTTCGAAGTCATCAACTATATGCCAAGTTTAGCAAATGTGAATTTTGGTTGTGAATGGTTATCTTCCTTGGACATGTTCTGACAGCTGAAGGAGTTGCAGTCGATCCAAAGAAGGTTCAAGATGTATCATCTTGGGAGCAACCAACATCAGTTTCGCAGATTCGTAGTTTTCTGGGTTTGGCCGGCTATTATCGGAGGTTCATTGAAGGATTCTCTAAACTGGCTCGACCAATGACAGAATTTCTCAAGAAGGACAAGAAGTTTGTTTGGACCGAAGCATGTGAGCTGAGTTTTCGGGAGTTGAAGAAAAGGCTAACCACAACACCAGTACTAGTCCTGCCAGACATTCACAAGAACTTCATCATTTATTGTGATGCTTCGAAACGAGGTCTCGGGTGTGTGCTAATGCAAGAAGGTCGAGTGGTAGCTTATACCTCTCGCCAGCTAAGGCCGCACGAGCAGAACTAACCGACACCTGACTTGGAATTGGGTGCAGTAGTGCATGCTCTGAAGATTTGGAGGCACTATCTGATCGGGAGATTTACACAGATCACAAGAGTCTCAAGTATATCTTTACCCAGTCAGAACTCAACCTGAGGCAACGAGGATGGTTAGATCTAATCAAGGATTATGATTTGGAAATCCATTATCATCTGGGTAAAGCAAATGTGATAGTTGATGCTCTTAGCAGGAAAGCCTATTGCCACCACTTGGTGACGCCAGTACCGCAGTTGTGCGATGAGATGTGAAAGTTGAACCTAAGTGTTGTACCTCACTCCTACAACTACAATCTTAGTGTTCAACCTGTTCTAGATGAACAAATCAAGAAGGCTCAACAAGAGGATGAAAAGTTGATGGAGATCAAAGCACAGATTGGTGCAGACAAGGCTGCAGATTTCAAAGTCGATAGAGATGGAATATTGTGTTTCAAGAAATGGTTATGTGTGCCTTCACAATGCCACTATCGGAACACCATCATGGATGAAGCTCATAACTCTGCATACTCTATCCACCCTGGAGCCACCAAGATGTACTTGGATCTTAAGCAGAAGTATTGGTGGGTCGGTATGAAAGGTTATATAGCAAATTTTGTAGCCCACTGTGATGTGTGTCATAGGATCAAGGCTGAGCATCAGAAGCCAAGTGGTCTACTCCAGCCGTTACCAATCCAAGTTTGGAAATGGGATGAGATAGGGATGGATTTCATCATAGGATTACCAAGAACAAAGAATGGAAATGATTCCGTATGGGTAGTTGTCGATCGCCTCACGAAGGTTACACATTTTACTCCTGTGCGCACTACCTACGGTGGAGACAAGCTAGCTAAGCTATACATAGATCGTATTGTGAAGCTTCATGGTATGCCATCAAGGAAAGTCTCAGATCGAGGTACCCAATTCACATCCAAGTTATGGAGAAGTCTTCAGAGAGCACTTGGTACTAAATTAGACTTCAGCTCAGCATACCATCCTCAGACAGATGGACAGACTGAAAGAGTCAACCAAATCTTGGAGGATATGTTTAGAGCCGTTGTACTCACCTACGGCAAAGATTGGGAAGACAGTTTGCCATATGCTGAGTTTTCCTACAACAACAGCTATCAGACCAGCATCAAGATGTCACCGTTTGAAGCTCTCTATGGAAGGAAATGTCGTACACCGCTTATGTGGTCATAGGTGGGTGATCGCATCGTGGAGTGACCAGACTTCATTGTAGAAGCAGGAGACAAGGTATCAGAAATTCGAGCAAATATAAAGGCAGCTCAGTCACGCTAGAAAAGCTATGCAGACAAGAGGAGGCGGGAACTCAGTTTTGAGATTGGGGATCACGTGTATCTTAAAGTGTCTCCAATCTGTGACACACGCGGATTTCAAGTACGGGGAAAGTTAGCCCCAAGGTACATTGGTCCTTTTCTAGTCTTGCAAAAGATAGGAGCAGTAGCGTATCAGATCCAACTACCTGAAGAAATGTCAAGTGTGCACAATGTCTTTCACGTATCACAACTGAGAAAATGTTTGCGAATACCTGAAGACCAAGTGGTACAAGACACTTTAGACCTGCAGGATGATTTGCGCTACCAGGAGGTGCCAGTGAAGATTTTGGACACCGTTACTCGAGGAACACGAACAAGTTCTCTGACACTTTGTCGGGTTCAGTGGAGCAGACATTCAGAAGCTGAAGCGACATGAGAGAGAAGATGCGTTGCGATCAGAGTTTCCTCATCTCTTCGAAGGTTAGCCGAATCTCGAGGACGAGATTCAATTTAAGTGGGGTAGATCTGTAACATCCGTCTTTCGTAAATTAATAAATCGTGTTTATAAAATAATCAAGTGACTAAATAAGAATAGTATTTAAATAAAATAATAAAAATATAAAACAAGACCAATTAAATAGATGAGTAGCGGACCACCCACTTGCGACCACAGCTCGCGTTTCTCTTAATATCCTCATAGTCTGTACCCCACGAACCGCGGCCGTATCGTCCCATCAGCCGAGTCGCGCCACCCGCTTGCCGACGCACCGCCCCGACCACTCGCCGTGCACGCGTGCGACGAATTTAGTATTAGCGACCAGTATCACCACACGCTCAGGCCAAGTGTCACTCAGTGTTCCTAGTGGCAGTCCGATGGAATTGCTGCGTCCATCTACCAGTTATCTACAACCTTCCGCTAGCCGTATAAAAATCTAACCGTCCTTATCTTCCTTCACTCAACCAGCCCCAAACACCAGCGTCTTTCTCCCGTCCTCCCTTGCTCCCGTGCAGCAAGGGCAAAGCCACCGTCAATCTCCGCCTGGAAGCCGCCTCCGTCCAAGCCGCACCCGAGGTGAGCTTCCCCGACCTCTACTCCATCTCCCAGACCTATTTCCCGTTGGTTCTTCTTCTTTCCCCGAGCTCGCCACGACCAGCTCCGGCCATGACCGTTTCCCTCCGTGGAGCTTGCTGCTCCTATGGCCCTTGGCCGATTCACGACCACCAGCAGACATGCAATGGCCTGAGGGCATGATCCCCATCTTTCCTGGCCACCCTCTTCCGTTTTCCCCTGTGATTTGAGCTCTCTTAGGTCAAGTATGGTGACTGGAGAGAGAAGAGAAGGAACTCACGGGAGGAGGAAGAAGCCTGGTCTGTAGCCTGTATGCCAACGATTTGATTAATGGCTCATTAGTAATAAACTCTAGCCCACTGATTGACCGCACCCCAACCCAGCAAAAGGACTAACCTGGCACTCATTAACAGTACGTATTAGCCCATCAGTTAACTTTAATCTTTGGCTCATGCTTAGCTAATCCACTAGTTAATTAGGCATTTGTCTCACTAACCTGAACTTAGCCCAAGCAGCAGCTCTGACCGGCCTCAACCTCAAAGTCCAGCGCCAGTAACCTGTTTGCACCGTACCATGCTAGTTCCAGAAACACTAAACTTGTTAAATCAACCAGGGGCTGTACTACTAAATTAAACATCCATTTTCGGATTTAATCCTTGACCAGCACCATAAAATCCCTATATCACTCATACTACATCCGTTTAACACAATTCTTCTTCTAAAAATCATAAATACCCATAATCTATTTAATACAACTATTTTTGGGTATAATGTATTAATATATGTGTGATTTGTTTGTACGATTTTTTGCGCGTGCGTGCTGGTTCAGAGCAACTGCCGGAGGAGAATCCGGAGCAGCCGCAAGACCAGGAGTTCGACGCTGCAGACGGTAGCGAAGGCAAGTTTTATGGATCCCTTTTTGCTCATGTCGCACCTATGTGAGGATTCTCCTTGTTTCCCGTATGATAGATTATGCATTTGCGAGTATTTGCGACTCGAGTGACTGAGAGAAGCCATACTTATTTCTATGGTTGCATACTGAGATGATGATATTATGATGATGATGTTGTTGTACATTGGGGGAGAGTATACATCACTTGAGATCGGGGCATACTGGTCAGTGTTGGTGTAAGGCTACTGTGGTGGTAGACTTACGACTGTGGTTGGTGTATGGTGGCTGCCCTGGTGAGCCTTAAGGACCGAGTTGTTTTGACATCTCACCTGACTTCTTTTCGTGCGATCACATGATCCTGTATGGGCAGGTTGTAGCCTAATCCCAGTGGCTAGCTCGACAGTCGTCCACGGTGGATGGTTCGTGGGTGGAGACTGAGTTGAGTCATGACCCGGGGTTTGAGGGCGACTGGACTGGATGATGTTACGACTGGGTGTTGGTTATGACAAACTATCGTGGATAGTTATGTGCATGTGGGTACAGCGTACAACCTCTGCATAGTGTAAAATCCGTTCGAATGGTCGTGTCCTCGGTATAAGATGGGTTACGGTGTGGTCCTGACAACTAGAGAGCTACCTGTTGTGAGATTGAGAGGATGGATATCTCGAGATGAGATGTTCTGGTGCATCAGGTTGCATTGTTATTTGTTCATCGCATGTATATTGTTGCATCCCCTCCCGTAGGGCGAGGTGGAACTTGTTGAGTACATTTGTACTCAAACGTTGTTGATATCTTCAGAGGATCCCGACTACGTGCCGGAGGACTTCGAGTAGGGATGCATCCGCACCCAAGGGCTGAAGGTGGAACCATGGGCGATGAAGAGCTAGTTGCTTTCGTTATGTTGACTATTATCGTTATGTTGTTAGTTGTGCTCGTTTTTATTCACAAGACTATGCTGCTGTAATAAAGCTCTGTATGATTTGGTTCCACTTGTGGTGTAATATATTGTACTGAACCTCGTTCTTGGTATTATATTATATGTTGAGTTTCGATATGCGATTCAGGACGCTTCAACATGTCGCCTTCATGAACCACATGGCACATGGTAGCATCGGAGCTCTCCAGCATGGGGGTCGGGTCCAAAGTCGCAGGGCACATGGTAACACTGGATCCCTCGAGCGAGGAAGTCCAATCCGATGCCGCGGGATGCATGGCAGCACCGGACCTCTCCTCAGCAGGGAGGCTGGGTCCGGTACCGCATAGCACGTGGCAGCACCGGAGCCCTCCAGCGGGAAGGTCGTGTTCAGCGCCGCGGGACACGTGGCAGCACAAGACCTCTCCTCAGCGGAGAGGTTGGGTCCGGAGCCGCGGGACGTGTGGCAGCATCAGACCTCTCCTCAGCGGAGATGCTGGGTTTGGAGCCGCGAGACGTGTGACAGCACCGAAGGTCCGGAGCTGCAGAGCACGTGGCAGCACTGGAGCCACCCTTCGCGGGAGGCAGGTCCGGAGCTGCGGGACATGTGGTAGCCTCTGGGTACCTCCCCTCTTGGGAGGTGGGATCTAACGTCTTGTCTTCCTTGTATGTGGGGTACCCGATCTGCAGGGTACCGACAGTGGCCTTGAGCCCACCTCGGGAGAGGCAATGATCCCGAAGATGGGGCCACCATCATCAACGCTAAGAACGTCAACGATGGGCCTCTGGAAGGTGCCAGTTTCGGAGCTTGAGGTCCAACGGTGGAGTCTGAAGAAGAGTGAACTAGGACATGCACAAGAATGACAACAGAAAGAGTAATAGTGCTCACTAGTTATAATCTTCCCACCCTCAACTTTGTTGTGTCTGACGATCCTTAGTCGGACTACGGGGCCTGAGTAATTCAATGCGATAGTACTCGGGTACTGGTTGTCGCCTCACCCAAAAACATGTGCTATCTGAACTCGCCTTACTTTGACGCAACACCAGAAAAGGTAGAATAACGAACTTAGGGTGTTGGACCAAGCTAAGCCTTTAGCACACTTCGGACCTATCATTGGTTTAGGTGAGTTGGTCATTCAGCGGGCATGAGATCCCAAATGAGAAAACTACCAGAAATACTCAAACACATCACAGGTACTTCAGGTTATTCGTCTGAGCAAAATAGCACAACTCCCATTATGGGCAAACAGAAAGATGTAACAAAGCAAAAAGGAGACAATATGCATAATGTTAAAGTATAATTATATGAACATGGTGACAGTAGCCGAATTATGGTTATTGCTTCGTTCAGGAGCATGTGTCTTTTAGTCCCCAGTACTAAACCGCAGTGTTGGATAGGAAGGGTGCGCTGGCTTAGGCTCACAGGCACAGGCTTACGGTGCAAGACGAGGCTAAGCAGGCTACACACTCTTGACTTCCCACGGACATTAGTCTTTCGGCGAACGTTCGACCCCAGTACTCAGTCACATGATTGGAAAGGTAGAGTGTGTCTACTTAGGGTGCAGGACTAGGCTAAGCAGGCAGCACAGTCCGGACCCTCAGTACTGAGTCGCAAGAAAGGTAGACTGTGCATACTTAGGATGTTGGACCAGGCTAAGCAGACAGCACTCTAGACCCTCTATTGGCATTAGCTTTTCATGGGAGAGGTCGTTCAGCGTCATAGGATTCTGAGCAAGAAAATAACCAAGGACACCATATTGTCGTGGTCGCAGGTATTCGTCGTGTGGTGGCGGAAGTATCCATGAGGCAAAGTGTACAGGCTTAGGATCACATGGCACAGGCTCAGGGTTTAAGACCAGGCTAAGAAGACTACACATTTTGGACCTTCCACTAGCGGCATCATTATTGCAGTGGCGGTAGAAAGTCGTTGCGTGGTGACAACAGTAGCCATCGGAACCTTGATAGTGTGTCCGCCGGGTCAGCCCACTATGGAGCGTAAAGTGGAGCTATCCTCCCTGCTCCCTTCATGTTGGGAGGGTCGAGAGAAGCTAGCGATGGACTGAGGCCACCGTGGTGAGACTCGTAGATACAAAAAATAGCTCCCTACCTGGCGCGCCAAATATCAAAGTGACACTAGAAGGAGGGCGCGCGATGCAATCAGTGCATTTTTTGGACTTGTGGTCGATTCAGTGATCTACGCCAGAACACCATACTACATCTCAGCAGCGGCTGCTGCCGCAGCATGTCGTGGTCTGTTGTTCCCAGGCTGATGCAATGCACCAGCTTGTGGATCTGTGGTTGGATTGCCACCAGGACGGCGAGAGGTGTCGCCAACTTCAATTCATCTTCCTGCCCGTGCATTCGGACCAGACGAAGCAGCAGCGGTGTTCACCATTGTTGATCTTGAAATTCTTGAGAGGCCCCCTACCTGACACGCCAAATGTCGAAGTGTAGCAACGACACTTCCCCTGATACTACTTAGAAGTAGTCCGTGGAGGTTCGTATTTAGGCGGGACGCTAAACAAGATCCAAGAACGAGGTGACACAGGAATTTTACGTGGTTTGGGCTGTCGGAAGGCATAATACCCTACATCCACAGGGATTTATGTTGTTTTGCATGTGCTCAGCCTGTGGTGAGCATTAGTCTAAGTTCCCTTCTGTCTGTGGCTGCTTGGTCCTTTTATAGGTCAAGAGGTAGGAACTTACATTATGACCATGGCCCGACAGGTGGCCCTGGTTAATTTGTTTTGAAAGCGCGTTAACATTGTTTGATGACATGTTAATGGGTCTTGATAGCGCATTAACGTGTCTTGATGACATGCTAATGGGTCTTGATAGCGCATTAACGCTGTCTTAAAGGTGTGGTTTTGATGACGCATTAATATTGTCTTGAAGGCGTGTTAATGTGGTCTTGAGTGCACATGTCTCCTTCATGAACTGCGTGGCACGTGGCAGCATCAGAGCTGTCGACTGTTGGAGTCGGCAGATCCCCTGACACTATGAAAGTGTTGAAGGAGTTTGAGGTTCGGTTTGGGCGCGCGGAGACTTAAGAAGGTGAAACGCGATTGGACACGAATGACACAGCGGTTTACGTGGTTCGGGCCGCCTGAGCGTAATACCCTACTCCACGGGTGTGTGCGTGTGTATTGACTTGTGAACTTCAGGGTGTTCGAGAGTTCTCTCCCGTGTATCGTCGGTTTGTCCTTTTATAACATAAGGACAAACCGTTACAAGTCAGCCTGGCCCGACATGTGGCCCTGGCGGTTATTAGTATTGATACACGAGATTAATTGTTGTCAATAACCCTGTAACGGCTCCGACAGTGCCGTTACAGGTGTTAAGATCGTCCGATTAATTATCATTAACGTGGAATTAATGGTAATTAATCGGGTCTTGAAGTCTGCGGCTGTCCTTTGGAGATCCGGAGCCGTTACAACGTCTCCCGGGGGTTTTAAGCAGCTAGCTCCGACGTATGGACACGTGGCAGCTCCGGAGCTTGCTTGGGAGAAGCGGGAAGCTCCGGGGTGGCCTGGCACGTGTCAGGTCCGGAGCTTCTCTCGGTCAGGGGTTACCTCCGGAGGTGCCGTTTCAGTACCTAGCCCGGAGCTTCACCCTTGTGGGTAATAACTCTGGTCTGTCAGTACACGTGGCAACCTAGAGGTTAACCATGTTGGAGAAGCGGGTCCGGTCACGTCTGGCGAGTGGGCCCCCGAGGGTCTTCAATTTGAGTAGATGTCCTTCCCTTGGGATCTTTGTAACCTCAGGGGGTGTATGGTTTTTAGGGTACCGACAGTGGCCCCCTGGACCTACCTCCGGGGAAGGCCAACGGGATGAAGTCATTCCGCCGGAGGTGGGTCCATACTTGCGACTCTTGAACTGGGTCTTCAAGGGTCTTCGGAGGTGCCTTTGGCGGGGCTTTACGGTTAAGTCCCGACGCGTGGCGCACCTCGGCGGCAGATAAGATCTTTGACGTGCGGATCTCTCGCAATTGAAGGTCGCCGGTTCCCGATACGAAAACCGTATCGGTTCCGCGCGCCTTGTCAGTCCGCCGCCTTTGGGTTTCCCGCCTCGTGATGACAACTGTTCGCCTGGGTAAGAGCCTCGACTTGATCGCCAGGGTGGTCTCGGGCCCTCTTGTCATCGGCTGGGTTGAATTCTTGAGTAGTATGCTTGACTCCCCTGCAGTTTCCATCCAAGCGTTGCGAGGGCTTACTTAAGAAGGAAAGCGCACCGTCGGGAGTTCTTTACGCTTTCCATCTATTCTTGCGCTCAAACTCCCAACTCGTGCTTTGCTTCTCTTCTCTCGCCTAGCTGTGCTGCGATGGAGTTGGGTCTGCGTGAGAGTCGTTTGAAGACGGAGAGCGATCTGAAGAAGGTCCGAGCCCTCATGGGGTGGTCGTCGGACTTCTTCAACCGTTCAGTCCGCGCCGGCGGGGAGCTTCCCTTTAAAAAGGAGCACTCCGGCGAAATGGTGTACTTTTCATCGTACGCCATGGTGGGGCTGATCCCACCGTTTTCTTCCTTCTTCTTGATGCTGCTGGACTTCTATGGTCTGCAGTTATACCACCTTGGCCCTCACTCCCTCCTCCTTGTGTCCATCTTTGTCCACTTCTGCGAGATGTGGGTGGGCATCCCTCCTTGCATCGAGCTCTTCCGCACCTTCTTCACCGTCCAAACCACCGGCCGAAGTGACGAGTACCTTGGCTTCTACTACTTTGTGAAGCGCAAGAAGTGCCCGTTCAAGTACCTCCGGTCGTTCCCTTCCGGGAAGTGGGATGACTGGAAGAAAGATTGGGTAGTCGTCCGGGTGGAGGAGCACGAGCGGTTGGAGCTGCCGGACGGTCTGCCCGGCATTGACACGTCGGTGTGGAGCGAAGTTCCGGTGCTGGCGGCAGCTTTCGACCCCATCCTGTCCAGGATCCGCCAATGTGTGGAGGGAGGACTGACTCCCCAGGCGGTGTTCTGCAACTTCCTGTCCAACAGGTGGGCACCGCTGAAGAGGAGGGAGAAGCTCGCATGGGCCCTCAACAGCGTGATGGACGAGGACCGGGTCGAGACCGGGTTGAAGTCCAGCATGGTGGGGAAGTCCTTGGAGTTTCACCTCAAGAAATTCCAGCACGACATCGATGTTGACGGAGAGTACTTGACTCCGCCACCGGCTTTCCTCCCCCTGAACGTGGAAGTTGAGTTCAGCAGGGAGCTCCGGCGGAAGATGCCCGCGCTTGACGACCTTGGCGTCGTCGAGAGAAGATCGACCGCCCGGTTGGCGATCCCCGGGTTGTCGGAAGGCGGCTCCGCCCCTGTCTCTCAGCCAAGAGCTGAAGTCACCGGCAAGGGCAAGGAGCTGGCGGAGGAGCCGGAGAGCCGGAAGAGGAAGCTGCGACATGCTGACGGAAGGTCCGTCGGGCTTGCTACTTCCCCGCCAGTTCCCCGTCCTCAGGAAGGAAGATCCTCCGCCGCTGTAGCGTCTGTCCCCGTGGTGGGGTCTTTTCGGAGCGCTACTGTTCCGGCGGTGGGATCCTCCCGGAGTGCGGCTGTCCCCGTGATGGGTCCCTCCGGAGGTGCCAGCTCCGGACAGGCGACTCCGGTTCGAGAAGCGGTGAGGGCCTCCAGGTCTAGGAGTTCCTCCCGGTCAAGGAGAGCTCCGACCCGGGAAACGCCCGCGGCTACGGCAAGTCCTGGGAGTCCTCCCGGAGCTCCTACGCCGACCGTGGCCAGCCCGGAACGTCCGGGAAAGAGGTTCCGCGCAAACTGGTGCGTGAGCCTCCCGAGGTAATTTTTCTTGCTTATCTCAATTAACTTTTAATTATAGCATCTGTTTGCTCAATTTCTTCATTCTTCATCTGCAGCGTTCCCAAGAAGGGGAGTGAAGCTCCGCCCTCAGCCACAGTGTCTGAAGCTGCGAGGGCTTCTGCTCCAGCCCCGGTGCCGCCCCAGGCGGAGGCTGCGACAGCTCCGGCGCCGGCTGTCGTGGTCATGGACCTCGACTCGTCTCCAGAAGTTCCCGTGGTAGCGCCGGACCACGGGATTGAAGATGCGCCAGCGGCACCCGCTCCGGAGGTTGAAGTTCCGGGCCCCTGTGCTGCAGAAGTAGATGCTCCGGCTGTCGAGCCGGAGGAAGTAGCGGTCCCGGCTTCAGAGCCGGAAAGTGCTGAAGCCCCGGCATGCGAGCCGGAAGTTGAAGTGGTTCCGGCAATTGAGCCGGTTACTTCCGAAGCTCCGGTCGCAGAGCCGGTAATTATTGGAGCGCCGGCTGTAGAGCCGGTGATGGCTGGAGCACCGGCCGCAGAGCCGATGGTCGAAGAGGCGAGGGAGCTTGAGCCTCCCTCAGAAGAAGTGTCCCGGCCGGAGCCTTTGGAGGCGACGACGTCGATGGTACCCGTGGCGGAGCCAGAGTGCCTGAATGAAGTCGCCGGCCCCCAGCCTGAGGGGGCGGATGAAGACTTGGTGGCAGGACCTTCTTCGGTGGCGACTGAGGCCATCCCGGAGGAGTGCCCTAGTGCCTTGGAAACCCGGGGTTCCAATCTTGTGGAGTGGGACCCAATTTTTGCTAGTGAAGACCCGCTGGAACCAGCGGAGGAGACCCCAGAAGGTCCGGAGCCCATCTCGCTGTCGATGTCCATCGACAACGCTTGCTCCAGTCTACGCCAAGTCCAATTAGCCTTCTTCCACGACAGCAAGGCTCTTGAAGAGGAGCGCCAAACCCTTAGGAGGTGGCGTAATCGACTCCAATTCGAGACCAAGCTGGCGCAGTCGAGGATTGCTGAGGACAAGGAATGGATCAGGCGGGAGAAGGTCCGCCTGGAGCTCTGGGGTGAGATGCTGGACGAGAGGGAGAGCATGACTCACAACCTCGACGCCCAATCCCGGGAGTACCATGACCAAGCTAAGGCTGCTAATGATGCGGCCAACGCTCGGTTCGATCAACTCGAGGCCATCAGTACCGCACTCATCAAGCGCCGAGAGGCACTTGAGGGAAGGGAAAAGCGGCTCGAGGATGAGGAGCAAAAACTCCTGGAGCTACGGGACGACGTCTTGCGACGTGAAGAAGAGCTCGCCGAGAAGACAGCTCTGGCGGACAAGGGCCTCGAGGAGCGCGCTAAAAAATTGGAAGAGCGCTGCCTCGAGGAAGAGGAGAAGACCTGGGTGCGGGGGCAGGAACTCTACGAGTACGAGTGTGCCCTTGTCGCCCGGGAGAAGAAAATAGAGGCTAGGGAGAAAGACCTGGTCGACCGCCGGAACAAGATCCACCTCCGGGAGGAGGAGCTCGGAAGACTTGAGAAGCGGGTTGCTGCGAAGATTCAGCAAAACGCCAAAGAAGTCGAGCGTCTTTCCCGCGAGAATTCGGAGCTGGCGGCGGCCCGGAGGTCCCTGGAAGAGATGAAAGGCCTGAGGAAGACGGACTCCCTGCAAATTTGGGAGTTCCTGAGCAAGGCCGATGATGCGCTAGCGCCGATGGGTTTCAGCCCCGTGCTCCCGGATGACCCGGAGCCGGAGCCGGACCTTGCGTTGCAAGCGTTGAGCGCTGCGGGCAGCAAGCTCTCCAAGGTGGGCGACGTCATCGCGGACCAGCTGGAGGTCGAGGGGCAATCCCTGGCTAGGAACGTCACAGAGTATGTGTTGACGTGTTACACTAGCCGGAACCCTCAATTCTCTCTGGACCCGGTGCTTGAAGGCCCCGTCGAAGGAGAAGGCGAAGCTACCCGAGCCAGCGTGTCGGAGGTCGCTCAGAAGGTCGCTGAGTTCTTCCATAGGGTCTAGGACTATCTTTCTTAGCCTTTATTTGTATCTTCTCTTCTTCCTCAATTTTGTAATCCCTTGTCTCCAGATGTAATCTCCGGTCTTCTGATGAAATGAAATCCCCAATTTTTCGTGAATTTCATTTTTTGTCTTCAACATCTTTGTCTTCACTTGGCCCCCTGGTAGATGGCACAATTTGATTGTGGACATGTACCAAAAGGATGTTGAGATTTGTTGAAGACAAATTTGCTTCGAACTCGTATAGTTTAGGTCCGAAGTTTTCGATAGTGAAGGTCCCTTGAAGTCGTCGGAGCTTAGAGGCTCCGGCACTGTCCATCGTCGGAGCTTAGTAGCTCCGGCAATAGCCTCTACCAACACGTTGAGTGTCGATAGTTAATACTTCAAGGTGTCGGAGCTTAGTAGCTCCGGCAATGACCCTTGCCACGCCTGGCTTGCTGGCAACAGACTCTAGTGACAGAGTCTTCTCACCATCTTTAAGTTAACGCCGGTGGGAGTCGGAGCTTGGTTAACTCCGGTTTTTCTCCATCAATATTGGGTTTATTTTTCCTGCACACTTAAGCCAAGAAAAACAGTAAAATTCGTTCCTTATCTATAACTTCGTCGCGGCTTACGGTTCTCAAGAGAATTTCAAGTTGAACACGATTTTTAGTATAATTGGATGAATTGTCTTTTCTTTTAGATCCAATTGTCCATGGACCCACCTTACTTTGGCCTGCCGAGATGTAGGTAGAGTGGCGTACTTAGGGTGCTTGACCAGGCTAAGTCGATAGCGCACTCCGGCCCTAGAATGGCTTGGCGGCTTTCAGGCGAGTTGGCCACAGACGACATTTAAATCTAAAAAATCCGACAATTCAACTCAAATTGTACATAAATCGGTTAAACTAGAACTTCTTAAGAATTGCACGTTTCTGTTATAGACAAGAAATAGAAAAATAAAAATGTCGAGCCTTATGCAAAAATGAATGCACGTGGAGTCTATTTCACATGAAGATGTCTTTCATTATAGGTCCGGGGTACAGGGGAAACAAGTACACTCTTAGGGTACGGAACCAGGCTAAGTGTGTTCGGTTTCTCGTTTAACCCAGGGTAGTTAGCTACACTTCTAGTCCGGAGACTGTATCAAGTGTTGCATGAGCTTTCCAAACCTTTCGGGAAAGGTCCGGCTGCTCTCCCGGAGGAACTACCCGACTCTGTACAATGACTCTATAACATACACTTCAAGTTACTTAAGACTCACCTCCGTGGAATTAAGCGTAGAACTTACGGAGGTACTCGATGTTCCAAGGATTTGGGAGAGGTGTCCCATCCTCGGTAGCCAAGCGAACGCTTCCGGGACGGGATACTTTGATCACTCGGAAGGGTCCTTCCCAGCCGGGGGAGAGTTTGTTTTGCCCTTCTCTGGATAGTATTCTCCGTAGCACCAGATCGCCTTCCTCGAGTTGTCGGTTGTGTACATGCCGCTGATGATAGCGCCGTAGAGCTTGGCGGTATCGGGCATTCCGAACAGCTGCTTGGCACCTTCCCTCCTCGAGGAGGTCTAGGTCTTCACGCCGGAGCTGGTCCTGCGCGGCTTCGTCGAAGGTCCGGACTCGAAGGGAACCCAAGGTGATTTCCGGAGGAAGGATCGCTTCAGCTCCGCACACCAGGAAGAAGGGTGTTTCTCCGGTTGCCCGACTTGGAGAAGTCCTGTTAGCCCATAGAGTGGGCGGAAGCTCTTCGATCCAATTAGCTCCGTGCTTTTTCAAACGCTCATAAGTGCGCGTTTTGAGTCCTTTAAGGATCTCTGCGTTTGCTCTCTCGGCTTGCCCATTGCTGGCAGGATGAGCTACGGAAGCGTAGCAAACTTGTATGCCGAGGTCTTCGCAATATCCTTGAAATGCGGAGCTTGTGAACTGAGTCCCATTATCAGTGATGATCTTATTTGGGACTCCGAATCTGCTCACGATAGATTGTAGAAAATTAATTGCAGATTGTTTGTTGATCGTCACAACAGGAGTAGCTTCCGGCCACTTGGTGAACTTGTCGATGGCGACGTACAGGAACTTGTAACCTCCGACGGCTCTTGGGAAGGGTCCCAAGATGTCCATCCCCCACACAGCGAAAGGCCACGTAGGAGGTATCATTTGTAAGGGCTGAGCAGGTGTATGAATTTGCTTTGCATGAAATTGGCATGCTTTGCATTTCTTCACTAGCTCAGTAGCATCCTGGAGCGCTGTAGGCCAGTAGAAGCCGTGCCGAAAGGCTTTTCCGACCAGCGTGCGGGAAGAAGCGTGGTTCCCACACTCACCTCCATGGATTTCTGCGAGGAGCTCGCAGCCTTCTTCCCTTGTGATGCACCGCATTAGGATGCCGTTGGCACCGCGCCGGTAGAGATCCCCTTCTACCAACGTGTATCTTTTAGCCAATCTGACTACCCGGTCAGCGGATACATCATCGTCAGGAAGGATGTTGTCTTTCAAGTAGTTCCGGATCTCCGAGATCCATGCATCGGAACTGACTTGAGCATTTGAGTCTTGCGTGCTGGGTTGCTCGGAGCTTCCGGCAGCACCTACGACCCTTGATGGCTGCCATGGTAACAGGGCCATCGGGACCGTCAGCTTCGGGATGCTGATCTCGCCCCCTTCGTTCAGTTCGGCAGGCTGAACTGTGGGTTTTGACAACCTCCGGACAAAGGTTCCGTCTGGAGCCGGAGCTCCGGTTGACGCCTTGGTCGAGAGTTCGTCAGCTTCAGCGTTGTGAGCACGCTGAACATGGTGAAGGTCTAGGACTTCGAAGTCCTTCTGAAGCCTCTGGACTTCAAGGAGATAAGCAGCCAGCTGGAGATTATTGCAGGAGCATTCACCCTTCACCTGTTTGATGACAAGTTGTGAATCTCCTTTGACCAGCAACTGCTTGACACCATATGATAGTGCCACCTTTAATCCATATATGAGTGCTTCATACTCCGCCATGTTGTTGGTTGCCTTGAAGTCAAGGTGCACCATGTATTTCACCTTCTCCCCGGTTGGTGCGAGGAGAAGGATGCCAGCTCCGGCTCCCTGCTTCTGCATGGAGCCGTCGAAGTAAAGGGTCCAGTGAGGCTTAGTGAAGGCCGGAACTTGTGGTTCCGTCTTCTGCTCGCTGGGGCCCCCAGGGTTTAATGGAGAGGGAGTCCATTCTGCCACGAAATCTGCCAACGCTTGACTCTTGATTGCTTGTCTTGGAATGAATTCGAGGTCGAATTCAGCCAGTTCCGCTGCCCACTTTGCTATATTCCCAGTTGAATTGGGATTATGCAGGATCGCTCAAAGTGGATATGAGGTTACCACCGAGACTTTGTGAGCTTGGAAATAGTGTCGAAGCTTCCTTGAGGTAATAAGAACTGCGTAGAGCAGCTTATGCACCTCTAGGTATCGAGTCTTGGCATCATGTAACACTTCACTGATGAAGTATACTGGGCGTTGAATGGTCCGGACCCTCCCGGAGGGGTCCGGAGCTTCCTCTCCATTGATCCGGACCCTGTCGGAGGGGTCCAGACTATCTTCGGGGACCTCCGGGTTCTGGGTGGAGGAACCCGGAGCTTCTTCAGGAATGACCTGGATCCTATCGGAAGGATCCAGGTCCTCTGAAATGGCTTCTTGTGGGTTCAAGTCTGGGAGCTGGGACCCAGACCCGCTTTCAGGAACCTCCGGATCCTCCCGAAGGGATCTGGATTCCTGAGTATTGGGTAGTTCCGGTCTCTCCGCAACCAGAACCATACTGACGACTTCGTCAGCTGCTGAAATGTAAAGCAATAAAGGCTCACCAGGGTTCGGAGCTACCAAGACTGGTAGGGTGGTGAGGAACTGTTTCAGCTCCTGGAATGCCTTCTCTGCTTCTTCAGACCATTGGAATGGTCCGGACTTCCTCAGTAACTTGAAGAAAGGAAGTGCCCTTTCCGCCAGTCTTGAAATGAACCGGCTAAGGGCTGCTAGACATCCGGTTAATTTTTGGACGTCTTTGATGCGGGTTGGTGGCCGCATGTCTTCAATGGCTTTTATCTTCGCCGGATTAGCCTCTATGCCCCGGTGACTTACCAGGAAACCAAGAAGCTTTCCGTAACTAACCCCAAATACGCATTTGTCTGGGTTTAGCTTCGTGCGGGTGGCCCGCAGCTTGTCGAAGACAGCCTGTAAGGTGTCCAAGAGGGACTCCTTGTTCTTGACTTTAACCACGATGTCGTCGACGTACACTTCCACTATGTCTCTGATGAGTTCTTCGAAAGTTTTGTACATAGCTCGTACAAAAGTTGAAGCTGCATTCTTGAGACCAAAAGGCATGGCTGTGTAACAATATAATCCATCCACTGTGATGAATGAAGTATGTTCTTCATCTTCCCTAGACATCCTGATTTGATGATATCCAGAATATGCGTCTAGAAAACACAGTAACTCACACCCGGAGGTGGAATCCACTATCTGGTCTATTCTAGGTAGTGGGAATGGATCTTTTGGGCATGCCTTATTCAGTGTGGTGTAGTCGATACACATCCGAAGTTTCCCGCCGGCTTTAGGCACAACGACTGGGTTTGCCAGCCATTTTGGATGGTAGACTTCTCGGATGAATCCGGCTTCGAGCAACTTCTTCACTTCTTGTCGGATGAAGTTCTGTCGCTCTACAGATTGCTTCCGAGGTTTCTGGTGCACAGGCCGAGCGTCGTGGTAAATCTTCAGATTGTGCTCAATCACTTCCCTGGGGATCCCAGGCATTTGTGACGGTTGCCAAGCAAACACGTCAACGTTAGCCCGGAGGAAAGTGATGAGTGCGAGTTCCTATTTGTCGTTCAAGCCACCCGATATGCGGGTGGTTTGAGTGACATCAGAACCAATTTGGACGACTTTGACGGGAATGTCGGTGTCGCCGCTTGGCTGCACCCGAGGTGCAGAGGTCGAGCCTCGTTGACGAATGCTCGGAGGTTGTGGAGCTTGCTTCTGTCTGGAGTCCTCCTCTTGCGTTGTGGTGAGTGCATGGAGTTCCTCCAGAGCAGTTACTCCGGCAGTGCGATCTCCACGGATCCGGAGAACGCCTACTGGTGTTGGCATCTTCAACACCAGGTATCCATAATGAGCAGCTGCCATGAATTTGTACAAGGCAGGTCTACCCAAAATGGCGTTGAATGGTAAGTTGATCTGAGCGACGTCGAAGATCAACTTTTCGGTGCGATACTTCTCCCGGGTCCCGAAGGTAACAGGGAGAGTAATAGCTCCGAGTGGGGTTATGGCCCCCGGACCTACTCCGGAGAAAGGTCGAGAGGGCTGGAGGTCCGAAGGTCGAAGCTGAAGCTTAGTGAAAGCTTCGAAGCTGATGAGATTAAGCCCCGAACCTCCGTCTACCAGGACATGATGGAGCTGGATGTTGTTGATGGTGGGAGATACCATCAAGGGTAGCTGGCCAGCTCCGACCATGCTTTGAGGACAGTCCGAAGCATCAAAAGTGATGGGTGTGTCCATCCACTTTCGATGTGGCTCCGGTCTAGCTGTAGGAGCTACAGCAGCCATATCCCGTCGCATAGTCTTGATGACACGACGAGAGGTGATGTCCCATGATCCACCAAAGATGGTGTTCATGGTTTTTCGACGCTCGTTGTCGGAGACGTCGGAATCATCGTCGACGGAAGTGTAGACGGCTTTCAAGACCTTTTTGGGGTCTTGAAACCCTAACTCCTCTTCAGCCGGAGCTTCATCGACCTTTTGTTTTCCCTCCCTCTGTCGGAAGGGAGACCCTTCCCGGCGCTTGTGGTAGCGCTCGGCAAGGTTTTGGACCTCCCGGCAGTCCTCCAGTTTGTGGCTGCTCGTTTTGTGAATGGGGCACCACATCTTGGATTTGCCACCGTCTTCAGAAGACGGTCGAGGTCGCTTCTCGGGGCGTGGCCCCCGGCCACCAGGAGTTGCAGCGGCTGCAACGTTGGATGTGCCGGCCGACGGCTTCTTCTTGCCGTTGGTTTTCTTTTTCTTCTTGCCACTCCCGGAGGTAGCGGCTTCTTCTTTGGAGGATTTTTTATGATCCTCCAGGGCTGGTTTGGAGTGCATTTCACGGCCCTCCGCAGCTCTGGCACATTTGTCAGCCAGGCTGAAGAGCTCCGTGACACTGGTGATCTCTTTGATCGCCAGCTTCTCCAACATCTTCTTGTCTCGTACACCCTGTCTGAATGCCACAATGACAGAAGCGCTTGAGATAGAAGGGATTGTGTTACGTACCTGAGAGAATCTCTGGATGAATGACCGCAAAGATTCTCCTCCTTTTTGCACGACCGCAAAAAGGTCCAGTTCAGTGCCCGGACGGGTGTATGAACTCCCGAAATTGGCGGTGAACTGACGGCACAGTTCCTCCCAACTGTCGATAGAGTTGGGTGGAAGGCTCATAAACCAGGACCTGGCGGTCCCAGTTAAAGCCACTGGAAAGTAATTGGCCATTACGGCCTCGTTTCCTCCAGCTGCTAAGATCGCAGTGGAGTATATCTGTAGAAATTCTACGGGATTGAAAGTCCCGTCGAATTTTTCCGGCAAGTGTGGCCGGAACTTCTGTGGCCATCTAACCATGCACAGGTGCATGGCTAGGGCGGAACAGCCTCCTCCTACTCCTTCCAGAGTAGAAAGGTCTTGAGCATCTCGTCTTTCTCGAGCTCGCTCGATGTGGACACGGCCATCCTGTTGGCGGTATCGGCGATCAAGCTCCGCCCGGAGGTCGTGTGTCGAAAGCCGAGATGCAGTATGGGCACGTCGTGCCCCAGAGGGCAACGACGTCACTTGCTGTGACGCAGCTCTTCTCCGGTTGTTGGAGACATGTGGACCAAGTCTTCCAGACAACGTTCGTCGCTGCGACGGTGCCCGCCCTGAAGGAGGTGGACCCTGGTTGTTGAGGCGTTCAGCCGCTGCTGCGACCAAATGCTCAATATCAGCTCTCCATTGCTCCATGGCACCTTGAGATGCATCCGGAGGTGGTGGTCGCTGAAGGAGAGCACGCGCTGCATGGAGCGCGTGTTCTGGGTTGTCACGACTTGCCGGCGCAGAATGTGACGCCGGTGCACCATCATGTCGTCCGGCATGTCTTGCCGGAGAAGATGGCGGTGGTGGGAGTGTGACTCCCGCTGGAATTGAGGCTCCTGCCTGTGGCTGCATGTTGGAGGGATTGCCTCCGACAGCCTGAGCAGCAGGTTGCCCATTGGATGATCCAGCCGCAGAATTCACCATTCTTGAAGATCTCAGGCGCCCCCTTCCTGGCGCGCCAACTGTCGACTGTTGGAGTCGGCAGATCCCCTGACACTATGAAAGTGTTGAAGGAGTTTGAGGTTCGGTTTGGGCGCGCGGAGACTTAAGAAGGTGAAACGCGATTGGACACGAATGACACAGCGGTTTACGTGGTTCGGGCCGCCTGAGCGTAATACCCTACTCCACGGGTGTGTGCGTGTGTATTGACTTGTGAACTTCAGGGTGTTCGAGAGTTCTCTCCCGTGTATCGTCGGTTTGTCCTTTTATAACATAAGGACAAACCGTTACAAGTCAGCCTGGCCCGACATGTGGCCCTGGCGGTTATTAGTATTGATACACGAGATTAATTGTTGTCAATAACCCTGTAACGGCTCCGACAGTGCCGTTACAGGTGTTAAGATCGTCCGATTAATTATCATTAACGTGGAATTAATGGTAATTAATCGGGTCTTGAAGTCTGCGGCTGTCCTTTGGAGATCCGGAGCCGTTACAACGTCTCCCGGGGGTTTTAAGCAGCTAGCTCTGACGTATGGACACATGGCAGCTCCGGAGCTTGCTTGGGAGAAGCGGGAAGCTCCGGGGTGGCCTGGCACGTGTCAGGTCCGGAGCTTCTCTCGGTCAGGGGTTACCTCCGGAGGTGCCGTTTCAGTACCTAGCCCGGAGCTTCACCCTTGTGGGTAATAACTCTGGTCTGTCAGTACACGTGGCAACCTAGAGGTTAACCATGTTGGAGAAGCGGGTCCGGTCACGTCTGGCGAGTGGGCCCCCGAGGGTCTTCAATTTGAGTAGATGTCCTTCCCTTGGGATCTTTGTAACCTCAGGGGGTGTATGGTTTTTAGGGTACCGACAAGAGCCCTCTAGCAAGGAGGTCAGATCCGGAACCGCGGGGCACGTGGCAGCACCGGAGCCCTCCAGCGGGGAGGTCAGGTCCGGTGTCGCGGGACACGTGACAGCATCGGACCTCTCCTCAGCGAACATGTTGGGTTCGGAGTCGCGGGGCACGTGGCAGCACCAGGGCCCTCCAGCGGGGAGGTCGAGTCCGATGCCGCGAGACACGTGGTAGCACTGGACCTCTCCTCAGCGGAGAGGCTGGGTCCGAAGCCGCGAGACGCGTGCCAGCACCGGACCTCTCCTCAGCAGGAAGGTTGGGTCGGAGACGTGGGACGTGTGGCAGCACCGAATGTCCGGAGGTGCGGAGCACGTGGCTGCATCGGAGCCACCTTTAGCGGAAGGCAGGTCCGGGACTGCGGGGGCATGTAGGTGCCTCTAGGTACCTCCTCTATTAGGAAGTTGAACTCAACGTCTTGTATTCCTTCTATGCGGAAGTACCTAGTCCGCAAGGTAACCACAGATTTGAATGAGACATATGCCAATTCGCAAGATCGTGCCGAGTCACGCATCATTCCAAGCACACGTACATAGCCTTAGGCTCCCTTTGGATTGAAGGAATGGCAAAGAAATTTCCTACATGACCATTTGGCTCACAAGAAAGATAAATGGTAGTTTCCATAGGAATGAATTTGTTTGCTAAATTTTGAAGGAAGCATAATATGAGCTCGGACCTCTTTTTCTTTCCTAGCGCGAAACGACGGCTAGCTGCTGGCTTCCATTCAAAGTGACACTAAGTTACAGGTTCTCTTGTTTTTTATGATGTTGTTAAAGGATGTCTCATCTCAATTCCTACATTTTCAATTCTTATAAGATTGCAAAAGTAAAAACATATCATCCTAATTTCTATATTTTTCTATTCCTGTGTTTTTTATATTGTGTACTCCAAATGGATTGAGAAGTCTTCGTGTGCCGCTCGGAAGTCGGAAGAGGATGACCCGCGCGTTCCCCGTGCAGGCGTGTCGCGAAGATGTCTACGGCGCGAGCGGACGCGTGGCGGCGCCGGCGGTGAACTCAGGGAATGAAACGGGGGCCGTGATAAACGCCGCCGTCGGTGGGGACACGTACGCTGCCTCGTCGTGGGAAGGCCCGCGCGCCGCTGCTCAGCAGGACGATGTAGCATTACCGCTGGAGAATTTATGGACGTGTAGCAATCAGCTTGCCTCTATGGGTCAAAGGTTTGCGGCGACGACGTCGTCGACCGCGCGTCGAGCTTGCCATGGACTACTGCTGTCCGGTGATCCATGCAAATATTTCGCGTGGCACGTACGCCGAGTCGAGGGTGCGCCGACCGGGCGGGGGAGACGAAGGTCTCTGGGCTTCCAAAGGCCCCGCGTAAACGGCCCGGGGCTTCCTCCCGTGTCTGCTCCTAGCCTTTGGAAAAGGCTAGGATGTACAACTGAGCTTTATCGCTAACATCTTTAATTGTTTTTCTTTCGTCCTCCGGACATTTTCGTTGTACCTCTAAACATTATTCATATATAGATGATAAAGTTCTCGCTCATCTGAAAATTCTTACCTTATTGCAAAATGTTTTAGAAATTTTAGCCCCTGCCTAGGCCACAGCACGAGACGGTCATCATATAGCTAAACAACACAAGTTTCTCCGGACGGTTTTTATGCATCACAAGGTCTGAAAATGGTCACAACAATAAATCGGCCAAAGTTGAAAAGTTTCAAAGGACACATACATCCACTACATCTTTTTTGGGAGGCCAGTATGCACATATCTCAACCCGCAAACAGTGTGCAACAGAGGTTGAGGCGCGACTAAATTCTACACAGCTTTTCTACAGAGTCTGTGTTTCTGAGAGAGTAACCACATACACGTATGAGCTGAACAGCACATCACAGCGGCTCCAGGCACTGTGACCATCTCACAACAGTGAAGTTGGGTACTCAAGTTTGATGCAAGTGGATTCGCAGCCCTAAGTTCAAGCCTGGAAGGAGCCAAAAGCAAGCATTGTTAAATACTAGCTTTGAGAAATAACCTACTCATGGCACATTAAATAGGCAATAAAGATTTTCATTTTAAAATCCTATTCTTCTGCTCCATGGAGAAGCATTAAGATTAAATAAACATGAGGCGAATTGTGCATTCAACTCATGTTCCATCTCAGCGCCAAATGGATTGACATGACAAAACATTCAGTGTAAAACCAGCCACAAAAGAGAGGACCAAAAAATGTGTGTCAGGCGATGAAATAGCCATAAAGAAAACAAAAGATTCCACAAGTTACGACCTAAGGATATCTAACTTTACAAGGTGAATCCATTTATCACTCTTGCCGTCTGGTAGTCAGAATATGTGTTATCATACACAAGTTTTAGAAAGCCGTAAAACAAGTTTTGAGAAATGTATTAATATAATTTATGTCACAGAAGATGGCAGAAAACAATGTAGTTTGTACAGTTTGCTAACATGATAGGGAATTGTTTCTCACTTGTCAAATATTTGTGACTGGAGATTGCACATGGCAGTGACCCGAAGAAGTTTGGCGAACCAATGGAATGAGACAAGTAAGCCGAAAGTGTAATTTGTGCGACCACATAGAATGAAATACTCCATTGTCAAATGTGAGCTGTGTAAGTTATGCTAGCATTTGTTCTTCTATCAAACTTTACTCGTATTTTGTCACTCTTATCTCCCTTTCTTTCTTTTATTTCTTTTAAAAAAATAAAAATAAAATTGTTGGATTTCATATCTAGTCTACCCAACGTGCTTGGGACAAAGACTTTGTTGTTGTTCTTCTATCAAACCATCCATCATTCACAAAACAATGGGGAAACTTAGTTCACTTATTTCAAAAAGGAGCAAACGGTTTAAAAAGAATCATCCCTGCCTATGTGTAGAAGTGGAGTTGAGCACTGATAGTACATGACATGTCACCGAAGAACACTGTCCTTTCCCAGTAGGTCCTAATATAGCACAATCAAAGCTATACAAGGGCAAACCTAACATGTCGCACCAAAAAAGGTACCGTCTCCCATTCCAGAATAAATTAACGTGAAGCATTACTCGAGATGCTGGACATGTAACTCTTATTAACCCTTATAGCATCAACTAGTGAAAGCTAAGTGAGCCACAAGCAAATTACACTTTGACCATTTTGTCTCCCAGATTCAGCTCAACCTTTTTAGTTTCTGGTCAGAGGAGTTCAATTTCAACTGGCAGAAGCCAATGCTAACAACTAAATGTATTAAACAATAAGCTGTCTTAGATTGACCTCAACAGCAATTCTATCATCAAAATAACAGTCAACAATAGATTTGTGTTTTTGAAATATTATAGTTCAAGGCAACATCTAGAATGCAATCTCTCTTGTGGTACAATCCTGCAATCAAGCCATTCCAACCATTAGATGTGCATCCAACGGTTGCTGCACTTTTGCAATTAACTCCCTCCATCGGGTGTCAAGGGGTAAAGTGCAAAAAGTGGGAGTTAAGTGCAAAAGTGCATCAATCGTTGGATGCACATCTAATGGTTGGGATGCCTTGATTGCAGGATTGCACCACAAGAGAGATTGCATTCTAGATGTTGCCATAGTTCAACTAATATTTATACAGAGCTCATCTTCAAACATGGTTTTCCAACAGTTTAAAACTGGATTAACAAAAGAAACCCTTCAACTGATCACATGAAAAGTGCACACTTTTTCTACATTGACCAGAAAGGGTGGTGCTAAGCATTTGTGAGAACAAGCTGAACAATGATTCTTAGCTGTGGAGCACATCTTAGGACCCATTAGTTTGTTCTAAGTATGGAACTACCCAAAGCGCCATCTCTCTAGTTATTGCCATTGATTGAAAGTTCGGTAGAATCAAAGAACCAAAGCTCCATAAATCTGTTGGAGTTGCCCAAGGGAGCATTGACTCGGTTGCTTGAATTAAAAATAGTCAATCAGAACAATTCATTTAGTTCAGAGTTTCAGACAAGCATTCAGGTAGGAATTTTTTTTATTCATCATGTGAATTAAGTTAGTAAGCTGTTTCATCTGTTGGATGCGCAGTGCAAATATTGTATGGCTAAGGTGAACAGAGTACTAAGGCTTATACCTCCTAAATTTGTTCATTTATTGACTGCATCAGTGAAACTTGACTTGACGATCAATTTCAGTCTAAGCTTCGCTCCCAGCCAAGTCCCATAACTCTTGATCGAACCTGTTCAGACCTTGGTAGTATGCATCAAATCAAAGCAGAGTTCCCCCTACAGAATTTACAACTAAACAACTCTAAGGAACCCCAAATTCTGATGGTCATGCCATCCAAAGGTCAGATCGTCGCTCCAAGTCGGAGGACGACACCAAGCGCATAAAGCCTACAAATCAGACTTAAACCGCAAATCTCTATCCAGTTAAGTGAAACTACTTAACATGTCACACTGGGAAGGAGGAAGGTGAAGGTAGCCGATCACAGGCTTGCAAATTGGATGTTAAATCTGGAGGGGCTAGCGAAACGGATGTTAGGATCTGAAATTCCTAGTGCAGTTAGACACTGGAGACATCAGGAGCAAAAGTTTGTGCGCCATACCTCCTCAATGGGGAGCAGACCAAGCTCCCCGATCACCCCAGCCGCGCCACGCAGCTGCACGCCGACGCCAGAGCCGCAGGAGGGAATCTCATCGAACATCGAAGCCGAGAGCGACTCGGAGACGAATCCGGCCTGGAACTCGATGGTGCCCTGGTTCGGGTGCGCGACCATGCCGGTGATGTAGACCCAGAGGAAGAGCTTCTTCGCCTGGACGCCAGATAGGCCGGAGATTTTGCCGTAGGAGAGGGTGCCGGTGATGGTCTTGCCGAAGTAGACGAGGTGGGAGCCGTAGCGTACGTAGCAGGTGCCCGCGAGGTGGATCTCGAAGCAGCCCGTGGTCTCGTTGAGGGAGTGAGAGGCGACGGAATCCGGGATGAGGCCCTTCGGGAGGCCGTACTCGGAGAGGACGTCGTTCGCCTCGCCGTTCAGCGACGCGCCCTCGGCCTGCGCCGCCGCGGTGAAGGCGGCGGCGGCGGCGAGGACGACGAGGAGGAGGAGGCGCCGGGAGGACATTGGCCGTCGGGGGGTTTGTGATTATTTTCCGTGCGCGTGGACTTTGCTGGGGATGTCCGTCCTTCGCTTGTGTTCCGCTCGCGTTTTGGTATTCTATGGAAGGCTAACACTAGTACGCCTTTAAACTGCTTCGTTAGTCCATCTCAAAAAATAAATAATGCTTCGTTAGTCTTGACTTCTGTATAGCAACTCCGTTTTTTTTTCTTTTTCGATCATATTACCATTTCATTTCATTTTTAAAACGCCATTGTTTAAATATGTGGGAGCATGCCCGTTAAGCTTAATACAACATCTTTTTTGAGAAAAAATTGTAGTCCACAACTATAAAGAAACTTCCACTGTTTCCAAATATTTATCGTATTTTTATTATTTTTTTACTAAAAACGACAAGAGAGTATATGTTTATATATATTCTCATTTGATTTAGCGTGTGCTAATTGATCTCAATTTTTTTCCTTGGCATCATTGACCGGCTCGCTTGAGACGGGCACGAGGTCGCCTTCTAGAAATATTAACGTAAGCGATCGCATCATTCATATGCTGTCACCATCGTTTCAGTTGGCTCTCCTCCTAATTTGGTCACCCGACTCACCGGCCGATGCGGTCGCGTCGATTGGTTTCAGCTATTAGCTTAAAATTCTTCTCTGATATTATCAAATCCAATGTACAAGTATTGAAGGCGACGGCTATGGGATCAGGTAGCAGGATAGAAGTGGTTGGCCTTGAATCACTGCCAATCCTGTCCTTGTAGCCTGACTGAACGAAAAGATAAAATACGTCCCTCTTAACGCACGCAAAGATTATGAATTTCAAAGATATTCACGCGTAATTTGACCCCGGACATATTACTCCACGGTCAAGGTCAAGTGAAAATTCCGTGTTCTGGAAGGGCTCGGAGCTAATACATGCGACCGACTGGTGGACCATCTTTGTCTGACAGGAAGCTGGATCACCGAACGTATTTCCCATTCCTTGCATGCCTTCCCTTGCTGCCAAAAGCATATCCTTTCGCTGACCTTGCATTACTTTTTAGTAATAATCATACTTTGCTATATACTATCTCTGTTCTGAAATAATTGTCATTTTAGACAATAAAAAAGAACTAGAAGTGAACTAATAAAGGATGTCTTAACGACAAATAAATTGAAACGGAGAGAGTATTAGAGAAAGTATTAAATTAGGCAGAAAACATATCCTCTGTTAAAATTTGATTCAGCAGAAATGAGTACTTTTGACGTTAAGGCACAACCACCGTTCTTTTGAATTGTTTTGTTGCAGTCAATCAAGATTTGGTCTAGGTTGCTTGCGTCTGCTGGAAGGCAAAAGAAGAGACACTTGAGTATGTTTTGGTGTAACTAACTCGATTTAGGACACCAAACTATATGAAGGCGCTCTCATTGCTGACGCAGTTAACCAACCGCAATTTATAATTAGGCAGCAGCACGTCATGTTCTCATGTTCGCTTTTCTAGCTTGCTGACTGATGAGACGACCCAAGAATCGATGGATGGCATCAGAGATGCAGTCACTTGTTGCAGAAACTCATTTTTGCCGCCGGTCCCGGCTTTTTTCAGTTCTTCAGGTGATGCTGCTTGATCCTGTGCCGCTTTGTCTACTGACACATCTTATCCCCGTATGAATGCTCGATGCTGGTAGCTATATACTTTAAAAGTTTGTCATTTCATAGTTCAAAAATGAACTACAAAACGATAAATTTTTAGAAACGGAGGAAGTACTATGTAACATATTCATGAAGCAGTTTTTGTTTGTAAAAAAATACTGAGATGTACAATCTCTCTCCGTTCCAAAAAACTTGTCGTTTTGTAGTTTATTTTTAACTACAAAATGATAAGCTTTTTGAGACGGACGGAGTACGGTGTTGTATTCAACCTTCTAATGTAATATATTCGATATGACTGACTAATGTTTAGACGTGGAAAACAAGTGGCGCCTTAACGGCACGAAAAGACTTCATCTGGCAAGTAGGCATTGCTCATCCACGTGTAAAAGAACAAGAAGCACATCTGACAAGGTATGCATGTCACGATGAGCAGCAGTCCAGCATGATGCAGTGGTTCACTGTAAAACTTACTGGACTGGAAATATAGAGTAGATTACCGGAAGTATAGATTAAGTTTCCAGAGTGAAATGCTGGAAGTATAGAGGATATACTGAAAGTATAGAGGGATAGAGTAAGTTTTAGAGGAAACCGCTGCGGATGGTCTAAGAGAGGAGAGAACTGGCAAAAATAATCAATCCTTGATAACTTGAGCCTCAGCCCTCAGCAAGGATCCAGCAGATGATAGTGTTGTAACATGTCACATGTCAAAATGGTGTGGGAGGTTTGGTTTCTTCAAACGAGAGTCATATCAAAAATGGGAATTTTTTCCATTTTAATATCAATTTATAATGAATTTACATCATTAGCTATCAAAAAACTTTTTTTCCATTCTAACCACGTGGACGATTGGCCCCGTGTCAGCCTCTCGGACGTCTCAAAAATTCTAAGTCATATTCATTTTTAGACGGCTATTTTAAAATACTTAAAGACATATTTTGGAAATGTAATTATTGAGGAAACTGTAGTACGAAATGTGTACTGCACTTTCTTTCATAACAAAATTACCAAAATATGACTCTAGGTATTTTAAAATAACTGTACTAAAACTCAAGAAATTTGAGCTGCAGGGGAAAATTTGCTGAGATTAGTCATTTTTAAACGGCTATTTTGGAATATCTATAGACATCTTTCGGAAATTTTATTATTTAAGTAAGTATAGAAAACAATGTGTACTACATTTAATTCAATAAAGAAATTCACAAAATATGTATGTAAGTATTTGAAATATCGGTTCAAAAGTGACTAAAACTCAAAATTTGGGCTATGTGTCACTGGAACGTCCAAATTCTCTGAGTTTTAATCACTTTTTAACTGCTATTTTAAAATACTTAGAGACATATTTTATAAATATTGTTATCAGTATAAATGTAGTACACATTGTGTTCTACATTTACTTGAATAACATCATTTACGAAATATGTCTCTACATATCCCAAAATAACCGTCTAAAAGTGACTAAACTAAGCAAATTTTGCTCTGCAGCTCAATTTCTTGAGTTTTATTTACTTTTGTACGTCTATTTTAAAATACATAGAGACATATTTTTGGAATTTTGTTATTGAAGAAAGTGTAGTACACATTCATTACTACAGTTTCTTCAATAATTGCATTTTCAAAATATGTCTCTAAGTATTTTAAAATAGCCGTCCAAAAATGAATATGACTCAGAAGGCTGACATCGTGGACGACTCGTCCACACCGTGGACGGTAGGGTGGTTGGAATGGTAAAAAAGTTTTTTGACAGCTAATGATGTAAATTCATATAAATTGATATTAAAATGGAAAAAAATTCTCAAAAATGGTGCAGGAGGTTTCTTCAAACGGTTTGAAAAGTTTAAACGTATTCTCTCCCAAACCATAACTCTGTTTTTTAATCCATTTGAACCATCGTGTTGTTTAGATTTAATGTTACAACATGAGATCCAACATGAATAGATCTTAATTTTTTGAATTCAAATATTTTATCAACATTTTAAACATATTCGTTCAAAACTTTATATGTATTATGTCAACATTTAGATATGCTATATCAATATTTTTAATATTAAACAAGTTATTCTAAAATATTGAAATAGGTTCAAAAATATTCAATTGATTATTTAAAAATGTTGAATATTACTTGATGGGATACTTGGATCAAATTGATCAGATTTAATAGGCAATTGGACTAATCTATACGTTAATTCTTATAGGACACATTATACATAAAAAGTCCCGTTGTAGTATAGTGACTGAAGATTTAAAAAAACTCAATTTAACGGAAATTGTTATATGTACAGTCGTTTTAACATCTTAATTGACCATGAACGGATATCAATGAAACTGGTGTTGTAGCAGTAAATTAAGGATGTGATTGGTTCGGAGACAAAGTGGGATGGGTCAGATCTATCCCACTTTTCAAAGATGTGATGATCCTATTTTTTGTTTGTTTTAAGGGATGAGACAATCTCTGTTTTTTGTTTGCTTTAGGGATGATGCGGGATAGAATGATCCCGTCTCTTGTCTGTATTATGAGATGGGACAGATACTTGTGAGAATAATGTGGAATAGAGCGGTGATCAGCACACACGTAGTGGAGGTAGGATGAACTCGTTCCTATGTTTAGGGATGTGTCTGTCCCGCATCTAGAGTGAATATTCCTCATTGAGGGATGACTTCATCCCATCTATCTCCGAACCAAACAATGAAAAAGTAGAATCATCCCGTTCCGTCCCACCATATCCTTCAAACCAGACACACTCTAAAGATCTCCATATAAACTACCCCTTAACTGTAATATTATTTGTACGGTCATTTTCACTTCAAGTTCCATTTTTTTCCCTGTTAATGCCCCCCTTAACTTTACCCTTAACCTGCCTCCAAGTTTTTTTTCCCTGTTAGGTGCAGTTTGCAACAGCCTGTCGGACTAAACTTTGCAATATAGCTGTGCAAATAAAACAGCTGGTACTCACAAAAGAAAAAAATATCTTCCTCAAGTTCCAGTGTGCCTGATCCTAATCAATAATGAGCAAGTTAGTGATATTTACTAGATCTAGAATGTTGGGAAGCAACAGCTGACATAGCTGAAGCTTGAGGCATTGATACAGATTTACATGTACAGCCTTTTCATTTTTTTCTTTTTTTTGTTTTCCGTTCAGGAATTAGGGCCGATATTAGCACCCTGGCTTCTGAAGGAGCCAGTCGGCATTACAGTCAACTCCTGCTGGCTCTTTTAATGTAACTTGTATGCAATGTCACAAGGTCAGACGATGTGTTTGTCCAACGTATTCCTGGTGAGAAATTTGAGGAAGCTTCGGTTATCCAAATGACCAAACGAAGAGCGATTGTTGACTTCAGAAACCGTGCGTCATGAGCGGCTGATATTTCGTGTAATCAATGCCATTTAACCTAACACAACATAAGATCTGCTCAGGCAGTTCCTCCCCTTTATTTCCCTGCGGTTAGAAGTCAGAACAATAAATAACTTGTTCATGTAAGCAGGACAGAAAAGTTATATAGCAAAGTTAAAATGTGACCAACGGTTACAAGTGACACACCTGAATGGTCAGCCCAACATCTAGAACACACACTTTTAGCCTGTCCAAAAAGGTTTCAAAACCTTTCCTTGAGATGTAGTTGAATCTGTGCATGTCAATGTCAATCTCAAAGTAGTTATCAGCCTGCAAAAAAGCAAAACATTCTTTTGGCATTCTTTCTAGAAAGTATAATCTAAGTTCAACGTATATGGATAAAGAAATGATATTTTTATAACAGTGCGTTTCTTCTATGATAGTGGCACAAAAGCTGTAGTATATGGATTAATATTATCAGAACTACAACAATTTCTAGATATTAAAATATAAAATCAACTAACCAAGTAAAATTCATGTTGTGGTCTAGAAAGCACGGGCTTCTCATTGTATGCGGTCATCAGCTTCCTCTCGGCTGCACTTAAAGGAAGATCCTCAATATTAGCTACCCGGCCAAGTATCTTTAGCCGTTCGCGAAATGGTATTGTTGTTTCCATCGGAAACGCTTTTATCTTCTCTACATGATCATCAACCAATCTCTGCTTGGGAAGGGAGGAAAAAGGGAATTATGCACTGATAATGGTTTAGACAAAAAAAAAAGAACGCTACCATGCAATAATGACTCCATATCTGTTGAAACCGCCTAAGCTGACAGTTAAAGAATCATCAATTGCAAACCATATAAGGTAATGTTATATAAATTAAAATGGGACAGTCTACATTCCGTATATAGAGTTCATTAATCGAAACGACATTTTGACATGTAACGATGTCTTATCTTTTCTAAGTTGCATGTTAAACAGTTAGTACTACATGACTTTATTGTATACTTGTGGTATGCACCTTGTCTACAATCAATACGACTAACAGCCAAAGGGTCTTTGCATGTAACCCAGCCTAAAGTTTGTGGCTCTAGATCCTGAAAATCTGTCTATGTCCATGAACCAATAAATTGACGTTCAAATGTAGGGGGAGCATGTCCAGATTTCTAAAATCTACAGAATTCAATAAACATGCATATTTCCCCCTCTTCATTTCATACAACTGAATATGACTTCGGCATAGGGTACACCCATTTCATACAACTCAATAGATGGACAATTTTTTTCACACTTACAACGTGTCCAGGAAAAAAAGGATACGAATTATCATTTGAACATAATGAGGCTTTCCTCAACAAACAGCATTTGTAAAGGAATAAAGGCTCATATTGTTATTATTACATATAAAAAGACAGATAATATGCAAAAAGTTGAGATATTTGAGAAAGGTGAAGATCTTACTCTAATATTTTCAATGAATGAATCTGGAAGCTCTTTTGAGTAACCTTCAGAAAGCCTAAAGTATAAAACAAAGCTCATTCCTTCCCCATCAGTTTCGTTCTGAAACAATGAAACAGGATATAACGGGACCTGCAGAAAAAGATTATGTCAAGTCACATATTTGTACTGAAAGATCTTAATGGTGCTTAATGGTACTGAAAACTTTAAATATTTTGAAAAAAAAAACTGCAATGCTGGGGAACAGCTGCAATTTACATAACTCTAAAGAGCAAAAAAAACCCTACACAAAGCTTTCTGTTCCTTCAGCCTAGTCTGCTGAAGTTGTGTCAGTAACTTAAGTTACTTTGCAGAAAGACACAAGTCTCAGATGTCACCCATATAAAATTATGAACATGCTCAAAAGCATCTAGACATATACAGTTTGTCTCCATCACCTTATAACTATTTTGACAAGTACATCCAAGTGTAACAATTTGACTAATTGAGGGTGATCAGAAAAACTTTCACAACCTCAAAGTGTATTGATGTGAGTAAATTTTTGCTTACCTGTACATTAACCACCAAAAGAGGCGGAAGTTTGCTGGAGAGTTGAATATCAGGAAGTTGAACAAAACGAGATATATGATTGAGTTTTTGTGATGATAAGTAGACATCGACTCCAAATGGATAATATGCAGCATAATTCGGAGCAAGTTCTTTCTTCTTATCCCTGGGAAAGTGTATTTGAAACTAAAATCATTCTGGTAAAAGCATCCCAGATCTTTACATATATCAGGAAAATGATATCCGTACATTTTTTAATACAAATAACAATACTTACCTAAAATAGTTTGATCCGCGGACTCGAAATGTACCAGGATCAACATGAGACCAGCTGTTGAGCACTTTCGTTTCTAGCAAACATAACTGTACTTGAGAACCAGCTAGAGGCCTTTCAAGGAAATCTTTTGTAGATACTGGAAACACAAAGAAAATAATGTGCTGCTTTAATAGATTTACCAGGCCAGATCTTATACTGTAAGAAAAAAAAAACTTCCAGCGCTTCATTTGAACTTTTGCAGCAAAGACTAAAGTAACAGATTGACATGTTTGTGCATTTTAGGTGCCCGTGGGTGTTGCTTAGTCTGGAGTTAGCCTGATGAAACCTGACAATGACAAGCAGCCCATTTGGCGCAGCTATGCACCCTGCTGCACATAACGTAGTACTACGTATATGATTCAACTCGTGCTAGCATTACCATTCGCCGCCACCGCCAATTTCATGCCATGGGTAGGAACAAACACGGCGACACCGAATCACCGCATGCTCGACGTCTACGGCTACTTAACAACAACCAACCCACGCCACATTGCCTTTTGACGTCGTTCCGCCAGAAGACGATCTAGTTTGACACCACGCCACTGGACGGCGTCCTCCTGACGACGCCCAGCCGACACCATTTTGATGACGCCATCTCGCTGCCAGCCACTGCCAGTCCATGAACTACCTGGGGATTTTGCTGCTTAGCCATTGAGATGGCAAATACTAGTTCCGGTAGTGGTGCTGCAGGCTTTCAACATATGTATCTCTTATACTCTTCTATAAAATTTAGTTACAAGAATTTTAGACTCATATGTTATGCTAATGCAGCAGAACTTTCAATTGAGCTTGAAATTTTGAGTTATTTCTGAAAACTTATTAAAAGTATCTGGCAGTTTTTTTTTTTTTGAGAAATGACGCAGCCCGATACTGATACTTGTATCTGTATCAGTGCCACATAGATTCTGTTCACTGACCCTGGTTTGCGAGAATAAAATGTTAAATGTTTTATGCTGCTGAAATTTATTCTGTGATACTATAGAAATTGGGTAGTTTGAGTCTAACCTAAGACTAAACCGAAAAATTGGGTACCTGGCAACTTTGGGACCCTAAATTTCATTGCCATTTTGGGTAGCAATTATAGAAGACCGATGTTTAAAAAGACCGAAAAAATGGAGCAAAAGTTCAGGTATGACCTAACATACACCCTGTTACTTAATACTTTTTTTATAGCCTAAGAAATTACTACGGATTCCCATAATTTTACTACAATAGATCATGAAAGGGACCAAGAAATTGCTGGCGATGTTTTAAGTCATCAAACATAATAATATGAGAAACAGATCCAAGTTAAGAAAAATCAGGTACAAAGCTTAACCAAATGGCTTGTGAAAAAAATGCTTACATAGTGTAGAAGATGGATGAGCTTCCCCGGACTTCTTCTTGAATGAGAGCTTCAAGGAAGGCATCTTCATGGAATGGGTCGGGCTGGAGGAAAGAGCCCTCTTCTTCTCGTTTACCCCAACAGCAGAGGTAATACAAGGCAAACAGTTATTCGAGAGAATGCCGCAATCGTCCAGCATCCTTCCTCCATGAGCACTATCATCACCAGAAACACTAGCCACGTCCTCATGGCTCACGGAGGACCGCACACAGTTCTCTGAGCTCCTTGACAGCTCACTGGACTTTGGCTTTTTGTGGTGATGGTCGCCCAAATGCGCCGGGTCATTGAAGCTCCCACCGTTGCCATCTTTGATGCTCAATGCTGCTTCGGTCTCCAATCCATTCAACGAGAAAGCATCTGCAAGTGCAAAATGAAAATAAGTACGGTCCATTCAATAAATAAAACATCTGTAACATGAAAATAACTTTAAGTCCTTCGATAAAGCATCTGCCGAATGAAAAAGAAGCTCAGCGGGTTCAACGAACAATGAAATCAACACGTGGGGGGACCTAGCCAGGCTAGTAGGCTACTACTGAATCATGATATCATACTTACCATCTTGCACGCTGTGGAAATCGTCCTCGCCATCCGACTCGCTCATCGCGAAGGAGTCGTACCATGCCTCCTCAATGCTCCCGGACACTGCAGCAAGAGAGTTCCCCGATTCACGTCAGGTCAATCTGGGCTGTAGATCGAGAGTAGTACCAATTGATGCGACCAACTGCGACGCGGTACTACTTCTACCCCGTATACTAGCTGCAATGCAGCCCCACTCTACAGAACGAGCTACCGCGAGCTAGGAGTTAAAAAACGAAAAGTAGATGTTGCTGGACGCGCACGATCCCCAGTGCGGTAATTTAATTTAGTCCCCTAGTAGCGCAATCTCGCGCCGCATGGTCCCCCGGGAGATCAGAATCCAGCCCCGAACCGAAGCTAGGAGGAGCCCGCCCGCCCGTCCCACCTCACCTACCTCGGAACGCGGGGTTGCTGTAGGTCCGGTGGTCGCCGGCGGCGTCGGCCCCGGTTGCCGAGCCGGGCACCTCGGCCTCCTGGATGGTCTCCATCGACGCGGCGCGCGAGGGCGCCTTCCTCCTGCCCTTCCCCCCGCCGCCGCGGCGTCCACGCCTGCGCCGCGCCCCGCCGGAGCGCCCGCCGGCGTCGCCCGACCGCGGCGTGTGGGGCTTCCCCACGCACGCGCTGGGCCGCGACACGCACGCCCCCATCCCTCCCTTCTCGTCCCGGCGTGGCGAGGCGAGATCGGAGCAGGCGTGGCGCGGGGCCGGGGAGCAGCAGCTTGCGTGAGGAGGATTTCCAAGGAAGGGAGAGGGGGGCCGCGGCGTGGAGGTTCGCGGTGGTGGTGATGGAGAATGAGGTGGAGGTGGTGGCGTGGGCTGTCTGGCTGCGGTGCGGTGCGGTGCGGCGCTGCGTTTGGTTTCGTTTCGTCTCGTCTCGGTTTTGGCTTTCCGGTTTCCGCCACGAGTGGGGGGTGGTGGCCGGTGGGGTTCATGGCGCGCGTGGACGCGGTCCGTGGTTGGCGACCGGTCGTTTCGTTTGTGTTGCCTTTTCTGGTTGTGGTGGTGGGGCCCGAATTTCGTTTTTTTTAAGAAAATCTGGTGAGAGTTGGGACTTGGGGGGACCAGTGACGTGACGTTGGACTAGCACGCGCGGCACTGTTGACTGGCACGGGTGAGGTTGCGCTCCGCGGTGGCGTGCAGTTGCACTGCGAACTGCATCTGCATGGCATGGCTCTCGTCACGTCACCGCGGCACGTACGGGCTTGTTTGGCTTGCTCGAGGCAATCCGTAGAGTGGAGATATCTTGCACAGTTGAACCTGGTTTTTTCATTTATTTCGATATAAGTTGAAACATCCTGGTACACACGTTACAGCGACGTTGATCATGTGTTCGATAACTACTACTCCCTCCTTCCTAAAATAATTGTCGTTTTGGACAAGATTTCTAGTTCAAAATGAACTAAAAGTCTTGTCCAAAACGACAATTATTTTGGGAAGGAGGGAGTAGTAGCTAGTAGCTTGGACGTCTAAGCAACCTTTTCCTTTTTGTTGCAAAAATAATTCAACGTTTATTTCCTTTACAGCAGAAATGTGTGCTGAATTTTGTTTTACGAAAATAGATTTTATGGTTGGAAGTTTGATTTTGTGAGCAACCGCACATATAGGTCATGTAGATGCACGTGCATTTCGAGTCCCCGTTGCCCACCATCCCATTGTTGGTGATGAACGAAGTTTGTAGGAATCATAGAGTACTGATTGCACTCATCCACCTCTAAAATTCACCTCTAAAAAATATTCCTCTTCTTTACAGTCACCTCTAAAAGATTCTCGCTTTTACAGTTTTATTTCCTGCACTCGTTCACTTCTATATCGAACCTCTATATCAACTAACATATATTTTACATTATATAATACAACTAATTTTTCTCTCTCTTTCATCTATATTCCTGTTTTTCCTTTTCATCTCTTTTTTGTCCTTTCATTTTATTCATTTTGCCTTTTTTGTCCTCTCTTTTTACTATTTTATTCCTCTGCCTTGTTTTCTCTCTCTCCATTCTAGAACCTTCCCGGCAACCTGCATCAAAAGAACCACAGGTGTTGGTGGTGGCCCTAAAACGCGGCGATCTGGGGACCCAGCACCGGCGTGGAGATCGGCGAGTGAGTAGGCGGCGAGCGCCGCAGCCAGCGGCTCGGCGGCGGAGGACCTCGATGCGGCGACGACGGGGGAGGACGAGGAGAGGGAGGAGAGGAGGGAAGCGGTGTGTGTCAGAATCTCCATATTTGAAGGTGGACTGTACAAAATGACATTTTGGAGGCGACGCTAAAGGCACGAGTGTGGGCGATTTGTAAAGGCCGAACCTCCAAATTTACGGTCGCGGTGCGTTTACAGGTTCCCAGTGCGATCAGTCTTAAAGCAAAATATTTTAAATAGTTATCACGACAAATTAGTTGATATGTTTTGTGGGTCTTAACTGTAGTCTTTTTAATAGTATCTAACTTTGAAATTTGAATAATTCATAAATAAAAGTGAGGGTTAAAAAATATGAAACGATGATAGTACCTAAAATACGATTGGATGAGGAGCGGGCTTCAACCCGTGTGGTGAGCACCGTCATGCGCCTCGCCCATCCGGGTTCGATTCCCAGAATCGACCGGGTGTCCTACCAAGATTTATTCTCAAATAATTTCAGATACCTCTCAAGCGTAGAGACACAATGGTAGTTGTCGGTACCCTGTGTATCGGATACCCCTTGGAACCACGAAGAGTGCAAAGGAACTCCACCTATCTGAATTGAAGACCTTTGAAGGCCCCACGTGTCATTCGGAACCGGACCAGCCTCCCTTCTATGGTTAGTCCCAGTGCCGCCACGTGTATCATAAAATTGGAGCTACATTTCATATATGGGAAAGCTCCGGACTAGATACCTGTGTGGCACTCCCGGACCTAACCCCCAACAGAGGGGAGCTCTGGTACCGACACGTGTACAACAGCATCGAACCTAGTCGTCCAAGACGGTAAGCTCTAGAGCTGCCACGCGCCCAACCGTCGGACCGTCGACTTCAACGGGCAGATTGGTGGACCTCCAACGGCTCGGACCTTCAAGGAACATTAAAGACTTCAAGACTTGATTATGTGTCATTAATGCTATCTTAATGACACACGATCAGAGGACCCTTAATACCAGTAACGCACCATCAAGGCGTGTTACCACACTGTTAAGGGGAATTAAGTATATTAACTGTGTATTAAGCATCAGTAACTGCCATGGCCACATGTCGGGCCAGGCTTATGATATAATGGTCAGCCCTTGTACTATAAAAGGACTGGATGAACGATACAGAGGGGGACACATGCGCCTAAGACTCCCAGACACTCTAGTCTCTCACACTCAAGCGCTTAGACGCTCAATACAACAACAACACACACCCGTGGAGTAGGGTATTACGCTCAGGCGGCCCGAACCACGTAAATACTCGTGTCAAATCGCCATCTTGCTCTGAATCTCCACGCGCCTACAACCGAACTAAGAACTCCGTGGGCTGCCAACGATAGTACTAGGAGAATTGCCGGAATCACCCTCCGACAGTTGGCGCGCCAGGTAGGGGGCGCCTGAGATTCAAAGATGGTGAATTCTGCTGCTGGATTGTCCAACGGTAACCATGCTGTGCAACCTGCTGGAGGTAATCTCTCCAACATGCAGCAGCCAGCAGGTATTGTGGCTCTAGCAGGAGTCATGCCACCACCGCCACCAACCGCATCGGTGAATCAAGCTGGACAACGAGATGGGGCATCCGCGTCGGTCACTGCATCGGCGAACAACATCCCCGAACACGCGCTTCATGCTGCGTGTGCTCTTCTCCAATATCCACCGCCTCCAGGAGCATCCCAGGGTACAATGGAGCAGTGGAGAGCTGATGTGGATCATTTGGTTGCAGCAACAGCCGATCGCATTAGCAATCAAGGTCCTCCCCCCTCAGGGTGGGCCCAATCGCAGTATCGGACCTTGTCGGGTAGACTCGGTTTGCACGCTTCACAGCACAAGAGGCGTGCTGCATCTCAACAGGCAACGTCGCTGCCTTCTGAGGCGCGACGTTCCCACACGGTAACAAGGCTTTCGACTCATGATCTCCGGGCCAAGCTTGATCGTCGTTACCGTCAACAGGACGGTTGTGTCCACATCGAGCGTGCTCGCAAGAGGCGAGAGGCTCGGGACAGCCTTGCTCCTGAATGAGTAGGAGGAGGCTGTTCTGCCCTGGCCATGCACCTACGCATGGTCAGATGGCCGCAAAAGTTTTGGCCTCACCTGCCGGAGAAATTTGACGGGACTGTTAACCCCGTTGAATTTCTCCAAATCTACTCCACTGCAATCCTTGCGGCTGGGGGAAATGAGGCCGTGATGGCCAATTATTTCCCAGTGACTTTAACTGGGACCGCCAGGTTTTGGTTCATGAGCCTTCCGCCCGACTCTATCAACAGTTGGGCGGAGTTGTGCCAACAGTTCACCGCTAATTTCGGGAGTTCATACACCCGACCAGGTACAAAACTGGACCTTTTTGCTGTCAAGCAAAAAGGAGGAGATTCCTTACGATCTTTCATCCAGAGGTTCTCCCAGGTACGAAATATCATTCCTTCTATCTCAAGCGCTTCTGTTATTGTAGCATTCAGACAGGGCATTCGAGACAAGAAAATGCTAGAGAAGCTGGCGACCAAAGAAGTCACCAGTGTCACAGAACTCTTCAGCTTGGCAGACAAGTGTGCCAAAGCTGCGGAGGGCCGTGAAATGCACTCGCAACCACCTCCGGAGGCCAACAAAAAGTCCTCCAAGGGTGAAGCCACTACCTCCAGGAGTGGCAAGATAAAGAAAAAGTCCAACGGCAAGAAGAAGCTGTCAGTCGGCACACCTACTGTTGCAGCTGCTGCAACTCCGGGTGGCTGGGGGCCACGCCCCGAGAAACGACCTCGACCGTCATCTGAAGATGGTGGCAGCTCCAAGATGTGATGTCCCATACACAAAACGGACAGCCACAACCTGGAAAACTGCCGAGAGGTCTATAACCTCGCCGAGCGCTACAACAAGCGTCGGGAAGAAGCTCCTTTACGTCAAAGGGAAGGAAAACAAAAAATCGATGAAGCTCCAGCTGAAGAGGAGTTAGGCTTTTAGGACCCCCAAAAGGTCTTGAAGGCTATTTACACCTCCGTTAACGACGACTCCGACGTCTCCGACAACGAGCGTCGGAAGACCATGAACACCATCTTTGGTGGTTCGTGAGACATCACTTCTCACCGTGTCCTCAAGACAATGCGGCGGGACATGGCCTCTGTAGCTCCCACCGCCAGGGCGGAGCCTCATCAGAAGTGGATGGATATTGCCATCACCTTCGATGCTTCGGACTGCCCTCGGAACATGATCGGAGTTGGCCAACTTCCACTGATGATATCTCCTACCATCAATAACATCCAGCTCCACCATGTAATGGTGGACGGAGGTTCAGGACTGAACCTCATAAGCTTCAAAGCCTTCGTCAAGCTTCAGATCCAACCTTCGGACCTTCGCCCCTCCCGACCTTTCTCCGGAGTAGGTCCGGGGGCCATAACTCCACTCGGTGCCATTACTCTCCCGGTGACCTTTGGGACTCGGGAGAATTACAGCACTGAGAAGTTGGTCTTCGACGTGGCGCAAATCAACTTACCCTTCAATGTCATCTTGGGCAGGCCAACTTTGTACAAATTCATGGATGCTGCTCATTATGGCTACTTGGTGTTCAAGATGCCAACACCCTCAGGTGTTCTCTGGATCCGCGGAGATCGCACTGCCAGAGTTACTGCTCTGGAAGAACTTCACGTGCTTGCTACAGCGCAGGAGGAAGAATCCGGAAAGGAGCAAGCTCCGAAGCCCCCGAGCATTCGTTATTGAGGCTCAACTTCCGCACCTCGTGTGCAACCAAGCGGTGACACCGACATACCAGTCAAAGTCGTCCAAATTGGTTCCCACGCTGCTCAGACCACTCGGATATCGGGAGGTCTGAACGACAAATAGGAACTTGCGCTCATCACTTTCCTCCAGACTAATGTTGACCTGTTTGCCTGGCAACTGTCACAAATGTCTGGGATCCCTAGGGAAGTGATTGAGCACAATCAGAAGATTTATCCCAACGCTCGGCCTGTACATCAGAAGCCTCGGAAGCAATCAGTAGAGCGACAAAACTTCATATGTCAAGAAGTGAAGAAGTTGCTCGAAGCTGGATTCATCTGGGAAGTCTTTCACCCAAAATGGCTGGCAAACCCAGTCGTTGTACCTAAGGCCGGTGGGAAGCTTCAGATGTGTATCGACTACACTACATTGAATAAGGCATGTCCAAAGGATCCATTCCCACTACCTAGAATAGATCATATAGTGGATTCCACCTCCGGGTGTGAATTATTGTGTTTCCTAGATGCATATTCTGGATATCATCAAATCAGAATGTCTAGGGAAGATGAAGAGCATACTTCCTTCATCACAGTAGATGGATTATACTGTTACATTGCCACGCCATTCGGTCTCAAAAACGCTACTTCAACTAGGGGTGGGCGTTCGGTCTACCACGTAAATTTGGTTCGGTCATTTCGGTCTTCTTGAATTTCGGTTTTTGAAAATCACTACCCGAAATGTTATACAAATATTAGGTACCGGAAATTTTTGGGTACTTAAATTTCGGTTCGGTCTTCGGTCTTACCCGAAATACCCGAATTGTACATCATTCTTACCTCATGCTCTCAACAATCAATCTAAGTTCAATATCATTCGTAAATTTAACCTCGAAAGAAAATACATTATTAATTAATTAATGATGGATCATAAATAAATAGTTTAATCTAATGATTTCACATATCAAAACTCACAAATGAAATATTAAAGTTCATATTGTTTAGGATATATAGATCATAATTTAACTTGAGATTTTATTGTTCGGTTATTCAGTTATTTTGGGTACCCGAGAGTGATACCCGAATTCAAAATTAATATATCGGTTATTTAGATTTGATATCCGAATAGGTACCCGATACCCGATATTTTGGTCTTTTCGGTCTCGATCTCGGTCTCGGTTTTTTCGGTTCGGTTTTTTCGGTCCTGGTTTTTTTGCCCACCCCTAGCTTCAACGTTTGTGCGAGCTATGTACAAAACTTTTGGAGAGCTCATCAGAGATGTCGTGGAAGTGTATGTCGATGACATCGTCGTCAAGATCAAGAATAAGGAGTCATTCCTTGACACCTTGCAAGCTGTCTTCGACAAGTTGCCAATCACACACACAAAGCTGAACCCAGACAAGTGTGTCTTTGGGGTTAGCTCCGTAAAGCTTCTTGGATTCTGGGTGAACCACCTAGGAATAGAGGCGAATCCAGCGAAGGTTAAAGCTATTGAAGACATGCGGCCACCAGCCCGCATCAAGGATGTCCAGAAGCTGACTGGATGCCTAGCTGCCCTCAACTGGTTCGTCTCAAAACTGGCAGAACGGGCGCTACCCTTCTTCAAATTATTGAGGACCATTCCAATGGCCTGAAGAAGCAGAAAATGCTTTCCAAGAGCTAAAGCAGCTCCTCACCACTCTACCAACTTTGATAGCTCCGAATCCTGGTGAGTCACTTCTTCTTTACATTTCAGCAACTGACGAAGTTGTCAGCATGATCCTGGTTGCGGAAAGACCAGAACCATTCCTAGTTCAGGAATCCATACCCCTCCGGGGGGGGTCCGGAACTACCTAAAGGCGAGTCTGGGTCCCAACCTCAAGACCTGAATCCTCAAGGCAAGACGCCGGAGGATCAACCTCCTTCAAATGAAGGAGTTACTGTTGCTGAACAAGAAGATTCGGACCCCTCCAGAAGGTCCGGATCACTTCAGAAGAAGCTCCGGGTTCCTATAGTAAAAACTTGGAGGTCCCCAAAGAAGGTCTGGACCCCTACGGGAGGGTCCGAGTTGATGAAGAGGAAGCTCCGTCCCCTCCGGAAGGGTCCGGATAGTCCAACGCCCAGTGTACTTCATTAGTGAAGTACTTCATGACGCCAAGAATTGGTACTTAGAGGTGCATAAGCTGCTCTACGCAGTACTTATTGCCTCCAGGAAGCTTTGTCACTACTTCCAAGCTCATAAGATTTTAGTGGTAACCTCTTATCCACTACGTGCAATCTTGCATAACCCCAACTCTATTGGGAACACTGCAAAGTGGGCAGCGGAATTGGCCGAGTTCGATCTTAAATTCGCCCCAAGACAAGCGATCAAGAGTCAAGCATTGGAGGACTTCGTGGCGGAATGGACCCCCTCTCCATCAAATCCTGGGGGCCCCAGTGAGCAGAAGCCGAAACCCAAGGTTCCGGTCTTCACCGAGCCTCACTGGACTCTCTACTTCGACGGATCCGTGCAGAAGCAGGGGGCCGGAGCTGGAATCCTTCTCCTCGCTCCGACCGGGGAGAAGGTCAAGTACATGGTTCACCTTGACTTCAAGGCGACCAACAACATGGAGGAGTATGAAGCACTAATCTATGGGCTCAAGGTGGCACTATCATATGGTGTCAAGCAGCTGTTGGTAAAGGGTGATTCGCAGCTCATTATAAAACAAGACAAAGGTGAATGCTGCTGCAACAACCCTCAACTAGCTGCATATCTACTTGAAGTACAGAAGCTTCAGAAGGGTTCCGAAGTCCTAGATCTTTGCCATATTCAGCGCCTTAACAACGCTGAAGCTGACAAACTCTCGACGAAAGCTTCAACCAGAGCTCCGGTTCCTGACGGAACATTCATCCAGAGATTGTCAAGACCAACATCTCAGCCTACCGAACTGAGTGAAGGGGGCGAGACCAGCACCTCGAAGCTGGCAGTCCTGATGGCCCTATTACCATGGCGTCCATGAAGGGTCGTAGGTGCTGCAGGAAGCTCCGAGCAACCCAACACGCAAGACTCAGAAGCTCAAGTTAGCTCCAATGCATGGATCTCGAAGATCTGGAGCTATTTGAAAGACAACATCCTTCCTGAAGATAATGTATCTGCTGACACACTGGTAGAAGGTGATCTCTACCGGCGTGGTGCCAACAGCGTCCTAATGTGGTGCATTGCAAGGGAAGAAGGTCACGAGCTCCTTGCGGAAATCTATGGAGTCGACTGTGGGAACCACGCATCTTCCTGCACGTTGGTCAGTAAAGCCTTCCGGCATGGTTTTTATTGGCCTACAACACTCCAGGATGCAACCGAGCTAGTGAAGAAATGTGAAGCATGCCAGTTTCATGCGAAGCAAATTCACACACCAGCTCAACCCCTACAAATGATACCTCCTACATGGCCATTCGTTGTGTGGGGGATAGATATATTGGGACCTTTCCCAAGAGTCATCGGAGGTTAAAAGTTCCTGTATGTTGCCATCGACAAGTTCACCAAGTGGTCAGAAGCAACTCCAGTTGTAACAATAAACAAGCAATCAACTATCAATTTCTTGCAGTCCATAGTATGCAGATTTGGAGTCCCAAACAAGATCATAACTGACAACGGGACCCAATTCACAAGCTCTGCATTCCAAGGATATTGCGAAGACCTCGGCATCCAAGTCAGCTACGCTTTCGTAGCTCACCCGACAAGCAATGGCCAAGCCGAGAGAGCAAATGCAGAAATCCTAAAAGGACTCAAGACACGCACATATGTGCGCCTGAAAAAACATGGAGCCAACTGGATTGAAGAGCTTACACCCACCCTGTGGACCAACAGGACAACTCCAAACCGGTCAACTGGAGAGACACCCTTCTTCCTAGTGTACGGAGCTGAAGCAGTCCTTCCTTCGGAAATCACCTTGGGGTCACTCTGGGTCCGGGCCTTCGATGAAGCCACGCAGGACCAGCTCCGGCGTGAAGACCTTGACCTTGTTGAAGAGTGAAGGTGCCGAGCAGCTGTTCGAAATGCACGATACCGCCAAGTGCTCCGGTGCTATCACCAAAGGCATGTGCATAACCGACAGCTCGAGGAAGGCGATCTAGTGCTACGGAGAATACAAACTCGAGAAGGGTTAAACAAACTTTCCCCCAGCTGGGAAGGACCCTTTCGACTGATCAAAGTATCCCACCCCGGATGCGTTTACTTGGCAACCGAGGATGGGACACCGCTCCCTAATCCTTGGAACATTGAGCACCTCCGTAAGTTCTACGCTTAATATCACGGAGGTGAGTCTGTAATTACATGTGATGTATGTTATAGCATCATTGTACAGAGTCGGGTAGCTCCTCCAGGAGGACAGCCGGACCTTTCCCAGAAGGTCCGCAAAGTTCAGGCAACACTTGACACAGTCTCAGAACTAAAAGTGTAGCTAGTTACCTTGGGTCAAACAAGAAATGTAACACACTTAGCCTGGTTCCGTACCCTAAGAGTGTACTTGTTTCCACTGTACCCCGGACCTATAATGAAAGACATCATTATGTGAAAATAGACTCCACGTGCATTTATTTTGTACATGCTCATTCTTTTTTATTTTTTCTCTTTCTTGTCTATAACAAAGTTGTGCAATTCTCAAGAAACTTTAGCTCGAACAATTCATGTATAATTCAAGTTGCATTGTTAATTCTTTCGGGTCTTAACATTGTTGAATGACCTACTCGCTCGAACGCCAAGCCAATCTAGGTCCAGAGTGTGCTATCGACTTAGCCTGGTCCTGCACCCTAAGTACGCCACTCTACCTACACCCTGGCAGGCCTGAGTAAGGTGGGTCCAGAAAACGATCGAACCTCGAGAAGATAAACAAAAGCACTTGATTGTATATAGAATTGCGGTCGACCTGAAAATTTCTTTCAGAATAGTAAGCCACAAATGAGTTATAGATAAGAAATAGATTTTACTATTTTTCTTGACTTCAGTGCGCAGGAAAAAAATCTCACGATGATGGTGGACGATGTCGGAGCTATCAAAGCTTCGACATCCCCTAAGGTGGCCCGCTGTCGATGTTTTAAACATTGATAGTAGGTGTCGTCGGAGCTATCAAAGTTCCGACAAATCCAGGGAGCCAACCGTCAACGTGAAGAAAATATGATAGAAGGACACTCTAATGGGGTCTGTTGTCGATGCTCTATGTGTTGACAGTGGACGCTGCCGGAGCTACTAAGATCCGACAACCCCAGAGGAACAGCTGTCGACGTTCTACGTGTTGACAAAGGTTGTTGCCGGAGCTACTAAGCTTCGACAACCTCAGGAGGCCCTGCTATCGACGACTTCAGACTTATACCTTACAAGTTTGAAGCACGCAAGTCTTCAACAAAATGCTACATCCTTTTGGTACATGTTCGCAATCAAATTGTGAACATCTACCAAGGGGCCAAGTGAGACAAAGGTTGAAGACAAAAAATGAAATTGAAATTCATAAATTTCTTGGATTTCATTCATCTGAGGACAAGAGATTACAAAATTAGAGAAAAGAAGAGAAGATACAAGTGGGAGCTACAAGGAGAAAGTCCTAGATCCTACAGAAGAACGAGGCAACCTTCTAGGCAACCTCCAACACGCTGGCCTTGGCGGCATCTCCCTCTCCGTCGATGGGACCTTCAAGCACCGGATCTAGTGGGAAGTGAGGATCCTGACTTGTGTAGCACGTCAGCATGTACTCTGTGATGTTCTGCACAAGGAATTTTCCTTCAGTCTCCAACTAATCCGCGATGACATCGCCCATCTTGTTGAGTTTGTTGCGAGTCGAGTGCAACGCCTTCAGCGCATGGTCCAGCTCTGGCTACGGATCATCCGGACGCACAGGACTAAAGCCCAGCGGCGTCAGCGCGTCATTGGCTTTGCCCAAGAAGTCCCATACTTGTTGGGACTCCGCAACCCTTGAGCCTCGCACCTCTTCCAAGGACCTCTTGGTCGCCGCAAGCTCCGAACCCTCCCGGGTAAGGCGCTCGACCTCTTTGGCGTGCTGCTGAATCTTTTCAGCAACTTGCCATTCGAGTTTAGAAAGCTCCTCTTCCCGGACATGGATCTTGTTCCGGCGGTCGACTAGGTCTCTCTCCCAGCCCCGCACTTTCTTCTTCCTGGCAGGAACTTCATTCTCCCTCTTGGTGAGGTCCTGTCCCCACTGCCAGGCCTTCTTCTCCTTGCTCTCGTAGAGCTCCGCCAGCTTCTTGGCTCCGCGAGGCTCTTGTCACCCAGAGCCAGCCTCTGAGCAAGCTCCTCCTTCCTCTCTACGAGGTCATCTCGCAGCTCCAGGAGTTTTTGCTCTTCATCTTCAAGCTTTTTCTCCCGCTCTTCAAGAGCCTCCCGACGCTTGACGAGGCTGTCGTGGATCGCACTGAGCTTCTCCTGGCAATCATTCTCTGCTTCATTAGCAGCCACAGCCTATTCGTGGATGGCTCGAGACTGGTTGTCGAGGGATCGCACCATGCTTTTCCTCTCGTCCAGCAGCTGGCCCCAGTACTCCATCCGGGCCTTCTCCCTTTTGACCCACTCCTTGTCGTCAGCCTGCCTTGTTTGCGCAATATTGGTCTCGAATTGGAGCCGGTTGCGCCACCTCCTAAGGGTTTGACGCTCCTCCTCGAGGGCCTTGTTGTCGTGGTAAAAGGCCAGCTGAACCTGACGAAGGCTGGAGCAGGTGTTGTCAATGGATAACGACAAGGGGATTGGCTCCGGACCTGTCGGGGTCCTCTCTGCTGCCTCCACCGGGTTCTCCATAATAAAAATTGGGTCCCACTCAACAAGAGCTGTCCCCTGAGATTCCGAGGCACTAGGGCCGCCCTCCAGGATAGCCTCGGTCGCCGCCGAGGAAGGTCCTGCAACAGAAGTTCCTACCTCCGAAGTCGGCTTCGAAGGTCCCGCCGTCAGGTCATCAGCAATTGGTACCTCTGAAAAAGGATCGATCGCTTCGTCTGGGCACCCTGGCTCGGGCACGGGTACCTCCGGAACCACCACCTTCGGGGCAGGAGTTGAAGATTCGGTCGGAGCTGAGGCCACTTCCGGCTCCGGTGCTGGTGCCTCCTCCACTGCCGGTTCATGCGTCGGTGCTTCGACCTCCATCGGTTCTGGTGCCGGCACCTCCACGACAACCGGCTCAAGCGTCGAAACTTCATCAACCACCGGCTCCACCGCCGGGGCTTCAATAACATCCGGCTCTAAGGCCGGAACAGCAGCTATCTCCGGCTTTGAGGCCGAGTGTCCATCATCACAGCATCCAAAACCGGAGCTTCAATCTCCGGAGCTGGTGCCGCTGGTACGTGAATGTGGCCTAGAGGGGGGTGAATAGGCCTTTTTGATATTTGTCGAAACCTGCAACACTTAACAACCAGTTCAAAACCAGAGATATCGGACTAGTCCGGTAAAGTGCGGACTAGTCCGGTGTGTACGTACTAGGTTGATCAAGTTTGATTTATTAGGTTTGATTCTAGGGTGTAGCAGCGGAAATATACTTGTAGTTTATGTGTTGCAAGATTATATACCAGGGTAAATCACAATTCAATCTTAAGTTTGATATTTCAACGTAAAGTGAGCAAGATTAATTGAAACCCTAGATTGATATAATTCAAAGGGCGATGAACACTTAAAGCATCTAGGCCCCCATGAGGTATGGTTTCGGTGATTAATGACAACCATTGGATTTTACTAATGAATTTGTGGATGCAAGGTCTCCCATATCACTCAATCAAATGAAATCTATATGTCATTGGAGACTACTAAACAATCAATTTATGAGATCAATCAATGTTGTGAAGATAAGAAGTAAAATCTCTTATGTCAAAGTCATTCAACCATAATTGATGACACTTAATGCTTGACAACCATCAGAAGTACATTTCCAACAAATGCCTAAGAGGTCAATCGAGCAAAGTTCAAAAGAATCACTTAGAAACAACTCGAAGCAAACAAAATCAACTCACCAGATCAACCGATGTTTCCAGAGAACAACACATCGATCGAGTTGGTTTAGCAGAAGAAGAAGACCTCAGAACAAAGCACTCACCGAATCATCTGATGTAAAGGGCTAAGCTACATCGGTCCATCAGTATAGTTTGCAATATCCTTGGACTAAGTGTAGCACCGGATCCTCCGATGTACAGAAATATACACATCGGTCAATCACTCCGGTAAGCATAAAGTTTGAGCCAATTCTGGAGGTAGAGCCACCGGATCATCCGATGAGAAGACAAGTGCAACATCGGTCTAACAACGGTCATATCTGACACAATGACGTCAGCTAAAGTGAACTTGACCGATGATAACTAAAGGGAAGACATCGGATCATCCGATGTTCGTAGAAAAGTTCTGTCAGCCTACTTTTTCCAACGGCTATTTCGTGGAGGCTGGCTATAAATACCCCCTAAACATGTCAAATCGACAAGTCTTGATCACCAGACATTCTCAACACATCCACAAGCGTTCAAGACGAAGAGCCATCACTTCTACATCATTTCGACCACCTACACACCAAGAGATAGGCTAGAACTAGCTAGAGAGAGAGCTTGTGTGCCTCCATTCTGGGTGAGTGGAATCTCTAGGATAGTGAGAGCCTCAAGGGAGTGCTCATTGGTGTTTGTAACTGTGAGAGACTTCCGGAGCTTGCCAAGGCGTTTGTGGAAGCCCGGAGGGTCGAAGTTATACAAGGCTTGAGCTCCACCTTGCCGAGGTTGGCAAACGGAGAAGAATAGTGGAGATCCCTCATCTCGGTGACTTGGGTGTGGCTATACCCTTTGGTGGGTGCCACAATGTGGATGTAGGAAGATCTTGACGATCTTGCCAAACCACAGGATAAATCCTCGTGTCTCCTCGGGAGTTTGCATCCTCTTCCTCTCCCTTACATTTATGCATTTTATATACCGCGAAGTTGCTATTTACTTCAATGCATAGATCGTTTGCGTAGGGAATTGAGCTTTTAAGAATTAAGTTTTATTGCTTAGATTTTTGAAAATAAGCCCAATTCACCCCCCACCCCTCTTGGGCATTCGATCCTTACAATTGGTATCAGAGCAAGGTTGCTCATAGGATCATTCTAGCTTCACCGCTAGAGAGCTAAAATGGCCAAGGTTGGGGGTTCGGTTCCTATCTTCGAGGGCAAGAACTTTGCCTATTGGAAAGCATGCATGCGCGCTTATCTAGAGGCTATTGCTCCCGAAGTATGGGAAGCGACCCACGCGGGGTTTGGAGAACACAACTATGTTGGTGATCAAATTAAATGGGATGCTAAAGCTAGGAATGCAATCTATGAATGTATTAGTCAAGATGTGTTTGCTAGGATTGCTAACAAAGAAAAAGCTTGTGAAATTTGGGATTGCTTAATAGAGATTCATGAGGGTTCTTCTCGAGTCAAGGAACTTAAATATCACATGCTTAAAGGAAAATATGATGAATTTAAGATGCTACCTCATGAAAATGTCAATGAGATGTTCTCTCGCTTGAATGTACTTATTGAAGAAATTAATGCTCTTGACATTGCTTCTATTGGCAAGGGACTCATCAACCGCAAGATCCTCATGCTCCTTCCCAAGCCAAAGTACAACATCATCAACTCCATGCTTCAAAAGGAGTCTCTTGACCACATTGAATTTTCGGAGCTCATTGGAGAAATTCACGCTCATGAGATGAGTGTACTTGGAATGATGGAGCAATCATCTTCAAAAACAATTGCTCTAAAGGCCTCCATCAAGAGAACAAATTTCAACAAAAAGAAAGTGGTTGAGCCTAGTCCAAGGGAAGAAGACCAAGCATCAAGTGAAGATGACGATGATGAGCTTGCATCAATGATGAGAAAGTTCTCTCGCCTGAACTCCAAGATTGCCAAGAAGGGATACACATTTGATCCCAAAAAGAAAGCATTTCTACCTAAGAGAGATGACAACAAGACTTGCTACAATTGTGGTGATCAAGGTCATATCTCCTATGATTGTCCAAAACCGGACAAAAGAAGAGATAACCACAAGAGCAAGCATCGCAAGCTAGAAGATAGTGAAAATGATGAAGAAGAGGCCAAACCTAAACCAAGATCCTTTGGGAAGAAGAAGCATGACAAGGGCAAGAAGGCAAAGCTCTTCCCAAAGAAAAGAAATGGCCCACAAAAGGTGTTCATGTGTGAGGCAAATGAATGGGTCACCGACGAAGAATCAAGTGATGAAGAGAGTGAAGCGGAAGAAGAAAGTTTGGCCGACCTTGCCATTGCCAACAATGATGACTCACCTTTGCATCCACCTCCCATGTGCCTCATGGCTAAAGGTAACACCAAGGTATATGATGACTCTAGCGATGATGAGGTTTCCCCCGATGATTTAACTTCATTAATAAATGAATATCATGCTGTCATTAAGAGAGAAAAGAGTAAGGATAAAGCTCTTGAAGAAACTCGTGCTAGACTTGAGAGTGCTAACCTCGATTTGCTTGACAAGTATGAAAGCATACTCAAAGAGCATGACACGCTCAAATCCCATGTCAAGCAAATTGAGGAAGATAAGGCTAAAATCAAGCTAGATCATCATGAGCTTAACTTAGCACATCAAACACTCTTGGGAGAGGATGACAAGTTAATACAAGAACATCAAACACTTAACCTTGCTAATGAAGTGCTTGATCAAGAGTTGAAAAATATAAAGAAACAAACTCTTAATGATAAGATATCCATTACTTCTCATGCCACTAATGCTTTGTACAAGTCTTTGCCTTTGAAAGAAAATGCTAGGGAGAAGGACATGTTGGAAGAAATTGAGAGTCTCCGCACTAGTGTGGCTAGACTATCAAAAGGAGAAGTCAAGCACAAAGAAATCCTCTTCCAACAAGCAAAGGCTTTCAACAAAAGAGGACTTGGATCCTTCCTGGTGCCCAACAAAGGAAAGGTGCCCTCACCGGAGCTAAGAACAAGTTTCATCAAGGAAGTTGGCTCCTATTGCCAACATTGTGAGATCACCGGTCACCATACAAGGGAGTGTCCTCTTCCTAACCGACCTTCTCCAAAGTTCCCTATTAATTACAAATCTACTTTCAATGATCGTTATTATCTCTTAAGTAAAGTAGATGGCAAGGTGAAGGCTAGGTTCATTGGCAAAGACGTGAAGGACATGAAGGGGAAGCTCCCCAAGCAACTTTGGGTCCCAAAAACACTTGTATCACACATACAAGGACCTAAGTTGGCTTGGGTGCCTAAAGTCAAAAATTGAATTCATGTGTGTAAGTGAACTACAAAGCCGAAGGAAAGCATTGGGTACTCGATAGCGGGTGCACTCAACATATGACCGGCAATGATGGTATGTTCACCACCATAGAAAACCCCGGCAATCATGAACAAGTCACCTTTGGTGATAACTCTAAGGGAAAGGTAATTGGGTTAGGTAAACTTGCTATTTCAAATGAATTATCTATTTCTAATGTTTTGTACGTTAAGTCACTTAGTTTTAATTTACTTTCTATTGCACAATTATGTGATCTTGGACTAACGTGCACTTTTAGCAAAAATGATGTTGTTGTGAGTAGTGAAACAAGCAAAGAACTAGTCTTCAAAGGATTTCGGCATGGACATCTCTACCTAGTAGACTTCTCCAACAAGAATGCTAGCTTGACCACTTGTCTCTTCACTAAGACAAGCTTGGATTGGCTATGGCATCGACGCATAGCGCACATAGGGATGAGCAAGCTGTAAGGATCGAAATGCCCAAGAGGGGGGGGGGGGTGAATTGGGCTTTCTTTCAATTTTTAAAGCAATTAAGATTAACGACCTCAAGCCCAATTCCCTATGCGATTAAACTATGCAATCAATGTAAATTAAAGTTGCGGAATGAAGATTGCATAAGTGTAAAAAGGGAGAGGGATGCAAACGCTCAAGGGACACGGGGTTTATCCCGTGGTTCGGTAAGATCACAAGGATCTACCTACATCCACGTTGTGGCACCCACCGAAGGGTTTTGCCACTCCCAAGTCACCGAGACAAGGGGATTCTTCACTATTCTTCTCCGTTCGCCAACCTCGGCAAGGTGGAGCTCAAGCCTTGTACACTTTGGAATCCTCCGGGCTTCCATAATCTTCTTGGCAAGATCCGGAAGTTGCACACACCAAGGGACACTCCCTTAGGGCTCTCACTACACTAGAGACTCCAATCACCAAGAATGGAGGCACCCAAGCACTATCTCTAGCTAGTTCTAGCCTATCTCTTGGTGTACAAATGATGAGCAAATGATGTGAAAGTGGTAGCTCTATTGCTTGAATGCTCTAGGATGTGTAGAGTATGTCTGGGCTTCAAGTCTTGTCGATTTGACAGGTTGAAGGGGTATAAATAGCCAGCCTCCACGAGATAGCCGTTGGAAAAGTAGGCTGACATCACTTCTCTGCGAACACCGGATGATCCGATGTCTCCCCTTCAGTTAACATCGGTCAAAGCCAAAATAGCTGATGTCACTGTGTCAGATATGACCGTTGTTAGACCGATGTTGATCTGTCTTCTCATCGGATGATCCGGTGGCTCTTCCTCTAGAATTTTGCTTCATCTTGAAGCTCACTGGAGTGATCGACCGATGTGTGTAAGTCTGCACATCAGATGATCTGGTGCTTCACTTGGTCCAACAGTGTTGCAATCTGTGATAATGGACCGATGTCACTGAGCCACCCACATCGGATGATCCGGTGAGTTCTTTGCTCTGAGGTCTTCTTCTTCTGTTGACACAACTCGACCGATGCAGTCAACTCCAAGACCATCGGATGATCCGGTGTGTTCAACTTGTTGACTTCGAGTTGTTTTGAGTTGTTCTTTTGGAATTTTGAACTTGTGACCTCTTTGACACTTGTTTGAAATGTTGTTTTGATTGTCTTCAAGCATTGAGTGATATCAAGTTAGAGCTTTCACTTCTTGTCTTCATATGATTTGATTTGATCTCATTCGTTGATTTTATATGGGTCTCCAATGTAATTTTGATTTCATTTGATTGAGTGTTATTGAGACCTTGCATTCACAAATTCATTAGTAATATTGAATGGTTGTCATTAATCACCGAAATCGTACCTCATGGGGCCTAGATGCTTTCAATCTCCCCCTTTTTGGTGATTGATGACAACACAATAATTTAAAGCGCAATAATAATGAATTTGATGATAATACTCAAGTATATATGCAATGAATACAGCATAGGACACATTAAGCTTGTAAAACGCAAAAGAAATTTGTGGTGCGAAAAGCTCAATTGATTAAAAACATAAGCAAATGAGACAAGTGAAAGAGTGCTTAATTAAAATTACAAAAGAGTACTCAAGCACGAATACAAAGGATAAGCACACACTCCCCCTTCACTCCCCCTGAGACTACCACTCCCCCTGACTCTTCTACATCTTCTCCCCCTTTGGCATCAAGACACCAAAAAGGGATCAGAACGCCTACAGACCCTGAGAGCTGGGCGCGAGGACGAACTGGGCACCGTCGCAGTCGTCGGAGCTAGAGTCGCCGGTCGTAGGAGCTGCCGGAGCGGCGGGAGCTGGAGGGTCCGCTGCCGGTGCTGGAGGAGAGGAAGCAGGTACTGGAGGTGCCGGTGGAGCTGGAGGAAGTGGAGCGCTCACCACGGACGCCGGCGTCTGCTGGAACAAGATCGTCGCCGGCAGTGGTGAGTGAATCGGTGCGCTGGATGCCAGAAGTGGTGACATACTGATTGAATGGATAGGAGTAGTAGGCACCTGAGCAACACCTGGAGCCAGTCCCAGTCCAGGCTGCTGTGGAGGAAGGGCGATCCCGGTCTGAGTGTAAAGGTTGGTGATCAACCCTAGGATCCCCATCATGGCCTGCTGGGTCTGCTGCTGCTGGTCGAGGGTACGGCGGTGCATCTGATCTACCAGGTTGGTGAACCGGTCCGTATCCTCTCGCCTCTGATGGGCGATCTCCAGCTGGAGCTCCTGCTGTTGCCGCTGCAGCTGTGCCAGGTGAGCAGCCTGCTCTGCCCTGGCCTGCTCAGCAGCGAGCCTGTCCTGGCGCTGCTGCTCGATCATCTGCTGGAGAAGAGATGACAGCTCTGACGGCTGTGACACCTGCGCCTCGGACACAGGAGGTGGTGTCGGTGGCGGAGCAGCTGATCCTCCTGCCTCGGCGTCGTGCTGCCTCGGTGAGGGTGGAGGCGGAGGGAAGTACTCCTCGACACTCTCGTCTGTGTCGCTCTCGGACCAGACGTGCTGCAAGTCCTCCCCCTGAGCCTCAGCCTCAGCAAGCCTCTCGTCCTCCCGCTCTAGGTCGGACCAGTCTTCCTCTGACAGACGGGCCCGGACCTGGCGCTCAACTGGACGACCAAGGCGACGGTCTCCAGGAGCAGAGGCACGATAGTGACCAAAGCGAGTCACACTCTCGTCAGCAAGCCGGGCCTGTGCTGCATGTCCCTCATGCACCATCATAGAGCAAATGTAACTGATCCAGTGCCCGTAGACCATCTGCCTCATCATGCCAATCCCATCCGTGATTACGTCTTCCATCTCGCATAGGAGTATGTCCACGATATCGAAATCCATCCCGTTCATTATGTAGAACAGGAGGGTCTGCTGCAGACTCGTGAACCCCTCCAAGTAACCTGACCTCGGCAGGAGCGTGCGGCGCAAGGCGAGGTGCACAATGCGCGCAGCTGGGGTCAGGAGAGCTGGAACTCTCGGCTGGTCCGGAGAGAACGAGGGGCCAAACAGAGAGCGGATCTCGTCAAGCTGTGGTGCTACCCCTCCAGTAAGTGGCCTCCTCGGTGGATCTGCCTGCCCATAGACCTTCTCGTGCACGCAGGTGTCGTGCAGGTCCAAACCAAGAATATGCCCCAAAGTCTGCCTCGAGAGGTGGTAGCGCTGACCATTGAACATGAAGGCAATCGACCTCCTGCCCTCTGAGATGTACAGGGTCGCGTAGAAGACACGGACCCACTCTTCCACATAAGCACTTCTCTCATAAGCCAGCAGCTGCACCAGACCTCTGTATCTCTCAAAGAAAGGACGGACCTCAGTCTCCGCTGCCACTGCAAGCTGCCCCCAGTCCAGGTAGTTGTGCTGAAAAAGCTTGTGCCCCCGATGCCTGTAGGTCTCATAGAGAGACGCCTGGGTGACAGTCCAGAAGCGACTGTCCACAAGAGTCTCTCGGGGCTGTGGGAACCACTCCTCAAGCAGCACGTTCCAACGAAGCTTGCGTAGCTGCTTGGCCTTCATCTTCCTGTAGTCCATCAACCGGACTCCCTCACCGACACGGACGGCCGTGTCCATCTCGTAGATGGCCCTCTCGGCCTCCCTGTCCTCACGACGGTCGGCAGCCATCGGTCTCGGACGAGGAGCAGCCTCGGTGTGACCCCCACGCGTCCGGGCTGAGCGCCGGCGGACGAGAGGCTCAACTGGCTCCTCTTCGGCGTCGGAGTCGTCGATCACGGGAGGCTGCCTCGGACGGGCCTCGCGAATCCTCAGGGAACCCCCTCGGCCACCCTCACGCTCCTCGGCGGCGCGAGCGGCCATAAAGGCCTTCTTCTCATCCTTCGACAGTTTGCGCTTCTTCGCGGCGGGCTCCGCGATTGCCTTGCCCTTTCCTTTGCGATCGCGACCCATCTTGATGCAATGGAGAGGTAGGGTTAGCGACGATGAAAACGAACGACGAGAGAAACAGCGAGGGACGTCGCACGGCACGGAGCACACCTTAGCGACGATGGAGCTCGTGAAAACCTAGCGACGGGGAGGTGACCGGAGATGGCGGCGTCGCGGGGTGGAGGCGCTGCGATGGAGGGAAGAGTGGTGGCGGTGCTTGGATGCGGTGGAGAGGTGCGTGGAGGCGGCGGTGCGACGAACGGCGCGAGGGTGGAGGCGGCGGCGCGGCGCTTGGGCGCGGGTGGAGCACGGCGGCGTGGCGCTTGGAGGTGAGGCGGCGCGGGTGGAGCACGGCAAGCGGGGGCGGCGCTGTGGGCGGCGGCGGCCGGAGACGGCGGCGGCGGCGCCTAGGGCGGCGGCGGCGGCGGCTGGGTGCGAGGGAGAGGCGGCGCGCGGTGGTCGACGGACGGAGGAAGAGGCGGCGGCGCGCGGGCGAGTGAGAGGTCGGGGAGTGAGAAACACGGCAGCGCGCGGGTTTAAATAGTGGACCCCAAACCCTAGCCGAAATTTTAACACCGGATGGACCGATGCTAGGTGAAACGAACATCGGTCGAATGCCACAGTAAGGATATTCAAAAATTGCTGTTGACATCGGATGGACCGACGTTTAGGGTTTGGGTCATCGGTCGAATGGCACAGTAAGGGTGTTCAAAAGAGGAATGTTGACACCGGATGATCCGACGTAGGAGGAAGTAAACATCGGTTGAATTGACCACAGCTCCAGAAGAGTGAACATCGGATGGACCGATGTCTTTCGGAATGAACGCGTCGGATCATTTGAAATTCAGACAGGATTGGGCTTTGAAGATTGAACACCTATTGGACCGATGAGGGATTGACAAAGGCATCGGATAATCCGATGACAACAGAACGAAAACATCCCATATATGTCCTTTGACCAAACAAACAATCAAAGAGAAACACATGTCTTAGGACTTTTTGGGCAACCCCTTACCCCTCAAAAAGCTAATATGCCAATAGCTTGGCTAGGCCTTAATGCAAATGGAACACCAAGAGAAATGTAGGAAAATATCCAAAAAAAAAAAATTGTAAGGCCCATGCTTTGTGAGGTAGAGTATGAAGACTTCTATCTCTTTGAAGCATGTTCCTCTAGGCATTAACGTACCTAACATTTTGTTCTTTCCACCTTATATGAGTTGAGATATTGCATTTCAAACAAGTCTCCTTCTCATGAGGTGGGTTCCCCTTTGTGACAATCTACCGTATGCAATGCCAAACAAATTATAGTGCAAGAGATTAAATGAGTGCAAGTTTATATGACAGGGATCATGCAAGACATAAAATAAATCTATCTTACCAAGTTTGAACCTTCCAAAGGCTTCCTCAGGGAAAACTACTTCTAGCTTGCCCCTATCCTTTGGGAGTTAGACAAGACTTATATGATATGCATCCTTACATGAACATGGCAACTTACATGACGTTAGATGCATCTAGCACATTTAATTCATTTCTAAGTCTAGAAAAGGTTTTCTCATCAAGTGGTTTAGTGAAAATATCCGCCAATTGTTCTTCGGATCTAACACCTTGCAAAGAGATGTCTCCTTTAGCCTCATGATCACGCAAGAAGTGATGGCGAATATCAATGTGCTTAGTGCGGGAGTGTTGAACGGGGTTTCTAGCTATCTTAACCGCACTTGCATTGTCACAAAGGAGAGGCACACAATCATACAAGCATCCATTTGACATGATATGGGGCCTAGATGCGGAAAGATATAGAAATGAACCAAATATGGAATGGTAATTTGATTTGACAATTCGATTACCGTCCATATCCGCGTCGAGCTCCCATTCTCAAGTTTCTTCAAGAGGTCCTTGGTAGATTTTTCTTGATGGTGGAGGTCCCCTCTTGAAGTTGCATCGTGGCCGGTCACGTGTTCTTGATTTTTGGCACCCAAGCTAACTTAGGTCCTTGTATGTGTGATACAAGTGCTTTTGGGACCCAAAGTTGCTTGGGGAGCTTCCCCTTCATGCCCTTAATGTTTTTGCCGATGAACCTTGCCTTCACCTTGCCAACTACTTTACTCAATAGATAGTAGTGATTATCAAAGGTAGATGTGTAGTTAGTAGGCAATTTTGGAGAAGGTCGGTTAGGAAGAGGACACTCCCTTGTATGATGACCGGTAACCTCGCAATGTTGGCAATAGGAACCAACTTCCTTGATGAAGCTTGTTTTGAGCTCCGGCGAGGGTACCTTTCCTTTGTTAGGCACCGGGAAGGATCCAAGTCCTCTCTTGTTGAAGGCCTTTGCTTGTTGGAAGAGGATCTCCTTGTGCTTGACTTCTCCTTTTGATAGCCTTGCCACACTAGTGCGGAGACTCTCAATCTCTTCCATCAAGTCCTTCTCCCTAGCATTTTCTTTCATGGGCAAAGAATTGTGCAAAAGGTTAGTAGCATGAGACGTAATCTCATTATTAAGGGTTTCTTTCTTCATAGTTTTTAATTCTTGATCAAGAACTTCATGAGCAAGGCTAAGTACTTGATGTTCTTGTTTTAACTTGTTGTGCTCTTCCAAGAGTGTTTGGTGTGCTAAGTTAAGCTCATGATGATCAAGCTTGATTTGAGTCTTTTCTTCCTCAACTTGCTTGACGTGAGATTTGAGCGTGTCATGCTCCTTAAGTTTGCTTTCATACTTGTCAAGCAAATTGAGGTTAGTATTCTCAAGTTTAGCATGAGCTTGTTCAAGAGCCTTGACTTTGTTCTTTTCCCTTTTAATGATGGTGTGGTATTCATTTATCAATGAAGTTAATTCATTGGGGGAAAGCTCATCATCACTAGAGTCGTCACATACCTCAATGTTACCTTTTGCCATGAGGCACATGGGAGGTGGACGAAGAGGTGAGTTATCCTTGTTGACGACGGCAAGCCCCGCCAAGTTTTCTTCATCTTCACTCTCTTCGTCGCTTGACTCTTCATCCGTGATCCACTCATTTGCCTCGCACATGAAGACTTTTTGAGGCCCTCTTCTTTTCTTTGGAAAGAGCTTGGTCTTCTTGCCTTTGTCAAATTTCTTCTTTCCAAAGGAGCGCTTGGGCTTGACCTCTTCTTCATCTTCATCACTTTCTTCTTGCTTTTGATGCTTTCCCTTGTGGTTGTCCTTCCTCTTGTCCGGTCTTGGACAATCATATGATATGTGGCCTTGATCGCCACAATTATAGCATGTCTTGTTTTCATCTTTTCTTGGGAGGAAGGCTCTCTTGTTGGGATCAAAAGTATATCCCTTTTTGGCAATCTTGGAATTCAAGCGAGAGAATTTCCTCATCATTGATGCAAGCTCATCATCATCATCTTCACTTGATGTTTGCTCTTCTTTGCTTGAACTAGGTTTGATCATTTTCTTGAAATTTGTTTTCTTGAAGGCCTTGAGAGCAATTGTCCTTGTAGAAGATGAATCCTCCATCATTCCAAGTACACTCATCTCATGAGCGTGAATCTCCCCAATTAGCTCCGAAACTTCAATGTGATCAAGTGATTCTTTTTGGAGCATTGAGTTGATGATGTTATACTTTGGCTTGGGAAGGAGCATGAGGATCTTTCGGTTGATAAGTCCCTTGCCAAGAGAAGCAATATCAAGAGCATTTATTTCCTCAATGAGAACATTTAAGCGAGAAAACATTTCATTTACATTTTCATGAGGAAACATTTTAAATTCATCATATTTAGATTTAAGCAAGTGATATTTAAGTTCTTTAACACGAGATGAGCCCTCATGAATTTCAATTAAACATGCCCAAATTTCACAAGCTTTCTCTTTACTAGCAATTCTAGCAAAAACGTCTTGACTTATGCATTCATAGATGGCATTTCTAGCCTTAGCATCCCATTTTAGTTGATCACCAACATAATTGAGATCTCCAAATCCCGCATGGGTCGCTTCCCAAACTTCGGGAGCAATAGCCTCTAGGTAGGCACGCATGCGTGCTTTCCAATAGGCAAAGTTCTTGCCCTCGAAGATAGGAACCGAACCCCCATTCTTGGCCATTTAAGCTCTCTAGCGGTGAAGCTAGAATGATCCAATGAGAAACAAGGCTCTGATACCAATTGTAAGGATCGAAATGCCCAAGAGGGGGGGTGAATTGGGCTTTCTTTCAATTTTTAAAGCAATTAAGATTAACGACCTCAAGCCCAATTCCCTATGCGATTAAACTATGCAATCAATGTAAATTAAAGTTGCGGAATGAAGATTGCATAAGTGTAAAAAGGGAGAGGGATGCAAACGCTCAAGGGACACGGGGTTTATCCCGTGGTTCGGTAAGATCACAAGGATCTACCTACATCCACGTTGTGGCACCCACTGAAGGGTTTTGCCACTCCCAAGTCATCGAGACAAGGGGATTCTTCACTATTCTTCTCCGTTCGCCAACCTCGGCAAGGTGGAGCTCAAGCCTTGTACACTTTGGAATCCTCCGGGCTTCCACAATCTTCTTGGCAAGCTCCGGAAGTTGCACACACCAAGGGACACTCCCTTAGGGCTCTCACTACACTAGAGACTCCAATCACCAAGAATGGAGGCACCCAAGCACTATCTCTAGCTAGTTCTAGCCTATCTCTTGGTGTACAAATGATGAGCAAATGATGTGAAAGTGGTAGCTCTATTGCTTGAATGCTCTAGGATGTGTAGAGTATGTCTGGGCTTCAAGTCTTGTCGATTTGACAGGTTGAAGGGGTATAAATAGCCAGCCTCCACGAGATAGCCGTTGGAAAAGTAGGCTGACATCACTTCTCTGCGAACACCGGATGATCTGATGTCTCCCCTTCAGTTAACATCGGTCAAAGCCAAAATAGCTGATGTCACTGTGTCAGATATGACCGTTGTTAGACCGATGTTGATCTGTCTTCTCATCGGATGATCCGGTGGCTCTTCCTCCAGAATTTTGCTTCATCTTGAAGCTCACTGGAGTGATCGACCGATGTGTGTAAGTCTGCACATCGGATGATCTGGTGCTTCACTTGGTCCAACAGTGTTGCAATCTGTGATAATGGACCGATGTCACTGAGCCACCCACATCGGATGATCCGGTGAGTTCTTTGCTCTGAGGTCTTCTTCTTCTGTTGACACAACTCGACCGATGCAGTCAACTCCAAGACCATCGGATGATCCGGTGTGTTCAACTTGTTGACTTCGAGTTGTTTTGAGTTGTTCTTTTGGAATTTTGAACTTGTGACCTCTTTGACACTTGTTTGAAATGTTGTTTTGATTGTCTTCAAGCATTGAGTGATATCAAGTTAGAGCTTTCACTTCTTGTCTTCATATGATTTGATTTGATCTCATTCGTTGATTTTATATGGGTCTCCAATGTAATTTTGATTTCATTTGATTGAGTGTTATTGAGACCTTGCATTCACAAATTCATTAGTAATATCGAATGGTTGTCATTAATCACCGAAACCGTACCTCATGGGGCCTAGATGCTTTCACAAGCTCAAGAAGTCATTCAAGCTTGGGATGGTGACCGGCGTGAAGGATGTTACATTTGAGAAGAACAAGCTTTGTAGCGCTTGTCAAGCCGGGAAGCAAGTTGCTTCACACCACCCAATGAAGACAATGGTGTCAACCTTCAAGCCACTTTAACTACTCCACATGGACCTCTTCGGACCGTCCACATATCAAAGCCTTGGCGGTAACCTCTATTGTCTTGTTATAGTTTATGACTACTCTCGCTATGCTTGGACTTTATTTCCAGGTGACAAGAGTGAAACTCCAGAAGTGTTCAAGACCTTCGCCAACCGCGCTCAAAGGGAAAATTTCAACTTCCCATCATCAAGGTACAGAGTGACAACGGCACCGAATTCAAAAACTACAACATTGGGGAGTGATGTGACCGTGAAGGTGTGAAGCATGAATTTTCGGCCACGTACACCCCTCAATAAAACGGTGTCATTGAAAGGAAGAACAAGACTCTCATCACTCTTGCACGAGCAATGCTTGATGACTACGGCACGTCGGAGAAGTTTTGGGCCAAAGCAATCAACACGGCGTGTCATGCCGCAAATAGGGTCTATCTACATCGACTACTTCAAAAGACCCCGTACGAGCTTCTCATTGGGAGAAAGCACAACATCTCCTACTTTCGAGTCTTTGGGTGCAAGTGCTACATCTATCGCAAGAAAAGGCTCGGTAAGTTTGAAAGAAGATGTGATGTTGGTATATTTCTTGGTTATGCATCAAACTCAAAAGCATATCGAGTATTCAACCAAACCTCCGGTTTAGTTGAGGAAAGATGTGATGTTGAGTTTGATGAAACTAATGGCTCCCAAGAGGAGAGTTTTGGTCATGATGAAATAGATGATGAGCCTCTACGAGAAGCCATGAATAACATGACCATTGGAGACGTCAAGCCTAAAGTTGAGGAGAGCCATGATCAAGGGGGAGCTTCAAGTTCCAACATCAACACCTCCATGGCGCCTCAAGTTGACGAAGAAGAGAAGGATGATCCATTGCCAACTCAAGACTCACAAGCCACACAACATCAATAAGAAGAAGAAGTCCATGATCAAGTCCAACCACAAGAGGAGCAACACGCATCACCATCGCCAAGTGCTTCACAACCACTTATGAGGCATGGACGCATCTCCAAGGCGCATCCGATGGACCAAATCAGTGGAAGTCCGTCAAGGGGTGTAAGTACACGTTCTCGCCATTTCACTTCATTTTGTGAGCACTACTCGTTTGTTTCATGTGTAGAACCCACTCACATTGAGGAAGCACTCGAAGACCCAAATTGGGTGATGGTCGTGCAAGAAGAACTCAACAACTTCATCTGCAATGAAGTTTGGGTGTTGGAGGAGCGACCCAAGGACAAAAACGTCATCGGAACAAAGTGGGTGTACCGCAAGAAACAAGACGAGAACGGCGTTGTGGTCCGCAACAAGGCAATACTTGTGGCCAAAGGGTTCTCGCAAGTTGAAGGACTAGACTTTGGGGAGACATTTGCTCCGGTTGCCCGGCTAGAAGCCATCCGTATACTTCTTGCCTTTGCATCACATCATAATATTAGACTTTATCAAATGGATGTGAAAAGTGCCTTGCTTAATGGTTACATTAACGAGCTTGTTTATGTTGAACAACCTCCCGGGTTTGAAGATCCGAGGAATCCTAATCATGTGTATAGGTTGCACAAGGCGCTCTACGGGCTCAAGCAAGCACCTAGGGCATGGTATGAACGACTACGGGATTTCCTTATCATGCAAGGATTCAAGATCAGGAGGGTGGACACTACACTCTTCACCAAAGACATCAACGGAGATTTGTTTATTTGTCAAATTTATGTTGATGATATTATTTTTGGTTCAACTAACGAAGCTCTTAGCTATGAGTTTGGCAAGATGATTTCTAGGGAATTCGAGATGTCAATAATTGGAGAGCTCAACTTCTTCCTTGGATTCCAAATCAAGCAACTTCAAGAGGGGACCTTCGTCTATCAAGAGAAGTACACCAAGAACCTCTTGAAGAAATTTGAGAAGGGAGATTGTAGCTCAAGAAGCACTCCAAGGGCAACGAATTGTCATCTCGACGCGGATAAGGATGGTAAACCTATTGATCAATCCAACTACTGTTCTACGATTGTTCATTGCTTTATCTTACCGCATCTAGGCCCGATATCATGTTGTGCCCAAATTCTTTATATGAAGCAAACCCTTTTGGACTTTGGTGTTAAACTTGGTTGTGTGCCTCTCCTTTGTGACAATGAAAGTGCGGTTATGATAGCTAAAAACCCCATTCAACACTCCCGCACTAAGCATATTGATATTCGCCATCATTTCTTGAGTGACCATGAAGCTAAGGGAGACATCTCATTGCGAGGTGTTAGGTCTGAAGAACAATTGGCAGATATCTTCACTAAATCACTTGATGAGAAAACTTTTTCTAGGCTAAGAAGTGAGTTAAATGTGCTAGATGCAATGAACGTCATTTAAGAATGCATATCATATAGGTCTTGCCTAACTCTCAAAGGACAGGGGTGAGCAAGGGTTAGCTTGGGATGGAGGTTCTTTTGGGTTTACCCAAGGCTTGGAAAGTGGCTCTCCCTGAAGAAGCCTTTGAAAGGTTCAAATTTGGCAAGATAGATTTACTTTATGTCTTGCATGATACTTGCCATATAGACTTGCACTCATATTTAAATTTCTTGCATTATAAAATGTTTGGCATTGCATACGGTAGATTGTCACAAAGGGGAACCCACCTCATGAGAAAGAGACTTGTTTGAAATGTAATATCTCAACTCATATGAGGTGGAAAGAACAAAATGTTAGGTGCATTAATGCCTAGAGGAACATGCTTTAAAGAGATAGAAGTCTTCATACTCTAGCTCACAAAGCATGGGCCTTACATTTTATTTGGATAATTTTCTTCCTATTTTCTCGATGTTCCATTTGCTTTAAGGCTTAGCCAAGTTATTGGCATATTAGCTTCTTGAGGGGTGAGGGGTTGCCCAAAAAGTCCTAAGACATGTGTTTCTCATTGCTTGTTTGTTTGGTCAAAGGACATATATGGGATGTTGCTGTTTTGTAGTCATCGGATTATCCGATGCTTAGGCCAGACCATCATCGGATCAGTTGGTGTTCAAAGACCAAGAGCCAGTTCAGTCAGTTTCGCAAATCAACCGATGAGTTCATTCTGAAAAACATCGGTCGATCCGATGTTCACATTTCTGGAACTGTGCTGAAATCCGCCGATGCTATTCCCTTCAACATCGGTCCATCCGGTGTCAACGGTACCTTTTTGAATACCCTTACTGTGCCATTCGATCGATGCCTCTACCTTTCAACATCGGTCCATCCGGTGTTAAATTTTCGGCTAGGGTTTGGGACCCGCTTTTTAAACGGCTCTTCACCTCCCATCTTCTCTCTCCCCGATCCCGACTCACCCGCGACTTCACCACCGCCGCCGCTCCTCTCGCCCTGTGCCGCCGCCGCCCTCCGGCCGTCGCTGCCGCCCTCCGGCCGCCACCGCACCACAGCAGCGCCGCCGCCATCCAAAGCAGCCGCACCGCCGCCGCCGCTTCCATCACCGCAGCCGCCGCCACTCGCCTCCACCGCAGCCGCCACCGCCGCTCCACCCAAGCGCCGCCGACCGCCGCTCGTGCACCACCGCCGCCCAGCCACACCACCACCACCCTCTGCATCGTTGGTACCTCCAACGGTCGCCGACGCTAGGGTTTCCGGCTGCGTCAATCTTCGTGTCGCAGTTCCGTGCATTTGACGTCGTCGCGCCTCATTGCAATGGCTCGCGACAAGAAGAACAAGGGCAAGGCCATTGCGGAGCCGGCCGCAAACAAGCAGAAGCTCTCGAAGGAGGAGAAGAAGGCGTTGATGGCCGCTCGCGCCACCGAGGAGCGAGAGCGTGGCCGAGGAGGTTCACTGAGGATCCGCAAGGCTCGTCCGAGGCAGCCTCCCGTGATCGGTGAGTCCAAGGCGGAAGAAGAGCCGGAAGTGCCACTCGTTCGCCGGCGATCAGCCAGGACCCGTGGGGGTCTTCCCGCAGTAGCACCACGTCCGAGACCGACTGCTGCCGATTGTCGTGAGGACAGGGAGGCCCAGAGAGCCATCTACGAGATGGATACCACCGTCCACGTTGGTGAAGGTGTCCGGTTGACTGATTACCAGAAGATGAAGGCCAAGCAGCTAAGAAGACTCAGATGGAGTGTTCTGCTTGAGGAGTGGTACCCGCAGCCCAAAGAGGCTCTTGTGGACAGTCGTTTCTGGACCATGACACAGGCATCTCTATACGAGACCTATAGATGCCGAGGCCACAAGCTATTCCAGCATAACTTTCTGGACTAGGATCAGCTCGCCCTGGCTGCAGAGACAGAGATTCGCCCATACTTTGAGAGGTACAGAGGGCTGGTGGAGCTGATATCCTATGACAGGAGTGCATATGTGGAGCATTGGGTCCGCGTATTCTACGCTACCCTATATGTCTCCGAGGGCCGCAGATTGATAGACTTCATGTTCATGGGCCAGTACTATCACTTGACGAGGCAGACTGTGGCACAGCTGCTAGGAGTGGACCTGCATGACACTTGCGTGCATGAGAGAGTATATGGACAGGCAGACCCGCCGAGGAGGCCGCTCACTGGAGGAGTGGCACCACCACTGGAGGAGATCTGCTCTTTGTTTGGACCGTCCTTCTCTCCAGACCAGCCGAGGGTACCGGCACTACTGACTCCTGCTGCGCGCACAGTGCACCTTACCTTGCACCACACACTCTTGCCGAGGTCCGGGTACCTAGAGGGGTTCACCAGTCTGCAGCAGACCCTCCTGTTATACATCATGAACGGGATGGAGTTCGATATAGTGGACATCCTCATATGCGAGATGGAGGACGTGATCACCGATGGAGTGGGCATGATGAGGCAGCTTGTGTTTGGACATTGGATCAGCTACCTACTCTCCATGATGGTTCCTGAGGAGTCCGTCGTGCGTGACCGTCTCACTGACGAGAGCGTCACACGATTCACCCACTACCGAGCTCCACCGTCCAATCAAGCGTCAGGTTCGTGCTCGTCTATCCGAGGAGGACTGGTCGGATCTGGAGAAGGAGGATGAGAGGCTGGCAAAGGCAGAAGCTCAGGGTGAGGACCTGCAGCATATATGGTCCGAGAGCGACACAGATGACAGTGTCGAGGAGTACTTCCCACCTCCTCCCTCACCCAGGCAGCACGACGCGGAGGCTGGAGGCTCTACAGTGCCACCCCCTACTCCACCTCCCGTCACAGAGGCACAGGTCTCTCAGCCGTCTGAGCTCACTTCACTCCTGCGGCAGATGGTTGAGCAGCAGCGCTTGGACCGACTTGCAGCTGAGCAGGCCCGAGCGGAGCAGGCAATACGTCTTCTGGAGCTCCAGCAGCAGCAGGAGGAGATGCAGCGCCAGATCACCCGTGAGAGGCGAGAGGACACTGACCGGCTGACTGGGTTGATCGACCAGATGCACCAGCGCTCCCTCGACCAGCAGACGCAGACGCAGCAGGCGATGATGGGCATCCTGGGGTTGATCACCAACCTCTACACCCAGGCCGGGATTGCCCTGCCGTCGCAGCTGCCAGGCGTCGTTCCACCACCACCCGTCCTTGCTCTAGCTGCAGCTCCGGTGCCGACCACGCCGATCCCTTCGATCAGCATGTCTCCATTGCTGGCTCCTGGCGCACCGATTCACTCTCCACTGCCGGCTACGACGTTGTTTCAGCAGACGCCGGCATCTGTCGTCAGTGCCCCCTTGCCAGCAGCTACTACTCAACAGGCACCGAAGACGGCTCCTATGGCTCCGACAGCTCCTTCCACCTCTACTCCAGGCAGCAGCTCCGACGACAGCACCCCCGACGGAGACCAGTTCGTCATCGCACCTAGTACTCAGGGTCCTTAGGCACTCGAATCCCTTTTTGGTGTCTTGATGCCAAAGGGGGAGAAGAGTTAGAGAGTCAGGGGGAGGGTTGCTTAGAGGGTTGCTTAGTCTCAGTGAGAGTCTCTATCTTTTGTAATTTGGTGCTTATCTTTTGTAATTCGATGTTTTTGCTACTTATTTGGTGTTTATTGAGTACTCTTAAGTTATTAATCGATTGAGCTTATTTGGTGTCTATCTATATCTTATGATCACTTATTCACTTGAGTTATTCCTTGATTGAGCTTTCAAATTCATTACTATCAAGTGTGATAATCTTGTATTCATTGCATATCCTCTTAAGTTTTGTACTATCAAATTCATTACTATTGTGCTTTAATTGTTGTGTTGTCATCAATCACCAAAAAGGGGGAGATTGAAAGCATCTAGGCCCCCATGAGGTATGGTTTTGGTGATTAATGACAACCATTGGATTTTACTAATGAACTTGTGGATGCAAGGTCTCCCATATCACTCAATCAAATGAAATTTATATGTCATTGGAGACTACTAAACAATCAATTTATGAGATCAATCAATGTTGTGAAGATAAGAAGTAAAAGCTCTTATGTCAAAATCATTCAACCATAATTGATGACACTTAATGCTTGACAACCATCAGAAGTACATTTCCAACAAATGTCTAAGAGGTCAATAGAGCAAAGTTCAAAAGAATCACTTAGAAACAACTCGAAGCAAACAAAATCAACTCACCGGATCAACCGATGTTTCCAGAGAACAACACATCGGTCGAGTTGGTTTAGCAAAAGAAGAAGACCTCAGAACAAAGCACTCACCAGATCATCCGATGTAAAGGGCTAAGCTACATCGGTCCATCAGTACAGTTTGCAATATCCTTGGACCAAGTGTAGCACCGGATCCTCCGATGTACAGAAATATACACATCGGTCAATCACTCCAGTAAGCATCAAGTTTGAGCCAATTCTGGAGGAAGAGCCACCGGATCATCCGATGAGAAGACAAGTGCAACATCAGTCTAACAACGGTCATATCTGACACAATGACGTCAGCTAAAGTGAACTTGACCGATGATAACTAAAGGGGAGACATCGGATCATCCAGTGTTCGTAGAAAAGTTCTGTTAGCCTACTTTTTCCAACGGCTATTTCGTGGAGGCTGGCTATAAATACCCCCTAAACCTGTCAAATCGCCAAGTCTTGATCACCAGACATTCTCAACACATTCACAAGCGTTCAAGACCAAGAGCCATCACTTCTACATCATTTCGACCACCTACACACCAAGAGATAGGCTAGAACTAGCTAGAGCGAGAGCTTGTGTGCCTCCATTCTGGGTGAGTGGAATCTCTAGGATAGTGAGAGCCTCAAGGGAGTGCCCCTTGGTGTTTGTAACTGTGAGAGACTTCCAGAGCTTGCCAAGGCATTTGTGGAAGCCCGGAGGGTCGAAGTTGTACAAGGCTTGAGCTCCACCTTGCCGAGGTTGGCAAACGGAGAAGAATAGTGGAGATCCCTCGTCTCGGTGACTTGGGTGTGGCTATACCCTTTGGTGGGTGCCACAACGTGGATGTAGGAAGATCTTGACAATCTTCCCGAACCACGGGAAAAATCCTCGTGTCTCCTCGGGAGTTTGCATCCTCTTCCTCTCCCTTACATTTATGCATTTTATATACCGTGAAGTTGCTATTTACTTCAATGCATAGATCGTTTGCGTAGGGAATTGGGCTTTTAGGAATTAAGTTTTATTGCTTAGATTTTTGAAAAGAAGCCCAATTCACCCCCCTCTTGGGCATTCGATCCTTACAAACACAAACCAAGAACACAAGAGATTTATCTCGTGGTTCGGTTCCCACAGAGGCAACCTACATCCACGTTGAGGAGTCCACAAAAGGATCGGGTCTTCTCCAACCCTACCCTCGTCGGATCACCACGAAGGCCAATCCTCTTCCACTTATCACAAAGGGGTGAATAACCGAATTTAAAGGGGCCTTCTCACACGTTGAGAGCTCCCTTGGATTACAACACAAAATACCACCAAGAGCACACTCAAAAGATTGAGTGTTGAACATGTCTCTCCAATGATCTAGAGTGAATCCTCAAAGGATTTATCTTTGTTGCACTTAATTTCGTGGAGAGATGTGGTTTTTGAGGCTCTTGGGAGGTGTGACGGTGCTAGGGTCCGAGAGATATTAAAGTTGGGTCGTGCACCTCTATTTATATAGGGTTTCTAAAAGTGACCGTTAGGGTTTAGAAAGATCGGACTAGTCCGTGATGGACACCGGACTAGTCCGATGTGCTGTGTGTAGCAAACCCTAAGTGTCCCGAAATATCGGACTAGTCCGGCTAGGAGCGGACTTGTTCGATTTCGCTTCTGGAAATCTTCGGTCTAGTCCCGTAGACATCGGACTTGTTCGGACAGTGAAACCCTAAGTGGTTATGAGGACAAGTCCGCACTTTGAGGACTTGTCCGATTTAGGTCAGAGAGTTTTTCAGACTAGTCCATGCAAATATCAGACTTGTCCGATTTGGACCAGAATGAATATCGGACTAGTTCGGTGGTGATTGGACTTGTCCGATTTTGTGTGACTTGTGAAGTGTTTTGAGGACTAGTCCGCACTGGGGAGGACTAGTCCGATTCTAGTCAGACAGATATCGGACTAGTCCGATGGATATCGGACTTGTCCTATTTTGTGCAGAGAGGATATCAGACTAGTCCTGTGTCAGTCGGACTAGTCCGGTCTTGTGTAACTTTGTGCAATGTGTGTGTTTAATTGTGATTGAGCTCTTGGGGTGTGTTTCCTTAACACACTCCATACACAATGATCTACTATTCTTCTTCCTTGAGCTCATTTCCACTTTGCTCCTCATTCTTCCTTCTTTTTGGCACTTTGCTTGTTTTGCTATTAAAACATGTGCTCATCTCAACAAGTAGGTTAGGATCTCATTTGCTTGTCATAAATCATCCAAAACCCAAAAGGGATTCCTATATGCACTTTCAATCTCCCCCTTTTTGGTGATTGATGACAACCAATTGAGATTTCACAAAATATGATAAAAATTGTGATTTTCATAAAGCATGCACATATGGGTCTAAAATACATCAAGCAGTGAAAACATAATCCATATGTGCATTCTTTATGGTGGAATGCATAACTAAGTATGTTGAAACAATGAGAATGACATAAGTGACATTAATCAATCAAAAACAAGCATATATGTCATTCTAGGAGCAAAATCACATAACTCAACATTTACTTCTCAAAAGATCATAACATTGCATCACAGAGCCATAATTAACATAAGAACATAGTTAAAGCTTTACAACCTGCAAAATAGACAAAAAGCATACAAGAGAGCTCTCTCCTCGCATCCTACAGCTAAGACTAAGACTCCCCCTCAATCTCTCCCCCTTTGGCATCAAGACACCAAAAAGAAGGAGAGGAGGGTCCTAAGGTCTTCACTCTTTGCTGTCAGTCCTCTCATCGTCGTCTTCATCATCTTCATCTTCAGCCTGATGAGGAGGAGGAGGAGGAGGAGGAGGAGGAGGTGTGGAGTCACTCGAGCCCCCAATGCCAAAGTAGGCAAGCTCGGAGGGGGTCAAGGGCCCGAGCTCGGTGAAGTATGAGTCTGAATCTTTAGAGATTACTGGATACCCAACGGGTTCGATCTCCAGTTTCTGGCAAATTTGCTTCACATTTGCCTTCACATACTCCATATCTTCCTTTCTTCTCTTGTTGAGCTTATGGGCCTTCACTTCAGCCTTTTTGCAGGAAGCGAAGATGGCAGCCAGGTATTTGAAGATCCCACTGGTCGATCCCCTTTGAGGGGCTGCCCTACTAGCAGGGGCAGCTCTTGCATCTTCAGATCTTCTTGATGGTGCCTCAGGACTGGAGGCCGGTGAGGGAGCAGCCTGGACACTTGGCTTCTGAGGCATCTGAGGCCTCAAGGGTAGATGCTCCACATCCTTGACAAATTCAATCCCGGTGACCTTCTTGATCACAAACATCAGATATGGGGCATACCCACAAGATCTATTGGGTGTGCAGGATATGTTAACCATGTCATTCCAAATGTAGTCCGCCCCATCAAACTGGCGACCTTGCTTATCACCCTCATCAAGGTCCGGAGATAACCATGCACACTCCCGACATCTCCAACCTTGGTAGCGATGGTCTTCCTCAAGACTCTGTTGAGCACCACAAAGAATGGCTTCATGTTCTTCGTGGCTGGAGGGTTGAATTTGGAGTTTGGCTCATATAAGAACTTCATCTTATCCTTCTCAATGACACCTATGTTGTGTATGATCAAGTAGTCAGATCTTGAGGTGTCAAGGTGAAGCAGGCTTGTAAAGTCTTCTTGAGTGATATTGTACTTGGATCCATGAGTCATCCAAGTAACACTTTCCTCATCTTCACCCAAGAAGTGGCAAGTTGCAAAGAACTACGCAATCACCTCATCATTCCAGTTGTTCCTGAAGGCAAAGAGATCCTTCAGGCCATGCCTCCCAATGGCTTCCACCACTTCAGTGAACGGGAGCAGCTCTTCTTCTCAAAGTGTGCCCAATCAATCCATTGACTGCGCACAACCGGTGTCTTCATTGAGAGATACACAGATTTGTAGAAATCTGCATGGAAGTTGCACCAAAATCTTCCGTCGGCAGCTTGCTTCGGTCGGCCATACCAATCAATGCTTATGAACTTTGCCGCCGAATAACTGCCCTTCCCGTTGAACTTCTCTTCAGTGGGGTCCCGGACCCCTTCCCTCGAAGCATGGAGCTTCAACGGGCCAACTGGACCCGTCGCTATCCCTTTGCCCTTGTCTTTGACTAGGCGGGCACTTGCCGAGCTAGGGCCACCACCGGTGGTAGCCCTAGAAGCTGGCACCTTGGAGGTCGGCTTCTTCACTAGTACTTTCCTCCGAGCCTGTGGAGGAGATGGTGCTGGCTCGAAAGATCTCTCTTGGCGCTTCTTGCCAAGACTCGTCGAGGTCCGAGGTGCCACCTCGTGGTCCATCTCGGCCTCAAAATCGGAGACTTCATTGTTCGAGCTCGACATGACCTGAGAATGAGTGGCATGAATGAGAATGAATGGTACAGGGTATAGGTGTGAAAGGATATCAAGGAATTGCATTGAGGAATTGTAGAGTTAGGTTTTGAGTTCAGAAAAATCGGACTTGTCCGGTGTACAGGCACGGACTTGTCCGGTGTACAGGCACGGACTAGTCCGGGGGACCAGACTTGTTCGTGCATGGACCGGACTAGTCCGCTATTCATCCTCAAAAACCTAAGCTACCAGTCAAATGGTGATTCCTAATGCACAACAAGCATAGCATAAACGTAATACATCAAGGAGGCATGTATATAGTGAGATATGCTAGGCTATTCGATCAACAATGAAGAAATTTGGAATTTCTAGGGTTTGAGTGAAAATTACCGAAGAAAACGATTGAGGCTCGAAGAGGAAGGTGTTGAAGTCCGTACTTGTCCGTGAACATCAATCTTCGAGCAAGGTTGCTTGATCTCCACCCAAATGCGGAGCTTTTTGGTGGAGGGGATGCAAAATCGCCTTGGGAGCTCGAGTGGAAGAGAGAGAACGCGTGAGGCAAGAGTGGAGGTGAAGTGATTAGGGTTTGGCGGCGGCTAGGGTTAAGGACACGAAAAATCGGACAAGTCCGGAGATGATCAGACTAGTCCAAACTTTTCCAGAGGACTATATCAGACTAGTCTGTGGTCTACCGGACTAGTCCAGCCTAACCGGCACTCTCCAGACTATTCTGCATGGGCAGACTAGTCCGGGTAACCACGGACTAGTCCGTGGTCACTAGGCAAGAATTTCTTAGCCCATTCATATATATTTGAAGGTACATATTTAGAAAATAGGGAGGCAAAACAAATCAAATAATCTTGATGAATATGACCAGTAAGCATACAACAATCAAGCAATGATCATAATTCACCAAGATCTAGTAATTGACATAGTTTTCCGAAGGAAATTGAGAGAGATGATTTTCGCAATCCAATCAACATATTTTGAAGAATTCATACAGGTATGCAACATTTCAAGCCACACTCTGAGCATCAAGGATGTTTAGCTCATTTCGGAGTTCACAAAAGCGCTTTTCATCAAGTGGCTTGGTGAATATGTCGGTCAGTTGCTTTTGGGTGTTAACATGGGAAATGACTATATACCCTTTTATGGAATGATCTCTCAAAAAGTGATGTCTTATATCTATGTGTTTAGTTATATAGTGCTCAACTGGGTTGTGGGCAATTTTGATGGCACTCTCATTGTCACAAAGGAGTGGAATACGGTTCATATTGTAACTGTAATCCCTTAGATTTTGTCGCATCCAAAGGAGTTGTGCACAACAACTCCCAGCTGCAACATACTCCGCTTCGGCTATGGATAGGGCAATGGAATTTTATTTCTTGGGGGACCAAGAAACTAAGTATCTCCCTAGGAATTGGCATGTACCGGAGGTGCTTTTTCTATCTACTTTGCACCCGACATAATCTGCATCGGAGTAACCAATGAGATTGAATTTTGAGCCTTTTGGGTACCAAAGACCAAGGTTGGGTGTATGAGCTAAATATCTCAAGATCCTTTTTACGGCTGTCAAGTGACACTCCTTAGGATTGGCTTGAAATCTTGCACACAAACATACACTCAACATAATGTCTGGCCTAGATGCACATAAATAGAGTAGAGATACAATCACAAAGCGATATACCTTTTGGTCGACACTAGGTCCATCTTCATTGAGATCCAAGTGGCCATTTGTTGCCATGGGAGTCTTTATAGGTTTCGCCTTGTCCATACCAAACTTTTTGAATATGTCTTGCATGTACTTGGTTTGGCTTATGAATGTCCCTTCCTCTTGTTGCCGCACTTGGAATCCCAAGAAGTATTTTAGTTCTCCCATCATTGACATTTCAAACCTATCTGTCATGATTTTACTAAATTCCTCACAAAAAGATTGGTTAGTTGACCCAAAGATTATATCATCAACATAAATTTGACAAATAAAAAGATCATTGTCAAAATTCTTAGTAAATAGTGTATAATCTACTTTGTCAATCTTAAAGCCATTTTCAATTAAGAAATCTCTAAGACACTCATACCAAGCTCTAGGAGCTTATTTGAGGCCGTAGAGAGCCTTACGCAATTTAAATACGTGGTCGGGGAACTCTTCATCTTCGAACTCGGGGGGTTGCTCCACATACACCTCCTCCTTGATTGGTCTGTTGAGGAAGGCGATTTTCACATCCATTTGATACAACTTGAAATCATGGTGAGTAGCATATGCAAGTAATATTCTAATAGATTCAAGTCTAGCTACTGGAGCAAAGGTCTCATCGAAATCCAAACCTTCGACTTGTGAATACCCTTTGGCCACAAGTCGTGCCTTGTTCCTTGTCACCACCCCGTGTTCATCTTGTTTGTTGTTGAAGACCCACTTGGTGCCGACGATGTTTGCATTGGGTCTTGCTACAAGTTCCCACACCTCATTCCGCTTGAAGTTGTTCAATTCTTCTTGCATTGCCACCACCCAGTCCGGATCCTTCAATGCATCCTCAATCCTGTGCGGTTCCGAAAAGGACACAAATGAATAGTGCTCACAAAAGTTATTTATGCGAGATCTAGTGGTTACTCCCTTTTGGATGTCACCGATGATATTGTCAATTGGGTGATCCCTTTGGACGCATTAGTACTCTTGGGTGTGGCACTTGAGGCATTGTATCTTCATGATCATCTTCTTCTCCCCCCCAAATGGTTGCCTTCATTGACTTGTTGATTATCTTCGTATTCTTTTGGTTGATCTTGTGTGGGATCCCCCCTTGATCGTTGACCTCCTCTTGTGGTTCATCTTTCTCATACACGTGTAGAGGTGACTCTTGTGGTCGAACTTCACCTAAGGCCATTCTTTTTAATGCTTGACAGGGAGCTTCTTCTTTACCTAGTTCACATGGATCAACTTGCTACTTTTGCGAGCCTAGGGTCTCATCGAACACTACGTCACGTGCTACTTCAACAAGTCATAAGGTCTTGTTGAAAACACGATAGGCATAAGTGTTCAAATCATAACCAAGCAAGAAACCTTCATTGGACTTCGAAGCGAACTTTGAAGTCCTAGGCTTCTTGTTCAAGATATAACATGGAGAACCGAAAACTCAAAAATATGAAATATTTGGTTTGTTATCGGTGAGTAGCTCATAGGATGTCTTCTTGAGTAGTCGATGAAGATAAAGTCGATTTACGGTGTGGCGAGCGGTGTTAATCGCTTCCGCCCAAAATCGATCCGAGGTCTTGTACTCATCGAGCATTGTTCTTGCCATCTCTATGAGAGTTCGGTTCTTTCTTTCGGCAACTCCGTTTTGTTGTGGGGAGTACGGAGCTGAAAATTCGTGCTTTATGCCTTCTACATCAAGGTACCCCTCCACTTGTGTGTTCTTGAACTCTGTGCCGTTGTCGCTTCGAATGTTCTTGATTGTCAATGAGAATTCGTTTTGAGCTCACTTGAAGAACTTCTTGAGTATTCCTTGTGTTTCTGACTTATCATGCAAAAAGAAAACCCAAGTGAAGCGAGAAAAATCATCAACAACTACTAAACCATATTTGTTACCGCCGATGCTTATCTAGGCAATTGGACCAAATAAGTCCATGTGAAGTAGCTCGAACGGTCTTGTTGTAGTCATGACGTTCTTGGCGGGGTGAGGTGCTCCAACTTGCTTCCCGGTTTGGCACGCGCTACAAGGCCTGTCTTTCTCCAACACAACATCCTTTAAACCTCGGATGTGATCGCCCTTGAGGAGTTTTTGAAGGTTCCTCATACCAACATGCGCTAGCCGTCTATGCCACAGCCAACCCATGTTGGTCTTTGCAATCAAGCATGTGTCAAGTTCGACTTTATCCTTTTTGAAGTCAACAAGATAGAGCTTTCCCTTTAACATACCCTTGAATGCAATGGAACCATCACTCCTCCTAGAAACGGTCACACCCTCATTAGTGAACAAGCAATTATAACCTTTGTCACATAATTGAGATATGGACAGCAGGTTATAATCTAAGGATTCAACATGTAAGACATGAGAAAGTGTGTGTTTAGAAGATATTGCAATTTTACCGGTACCGAGCACCTTTCCTTGACTATTATCTACAAAATAGATGCCCTCATTTGGATCCTCATTCTCTTCATATTCAACGAACATTCTTCTTTCTCCGGTCATATGGTTGGTGCAGCCACTGTCTAGCACCCATTTAGATCCACCGGAGGAATAGGCCTGCAAAAACAAATTATGCTTTGGTTTTAGGTATCCAAGCTTGCTTGGGTCCTTGGAGGTTAGTTACAAGACATTTGGGCACCCACACATGAGACTTGGTGTTCTCATGGTGTGGCCCAACATAATGAGCATAAATTTTGCCAAAATTATTTTTCATTAAGACATACGAGGCATCAAAAGTTCTAAACAATAATTGTTGTTGTTTATGTACAGGACTAGTTTGGGAGGCCGGACTTGCCCGGAGAACCATACTTGTCCGGACCCCGACCGGACTAGTCCGGTGTTCATGTGTGATTACTGTTTTAATCTTTGACTTTCCAGTTTGAGAGGGTCTTCCCTTTATAAAGGCAATCCTCTCCTTTTTATTCTTATGGCTTCCAGCATGTTGCTTTTCACCATAAGAGTAACCAATGCCATATTTGACATTTGGAGGTCTTTTGACCAAGTATGCACTACGTGCATATTTGATCTTCTCCTTGTCAAATATGCCACATTGGGCAGGATGTTTATCCTTTGTAGAGGTTGGCTTGTCCTTCAAACTGGTGTCAACTTTCTTACATGTACAAGAATGAGCAAACTCAGTTTAGTGGGTTGAGAAGGTGAACTTGAAGAGGAAGAAGGTTCACCTTGCTTGAGTGACTCAACTTGCACTTGAAGGATCTTGTTAACCTTGATCAGGTCAGCAAGTTGGTCCTTGATTGTAGCATTTGATTCGGTTAACTCCAAGCAAGTTTCCTTGCTTGAAGCTAACTCAAGCTCTAGTGAATTGCTTCGTTCCTTTTCAAGTTCTAGAAGCTTGTCAAGTTCGACATATTCCTCCTTTTGGAAGATGATCATGTCTTCTTGACGATGTATCAACCTCTCCTTCTGAACAAGTTGATTAAGTAAAAATTTCATTTTTATAGCAGTTTTCCTATCTAGTCCAACAAGCATATCCTCATTATCACTGTTGATTTCATCATCACTAGAATAGGAATGCACGAAAGGGGGTTTAATGGTTACCTTGTGTTTACCTTCCTTTGCCATAAGGCAAGTGTCATCTCCCTTCCTTGCGCTGAGTTTAGGGAAGAGAGTAGACTTCTTGGATGTCTTCTCGATGGCTATGCTAGCCATCTCTTCTTCCTCGGATGATGAGGACTCATCATTTGAGTCACTCTTTCCCAATGTGCGCTTGTTCAGCTTGTTTCTTCTTCTTGAAGAATTTTTTGGGTTGAGGCTTGGCTTCTTTAGTCTTTTTCTTGTTCTCTTCATATGGGCAATCAACTATAAAGTGACTATACTCACCACAGTTATAGCATGCTGAAAGCATCTAGGCCCCATGAGGTACGGTTTCAGTGATTAATGACAACCATTCAATATTACTAATGAATTTGTGAATGCAAGGTCCCAATAACACTCAATCAAATGAAATCAATATTACATTGGAGACCCATATAAAACCAACCAATGAGATCAAATTGAATCATACGAAGACAAGAAGTGAAAGCTCTAACTTGATACTTGAAGACTATCAAAACAACACTTCAATCAAGTGTCAAAGAGGTCACAAGTTCAACTTCCAAAAGAACAACTCAAAACAACTCGAAGTCAACAGATTGAACACACCGGATCATCCGATGTTTGTTGAGTTGACTGCATCGGTCGAGTTGTGTCAACAGAAGAAGAAGACCTCAGACAAATGCACTCACCGGATCATCCGATATGAGTGGCTCAGTGACATCAGTCCATCATCACAGTTTGCAATACCATTGGACCAAGTGAAGCACCGGATCATCCGATGTGCAGAATTACATACATCGGTCGATCACTCCACTAAGCTTCAAGATCAAGCAAAATTCTGGAGAAAGAGCCACCGGATCATCCGACGAGAAGACATGTCAACATCGGTCTAACAACGGTCATATCTGACACAGTGACATCAGCTAATTTGGCTTTGACCGATGATAACTGAAGGGGAGACATCGGATCATCCGGTGTTCACAGAGAAGTGATGTCAGCCTACCTTTCCAACGACTATTTCGTGGAGGCTGGCTATTTATACCCCTTCAACCTGTCAAATCGACAAGACTTGAAGCCCAGACATACTCTACACATCCTAGAGCATTCAAGACATAGAGCTACCACTTTCACATCATTCTTCATCATTTGTACACCAAGAGATAGGCTAGAACTAGCTAGAGATAGTGCTTGTGTGCCTCCATTCTAGGTGATTGGAGTCTCTAGTGTAGTGTGAGCCATAAGAGAGTGTCCCTTGGTGTGTGTGACTTCCGGAGCTTGCCAAGAGGATTGTGGAAGCCTGGAGGATTCAAAGTGTACAAGGCTTGAGCTCCACCTTGCCAAGGTTGGCGAACGGAGAAGAATAGTGAAGACCCCCTTGTCTCGATGACTTGGGAGTGGCAAAACCCTTGGGTGGGTGCCACAACGTGGATGTAGGAAGATCCTTGTGATCTTGCCGAACCACGGGATAAACTCCGTGTCCCTTGAGCGTTTGCATCCCTCTCTCTTTTACATTTATGCAATCTTCATTCCGCAACTTATAATCTACATTGATTGCATAGATTAATCGCATAGGGAATTGGGCTTTAAGTAGTTAGTTTTTTAATTACCTTAAAATTTGAAAGAAAGCCCAATTCACCCCTCCTCTTGGGCGTTTTGATCCTTACAATTGGTATCAGAGCCTTGTCGCTCATTGGATCATTCTAGCTTCACCGCTAGAGAGCTTAAATGGCCAAGAATGGGGGTTCGGTTCCTACCTTCGAGGGCAAGAACTTTGCCTATTGGAAAGCACGCATGCGTGCCTACCTAGAGGCTATTGCTCCCGAGGTTTGGGAAGCGACCCATGCGGGATTTGGAGATCTCAATTATGTTGGTGATCAACTAAAATGGGATGCTAAGGCTAGAAATGCTATCTATGAATGCATAAGTCAAGACGTATTTGCTAGAGTTGCTAGTAAAGAGAAAGCTTGTGAAATTTGGGCATGTTTAATTGAAATACATGAGGGATCATCTCGTGTTAAAGAACTCAAATATCACTTGCTTAAATCCAAGTATGATGAATTCAAAATGCTTCCTCATGAGAATGTTAACCAAATGTTTTCTCGTTTAAATGTGCTCATTGAGGAGATTAACGCACTTGACATTGCTTCTCTTGGTAAGGGACTTATCAACCGCAAGATCCTCATGCTTCTACCCAAGCCCAAGTACAACATTATCAATTCAATGCTCCAAAAGGAATCTCTTGACAACATTGAAGTCTCGGAGCTCATTGGAGGAATTCATGCTCATGAGATGAGCGTACTTGGAATGATGGAGGAGTCATCGTCAAAAACCATTGCTCTCAAGGCCTCAACCAAGAAGACAACTCCCAAGAAGAAGAGAGTGGTTGAGCCTAGCTCAAGTGAAGAAGAGCAAGCAACAAGCAAAGAGGACGATGACGAGCTTGCGTTGATGATGAGAAAATTTTCACGTTTAAACTCCAAGATCGCAAAGAAGGGATACTCTTTTGATCCCAAGAAGAAAGCCTTCCTCCCAAGAAAAGATGAAAACAAGACATGCTATAATTATGGTGATCAAGGCCACATATCATATGATTGTCCAAGACTGGACAAGAGGAAGGACAACCACAAGGGAAAGCATTGAAAGCTAGAAGAAAGTGGTGAAGATGAAGAAGAGGTCAAGCCCAAGCGCTCCTTTGGAAAGAAGAAATTTGAAAAAGGCAAGAAGACCAAGCTCTTTCCAAAGAAGAGAAGAGGGCCTCAAAAGGTCTTCATGTGCGAGGCCAATGAGTGGATCACGGATGAAGAATCAAGCGACGAATAGAGTGAAGATGAAGAAAACTTGGCGAGCCTTGCCATCGTCGACAAGGACAACTCACCTCTTCGTCCACCTCCTATGTGCCTCATGGCAAAAGGTAACACTAAGGTGCGTGACGACTCTAGCGATGATGATGATGAGCTCTCCCCCGATGAATTAGCATCTATGATTAATGAATACCATGTCATCATAAAAAGAGAAAAGAGCAATGTTAAGGCACTTGAACAAGATTGTGCTAAGCTTGAGAGTGCGAAGCTCGATTTGCATGACAAGTATGTAACCATACTTAAAGAGCATGACACGCTCAAAACACATGTCAAGCAAATCGAGGAGGAAAATGCTCAAATCAAGCTTGATCATCATGAGCTTGACTTAGCAAACCAAGCACTCTTGGGAAAGCACAATGACTTGGTTCAAGAACATGAAGTGCTTAACCGTGCTTATGAAGCAATTGAACTAAAAATGAAGAACATGAAAAAGGAAACCCTTGATGGCAAAGTATCAACTACTTCACATGTCACTAATATTTTGGATAAGTCTTTGCCTTTGAAAGCAAGCCTTAGGGAGAAGGAGTTGATGGACGAGATTGAAAGTCTCCGCACTAGTGTGGCAAGACTTTCTAAGGGGGGGACAAGCACAAGGAAATCCTCTACCAACAAGCTAAAAGCTTCAACAAGAGAGGACTTGGATCCTTCCCGGTACTCAACAAAGGGAAGGTGCCCTCACCGGAGCTTAGGACGAGCTTCATCAAAGAAGTTGGTTCCTATTGCCAACATTGTGAGGTCACCGGACATCACACGAGGGAGTGTCCTCTTCCCAACCGTCCTTCTCCCAAATTGCCTCCTAACTACAAATCTACTTTCAATGATTACCACTATCTCTTGAGCAAAGTAGGTGGCAAGGTGAAGGCAAGGTTCATCGGCAAAGACATTAAGGGCATGAAGGGGAAGCTCCCCAAGCAACTTTGGGTCCCAAAATCACTTGTATCACACATACAAGGACCTAAGTTGGCTTGGGCGCCTAAACTCAAAAACTAACTTCATGTGTGTAGGTGAACTACAAAGCCGGAGGAAAGCATTGGGTACTCGATAGCGGGTGCACTCAACATATGACCGGCAATGATGGTATGTTCACCACCATAGAGAACCCCGACAATCATGAACAAGTCACCTTTGGTGACAACTCAAAGGGGAAGGTAATTGGTTTAGGTAAAATTGCTATTTCGCATGATTTGTCCATTTCTAATGTACTATATGTTAAGTCACTTAGTTTCAATTTACTTTCAATTGCACAACTATGTGATCTTAGACTAACGTGCACCTTTGACAAGAATGGTGTTGTAGTAACTAGTGAATCAAGCAAAGAACAAATCTTCAAAGGTTTTCGGCATGGACATCTTTACTTGGTGGACTTCTCCAATAAGGATGCTAGCTTGACCACTTGTCTTTTCACTAAGACAAGCTTGGGTTGGCTATGGCATCGACGCATTGCTCACATTGGGATGAGCAAGCTTAAGAAGTCGTTCAAGCTTGGGATGGTGACCGGCGTGAAGGATGTCATGTTTGAGAAGAACAAGCTTTGTAGCGCTTGTCAAGCCGGGAAGCAAGTTGCCTCACACCACCCAATGAAGACAATGGTGTCAACCTCCAAGCCGCTTGAATTACTCCACATGGACCTCTTCGGACCGTCCACATATCAAAGTCTTGGTGGTAATTTCTATTCTCTTGTTATTGTTGATGACTATTCTAGATATGCTTGGACCTTGTTTCTAGGTGACAAGGGTGAAACTCCGGAAGTCTTCAAGACCTTTGCTAAACGTGCTCAAAGGGAATTTCAACTTCCCATCATCAAGGTATGGAGTGACAACGGCACCAAGTTCAAAAACTACAACATTGGGGAGTGGTGTGATCGTGAAGGCGTGAAGCATGAGTTTTCGGCCACATACACCCCTCAACAAAACGGTGTCGTTGAAAGGAAGAACAAGACTCTCATCACCCTTGCTAGAGCAATGCTTGATGACTATGGCACGTCGGAAAAGTTTTGGGCCGAAACAATCAACACGGCGTGGCATGCCGCAAATAGGGTCTATCTTCATCGACTACTTCAAAAGACCCCATATGAGCTCCTCATTGGGAGAAAGCCCAACATCTCCTACTTCCGAGTCTTCGGGTGCAAGTGCTACATCTACCGCAAGAAAAGGCTCGGTAAGTTTGAAAGAAGGTGTGATGTTGGTATCTTTCTTGATTATGCGTCAAACTCAAAAGCATATCGAGTATTCAACCAAACCTCCGGGTTAGTTGAAAAAAGTTGTGATGTTGAGTTTGATGAGTCTAATGGCTCCCAAGAGGAGAGTTTTGGTTATGATGATATAGATGATGAGCCTCTACGAGAAGCCATGAAAAACATGACCATTGGAGACATCAAGCCCGAAGTTGAGGAGAGTCATGATCAAGGGGGAGCATCAAGTTCCAACATCAACACCTCCATGGCGCCTCAAGTTGATGAAGAAGAAGAGAAATATGATCTATTGTCAATGCAAGATTCACAAGCCACACAACACCAACAACAAGAAGAGGAAGTCCAAGATCAAGTCCAACCGCAAGACGAGCAAGATGCTTCACCACCGCCAAGTGCTTCACAATCACTAATGAGGCATGGACGCATCTCCAAGGCGCATCCGATTGATCAAATCATCGGAAGTCCGTCACGGGGAGTAAGTACTCGTTCTCGCCATGTCGCTTCATTTTGTGAGCACTACTCTTTTGTTTCGTGTGTAGAACCCACTCATATAGAGGAAGCACTCCAAGATCCAAATTGGGTGATGGCCATGCAAGAAGAACTCAACAACTTCACTCGTAATGAAGTTTGGGTATTGGAGGAGCGACCCAAGGACAAGAACGTCATCGGAACGAAGTGGGTGTACCGCAACAAGCAAGACGAGAATGGCGTTGTGGTCCGCAACAAGGCAAGACTTGTGGCCAAGGGATTTTCACAAGTTGAAGGACTAGACTTTGGAGAAACATTCGCTCCGGTCGCTCGGTTAGAAGCTATTCGTATACTCCTTGCTTTTGCTTCACATCACAATATAATGCTTTATCAAATGGATGTTAAAAGTGTCTTTCTTAATGGATATATTAACGAGCTTGTTTATGTTGAGCAACCTCCTGGGTTTGAAGATCCGAGGAATCCTAACCATGTGTATAGGTTACACAAGGCGCTCTACGGGCTCAAGCAAGCACCTAGGGCGTGGTATGAACGTCTAAGGGATTTCTTGGTCATGCAAGGATTCAAGATCGGGAGGGTGGACACCACACTCTTCACCAAGGACATCGACGGGGATTTATTTATTTGTCAAATTTATGTCGATGATATCATTTTTGGCTCAACTAACAAATCTCTTAGCCATGAGTTTGGCACCATGATGTCTAGGGAATTTGAGATGTCAATGATTGGAGAGCTCAACTTCTTCCTTGGTTTTCAAATCAAGCAACTTCAAGAGGGGACCTTCATCTACCAAGAGAAGTACACCAAGGACCTCTTGAAGAAATTTGAGATGGGAGATTGTAGCACAAGAAGTACTCCAATGGCAACAAATTGTCATCTCGACGCGGACTTGGACGGTAAACCTATTGATCAATCTCACTACCGTTCCATGATTGGTTCATTGTTATACCTTACCGCATCTAGGCCCGATATTATGTTTAGTGTGTGCTTGTGTGCTCGCTTTCAAGCGGCACCTAAAGAATCGCATAAGAAGGCGGTCTTTAGGATACTTCGGTATCTCAAGCATACCCCAAGTGTAGGTTTGTGGTACCCCAAGAACGCTAGTTTCCATCTCTTGGGATACTCGGATTCGGACTTTGCCGGATGCCGTGTGGATCGCAAGATTACCTCCGGTGGGTGCCACTTACTTGGGCGTTCCCTAGTATCTTGGTCAAGCAAAAAGCAAAATTCTGTGGCTTTGTCCACCGCGGAGGCAGAGTATATAGCAGCCGGTGCATGTTGTGCCCAAATTCTATATATGAAGCAAACCCTTTTGGACTTTGGAGTTAAATTTGGTTGTGTGCCTCTCCTTTGTGACAATGAAAGTGCGGTTAAGATAGCTAGAAACCCCGTTCAACACTCCCGCACTAAGCACATTGATATTCGCCATCACTTCTTGCGGGATCATGAGGCTAAAGGAGACATCACTTTGCAAGGTGTTAGATCCGAAGAACAATTGGCGGATATCTTCACAAAACCACTTGATGAGAAAACCTTTTCTAGACTTAGAAGTGAATTAAATGTGCTAGATGCATCTAACGTCATGTAAGTTGCCATGTTCATGTAAGGATGCTTATCATATAGGTCTTGTCTAACTCCCAAAGGATAGGGGTGAGCTAGAAATAGTTTTTCCCTGAGGAAGCCTTTGGAAGATTTAAACTTGGCAAGATAGATTTATTTTATGCCTTGCATGATCTCTGCCATTAGACTTGCACTCATTTAATTTCTTGCACTATAACTTGTTTGGCATTGCATACAGTAGATTGTCACAAAGGGGAACCCACCTCATGAGAAGGAGACTTGTTTAAAATACAATATCTCAACTCATATAAGGTGGAAAGAACAAAATGTTAGGTACGTTAATGCCTAGAGGAACATGCTTCAAAGAGATAGAAGTCTTCATACTCTACCTCACAAAGCATGGGTCTTACATTTTATTTGGATATTTTTTCCTCCATCTTTTCTCGGTGTTCCATTTGCTTTAAGTCCTAGCCAAGCTATTGGAATATTAGCTTTTTGAGGGGTAAGGGGTTGCCCAAAAAGTCCTAAGACATGTGTTTCTCTTTGATTGTTTGTTTGGTCAAAGGACATATATGGGATGTTTTTGTTCTGTTGTCATCGGATTATCCGATGCCTAAGCCAATCCCCCATCGGACCAATAGGTGTTCAATCTTCAAGGGCCAGTTCAGTCTGAATTCCAAATGATCTGACGCGTTCATTCCGGAAAACATCGGTCCATCCGATGTTCACTCTTCTGGAGCTGTGGCCAATTCAACCGATGTTTACTCCCTCTAACGTCGGATCATCCGGTGTCTACATCACTCTTTTGAACACCCTTACTGTGCTATTCGACCGATGATCAAAACCCTAGACGTCGGTTCATCCGGTGTCAACTGCAATTCTTGAATATCCTTTCTAGGGAATTCGACCGATGTTCACTTCACCTCGCATCGGTCCATCCGGTGTTAAATTTTCGGCTAGGGTTTGGGTCCCACTATTTAAACCCGCACGCCGGCCCGACTTTCTCTCTCCCCGACACCCTTCTCTCCCGCCACCTCCAGTACCTGCTTCCTCTCCTCCAGCACCGGCAGCGGACCCCCCAGCTCCCTCCGCTCCGGCAGCTCCTACGACCGGCGACTCCAGCTCCGACGACTGCGACGATGACCAGTTTGTCATCGCGCCTAGTCTCAGGGTCTGTAGGCTCTCTGACCCCTTTTTGGTGTCTTGATGCCAAATGGGGAGAAGAGGTAGAGGAGTCAGGGGGAGTTTGAGTTTGCTTCTCGTGTGTTTACCCTTTGTATTCGTGCTTGAGTACTCTTATGTAATTTTTAATTAAGCACTCTTCCGCTTGTTACATTTGCTTATGTTATTAATCGACTGAGCTTTTCACGCCATTAATTTCATTTGATTTCTACAAGCTTAATGTGTCCTATCTTGTATTCATTGCATATCTACTTGAGAATTGTTCCATCAAATTCATTACTATTGCGCTTTAAATTATTGTGTTGTCATCAATCACCAAAAAGGGGGAGATTGAAAGCATCTAGGCCCCATGAGGTACGGTTTCGGTGATTAATGACAACCATTCGATATTACTAATGAATTTGTGAATGCAAGGTCCCAATAACACTCAATCAAATGAAATCAATATTACATTAGAGACCCATATAAAACCAACCAATGAGATCAAATCGAATCATACGAAGACAAGAAGTGAAAGCTCTAACTTGATACTTGAAGACTATCAAAACAACACTTCAATCAAGTGTCAAAGAGGTCACAAGTTCAATTTCCAAAAGAACAACTCAAAACAACTCAAAGTCAACAGATTGAACACACCGGATCATCCGATGTTTGTTGAGTTGACTGCATCGGTCGAGTTGTGTCAACAGAAGAAGAAGACCTCAGACAAATGCACTCACCGAATCATCCGATGTGAGTGGCTCAGTGACATCGGTCCATCATCATAGTTTGCAATACCATTGGACCAAGTGAAGCACCGGATCATCCGATGTGCAGAATTACATACATCGGTCGATCACTCCACTAAGCTTCAAGATCAAGCAAAATTCTGGAGAAAGAGCCACCAGATCATCCGACGAGAAAACAGGTCAACATCGGTCTAACAACGGTCATATCTGACACAGTGACATCAGCTAATTTGGCTTTGACCGATGATAACTGAAGGGGAGACATCGGATCATCCGGTGTTCACAGAGAAGTGATGTCAGCCTACCTTTCCAACGGCTATTTCGTGGAGGCTGGCTATTTATACCCCTTCAACCTGTCAAATTGACAAGACTTGAAGCCCAGACATACTCTACACATCCTAGAGCATTCAAGACATAGAGCTACCACTTTCACATCATTCTTCATCATTTGTACACCAAGAGATAGGCTAGAACTAGCTAGAGATAGTGCTTGTGTGCCTCCATTCTAGGTGATTGGAGTCTCTAGTGTAGTGTGAGCCATAAGAGAGTGTCCCTTGGTGTGTGTGACTTCCGGAGCTTGCCAAGAGGATTGTGGAAGCCCGGAGGATTCAAAGTGTACAAGGCTTGAGCTCCACCTTGCCAAGGTTGGCGAACGGAGAAGAATAGTGAAGACCCCCTTGTCTCGGTGACTTGGGAGTGGCAAAACCCTTGGGTGGGTGCCACAACGTGGATGTAGGAAGATCCTTGTGATCTTGCCGAACCACAGGATAAACTCCGTGTCCCTTGAGCGTTTGCATCCCTCTCCCTTTTACATTTATGCAATCTTCATTCTGCAACTTACAATCTACATTGATTGCATAGATTAATCGCATAGGGAATTGGGCTTTAAGTAGTTAGTTTTTTAATTACCTTAAAATTTGAAAGAAAGCCCAATTCACCCCCCCCTCTTGGGCGTTTCGATCCTTACACATGCCCGCCTCAACTTAGGCTTTGTTCTTTCCTTCACTTGATTTGTCCCCTTGTCTTTTCTTCATTATTCTCTTGAATTTCTTCATGAACAATATCATGTCTTCTTCATTTAATTAACTGCTCTCGTCGTCACTGTCTTCTTCTAGTTGTGCTTCTCCAGCTTCTTTAGATAGGGGCTTGAGGGTGGACTTCAAAGCAACCCCTTTCTTCTTTGCCGAGGCGAGGTTGGCAATCTCCTTGACATGCTTTGCTTGTTTTTCCATCATCTCGTAGTTGATGATCTTTCCAAGCAATTCATCTGGAGTCATCCTTTTGTATTCGGGGCTTTCTCTGATCATGGAGCATAGGGTGACGTTGCGAGGCATGAAAGCTCTAAGGATGAGCTTTACCACCTCGTGGTCATTCCACTTCTTACTTCCTTATGATCTGACCTTGTTGACGAGTGTCTTCAATCGGTTGTACATGTCCTGAGGTGACTCTTCTTCTTCAAATCTTCCTAATTCATCTTCGATCATTTCGATCTTTGCTTCACGCACAAGATGCTCACCTTCATGTGCAGTTTGCAGTGTGTCCCAAATCTCATTAGCAATCTCGAGTCCATCCACCTTTGTGAACTCGTCCCGACTGAGCGAGGAGGTAATTACTGCCGCGGCTTGAGCATTTCGATGAATAGCCTGCTCTTGGCTTGGTGTGAGCTCTTCGTCGTCGTCCGGGATATCTATCCCTGTGCACACAATATGCCATAAACTTGGATTGAGAGAAATTAGATGCATTTTCATATTTTGCCTCCACATTGAGTAATCACTTCCATCGAAATGTGGGGCTTTTCCAAGTGGGATAGACAAATACTGATTATTATTGGAATTGAGACGATCATAGTTAAAAGGATATCGGGAGTAGTCGGTGTGACTACTCCCCTTCTTCTTTTCTTCGATTTTCACTTTTTCCTTTGGAAAGTGTCTTCTTTTATAGGAGCGCCTTTAGTTCTAGCGTCTCCTCATCGTCGTCCTCGAAGTCTTGAATGGCTTCGAGGAGCTTCTCCACCTTGAGGTTCTTTTCATCATCAACCTTTTCTTGGTTGTTGCTCTTGTGGGTGTCCTTCATATCCGACATGATCTTCTTCGAGTGATTAGTCTCTTTCCTGAAGAACTTGTTCTGATACCAATTGAATGTGGCCTAGAGGGGGGGTGAATAAGCCTTTTTTATATTTGTCGGAACCTGCAACACTTAACAACCAGTTCAAAACCAGAGATATCGGACTAGTCCGGTAAAGTGTGGACTAGTTCGGTGTGTACGGACTAGATTGATCAAGTTTGATATTAAGTTTGATTCTAGGGTGTAGCAGCGGAAATATATTTGTAGTTTATGTGTTGCAAGATTATATACTAGGGGGAATCACAATTCAATCTTAAGTTTGATATTTCAACGTAAAGTGAGCAAGATTAATTGAAACCCTAAATTTATATAATTAAAAGGACGATGAACACAAACCAAGAACACAAGAGATTTCTCCCGTGGTTTGGTTCCCACAGAGGCAACCTACATCCACGTTGAGGAGTCCACAAAAGGATCGGGTCTTCTCCAACCCTACCCTCGTCGGATCGCCACGAAGGCCAATCCTCTTCCACTTATCACAAAAGGGTTAATAACCGAATTCAAAGGGGCCTTCTCACACGTTGAGAGATCCCTTGGATTACAACACGAGATACCACCAAGAACACACTCAAAAGATTACAATGAAATCAAAGGAGTGTGTTAGAGAATCAAACCAAGAGCTCAATGAGTGTTGAATGTGTCTCTCCAATGATTTAGAGTGAATCCTTAAAGGATTGATCTTTGTTGCTCTTAGTTTCGTGGATATATGTGGTTTTTGAGGCTCTTGAGAGGTGTGACGGCGCTAGGGTTCGAGAGATATTAAAGTTGGGCTGTGCACCTCTATTTATATGGGGTTTCTAAAAGTGACCATTAGGGTTTAGAAAGATCGGACTAGTCCGTGGTGGACACCGGACTAGTCCGGTGTGTTGTGTGTAGCAAACCCTAAGTGTCCCGAAATATCGGACTAGTCCGGCTAGAAGCGGACTTGTCCGATTTTGCTTCTGGAAATCTTCGGACTAGTCCAATAGACATCGGACTTGTCCGGACAGTGAAACCCTAAGTGGTTATGAGGACAAGTCCGCACTTTGAGGACTTGTCCGATTTACGTCAGAGAGTTTTTCGGACTAGTCCGTGCAAATATCAGACTTGTCCGATTTGGACCAAAATGAATATCGGACTAGTCCGGTGGTCATCGGACTTGTCCGATTTTGTGTGACTTGTGAAGTGTTTTGAGGACTAGTCCGATTCTAGTCGGAGAGATATCAGACTAGTCTGATGGATATCGGACTTGTCTGATTTTGTGCAGAGAGGATATCGGACTAGTCCGGTGTCAGTCGGACTAGTCCGGTCCTGTGTAACTTTGTGCAATGTGTGTGTTTAATTGTGATTGAGCTCTTGGGGTGTGTTTTCTTAACACACTCCATACACAATGATCTACTATTCTTCTTCCTTGAGCTCATTTCCACTTTGCTCCTCATTCTTCCTTCTTTTTGACACTTTGCTTGTTTTGCTATTAAAACCTGGGCTCATCTCAACAAATAGGTTAGGATCTCATTTGCTTGTCATAAATCATCCAAAACCCACAATGAATTCCTAGATGCACTTTAAGTACGTATTCTTTCCCGTGGTCCGGCGCTACCATGGGAGCATCTGGGGATGACTCGAGGTCCAGAACCTCGACAGCCGGCGCCGGAGCTGTCGAGACCTCAGCCACCTCCTGGGGCGCCGCAGGAACTGGAGCTGGAGCTTCCGCCTGCACAGCATCAACTGCTGTCATAGGAGCCGGAGCTTCAACCCCTTTTTTGGATACCCTGTGGATGAAGGACGAAGAAACTCAAAACATGATTACAACAAAAACAACCAACTGAGGTAAAAAAGCAAATTTACTTTGGGAGACTTCCGCTCCAGCTAGCGCGGAACCTCTTCACCGGACGCTCGGAGCCCGACCCAGTCGCAACTGGGGTAGTAGCTCCGGAAGGCCCTTCGGAACTTACTGCTGCCGCCAGTGACGTCTTGGTTGAGGCCCCCCTCGACTGAGAAGGACCCTCGGACCTAGAGCCCTCAGCTGGCTCCGGCGTCGAAGTCACCTGGACGAAGCTAGCGTTCTGAGGAGACGCCGATGTTGGAGTGGTTGTCGCCGTCGAAGACCTCTCCCGCCGGGTAGAAGGAGCTGTCGTGGAAGGAGCAGGTCTGACGGGCCTCCCATCAGAGTGCTTCAACTTCCTCTTTCGGCTCGAGGGCTCGGCCAACTTTTTGCCCTTGCCTACGACTTCAACTCTCTGTCTCGGGGCAGGAGCAAGGCCACCCTCGAAAGCTCCGGGGATCGCCAGCTTGGTGGTCGGACGCCACTCAACTTCACCGAGGTCTTCAAGCACCGACATCTTCTGCCGGAGCTCCCTGTTGAACTCCGCCTCCATGTTCAGAGGGAGGAAAGCTGCCAGCGGAGTTAAGTCATCACCCTCGACGTCGATGCCATGCTGGAACTTCTTGAGATGAAGCTCCAAAGTTGCGCCTTCCAGGTTGGACTTCAAACCGGTCTCAACCCGGTCATCGTCCATCACGCTATTGAGGGCCCAGGCGAGCTTCTCCCTCTTCTTCAGTGGAGCCCACCTATTGATCAGGAAGTTGCAAAAGACCGCCTGTGGGGGGGGGGGGGGTCACCCCTCCTTCCACACATTGGCGGATCCTGGTCAAGGCAGGGTTGAAGACCTCCGATAGCACCGGAACTTCACTCCAGGCTTCAGTGTCAACGTTGGGAAGGCCTTCAGGCAGCTCCAGCATCTCGTGCTCCTCTGTCGTGATGACAATTCAATCCTTCTTCCAGTCGTCCCACTTGCCAGAAGGGAATGACCTCAAGTACTTGTAAGGGCACTTCTTGCACTTCACAAAATAGTAGAAGCCAAAATACTCATCGCTCTTGCCGGTAGTGTGGATGGTGAAGAAGGTGCGGAAAAGCTCGACGCAGGGGGGAATACCCACCCACATCTCGCAGAAGTGGACGAAAGTTGACACAAGAAGAATGGAGTGGGGGCCAAGGTGGTACAACTGCAGACCATAGAAGTCTAGCAGCATCAAGGTAAAAGTAAGAAAGGTGGGATCAGTCCCACCATGGCATACGCAGAAAAGTACACCATGTCGTTGGCGCGCTACTTCTTGAACGGGAGATTGCCGGCGCGGACCAAGTGGTTGAAGGAGTCGCTGGACCATCCCATGTAGGTCCGGACCTTCTTCAAATCGCCGTCGGTCGTGAGAAGGCTCTTGCGGAGACCCAACTCCATCGCAACACGGCGGGGCGAGAGAGGAAAAGCAAGCGAAAGTTTGGAGGATTCAAGCATAAGTTCAAATGAAGGCGTAAGGAATTCCCAAACGGTGTGCGCTTTCCTTCTTAAGTAAGCCCCCACAACGCTTGGATGGAAACCGCAGAAGGGCCAAGGATACAGTTCAAAAATTTCACCCTACCAATGACAAGGGGGCCCGGAGCCACCCAAACGATCAAGTCGAGGTCCTCACCCCAGGCAAACAGTTGTCATCATGAGAGGCGGGAAACCCAAGGGCGACGGTCTGACAGGGTGCGTGGAATCGATGCGGTTTTTGTATTGGGAACCGGCGACCTTCAATTGCATGAGATCCGCACGCACAGATCTTACCTGCCGTATCCTGAAGAAGCCACACGACGATGGTTTAACTCCGAACCACCACCACAACGACACATCTAAAAACCTTTGAAGACACGACGCAGAAATCAAAGGATGGACCCACCTCCGACAGAATGACTTAATCCAAAAGGTCTCCCCCAGAGGTGGGCTCAAGGGGCCACTGTCGGTACCCTGCGTACCGGATACCCCTTGGAACCGCGAACAGTGCAAAGTAACTTCACCTATCTGAATTGAAAACCTTTGAAGGCCCCACCTGTCACTCGTAACCGGACCAACCTCCCTTCTATGGTTAGTCCCAGTGCCGCCACATGTATCATAAAACTAAAGCTACATTCCATACATGGAAAAGCTCCGGACTAGATACATGTGTGGCACTCCCGGACCTAACCCCCGACAGAGGGAAGCTCCGATACCGACACGTGTACAACAGCACCGGACCTACTCGTCCAGGACGGTAAGCTCTGGAGCTGCCACGTGCCCAACCGTCGGACCTTCGACTTCAACAGGCAGATTGGTGGACCTCCAACGGCTCGGACATTCAAGGAAAAATAAAGACTTCAAGACCTGATTATATGTCATTAATGCTATCTTAATGACACACGATCGGAGGACCCTTAATACCAGTAACGCATCATCAAGACGCGTTACCACAGTGTTAAGGAGAATTAAGTACATTAACTGTGTATTAAGCATCAGTAACCGCCAGGGCCACATGTCGGGTCAGACTTATGATGTAACGGTCAACCCTTGTACTATAAAAGGACTGGCCGAGCGATACACAGAAGGACACATGCGCCTAAGACTCCTAGACACTCTAGTCTCTCACACTCAAGCGCTTAGATGCTCAATACAACAACAACACACACTTGTGGAGTAGGGTATTACGCTAAGGCGGTCCGAACCACATAAATACTCGTGTCAAATCGACATCTTGCTCTGAATCTCCACGCGCCCACAACCGAACTAAGAACTCCGCGGGCTGCCAACGATAGTACCAGGAGAATTGCCGGAATCACCCTCCGACAGTAGTGCAACATCCCCGTCGCACATCGGACTTCGGTGGATTTCGGTGATCTTTTTAAAGACGCTCTTACAAGTCGTGTATAGTTATAGGGCTGGTTGTGTGCAGGGTGTGTGATGGTGTGAGTGAATGGGTGTTTTTACACCTAAACAGATACTACAACTTTACTCAATAGAGAGGTCTCAACAATACGGTTGGATTTAAGACATCTTGGGGTAAAGAACTTTACTGATCACAACACGCAAGTTCCCTCGGTTGGAAGGCAGTTCACCTGTTTCGGTATTGGAACCTTTTCAGCGGTCCGCGTGGACATAGTTCACCATGCCACCGCCGTTGGGAGTATGATTTTTTTGTTCAAAAAAGTATTTGGCAGTACGGTTGGTGTGCGCGACTGGTGCAGGTGGCACCGCCACATGATGTCATCATTCCGTATGCCGAGGAAGCGAAACTTTTTCGGCCAACTTTTTCCTTTGAAAAATCTCCTGCCAATTTGATGCATCAAAATACCAAATGCAGCTTTTCCGTTTTTGCCCTCATAACTAACCTTGAACTTCTAGGAGCAACAGCCAACAGACGTTTCTGCTCGCTCACGCCATTTGATATGATATACAAGTGTTTGGGTTTACGGCCATTACACGACTGACACGCGCCTGGAAAAAATGTGATAGGCGTTACATAAATATGGTTGATCATCTAGAAGCTAGTAGGTGTGAAGAAGAGGGTGCACTGACGCATAGATATTTCGATGGGGACAAGACTTTTGTTTGTTTTGACAGTACCCAAATCCACTCCTAATTTCATCTTCTTCAACCTGATCGACATTACCAAGCTTGTGATCTTCTACAGCGAATTGCGGTGGAAAAAAAGTCAGGATCATCTTAGGTTGCCAGATTCTTCATGAGATAAGACAAACTAGTTAGCACAAGTATTTTCTCTTTTTTTTGCAGGCAATGACTACTATGCAATCAAAGGTTTGGTGCAATCGTGCAATCAAGCATCCATAACCATCGGATCTGCATCTTACGGTCGTTACCTATTTTTATTTAACCCCCTCCACCAGGTGAAGAGATGGTGGAGGGATTTAAATAAAAAGATGCACTAACCGTTGGATACAAATCCATTGGTTGAGAGTGCTTGATTGCACGATTGCATCAAACACTTGATTGCATTCTAGTCGCTCCCTTTTTTGCAAGGGTGATTCGAATGAATATCTTACTCCAAATTACTTTTTAACGGGAAGAAAAACTTTAACCCGAAGTCAAAATATGCATGCCACTGGCTGGACAGAGACCTGCGGCATGCCGGCATGAGCTTAGTTATGTGGTGGTGAATTACTGAATTTTATTTGGTACATTGTATTACTCTTTTTTTATAAAAATAACAGGATACAGCCGCTCTGGTTGAAGTTCGTTCGTGGCGGCAAGAAAGGAAAAAAGAAAGAAAATTCACTATGCTTTTGCTGACTACCTGAAGAAACACGACACGTAGCGACTACGACGGCGACAAGAGGCTGTCAGGTAGGAGTATGTGCCGTTTGCAACATCTGTTTTTGTGAGAGGCTTTTGAGTAGCCGAGAGGGGACTCAATTCTTGAGGCACCTAATGTGTCCACGTAGACGTCGTCGATCGTCACAATTATATCTACCGTTCTTTCTAGGAAGATGTGAACTGACATAATCGGTATCGGGCGGCCTTTTGACTGTTGACTCCACTAAGTTATAGCGCATGCAACCAATTGTAATAAAACGTACTTAAAAATAAAAAATATTAATATCTACATTTTAAATGGTTATCATTAAAATAATATTTTATTTCTAAAAATGTGTATTGTTTTTTTTAATAGAATTGTTGTGTACGAACATAGGTGTGACGGTCAACTCGGCTACGTGGAGAAACAGGAATACAACAGTTTCATCTACGTTTGCGCCATCACAGTCAGGATGGCTGCGCGTTGCTCGTATACATGAACAATATCTCTTTTTCTAACGTGAGTAGCCGAGTGGGGGCTGAAATCTAGAGGCAAAATTATTTCGCCCAGGGGAAAAAAATTTATGCAGCAGTGCTGCAAATCCCATCATGTGCAGCACCATCAGGATTGCTGACACATGTACTGCACACGGATCTCAAAGCGGGGAAACCAAACTATCGGCTCTTTCTCGCCATCCTCGTCGGCTACTCGACTATCTCGGCTCGTACGCGTCCGACTCAAGTACCAGGTCACTGGCGGGCTCGGACATAGCGTCCAATGGCCAACCGAGCTGGTCGACGGAGCAACCCAGCAGCTTGATACAGTCACCCAATGCCATCTCCTCGTGCATGTGGTTTGACAGCGACGTGAGTCCCGCGACGGCCTCCACGACGCTCACACGACCTCGCCGAGCGTGTTGCACAGCGCAGCGCGAAGGACGTCACGAGGCCGCTGCCGGCGCCGCCGCAGGCCGTGTCGTGGACCCCGTCAAGACGTTGAAGAACGCCTGGCACTGAAGCGCGTCCTGGAAGGCATATGCCTCTAACACTCGAAGGACTGCGCCAGCATCGCAGCGGTGCGGGAGGAGCACCAGAAACACAAAACGACACCTGACTGCATGTAGTACCTGTTGCTGAAGCTGCATGCGTCTTGCAAGTGTGTCTGCAAGGAGTACCTCGCCATGAGCGTTGGGCTTGTCGTGTAATGTGTTGGCTTTTGGTGTAATTTGGACGTCGATGACGAGCGGCAGGACACGCGGGATTGCAGAATCGGGAAATCCTGACTGCGGGAGGCACGACGTCGTTGGAGCCGAATTCAACTAAACCGAGCCGACGGGTCTGAGACGGGCTCGATTGGCTGAAATTGGGAGGCAGCAGCTAGCGGGACCTGCTTTGCGATTCGTACAAATACACGTGGCAACAATTCACGCGGTGCTGCACAGGAGAGATTTTGCAGCACTGCTGCACAAATTTTTTTCCTTGGCCCACGCCTCCATGGAGACGTCGAAGGCAATGTCCGTACCGTTTGACCGTGGACTTCATTATTACGCTAGCTAGAGCGTGTGCCACGTGGTTAGTTGTAATAATGCTAGAAAGCATGTGGCTTAACAACCATCCGATGCACTTGGACAGCTTGAATATAATTCGAGTAATTTTCTTCAGCGTAGTTCAAGTCGTCGATCTCTAGCGCACCGACAAGTCCCCCGGAGAGAAGCGGTCAATTGCAAACCCCAGAGAAGCATCAGATGGGAAACGAGTCGTTCTATCAGCCTAGTCTATCGACGTGCTCTATTCATGGTTTACCACTCCCGGTGCTCGAGCTTACTTGGGGTTTCAGAACAGCTCTGATTGAGGGAGTAATGGACTTCATTTGTATGGACTAATTTATTATCGGAGTTCGTGAGGCCGTGCGAGTACTACCAAGCTAATTAAAGCTGTAGTGTCACGATGTACTATTACTGCATTAGACCTTTCGCAGTGGTACACTGTAAAGCATACTGAATACACTGTTTCGCAGTGTAATTTAGAGTACGTACTGTAAAAGTAAAAGAAAAATAGTGTATAGAGTATGCTTTAGAAGACACTAGTGCGGATAGCCTTAGTATTTGCATCACCCTGATCCGACGTTCCTTGGAAATGGTTCAATAAAAATGGGACCCGTTTATGTCTGTGTAGTATGAGCACAGAATGCGGTCTACCCGGCACCGGAGAATCTGGCACAGGTTTCCGCTGGTCACCCGCTGAAATCTATATGGGCTGGGCTATTTTAGAGAGTCTTACGGTCGGTCGCATTTCTAGGTGGGCTGGCCAGTTGGGCCATCAGAAAAGGGCCAGGCGGCCCAAATGAGAAGCATGACGTAAGCCCATGCGTCTTCCGTTCCGCGCCCGAGTCGTCTATATAACTTGCCTCCTCGCCCCCTTCCAAACCCTAGCCTGCTCCCTTCTTCGTGCCACGCCGCCGCCGTCCGCGTCTTGCAGCCGCCGCCGTCGCCATGGGGAGAAGTAAGACCGCTTTTCGGATCCTTATCATAATCTGTTGGTTGTGTCCCTTGTCGTTCGATTTAACCGCTCGTTTTGATTAGTGCTTACTTCCTCATGTAAATCTCGATTAGATCCACCTGGATGTGCGAAATATGCTTCTTTTCGATTGTTCCGTGGAGCTAATTTCATCTGTTTACTAGTATTTTGGATATACTTTTGTGGTTAGTCAAACTCGGGAGGATTTTCTGTTACGAGAGTTGTTTTTACCTTGCGTCTCCTGTTGATCTGCTTGGCTACCAGCGTCTTAGGGGCGGGCAGAAATGCATTCGTTGCTTAATCAGCGCTGATTTCCTATGGTTCATTTGTAGTTATTATTAGCAGTCTGTTCAGAAATGCTGGCGCTCTAGTTTGTAAAAAAAAACATTCCGAGTTAGAAGCTACGACCAGAGTCAAAATTTGTGATGCTTGAGTACTGTTCGTTAGGTGGGCTTGATATTTAATGGTTGTCGCCATGTGTCTGATGGCTTTAGCAATTCCTTTTTATCGTGATAAAATGATACTGGATCATGTATTTTTCGTGAAGAAATTTATTAGTCATCTACCAGGCACATGTGTGTTCTGTTTACTTTCAATGGGTCTAGGTATTGAGTTCCTTTCAGTTTGTCAGAACATCTAGCTTTTGAGTAGTTTTGTACCTGGCAGGACATTCTGCTTTTCAACATTTGTTGTCCAAATGGTAACTGGCTTAATTTGTTTTGCATGTAATTGATTCTACTGATATTATAGAACTGTTGAATCTACTCTGAATTAAACAGTCGGTTTTGCCTCCCCTATTGGCTAGTTGTAGTGATCTCTGTATGTGCTGTCTAAACCTAATATGTGGTCAATTTTATGATATGTATCCATATTCTAAATAAGTACATGAGAACTGATGTGTTGCACTGGTTCATTATTTTGTATTTTTGAAATGTTCACCAGGACCTGCAAGGTGCTATCGCCAAATCAAGAACAAGCCGTACCCCAAGTCGAGGTACTGCCGTGGTGTCCCTGATCCCAAGATCAGGATCTACGATGTTGGAATGAAGAGGAAGGGAGTTGATGAGTTCCCCTACTGTGTGCACCTTGTCTCTTGGGAGAAGGAGAATGTCTCCAGTGAGGCTCTTGAGGCTGCTCGTATTGCATGCAACAAGTACATGACCAAGTCTGCAGGAAAGGATGCCTTCCACCTCAGAGTCAGGGTTCACCCGTTCCATGTGCTCCGTATCAACAAGATGCTTTCGTGTGCCGGGGCTGATAGGCTCCAGACTGGAATGAGGGGTGCCTTTGGCAAGCCTCAGGGAACCTGTGCTCGGGTGGCTATTGGCCAGGTCCTCCTTTCTGTGCGCTGCAAGGACAGCAATGCTGCTCATGCCACTGAAGCGCTTCGTCGTGCCAAGTTCAAGTTCCCTGGCCGCCAGAAGATCATTGAGAGCAGGAAGTGGTGAGTTCCAATTAATTCATTCATTCATTCGTGGTTGTCCATCTCTCCCAAACGGCTGCGATAACTATTCTTTTTTATTTTGCACCTCCCAGGGGCTTCACCAAGTTCAACCGCACTGATTACCTGAGGTACAAGAGTGAGGGTAGGATTGTGCCTGATGGTGTCAATGCTAAGGTATACTATTTTTCTAATATCTCTAAGAACAATTGACTGTGTTATCTGCATGGTCTAACTTCATTTCCATTTTTTCCTTTCCGCAGCTGCTAGGTAACCATGGTCGACTCCAGAAACGTGCCCCTGGGCAGGCTTTCCTTGAGGCTGCTGCATAAGCTGTCAGGCGGGATGCAATCCCTCACCATATGCTCTAGTTTATCTTATTTTGCTTTCTGGAACCTGAATTCTGTATCTTTGTGGTATTACAGTGCCTTGTCTGAACCAACATCTTTTGTGTTGAAGCTATGAGTGACTTGAGTTCTTACCATGATGAGAATCTTTAGCTGGTTATGCTATTCAGAAATGCTCAAGCGTAATGCTGTTCTATATTGACATTATTTTAGTGCTTATCACGAATGTCTTTCTGTGACTCCTTGAATGCCGCTATTAAATTTCGTTTTGTTAGGACAATCTTGTTTTCCTTGCTCAGAAATTGTGGTTGGTGGCTTCTCTCTAATACTCTCTCCATCTTTAAAAGCTTGTTGTTTTGTAGTTTATTTTTGAATTATAAAGCGACAAGTTTTTAGGGATGGAAGAGTAATTTTGAGAAATATCTTTTTGTTGACATGAAACTTGTGTAGTTCGACACAAATCATAGTTCGAGAAGACCTAAGCGATGAGTCATAGCTGGCAGCCGGTCTCGAGCAACCAGTGCCTTCATTGAGGCTTTGACAAAGCAAGAGATCGACGGCCCTAGACACTAGTCTGCGCCTTCCTGTTCTGATGGCGCACTGCGGTGGCGAGACCCGAATGCAGCTGTCGTCCTCTAGTCTGCTCGAGCCTCAGCGCGGTTCTGATGACGGCACTGACATATCTAGTTCGGCTACGTTGTTTTTTGGTCAATTCGATCAGTGACCTGTCAAGTGTGCGACGTGTTGATTTTATGCCGGCTGCCGAGCGCATGGCAGCTGCGAAGCATAGTTTGCTCTTCTAAAAACAACACTGATCCGTGTTCTGCCTGCCTTGTTCATGTTAAGTAGAAAGTAGAAAGTAAAAAGTAGACAATGTTTTGTAAATGAAACTTGTTATATCTTTCATTAATTTGATGGTTCTTTATATACATGTACATGGGGTGCTAATGGTGTCCACTGGAGAGGAACCGCTGTCCTTGCGCCTGTTGGAGACGCCTGTTCGCTGTCGGGAGTTTCCGGTGATGAGTCTTGTAACTGCTCTCATAGGTCTGTGTGTGGGTCCCACTGTAATATGTTTTGACTCTATTGTTTACCCTTGTAATTTTATTCTCAACACTCTCTCTTGAACAATTGATGTCTAATTATTTATGTACATTATTTTGTATTATATGTCTCCTTCAAAAACTATTTGGGAAAAAAATCGAGAGACATACATAATATTGTGTGCACATTGCCTCGTTAAAAATCTTTTAATGAAAAATATTTTAAAACTTATAAAGGAAAAAAGAGTACAATGTGATGCTTTAATTAGGATACTTCACAGAGGTTTTCCCCCTGAACCTTGCAAGTCTTTAAGTCTTTTCATCCCAATGTCTTTGACACATTTGTCAAATATGGCTAGTGGTAATGACTTTGTGAACAAATCTGCAAGATTATCACAAGACTTTGTTTGTATAACACTTATTTCTTCATGTTGTTGTAGTTCATATGAATAAAATAGTTTTGGGAGAAATATGTTTCGTATAATTAGTCTTTATATATCCCATTTGCATCTAAGCAACACAAGCTGCATTATCTTTACAGATAATCGTAGGTGACTGTATTTCACCTATACCACATGAAGTTTCTATGTAGTTAATCACTCTTCGTAACCAGACACACTCTCTTGATGCCTCATATAGTGCAATTATTTCCGAGTGATTCATAGACGTAGCTATTAAAGTCTGTTTTGAAGACTTCCATGAGATAACAATCCCATTGTATAAAAACACAAAACCAGTTTGTGATCTACCATTATGTGGATCAGATAAATAGCCGACATCAGTATATCTGACTAAATCAGATTCTTGTTTTCTTTGAAAGAATAAACCAAGATCTATTGTGCCATTTAAATATCTCATGATATTTTTAATACCTTTCCAATGACGTATAGTTGGTGCTGCACTGTGTCTAGCAAGACAATTCACTGCAAATGCAATGTCGGGTCTTGTATTGTTTGCTAGATACATCAATGCACCAATGACACTAAGGTATGTGTATTCTGCTCCTAATACCTCTTCTTCTTCTTGTTTCAGCCTAAACAGATCTTTATCCTTTTCCAAGGCACGAACTATCATTGGAGTCTTTGGGGGTATGCTTTGTCCATATTGAACTTTTCCAATATTTTCTTGACATAAGCAGACTGATGTAGAATGATACCCTTCTGTAGATGTTCTATTTGTAGTCCTAAGCAGAATTTGGTTTTACCCAAATCTTTCATTTCGAACTCTTTCTTAAGATGATTGCATGCTTCATTTATATCCTTTTCATGACCAATGATATTTAGGTCATTAACATATACTAATATCATACAAAAACTAGTATTCGATTTTCTTATGAACACGCATGGACAATCATCATTATTTGAATATCCTCTTTGTAGGAGGAATTCCTTTAGTCGGTTATATCACATTCTTCCTGATTGTTTTAATCTATACAAGGATTTAACAAGTTCTACACAATACATATTGCAATTTACATTTGTATTCAGTATAGGAATTTCATCAGGAACTTTCATGTATATATCTGAATCTAATGACCCGTATAAATACGCGGCCACGACATCCATCAATTGTATTGATAGATGTTTTTGCATTGTCAGAGATATTAAATATCGAAATGTTATTCCATTCATCACTGGGGAATATGTTCCATTAAAATGAACTCCAGGTCTCTGTGTAAAACCCTGTGCAACTAGCCTCGCTTTATATCTTACCACCTCACTATTTTCGTTTCTCTTCCGAACAAAAACCCATTTGAACCCAACTGGAGAGGTTCTTGGAGGTGTAGGTATTACTTCAGTAAATACCATTATCTTCTTAAGCGAGTTAAGCTCAACTTCAATTGCCTCTTTCCATTTGTTCTAGTCTAAGCGTGTCTTATATTCTGCCATGGACTTAGGTTTTGGATCATCCTGGAAATTTTCAGCAATGACAGTTGAAAAGCATAGGTGAAAGTTGCCTAGAGGGGGGGTGAGTAGGCTAATTGACCTGCGAATGACTTAATAAAACGAGGTTAAATCACAGGGGGCGGACTAGTCCGGTCTAGGGGCGGACTAGTCCGGTCAGCCTGCGTGAAGAACCCTAAAAAGTGTTTCTAGTAAGTTTTAAGGGGATTTTCTCGAGGCTACAAGTGAGGATATGTTTATGACAAGTTTAGAAACTACCAACACAAGAGTAAGTCAAGTTTCAACTAGGTTATAGAAAAGTGAAGCACACGACAAGACTAGCAACCCTAGAACAAAGTATGCAATAAATAAGATGCGAAGAACACTGAGACACAAGGATTTTATCCCGAGGTTCGATTCCACACAAGAATCTACTCCCCGTTGAGGAGTTCACAAAGGACCGGGTTCACCAACCCTTCCCTCACCAAGTTTACCGCACGGGCCTAACTTGGTTCTCCACTATCTCAAAGTGTGAATACAAGATTCGTTGGGGCTTCTCACAATCTGAGGCTCCCACACCACAAAGATGATCAACAACACAAAACACACTCAACACACGCCTCACAAAGATTCAATGAGTGCAAGAGATCAAACCGGGAGCACAAGCGCGATGTTCTTCCTCTTCTCCACCTCACTAAACCCTAATCCACACAAGAATTAGTTTTAGAGGGAAAGTTGGCAAGAAAGAGGCTTAAGAGTGCTCCAAGTTGGCTGTGGCGGCGCTAGGGTTCAAGAGCTCAAGAGTTGGTTCAAAAGAACCCAGGGGACCTCTATTTATAGAGGTCCCAAGCCCATACTGCTGACTTCAGCAGAAGGGCGGACTAGTCCGGCCTCAGGCCCGGACTAGTCCGGCCAAGGAGAGCACTGACCTCTTGTCAGGCCCCGACAGCTGACACGCTATCGTCACACTACCCGCCAAACTTCAAATTCAAACGGTCACTTCCACAACGGACTAGTCCGGTCACAACCGGACTAGTCCGATCTCACACAGAGCCTTTTGCTCCGTGTGAAAACGGACTAGCTTGAGGACCACGGACTAGTCCGGCCCCAAGGGCGGACTAGTCCGGTCCTCCTAGACTTAGTCACAGAAGCACCTTCAACACGTCAACCCGGACTAGTCCGGCCCCACGGGCGGACTAGTCCATTCTCACTCAGGACCTCTTGGTTCGGACTCAAATGGACAAGTCCGTGGTTTTGAGACTTAGTCCCCAAAACCCACTCACTGCTACCCGAACTAGTCCGGCCACAAACGGACTAGTCCGATCTCAGTCAGACCCTTCTGGTCTGGCCGACAACGGACTTGGCCGGCCAGGTGCGGACTAGTCCGGCCGCCTGCACGGACTAGTCCGGCCCTACAGCCAGACTACTTATCCACTCTTTTCTTTCAAGGGGTTTGACCTCTAAACCACTTTGAGCTCCCAAACTTGATCTCAATGCACTTTACACACGCACCCTCCTATTTCTACGGCTAGTCTAACTCAACACGCTAGAAACCCTAGTTTCTACGCTTCGAGTTGACTCCGTTTCCTTCCTTTTTCCTTTTTGAGAGTTTGCGTCTCCAATCGAGTCCACACTTGTGCTAAGATCACTTGAGCTCATTAGCGACTTAATTGTCATCATCAATCATCCAAAACCCACGGGGAACCTAGATGCACTTTCAATCTCCCCCTTTTTGGTGATTGATGACAACACATTAAGTCCTTCAACAATTAAGAGTATTGAAATTGGTTTTCATAACTTGTGTGCATATGAATGACTCCCCCTCAATGTATGCAACATGTAAAAGAGGTGGAGGAATCTTTCATACCCACACACGTTATGGTGGGGTGCCTACGTGATGTGCTCAACAATTGTGACAAGACATAAAGAGCATCAATATAATCAAAGGATTGACAATAAGAGCATTATATTGATATTAAACAACATTAACAAGTCTTGCACAAATGTAGACATCCAAGAGCATGAATATATTACAAAACAAGTCCACAAACCACAAACACACCCACAAAAGATTAACTCCCCCTTAACTCTCCCCCTTTGGCATCAAGACACCAAAAAGGAAAAGAAGGGGGGAACCGAAGATCTACGAACTAGTCCTCGTCTTCGCCACTTCCACTCTCCATGGCCTCGGAATCTTCGACGTCTTCCTCATGATCGTCGGCGTCGTCGTCGGAGTTCCTTGCCGAGGGAGCAACCCGAGAGGAGCTTCCATCTTCTTGAAGCTGGGCGAGCTCATCGGCGGTGAAGTTGGGGAATGGAGTGATCTCCCCATCACTCACCTCCGGAGAGGACATCGGGACCTCCAGCTTGTCGCACACCGCCTTAAGATATTTTTCTTGGCGCTTGTGTGCCCTTTGAGCGCGGATCTCTTGCTTCCGGCAGGAAGTGAAGATCGCCTTGAAGCATTTGAAGAAGGCACTCATGGATTGAGGCGGAGGCGGAGACGGAGGTGCCACGGGGCGAGATGGAGGATCTGCATTCTTGCAACGAGGAGGAACAGGTACATTCGGGGGCTTCTGAGGACGAAGCGGGCGGTGCGACACGTCCTTGACGAAGGTCACGCCCGACACCTTCTCAATGAGGCACATGATGTAGGGGGCATACCCGCAAGCACGGTTGGGGGTATGCGAGATGTTGGAAAGATATCGTCGAAGATGTAGTCGACGAGGTTGAACTTCTCTTCCCCATCAATCAGAAATAGCAAGTGCCTCAAGTTCCCTTGAATCACCCCAGCATCACCGTCCTTCGGTGCTATCGTCCTTCTGAGGATTCTGTTCATAATGCTGTAGAAGGGCTTGATGTTGCGGGCGAGACCGGCATCAAATGGAACGTGACTTGGATACATATATGCCAGCTCTTCACGGTCCACGGCCTTAAGGTTAGAGATTATAATCTCATGGTCCATGTGTGCCTCAAGCCCTAGAATCTTGGCAAACTCGGCGAAAGTGACTGAGTACTGCTCACCATGTGTCATCCAAATAATTCTTCTGTCACCTGAGGTGGTGAAGTAGATGGTGAAGTAGAACTGCAGAATCACTTCGACATTCCAGTCATACTTGAAACACATGATCTGCTTGAGGTCATGGCGCTCAGCAGCTTCGATGACGGCGTCAAAAGTAGAGTGTTGCTTTTTGGCCATGTAATCCCAGTCAACCCATTGAGCTTCTATTACCGGCTTCTTCATCTGCTGATAGACTAGCCGGTAGTAGTCACAATGAAAGTCGCACCAGAACCTGGGATCTGCCGTGCTCCTCTCAAACTTGTAGACCTTCTCGGTCCTCAGCCTCCTGGCCTTTTCAGCCCCTTTTCCATGAAACACATTGGCAGACAATTCCTTCTGCCTGTTGGGGTTCCTTTCTGGTGTGTGAACCTCAAGGGGGCCAATGGAAGTGGCCTTCCCTTTCTCTTTGATCACAACACCTCCAGCTGCCTTCTTTGTTGACATCTTGACAGCTAGTTTCTTCTTTTTCAGCTCGACAGGAGCCGGAGCCTTGCCCTTCTTCGGGTCACGCTCAACCCTAGGCTCAGCTTCCATTTGAGCTGGCTCCTTGCCCTTCGCTTTATCGCCAAAGGTGACGAGCTTCTTTCTCTTGGGGGCATTCGCCTCAGCAGCCCTGGAGTTGTGAGCCTCCCTGTCTTCCCTTTTCTTCTTCCTCAGCTCATTGAGGGACTTTGCGGTTGCTCGAGCTATGGCTTCTTCCTCATTGTAGATGCTCGCGGCAACTTTGGAGGCTTCGAGTGCCTTCAGCCGCCTTTCTTCCTTTGCCTTTTGCGCTTCTATGAGCGCAGCCTTGGTCCTTGCCTCGACAATTTGAGCTTTGGTTCGCCCCTCGAGGTTGAGGCGAGGGGGGGGGGGGGAACGCTCCGAGTTCGACATGCTGTGAAAAGCATATAGAAAGGAAGGTATGAGTCCAAGGAGAGGGAGCATTGCCGAAAAGATCTCGAGAAAAGAATAGAAGTAGGGTTTGCCCTGCGCAAACCGGACTTGTCCGCCAGGGGCCGGACTAGTCCGGGTTGCGCAGAATGAACCCTAACCCTAGTCGATTCATCGAAAAATCATCGAATCAGCACGCAATACTCCTAGGCTATGATCGCAAGGGTATATGGAGCAACATTAATGAAGGTGTTCCTATCAAAAACTTTAAGAATCAAGAATGGGGCTAGTTTTTGAAGAACGAGGGAATACCTTCTCAAATCCGCTAGAATCGACGAAATCGGAGATGGATCGCGAATGTGGAGCGCGGGGAAGTGATCCCTCACTCCCAAAGACTCCGATGCGTGGATTGGAGTCGAGATTTGGAGGTCGGAGCGCAAAATCGCCGATGGGGGGCGGTTGCTAGCGTGTGGAAGTGAGAGAGTCAAGTGAGAGAGGGAGAGGAGGGGTCTGGGCCGCCTGGGGGTTTTAAGTCCCCAAGGGCCGGACTAGTCCGGTTGAGGGGCCGGACTAGTCCGGTCAGCGGACCAGACCCAAACTAGTCCAGATCCGAACTTGTGCGGTTGAAGGGCGGACTAGTCCGGTTTGCGGACCAGCCGCGGACTAGTCTGGACCCGGACTTGTCCGTCCACAAGGGCGGACTAGTCCGGTCCGACTGGGCTGAGAAGCGATGTCTTTGAGTTGCACACACACTATTGGTCCTTATGGATAGCAAGCAATACAAACATGATAATTAAAGAAAGAATGTGATAAAAACATGATCAAATCCCAAGAAAAGGTTTTCTCAAACAGATTTTGAAGAGGACTCACGATAGAGAAGAGTTTTTCGAAATTGCAAAAAAAAAGTGAGGAATGAGGTTTAAGCCACATTCCTAGAATCCAAAAAGTTAAGCTCACTTCTTAGCTCACAGAAACGCTTCTCATCAAGAGGCTTGGTGAAAATATCTGCGAGTTGATGTTCCGTCCTCACATGAGAAATCACAATATCTCCCTTCATTGAGTGATCTCTTAAGAAATGGTGTCGAATGTCTATGTGTTTGGTCCTAGAGTGCTCCACCGGATTATGGGCTATCTTGATGGCACTCTCGTTGTCACACAAGAGTGGAAAGTTGCGCAAGTTAATCCCATAATCCCTAAGGGTTTGTCGCATTCAAAGAAGTTGTGCACAACAACTTCCGGCTGCAACATATTCCGCTTCGGCGGTGGAGAGAGCAATAGAGTTTTGCTTCTTGGAGGACCAAGACACTAGAGATCGACCTAAGAATTGGCATGTACCCGATGTGCTCTTCCTATCAACTTTGCACCCCGCATAGTCCGCATCGGAATATCCAATGAGGTTAAACTTAGATCCTTTGGGGTACCAAAGTCCTAGGGAAGGTGTGTGTACTAGATATCTCAAGATCCTTTTAACGGCGGTCAAATGACAAGTCTTAGGTGCCGCTTGAAAGCGTGCACACATACACACACTTAGCATGATATCGGGCCTAGATGCACAAAGATAGAGAAGTGAACCAATCATAGACCTATATAACTTTTGATCCACACTTGGACCATCCTCATTTAGGTCTAGGTGTCCATTTGTTCCCATAGGGGTTTTGATGGGTTTTGCCTTATCCATGTCAAACTTCCTTAGAATATCTTGTGTATACTTAGTTTGACTTATGAACGTCCCTTCTTTGAGTTGTTTTACTTGAAATCCTAGAAAGAACTTCAACTCACCCATCATGGACATTTCAAACCTCTCCGTCATTATCTTGGAGAACTTATCATAAAACACCTTATTTGTGGAACCAAATATGATGTCATCCACATATATTTGGCACACAAAAAGATCTTCGTTGAAGTGCTTTGTGAAAAGGGTATAATCCGCTTTGCCTATCCTAAAACCATTTTCAACTAGAAAGTCTCTTAGGCACTCATACCAAGCTCTAGGAGCTTGCTTGAGGCCATAAAGAGCCTTTCACAATTTGTAAACATGGTTAGGATAGTCTTGGTCTTCAAACCCTGGAGGTTGCTCTACATAAACTTCTTCCTTGATTGGGCCATTAAGGAATGCACTCTTAACATCCATTTGGTAGAGCTTGAAGTCATGATGAGTAGCAAAGGCTAGTAATATCCGAATTGACTCAAGCCTAGCTACGGGAGCAAATGTCTCATCAAAATCCAATCCTTCAACTTGTGAGTACCCTTTAGCCACAAGTCGTGCCTTGTTCCTAGTTACCACGCCATGCTCATCTTGTTTGTTGCGGAACACCCACTTGGTTCCAACAACATTAGCTTGTGGGCGCTTGACAAGCTCCCAAACCTTGTTCCTTTCAAAGTTATTGAGCTCCTCTTGCATGGCAACTACCCAATCCGGATCTCTTAAGGCATCTTCAACCTTATGGGGTTCCAAGGATGAGACAAAGGAGAAATGCTCACAAAAGTTTGCAACACGTGAACGTGTTGTTACTCCTCTTGTGATATCTCCTAGAATGTTGTCAACGGGATGATCCCGTTGAACACTTTGATGAACATGAGGATGCGGAGGTTGAGCTCTTGAGTCACTTGCTTCATCTTCTTCACTTTGGTCTCCCCCTTGATCCAGGCCTCCCCCTTGATCTTCATTCCCATTATCATTTTGGGGAGTATCTAGTGGATCTCCAACTTGTCCAATGGGGGTTTGACCTACTTCATAATGATGATGGTCACTTGGGCTTTGAGATGGTTCTTGTGGGCGAACATCTCCAAGTGCCATTCTCCTTAGAGCTTCTAGTGGAGGTTCCTCTTGATCAAGGGCATGTTGATCAACTTGCTCCACTTGAGAGCCATTGGTTTCGTCAAACACCACGTCACGTGCTACTTCAACAATTCCGGAGGATTTGTTGAACACACGGTACGCATGAGTGTTTGAGTCATATCCAAGCAAGAAACCCTCATCGGAATTTGAAGCAAACTTCGAAGTCCTAGGCTTCTTGTTGAGGATATAACACTTGCTACCAAAAACACGAAAGTAAGAAACATTGGGTTTCTTACCAACGAGAAGCTCATAAGGAGTCTTCTTGAGGAGGCGATGAAGGTACAATTGGTTTACGGCATGGCAAGCGGTGTTAACCGCTTCCGCCCAAAACCGGTCCGATGTTTTGTACTCATCTAGCATCGTCCTTGACATCTCAGTGAGCGTTCTATTCTTTCTTTCGTCAATTCCATTTTGTTGAGGAGAATAGGGAGCGGAAAACTCATGCTTGATGCCCTCCTCATCTAGGAACTCTTCTACTTGCATGTTCTTGAATTCGGTGCCATTGTCACTCCTTATAGCCTTTATCCTTAAGGTGAACTCATTTTGAGCTCTCCTTAGGAATTTCTTGAGGACACCGGGGGTTTCACTCTTATCATGCAAGAAGAACACCCAAGTATATCTAGAGAAGTCATCAACGATGACTAGACCATACTTGTTGCCACCGATGCTAATGTAAGCAATGGGGTCAAAAAGATCCATATGGAGTAACTCCAAAGGTCTAGTTGTCGTCATGAAATTCTTAGAGGGATGTTGAGCTCCTACTTGCTTTCCCGCTGGGCACGCACCACATGGCCTATCCTTTTCAAATACCACATCCTTTAGGCCACGAACGTGCTCTCCTATAAGGAGCTTTTGAAGGTTCCTCATTCCAACATGGGCAAGACTTCTATGCCAAAGCCATCCCATGTTGGCTTTCGCCATTAAGCATGTGTCAAGTTGAGCCTTATCAGTGGTAAAGTCCACAAGATACAGCTTTCCCTTGAGCACTCCCTTAAAGGCTATTGAGTCATTACCCTCTCTCAGAACATTCACACCCTCACTAGAAAAAACACACTTATATCCTTTATCACAAAGCTGTGATATGGATAGGAGATTATAGTCTAGGGAATCAACATGCAAAACATTAGATAAAGTATGCGAAGAGGAGATAGCAATTTTACCGGAGCCAAGGATTTTCCCTTGGCTATTATCCCCAAAGAAGATTCCTTCACTTGGGTCCTCGTTCTCCTCATACTCTATGAACATGCTCCTCTCTCCGGTCATGTGGTTGGTACATCCGCTATCCAACACCCATTTCGATCCACCGGAGGAGTAAGCCTACAAAACAAGTTTATGCCTTCCTTTTAGGTACCCAAGCGGAGTTGGGTCCTTTCACGTTAGTAGTTAGGCATTTGGGCACCCACACGCAAGGCTTGGGGCTCTTGCAGAGTGGCCCAACATATCTAGCAAACACTTTGTCGTGTTTGTTCCTCTTTAGCACATAAGATGCATCAAAATCATGGAATAGAGGATGCGATTCAGATTTAGGCAATTTGTTGCTAGAGGGTGAGTTCTTTTCAATTTTAGTTGGGGATGAACTCCCCTTAACAAAGACAATCATGTCTTTGCCATACTTGGAGGTTTTGGCGTTATGCCTTCTACCTCTAGTATAGCCAATACCATCCTTGACATGGGGAGGTCTTGTGTTGGTGTATGCACTTTGTGCATACGCCACCTTCTCCTTGTCAAAGATGGCACCCTTAGGTGCTTGCTTTCCTTGTGCTGAGTTGAGTTCATCCTTAAGCTTAAGGATTAAGTTAGAGCACTTGCAAGGCGGAGTTGCATTGGATGAGGCCTTTGAGAAGGTTGAGCTCTTAGAGGAAGAGGCTACATTGTTCTTGAGAGACTCAACTTGAGTCTCAAGGATTTTGTTAACTTTTGACAAGTTCCCAAGTTCATCCTTGAGCTCAATTGTTTTCTTCTCAAGACTTGAACATGTTTTCTTACTTAGAGCAAGTTCGTGTTCCAATGCCTTGCTCTTCTCTCTTTCGAGCTCAAGGAGTTCATCAAGCTCTCGACATCTCTCCTTCTCAAGTATGATCATGTCCTCTTGTCTGTTGATGAGATCCTCCTTCTCAAATATCTCATCCATAAGCAACTTCATCCTACGCAGGGTGCTTTTGCTTATGTCCTTAAACATGTGCTCATTTTCACTAGCGCTATCAAATTCATCTTGCGAGGAAGTTGTGGAGGAGGGATGAGATGTTACCTTTCTCCTTCCCTCCCTTGCCATAAGGCAAGTAGGTTTGTAGTTGTCGTTGAGGTTGGGGAAGAGCTTGCTTCCCTTGGAGCTCCTCCTGATGGCTATGGTAGCCATCTTCTCCTCTTCTTCTTCGGAGGAGGACTCATCGTTAGAGTCCCACTCCTTCCCCAAGTGGGCTTGTCCGGAGGGCCTCTTCTTCTTGAAGAATTTCTTATCTTGAGGCTTGCCCTCCTTCTTCTTCTTCGCTTCTTCATGTGGGCAATCAGCGATGAAGTGCCCATACTCGCCACAATTGTAGCAAGACCTTTTTGATTTGGGCCTTGCTCTTTCCTTCCCTTTGCCCTCATGGTTGTATCCACCTTTCTTCCTCCTCATCATTCTCCTGAATTTGTTGATGAAGAAGGCCTCTTCCTCATCGGTGTCGAGGCTCTCCTCATCACTTTCCTCTTGCTCCTTTGAAGAGGGTGTTGCCTTGAGTGCAACGTTCTTCATCTTGGAGGCGGTGAACTTCTGAAGGTCGTTGTAGAAGAGCGCCTCCTTCTCCATGATCTCGTGGTTGATGATCCTACCAAGGACCTCCTCCGGGGTCATTTGAGTGAACCCCGGGCTTTCTCGAATCATGGAGCAAAGAGCGACGTTCCTAGGCATGAATGCCCGGATCATCCTCTTCACAACCTCGTGGTCGGTCCACTTGGTGCAGCCATATGATCGGCTCTTGTTGATAAGTATCTTCAACCGGTTGTACATGTCTTGGGGGGATTCACCATCCAAGATGACGAATCTCCCAAGCTCTCCTTCGATGAGCTCGATCTTGGCCTCCTTGACCACCCGATTTCCTTCATGCGCCGTCTTGAGGGTGTTCCATATGTCTTTGGCCACCTCAAGGCCATCGACGCAGTTGAACTCATCTCTTGAGAGAGATGAGATAATCACACCCGCAGCTTGAGCGTTGCGGTGGATGAGGATAGCTTGTTCTTGAGTGATGTTGTCCTCATCCTTCGGAATCTCCACCCCGGTCATGACAATTTGCCACAACGCCGGGTTGAGTGACACGAGGTGGATCTTCATATTATGTTTCCACATCCCGTAGTCAGTTCCATCGAATTGGGGAGGTTTCCCCAATGGGATGGAGAGATAGTGGTTGTTGGCGGTAAGGCGTTCATAGTTGAACCCTTGTCGGTTGTAGTTGACTCCGCCACTACCACTTGATTGGTTCGACGGATCGATCTTGGAGATGTTCTGCTTCTCCCGGAGCATCGCCTTGAGTTGGCGAGTCTCCTCATCATCCGTTGGCTTATCTTGATAGGCCAGCGTCTCCTCACGGGTTGCCTCGTAGTTGCTGCTCGAGGCGTCGTCATTCACCACTCCGGCCATCTCTCCGAGTTGTTAGACTCTTTGTGGAGAGTCCCGCTCTGATACCAATTGAAAGTTGCCTAGAGGGGGGGTGAATAGGCTAATTGACCTGCGAATGACTTAATAAAACGAGGTTAAATCACAAGGGGCAGACTAGTCCGATCTAGGGGCAGACTAGTCCGGTCAGCCTGCGTGAAGAACCCTAAAAAGTGTTTCTAGTAAGTTTTAAGGGGATTTTCTCGAGGCTACAAGTGAGGATATGTTTATGACAAGTTTAGAAACTACCAACACAAGAGTAAGTCAAGTTTCAACTAGGTTATAGAAAAGTGAAGCACACGACAAGACTAGCAACCCTAGAACAAAGTATGCAATAAATAAGATGCGAAGAACACTGAGACACAAGGATTTTATCCCGAGGTTCGATTCCACACAAGAATCTACTCCCCGTTGAGGAGTCCACAAAGGACTGGGTTCACCAACCCTTCCCTCACCAAGTTTACCGCACGGGCCTAACTTGGTTCTCCACTATCTCAAAGTGTGAATACAAGATTCGTTGGGGCTTCTCACAATCTGAGGCTCCCACACCACAAAGATGATCAACAACACAAAACACACTCAACACACGCCTCACAAAGATTCAATGAGTGCAAGAGATCAAACCGGGAGCACAAGCGCGATGTTCTTCCTCTTCTCCACCTCACTAAACCCTAATCCACACAAGAATTAGTTTTAGAGGGAAAGTTGGCAAGAAAGAGGCTTAAGAGTGCTCCAAGTTGGCTGTGGCGGCGCTAGGGTTCAAGAGCTCAAGAGTTGGTTCAAAAGAACCCAGGGGACCTCTATTTATAGAGGTCCCAAGCCCATACTGCTGACTTCAGCAGAAGGGCGGACTAGTCCGGCCTCAGGCCCGGACTAGTCCGACCAAGGGGACCACTGACCTCTTGTCAGGCCCCGACAGCTGACACGCTATCGTCACACTACCTGCCAAACTTCAAATTCAAACGGTCACTTCCACAACGGACTAGTCCGGTCACAACCGGACTAGTCCGATCTCACACAGAGCCTTTTGCTCCATGTGAAAACGGACTAGTCTGAGGACCACGGACTAGTCCGGCCCCAAGGGCGGACTAGTCCGGTCCTCCCAGACTTAGTCACAGAAGCACCTTCAACACGTCAATCCAGACTAGTCCGGCCCCACGGGCGGACTAGTCCGTTCTCACTCAGGACCTCTTGGTCCGAATTCAAACGGACAAGTCCGTGGTTTTGAGACTTAGTCCCCAAAACCCACTCACTGCTACCCGAACTAGTCCGGCCACAAACGGACTAGTCCGATCTCAGTCAGACCCTTCTGGTCCGGCCGACAACGGACTTGGCCGGCAAGGTGCGGACTAGTCCAGCCGCCTGCACGGACTAGTCCGGCCCTACAACCAGACTACTTATCCACTCTTTTCTTTCAAGGGGTTTGACCTCTAAACCACTTTGAGCTCCCAAACTTGATCTCAATGCACTTTACACACGCACCCTCCTATTTCTACGGCTAGTCTAACTCAACACGCTAGAAACCCTAGTTTCTACGCTTCGAGTTGACTCCGTTTCCTTCCTTTTTCCTTTTTGAGAGTTTGCGTCTCCAATCGAGTCCACACCTGTGCTAAGATCACTTGAGCTCATTAGTGACTTAATTGTCGTCATCAATCATCCAAAACCCACGGGGAACCTAGATGCACTTTCAATAGGTCTACAATTGTAGTACTATGATCATAAACTTTTCCCGAACTAGTATAATTAATGGAAATCTCTTCTATCCCATTTGACATCTCATGATTTCCCAATACAAGATTGTCGGGATTTTCTGATCCTCTAGTCCCATTTATATTGCGCGCTTGAGAACTAGACTGTGGATCATTCACATTCACTTGAGGTTGTACACCTTTTGTTTTTCTCATATTCCTAGATTTTCTTGGAGCTTTTGTTTTCTCTTTTCTTGGTTGCTTTTTTGAAGCAATATTCTTCCTTTTAGGTTCTACCCTCCCTCTCTTCCTTATAGAAGGAGTCAGAGTGGTTTTCTTTGGTACCTCCACTCTTTCAGGTGCATTTACCGTGGGATTCCAAGATTTTATAACTCCATTATAATCTGTGAATGCATCTGACAAATTATTTGTAACATTTTGCAAATTTATTATTCTCTGAACTTGAAGTTCAATCTCTTGTGTACATGGATCTGAGGATATAATGGATTTATCATCCCAATTTATTTCCTGACATTCTAAACTATTATGTAATTCTCCCTCTAATGTCGGGAAATGATCATCATTAAAAATACAGTCAGCGTACCTTGCTGTGAATAAATCACCAGTCATGGGTTCCAGATATTTTATGATCGAGGGAGAATGATATCCCACATAAATACCCATTTTTATATGAGGACCCATTGTTGTACGCTGCGGTGGTGAAATTGGTGCATATACTGCGCACCCAAATTTCCGCAAATGGAAAATGCTTGGAGTATTACCACGTACTAACTGTAGTGGGGAAACACTAATATGCAGTTGGTCGCAACTATATTAAGTCTGTAGCGTGTAAAACTGCATGACCCCAACATGTAATAGGTAGATTACAATTATGTATTAATGGCCTTGCTATCAACTTAATTCTCTTAATAAGTGATTCAGCCAATCCATTTTGAGTATGTACATATGGTACTGAATGCTGCACTACAATTCCTTGAGCCATACAATAATCATTAAAAGCCTTTGAACTAAATTTTGCAACATTATCTGATCTTATAGATTTTAGTCGGTGTTCAAGATAATTTACTCTCAATCTTATGACTTGCGTCATAATTTTAGCAAATGCATGGTTTCGTGTCGACAAGAGACACACATGTGACCATCTTGTTGACGCGTCTATTAAAACCATAAAGTACATGAATGGTCCCGATAAGAGTCTTATAGGTCCATAAATATCTCCTTGAATTATTTCAAGAAATTAAGTGATTCTACTTTAATATTAAGTGGTGAAGGTCTCAAAATTAATTTTCCAGTTGCACATGTTGTGCACATAAAATATGAAGATTTTGGAAATTTGGTTGAATTTAAATTGTGACCATAACTATTACTTATAATCTTCCTCATCATTCTAATACCCGGATATCCAAGTCTTTCATGCCAGGTTTTGAATGCATCTACATCTTGAAAGATTACCTTGTATGTAACATGTGGTACAGATTGTATGTATGTATAATACAATCCAGACGGTAAGCATGCCATTCTCTCTAGAATATCATAGCTATCACCATTTTTCTTAAATAATGTGGAGAAATTCCTTATTATTTTCTTCATGGGTATTTACATGTAATCTATTCATACGAATATCTCTATAACTTAGCAATGTTCGAGTAGAATTGGGATACAAAAGTGCATTCTCAATTGTTACTTGTGTACCTATTGGTAGGACTATAGTAGCGCGTCCAGAACCTACTACATTTGTATTATGTCCTGTACTGGTCAAAATATTCCCAGTTCTTTTTGTAAGGGTTTGAAAATATTTTGTCTCTCTAAGTATAGAGTTTGTTGTGCCACTATGCACAAGACACATTTCTTGTTCCATTGGATTGACTTCAAGTATCTATATAGAATAAGAACTTTATTCAGTATAGAATACATACATTTTTGTAATATCAAAGTATTTACATACTTATATTTATATTACATATCACAATCCTTAGTGTAACTAATATTTAGAAAGACGATAGATTAATAAAATCTACTAAGATAAATGGAGCATATTCTTGGTCTCCAAACACATCGTTGGTATATTCAACGATCATGTTCTCATCGTCAATGTAGTCATCATTTGATGGACTTTGCTTTATTTCTTCATCAGGTACTTTTCTCGAAGTTGTAGCCTCATCAGATGTAGCATTGAAGTGTGCTTCATATGATCCTTTAGCTTTTTCTTCTTCTTTGAGTGATCTTTGATATAAATCAACCAAGTGTTGGGGAGTCTTGCATTTCTTTGCAATATGATTAGGACCACCACATCGGTAGCACTTGTAAGGTTTCTTTCCTTTCCCTTTTTTCTATCCTTTGGATTTATTCTTCTTGTGCTTATTATTCTTGCCTTTTTTGAATTTACCAATATTTATATATTATTTAGGACCATCATTCTTTTCTTTACCCTTTCAACCATAGTTGACCTCAGGCAGTGGAGCAGTACCAACATGACATTGGTGATGATTTCTCATAGTGAGTTCATCATGCTTCTCTGCTTGTAGATGGTCTTGTATGAGTTCTGAATAACGTTGGTAATTTCTGGCACGGTATTGATGCTTTAAGATCCTATCTGATGGAAGCATAGTAGTGAGAGTTTTCTCAATCTTCTCTTCATCAGATGGTTCCTTCTCGCAAAACCGTAATTTAGCACAAATCTTATGAACAACATGACTGTAATCCCAAATAGATTTGAAATCCTGTAGGCGTAGCTGTATCCAATCATGATTAGCCTCACGTAGGATTACTGCTTTTTGTTGCTCATATCTATTTTGTAGAGCAGACCAAAGAACACTTGGTTCTTCCTCCAGTACATACTCTGATTTTAAATCAGGATGTATGTGATTCCTTAAAATATATAAGGAATTATATATGTATGTATTAGGCAATTGTTGTTGTCGACTTTCAGGTGGGAGTATAGCCTTAGAGATCCCTCTAAGATTTAAGCTTATCTTGATGTCCATCGCCCATGTAGGATAATTATGCCCATCAAGAGCAAGCTCTTCAAATTCACGAGCCATTTATCCTACAATATTTAACCAAAATTTGTCAGAATCTAGGTTATATTGTGACATACACAAGTATATTAGTGATCTTGTGATATTTGAGTGCTAACACTCATCCAACATCATGTGTTGTTATCTTTTGATTCCACATCAAATGAAATCTATCAAATTTCATGTTTAGTGTTATAATTATGGTTCATATAAAATAAACTCCATGAGTTTATAATTTTATGTGTAATTCATCTTTTGTAAACTCCATGAGTTTGATGAATTTTGCAAGAAATATATTGATTTCATGCCTCACATAAAATCATGGTTAAAACATCCTTGATTAACCATATTTTCAAATTCTATATAATGGAAAATGACTAAGTACAATTGCAATACCATAATTATACAGTCTTTACCATACTAAACTAAAATTTACAGAAATTTAAATTCTAAGTACACACTAGAGCAAATAAATAAAACTATACATATTAACATCAGCCTTTTGGGCTGTTTTTTTCATTGTTGCAGGCCCATCCATTTTATTTGGCCTGGTCCAACCGGCCAGTGGCTCGGCCCAACCGGCCAGAAGGCGCGGCCCAGCCCAACGTTTGGCACAGCCCAACCCAGCCAGCCCAACCGGCCATAAAGTATCTGGGAGGGGTGGGGGAGTAGGGTTACCGATACCCCTCCCTTCTCCCCCGTGCGCCACACTTTTGGAAGGCTCCCGGTTCCTCCTCCTTTCCCTCGGCTCCTCCGCTTGCCTTGCAGATCCACCGGCGCCATGTCTTATCCTTCACCCCCCCTCCTTCCCCACCCCTCCCTCCCCCCTCTTGTCCCTTAAGACCGATGGGGTAGAGACCAAGCACCCGAGCGTTTACCCGAGTGATTTGGCTTCGCGAGGTGAGAAAAGCGACGGAGGATTCTTCCTCCGGTAGGGCTCTGGAGTTGTGGTGTTGGCGTTTCGGTGGCGGATCCGACGTTTGATTTGCTTTGTTCGACTTCTTTTGTTGCTAATGGTCCAGTTGGTAATCCCCGTGGACCAACGCAGATTCTTGCTGTTTGTTTGTATGTCGGATGTGGGGGTGTTGCCGCAGGTACTGGTATGAAGTCGTCCGTTTGTTCTTCTTCGTTGGTTACGGCAACAACGAACACATCTTCGTCTTGTGCGACGGTGGTTACCACCGTATTCTCTACTGCTTCGATGTGTTCTTCTCGTTCTTTTTCTCCCTTACCCGGTGATGAGAGCACCGGTTGTTTTTGTGCAACCAGGTATGGATATGCATCCATGCCATGGATGGCACAAGCAACATCCATTCAGGGGCTTTGTCCTGTGTTTGATGCAATGGTCCCGCCCTGGGATCTCCTCCATTCTGGCGAATCCAGAATGGGTCTTGGGGCTCTCGGGTTTGTTGATGGTGTCGGTTCTGTACCGGACGTCGCCGGCGGTATTGTCCTTTTCCTTTGCTTCTCTGTGCAGGACTTTGGCGGCTCTGGTTGTTGCGTTCCCGGTGGCGTCTGCCTCTCCTTCGACGGCGTCGTCGGTGACTTGTTCTTGTGGTGCCAAACTGATCCAAGAGTTAAAGAACGGATCTTACAAGGGAAACAGTGAGTTCTTTTGTCATGTTTACCTTGTTCTTGTGAGGCCTACTCACTCACGGTTGATCTACGTGCATGATAACGTGTTAAGTAGAAAGTAGAAAGTAAAAGTAGACAATGTTTTGTAAATGAAACTTGTTATATCTTTCATTAATCTGATGATTCTTTATATACATGTACATGGGGTGCCAATGGTGTCCATTGGAGAGGAACCGCTATCCTTGCGCCTGTTGGAGATGCCTATTCACTGTCGGGAGTTTCCGGTAATGAGTCTTGTAACTACTGTCATGAGCCTGTGTGTGTGGGTCCCACTGTTATGTGTTTTGACTCTATTGTTCACCCTTGTAATTTTATTCTCAACAGTTCAGCCAGATACATGGATGGCTCCATCCACTGACGTTCAATATAAAACATCTTTTCGGTCATGGGCTCAAAGGCCCGACGAGCCTCCAGTAAATCATCAGCACCAGTGAACATAACCGACCCAAAACGGCCGGCCCGTACGACAGCCGCATAAAGCGCAAGACCTTTAGCACGGCCACCGCACCGGAGCCGGAGCCACCAAACTCTACTACGTCGGCGCCCGCCGCGGCGAGCTAAAGCCTCGCGGGGGCAGACGATGGTGGCGATCTCGATGTACCGCGGCAACCTCCACCTCAGCTGTGGGGCCGACGGCGCCGCGCCGCGAGGCTGGGAGGCGCCCCGCTCGGCCATCTCCGCGAAGCGGTTCCGCCGCCTCCTACGCAGCCGCTCCGTGGCCGTCGCGCGCCTAGCCGGGGCGCCGCCGCCGCCGCGTCCGGCGTCACCGGCCCCCTCCTCCTCGGGGGAGGAGGCTGGAGAGGAGCAGCAAGGGCAACTGCAGGACGAGGGGGAGCAACAGGGGCAGCAGCAGCCGCCGCACGAGGTAGAGGAGGGCGAGGTGGAGCAGCAGCAAATGGAGGAGGTAGAAGAGCAGGAGGAGGGGGCCGTGGAGGATGCGGAGGTCAACAATGCGGGGGAAGTAGTCGTTGGACCTGATGGTAATGGCGATGCTGAGGAAGGGCAAGGAGAAAGCGAAGGCGTTCACCCTAACCAGGAGGTGAGAATCGACCGAATTCCTGATTCCACTTACCCGGAAGCTCATTATTCGATGGTCTGTTGACACTTCTCAATTGTGAGATGATGAGACGGCTGCAGCTGCTGCAGCTGCAGCCGTTGCCTTGCTGGCTTCTGAAGCCACAGCGATATGAAACTATCATAGCCAATATGAACTTGGGAGGCGTTTAGATTCCGAGATGACAGAGGTCCCTTCCTGGGGAAACTGATAATATGTTGAGCCTCCTTCTTGTCCGAGGTCCTGTAGGACATAGATATGATTTTGAGAAATGCTTAGGTTACCTAAGGAATTGACTATGAAGATGATGAACCCTGAACATAGATTCTTCAAATTGGCATCTGTTGATATCTTTAGTCCAGCCAGAACTGGACAGGAAACTTCCCGTGTGCGCTGAGGAATGAATGCTTCTGAGAAGAGATTTGCCCAATTTCGAACCTCTGTTGCAGTGTACAATATGAAGATTTTCTATTATAAACTTAGAATATATGGTATCATGACAGCTTTGTAACACAAACTTATCATGCATTCTTTTGTTTGGTGTCCTTATTCTGATTATTTGGCAAGTACAACTTAGTAATGGTATGCCCTACTGTTTGCATATGAATGGGTTCTTAAGTTTCTGATTGGTACATTGTGTCTGCTAGTTTGCTGACACGGCCTGCTACTTGGCTGAATTTGTTATTGGAACCTCATGGTTTTACATTTATTCCAGGTGATTTATCCGGATGGTGTCGAAGAAAGGATGAGAAAGTTAAAAGAAAAGCTGGATATCCTAAACAAGAATAAGCATGATCTTGTGCAGATGCTGAAGCAGGTATCATTTATGACATCCTTTACATTTTGTTCTATTTATCTGGGCTTATTGTAAAATCAAATCAGTATCAGTCGAATATTTATCAGTTTAATAAGTAGTGGGTGATTCTTATGGTACACAAGTTAATAACATATGTGATAACCAATTTGATAAGATGCTATTTCCCGCAAATGTTACATGTCGCCCATGCGACGGGATTGATACAGTTTGACCCCTCCCTTCAAACCAGCCAGCATCGCAGTTGGTGAGCTCATTGGCGATCAGTAGAATACCTTATTGTGCATGGTTTGCCCTCCCAAAGTTCCTCCTCTCACCGAACGTAGAAGAGTGGTGGAGTGGCGAGGTGCTACTGGCCATGGTTGTGGAGCAGGGCGGTGGGTGGCGTCGGGGCGGGGGCCTGACATAGCCGGGTTAGCGCGACAGAGGGTGACGGACGCGGCAGGGGTGCAACATCAAGAATCAGGTCGGGGTGTAGCTGGGAGGGGACGAGGGCGGGAGGGAAGAGCTCACTGGCATCTATGACGATGCTGGTCAAGCCGGGGAGGCGAAGGAGGGGCGGCTGCTGGTGGTCGTTTTGAAGAAATGGTGGCCGGGGGTGGTTGAACAGTCGACTTCCAGTAACCCAAGATACGTGTAACATCCCGTCTATCCCGTTAAAAAAGATCTGAACACAGGGAATTTAAGTTGCTGAGTTGCTGTACCCATTTGAATACAAAGTTGACTGAATAATTACAAGCCACAAAAATGTCAGTTGACAGGAAATAAATTATGTAGCTTTTATTTGTTTTATACTGTAATCTTTCTAGCATTGATAGAAAACATCTCTTCAAACTAATGAGATTTGCATGTATATCCATTGGAAAAATGAGAATCTGTTCTGGTCTTGCAAAGTATGTCACTATGTATGAGTAACATATTCTCAAATAACTTTTGACAACTCTGTCAGTTCCTTATAAGTATATTGCATCTGATGTTGCATCTGAATGCTCCATGTCTTGATTAGATAGTTCCGCACTAACTTCCAAAAGGGCATTCAATTGGTTTTGTCTATGGATAAGTAGTACCACATGAACATTTAGGTCTTAGTAGCTAGCATGTTTTTTAACATGGTGAGGCATCCTGTAGTGACCAGGGTGCGCCTTGCTGCCTAGGCGACGCCCAGATGGCAAGTCAACACTTCAGCACCGTGGTGACCTGGGGGCACCTGGGCGCCTAGGCGTGGCCTTGATGACACCCTAAAAACCATGGTAGCTAGAGCCATCTCCACCTCTATATTAAATGTGAAACTTGTCTCAGTCCGTTATTTGGAATGAACTAGCAACATATGCATACACAATTTTCATAGGGACTTCTGAAAACTCAGTGATGGTACTGAATGGCATTGATTTGGCTGTTTGAACAGGTTTTAAATGCAGAAGAGGAAATACAAAGGCGTAACATGCAGGCTTCATTGCGTGCTGCCATGCCTCAACCATCACAAAATGCAACAGATGGAAGTTCTGTTTCTAGGCTGGCTCCCAGAATGACAGTCGATGTCAATTTTGGTGACATTGCTGTCGATTCAGATGCTGGTTCCAACCAGGGCACTCTTGGACGCCCCTTGCATCACTTACATAGTATCTCTCCTTCGACAGCCTCTTTTGCGAGGTCACCATTTGGTTTCATGCAGCAGCATTCTGTAAGTTTTTAACGGTTCATGGAGTAGGCTGATTTTAAGTCCATATCTACCTTTGTCTGCTGCATGCTTTGGCACTGATTGTCGTAGATGATACCAGCATACTGCAAGAGCGAGACTTCAAAAAAGTAGATAACTAATATTTTCATGGATAATGACTGATTTTTTAATTGCTTCCGTGCTTGCCATTTCCGACTTTATTGGTTGTGTTGCTTTTGACACTGTAAACGAAATTCCAGAATATGTATTTTTTCGGTGATGCCAAGCACTACTGAATAACCGCATATATTACAGGGTCACACTCCAAGGAGCCCGGCAACTTTCTCTACAGGAAGTCCACGCTTTGCAGCTAATGACCCACAAGGACAACCTCCAGGCCTTCACTCAGCATCACTGGCAGGACGTTATGTAGCTTCATCACCTTCCCCGGCTGCATCTGGTGGTTCTTCCTCTGTATTCAGGGATTCTCGCCCACCCGACTCAATGTAGACTTCATACCTTGTGCATATTTCCAAACTGGCTGTACCCCTGTACGTGTTATTAGTAATCCAGATGTCAGAGGGACCCTGTGACTAATGGGAGGAAGCTGTGTTTCCCATCTGCTCTCTGTATTCTGAACTGCTGATTGTCTAAATGAGCCGTGTGCATACAACCAAAGCATGTGTACAAGTGCATTTTTTTCCTCATCCTTGTTTACCTGCTGAAACTCGTTTTAACACTTAGAAGGGTGGTTACTGGTGACTGAACAATATAGAAAGAGAAGTCTTTTTTGTTTTGTTTTGTTTTTCAAGACAGACGAAGTTCGTGTGGACTGATTTAAGGTTCCTACCAGACCTCCCGAAATGCAATTTCACAGTAATCTGTTACAAGTGCGGGCGAACCTAAATCAAACAACCCAAAGGATCCCGTGTCTATCAAATGCCCAGAATGTACGGATCTGTCAGCAGCATGACCAGCTGCAATATAGGTTGCATGTGGCGATAACCACAATGCCAATCTACCAGCATGTTCACAGCGCAAATAGTACTTTGGTGCTGAAGGCTGGAACCTACAGGAAGTTGCAAGGGAAAAAATAGATTAGTACAGAGATACATGAAACTAACTGAATCATTTGACGGCATGAACAGAAAATACGTGTATAGCGTATGTGACATTGGCTGATAAACAATCGTCAGTTACATTAACCACTGTTGGCATCAGCTAGATAGCTGTTGATCTGTGTATGCATGAAGAATTGGGTAGGGAGAGTGGAAGCGACAACTAACGGCTTACCTGACCGGATCATTATTCTGTATTCCCTCCATTCTTAAAAGTTTATCGCTTTGTAGTTTATTCTTAAACTACAAAATGACAAATTCTTAACGATGGAAGGAGTATTTTAGAACGGCTCCCGACGGAGCGCTCGCATCGCATCTCGACAGTCTCCAAGCTCGGCCGCTCGCGAGACACTTGATCCATCACCTCCTTCCTCCGCCGCTTCCCAACAATCTTCGTCAAGTCCGTCGGGCCACAGTACAACCTCCCCCGGTTCTGCCTCTCCGACGCCACCGCCCACCTTGTGCACGAGGACCTCCCGGCTGTCGCTCCCCGCACCTCTCATGTGTTGTCGAAATGTCACTATATTTGCGTTCCCATCCAATGACTACTTGAAATGCATATCTACTTTGGGTACTCCATTGGAGATTGTCGGTACCTTGCATACTGGTACCCCCGTGCACAAGACGAAAACAATGAAGGACCTAGCCTCTCCCGCAGATGCGGGCTCCGGTGCTGCCACATGCTCAGCGGGCTTAGACTCTGCCTCTCCACAGAGGCGGACTCCGGACCTACCACGTGTCCTGCCGCACCGGGCCAGCCTCCCCCGCAGAGGTGGGCTCCAGTGTTGTCACGTGTCCAGCGGGATCGGACCCGTCTCAACTCAGAGGTGGGATCTGGACCCGCCACGTGTCCCGCCGCACCGGGCCATCCTCCCCGCGGAGGTGGGATCTGGTGCTGCCATGTGTCCAGCGGGCTCGGACACCGTCTCTTCTCAGAGGTGGGCATTGAACCCACAACGCGTCCTGCTGCACTGGGTCGACCTCTCCCGTAGAGACGGGCTCTGGTGCTGCCACGTGATGAGCGGCTCGCTCTGGGCGGTAGGTCGCGGGAGTTAAGAACGTCGTGCTTTGTCCAGTCGTGCATTCAAGACACACACCTTCTGAAAGTGCATCTAGGCATCCCCGTGGGTTTTGGATGATTAATGACAACAATTAAGAAGTCTAATGAGCTAAGTTGATCTTAAGCACAGGTACAATGATTGAAATGAGATGAAACCTCCAAAAAGGAAAAGGATGCAACGGGCGTCAAAGGCTCAAGAGTAGAAATTAGGGCTTCTATGAAGTTGAGCTTACATGAACCGTGTCATGTAAAAGGGAGGATGTATCATGTGCATTGAGATCATACCAAGGGGCTCAAAGTGGTGGTTTAGTGAAACACCTAAGTGAGAAGCTAAAAATGAGAGAAACCCTAGGAGGTCGGACTAGTCCGGCCAGGCAGGCAAGTCCGTTTTGAGATGGACCAAACGTCTCTGGAGTGAATCTGAGTGAATTTGGAGCTAAGTCTGAGAAGTCCGGACTTGTCCGTTTTTGGATGGACCAAAGCTCTCTGGAAAAGTTCAGACTTGTCCGTTTAGGTGCGGACCAATCCGTTTGAGACTTAGTGAGATCACCCGAGAGAAACCCTAGTGGGCCAGACTAGTCCGCCCCCTATGGCCGGACTAGTCTGTGTTAGTCCAGTTGAGTCCGTTTTGGGACGGACTAAACCTTTCTGTCCTACTTCGGACTAGTCCGTTTTGGACCGGACTAGTCCGTTGTCTAATGACCGTTTGAATTTGGAAATTTGGTGGGTAGCGTGACGATCGCCGCGCAGTGCGGTAGTTGTCGGGAACTGACCAGAGGTCAGTGGTCCCATAAGGCTGGACTAGTCCGGGTCCAGAGGGCGGACTAGTCCACCCTTCTGCTGAGGTCAACAGAAGGGGCTCGAGATCCCTATAAAAAGGGGACCCCCGACCTTATTTGAAGAAGTCTTGAACCCTAGCGCCGCCACAAGCATCATAGAGCCTTCCAAAGCCTTCTACTCGTCCTACTAACCCTCTAAGAGCAAATCTTGAAGAGATTAGGGTTTGGGGAGGAGAGTAAAGGAAGATCATCGCGCTTTGGCTCTCGGTTTGATCTCTCTTGCACATTGTGTTGTGTTTTGTGGCTTGTGTGAGTTGAGCTTCGTGTGCTCTCATTGTATTGATTTGTGGGAGCCTCAACTTGTGAGTAGCCCCATCAAACTTGGTGATTACCCATTGATATAGTGGAGACCAAGCCGACCATTGTGGTGGCTTGGTGAGAGAAGGGTCAAGTGAGACCCGGTCCTTGTGTGGACTTCTCAACGTGGATATAGGCTTCTTCATGGAGCTGAACCACGGGATAAATCTTGTCTCACTTTTCTTTTACTTCTTGTGATCACTAGCATTGCTATTAGGGGTCATATTATTCACATTGCCTTTCACTTTTGATCTTTGTTGAAAACTTGTGATCTAAGTGCTTTAACTTCACAATCTGAATTGTGCTAGTTTACCACATATTGCTTATCTCTTTGGTGAACTTAAATTCCGCAAATAACTTGTAGAAACCAAGTTTTTAGGTTTTCACCCTGTGCTGAGCAGACTAGTCTGGCCCTATCCAGACAAGTCCGGCCTCAGAAATTTAATCTCGTTTGATTAAGTCATTTCAGGTATTATTGTCTATTCACCCCCATCTAGGCAACTTTAAATTGGTATCAGAGCCGGCTTCTCCACAAGAGTCTAACAACTCAGAGAAGAAGTTGCCGAAAGGGATGATAACGAGGTTCCGGTGGTCGTTGATGACACCAAAACAAAGAATGTTGATGTTCTTCAAGATGATCCAAACGATGACGAAGAAGCTCAATGTGCCCAAGAAGGAGATCAAGCCAATTGCTGCGACCAACGTCGACAATGGGAGTAGTTCACAAGACTACTCTCGGTATCCTTATAATTATGAGCAACTAACCGTGAGCAATTATTATTTATCAATTCCCATTGGCAAACCTCCTCAGTTTGATAGAAATGATTACCCCATGTGGAAGCATAATATTAAGATGCACCTCATTTCCTTAAACCCTAGCTTGTGGCAAATTGTTATGACGGGTTTTCATCTTCCGAAGAATGAGGAAGACATCACTCTGGAACAAGCCATTCTCCTTCATCGCAATGCTCAAACCGTTGGAGTGATTAACTCCTCATTGACTCGAGAGGAGTTCAACCACATTGAAGGGTTGGAGGTTGCCAAGGAGATATGGGATACCCTCAAGACGGCGCACGAAGGCAACCGCGCCATTAGGGAGGTAAAGATCGAGATGATCGAAGGAGAGCTTGGGAGATCACCATCATGGAGGGTGAGTCTCCCCAAGATATGTATGACCGCCTCAAGACTCTCATCAACAAGAGTCGGTCATATGGAAGCACCTGGTGGACCGACCACGATGTAGTAAAGAGGATGATTCGAGCATTCATGCCTCAAAACGTCAATCTTTGCTCACTAATTCGTGAAAGTCCAGGCTTCCACAAGATGACTCCTGAAGAAGTGCTAGGGAGGATCATCAACAATGAGATGATGGAGCAAGAAGCGATGTTCTACAATGATCTACAAAAGCTTTCCTCCTCCAAGAAAAGGGATGTTGCATTCAAGGCAACATCCTCAAGATCACAAGAAAAGGAAGAGAGTGATGAAGAGAGTCCCGACACCGATGAGGAAGAAGCTCTGTTCATCAACAACTTTAAGAGGATGTTTAGAAGAAGGGGGGGGGGAGCTACCAAAATGAAAGAAAGAGCAAAGACAAGCCCAAGACAAGATCAAAGAGGGCTTGCTACAATTGTGGGGAGTATGGACACTTCATTGTGGATTGTCCACATGAAGAAAACAATAAGAAGAAGGAGGTCAAGTCCAAAGAGAAGAAAAACTTCAAGAAGAAGAAGAAGCAATCCGGACATGCCCACCTTGGATAGGAGTGAGATTCAAATGAGGAATCCTCCTCCGATGAAGATGAGAAGATAGCAACCATTGCTATGAAGAAGACAACAACGGAGAACAAACTCTTCCCAAACTTGGAGACTTCAAAGTCAACTTGTCTCATGGTCAAGGAGGGAAGAAAGAAGATTAAATCTAAATCCTCTTCTTCAATTTCTTCTTATGATGATTTTGATAGTAGTAGTGAAAATGAACATATGTTTAAAGACATGAGTAAAAGCATTTTGAAAAGATTGAGATTGTTAACGGAAGAAATATTTGAGAAGGAATAACTCATCAACCGTCAAGAGGACATGCTCATCCAACAAAAGGAGAGATGTCAAGAGGTTGAGGAGCTATTGGAGCTTGAAAGAGAAAGAAGCAAGGAACTTGAGCGTGAACTCGCTTTGAGCAAGGAAACTTGCTCAAACCTTGAGAACAATACAATTATGCTTAAGGATGAACTTGTTAGTTTGACACAAGCTAACAATATCCTTGAGACGCAAGTGAAGTCTCTCAAGGTCAATTCACCTTCTTCCTCTACAAGCTCACCTTCCACAAATATTAAATCAGAAGCATCTCAACCTTATAAATGCTCAAATTTAACCATAAAGCTTAAAGATGAGCTTAAGTTGGCACAAACTAATCAAGAACCAAAGGGTGGCATCTTTGACAAGGAGAAGGTGGCATATGCACGTAGTGCATATACGAACACAAGACATCCCCTAGTCAAGGATGGTCTTGGTTATTCTATGGAGATGAGGCAAAATGCCAAAACTCCCAAGAATGGCAAAGACTTGATTGTTTTTGTCAAAGGAGGCTCATACAACAATAAGGGAAAGAATGTTGCAACATCTCCTAAAATGCCTAAGAAAGAACCTCATCCGTTGTTCCATGATTTTGATGCCTCATATGTTTTATTGAGGAACAAGTTTGGAAAGGCCTATGCTAGGTATGTTGGGCCACACCGCAAGAGTCCTAAACCTTGTGTGTGGGTGCCCAAGTGCCTCTTGACTAACATCAAAGGACCCAACATCGCTTGGGTACCTAAAGCCAAGGTTTAAATCTTTTTTGTAGGCATACTCCTCCGGTGGAACCAAGTGAGTTCTTGATAGTGGATGCACAAATCATATGACCAGAGAGAGGAAGATGTTTGTGGAGTATGAGCTAAATGAAGATCCAAGTGAAGGAATCTATTTTGGGGACAATAGCCAAGGAAAAATCCTTGGCACCGGTAAAATTGCTATATCCCCTAATCATACTCTTTCAAATGTTTTACATGTTGATTCACTTGATTACAACCTCTTGTCCATATCACAACTATGTGACAAAGGTTATAATTGTTTATTCACTAATGAGGGTGTGACCGTCACAAGGAGAAGCAATGGCTCAATTGTCTTTAAGGGTGTACTCAAGAGAAAGCTCTATCTTATGGATTTCTCCACGGATAAAGCCCAACTTGATACATGCTTAATCGCAAAAACTAACATGGGATGGCTGTGGCATAGGAGGCTCGCCCATGTTGGGATGAGAAATTTGCAAAAACTCCTTAAAGGCGAGCACATCCGTGGTTTAAAGAATGTTGTGTTTGAAAAGGATAGGCCATGTAGCGCATGCCAAGCTGGAAAGCAAGTTGGAGCACCACATCCATCCAAGAGCATTATGACAACATCAATACCATTGGAGCTTCTACACATGGATCTCTTCGGTCCAATCGCCTACATTAGTATTGGTGGTAACAAATATGGTCTTGTTATTGTTGATGACTTTTCACATTTCACTTGGGTATTATTTTTACATGACAAGAGCGAGACTCAACTTGTTCTCAAGAGATACTTGAAGAGAGCTCAAAATGTGTTCTCCTTGAGTATCAAGACCATAAGGCGTGACAACGGTACCGAATTCAAGAATACTGAAGTTGAAGAATTTTTGAATGAAGAAGGCATCAAGCATGAGTTCTCGGCCCCCTACTCCCCTCAACAAAATGGGGTGGCCGAGAGGAAGAATAGGACTCTAATTGAGATGTCAAGAACCATGCTTGATGAGTACAAGAAGTCGAACTAGTTTTGGGCGGAGGCGGTCAACATCGCTTGCCATGCCCTAAACTGGTTGTATGTTCACCGCATACTTAAGAAGACGTCATATGAGCTCCTAACCAATCAAGAAGAATCTCCACAAGTGGTGATAGGAAGGATGGAACTTGGAGACATACGACCAAAAGAACAACCTCAACACTCTAGTGACCATCCTACACATGAACAAGATCAAGTTTCCCAAGATGCGCCCCAAAAGGATGAAAATGGAGGCATCAATCAAGGGGGAGACAATGAGGATGAGGAAGACCAAGATGATGACTCAAGACCTCAAGCGCCTCACCCAAGAGTGCATCAAAGCATCCAACAGGACCATCCCGTTGACAATATACTTGGAGACATCTCCAAGGGGGTAACTACTCGATCTCGTGTTGCAAACTTTTTGTGAACATTATTCCTTTGTTTATTTCTTGGAGCCCCACAAGGTTGAAGAAGCACTACGAGATTCGGATTGGGTGATGGCCATGCAAGAACAGCTCAACAACTTTGAAAGAAATCAAGTGTGGGAGCTAGTGAAGAGGCCTAATGCGAATGTTGTAGGCACAAAATGGGTGTTCCACGAAAAACAAGATGAACACGGGGTGGTTACAAGGAACAAGGCATGGCTTGTGGACAAAAGGTATTCACAAGTCAAAGGTTTGGATTTCGAAGAAACCTTTGCTTCTGTATCTAGGATTGAACCAATTCGTGTATTACTTGCCTTTGCTACTCACCATGATTTTAAGCTATATCAAATGGATGTCAAGAGCGCATTCCTCAATGGTCCAATCAAAGAAGAGGTGTATGTGGAGTATAACACCCTCATTTTCATGCATCATGCCTTGCATACACTCATATACATGTTTAACAATAACCCACAACAAGAGGAACAAGTTTAAAATTGATTTGGAGCAAAACCACACTTAAAATGCAGGAAAGTGCGGACTAGTCCGATTTCTCTCTGACTAAAAACGGAATTGCCCATTTTTGCTGCGGACTAGTCCGATTTTGCCTCTGGAAACCTTCGGACTTGTCCAATTTTGTGCGGACTAGTCCGATATTCCAAGAATCCTTGAAAATTTGCTAAGTCCCTGGACTTGTCCGGACTAGTCGGGTGTTCCAGCGGACTTGTACGTTTTCCTCTTTGACTAAAGTCGGACTTGTCTAATTTTAGGCCAGACTTGTCCGATTTTCTCTCTGGACAACTTCGGACTAGTCCGGTCCTTTCCGGACTTGTCTGATATTTCGCGACTCCGAGTTGATCTTTTGTTTTACGACTTGTTTCTTGGATTTCATGTTAAGTGGGTCTAGGAACGTCGTGCCTAACTCTTTTAGAGCCCACGTGGGACTCTTAATCCGCCTCTACTCCTCTCAAACTCGAAATTCATCTAACCCTAGCCTCCACCTCTATATAAACAACCCCACCCCTTGGCTTGACATCTATTTGCCACTTTTCCACCCCACCCAAACCCTAGTTCGTGAGAGCCACCATCAAGGAGGGAGGAGGATATCTCAAGCAAGAAGAAGAAGAAGAGGAAATGAAAGAGGATCAAGATCTCCATCAAGTTTTGTTCTTCATCACCAATTCATCTCCAAGTTCATCACCAACCATAGATCGTCAAGATCCAAGTGTTACCTCCAAGTTTCTTGATTCATTGAAGTTCTAAACACCTGGTATACCTTCTATTCTCTTTTCCTTAAGTGAAATCAACCCCTAATCTCCAAATTTATGTCGATCTAGAAAACCCTAGTTCGCTAGTTCTGCAAAGTGCGGAGTAGTCCGGCCTTCTGCAGACTAGTCCAATTTTTCTGACTAAATTGTGTTGAATTGATTCTAAAATTTGATCTAATCAACTCCAAACCTGTATAAACTTGTTAAAATATATTATAGCTGGTTAGTGATCATTAAAGGCAATCTATTAACAAGTTCTACCTTGCAGTTGCATTAATCATGCATGTCATGTCATATTGAGTAATATTTGTGCACTCTTTGATTGTGTTTCTTGTCTTGTATGTTTATTCTGTGGATTAGACGGATTTGCGCTAGAGAGTGCCACGAAGGATCTACAACACCAAGAGTTTGAAGGCTTTGACCCGAACCAATCCCAAGAGCAAGGCAAGTGTCCTTGAAGCATATTGATCCTGTTTTGAAATAAATGTTTTGTTTGCAAAACTGCATGCTTGTGTCAATTTGATGGAAAATCCTATGGTAGGAACTTTACTAGTTTTGTTGACCACCCTTGTCACCTGGAATATATGGTAGAGAGTCGGGAAGAGATTTTTACTTTTTGCTTCGCTTAATCAACTAGGATGGGAAAACAACTATACCACTCAACTTAATTATGCATGGATGAGATTATGGTCAACATGAACTAGTTAATCTGATATGGTAATGGGTGATCTAAGCAAGCCTGGTATGTGGATGGGTTGGATGTTATGGTGGTTTTGCTTGCTTTAGATCTAAGGACCGGTTCATGGAGCGACCATCCAGGATTTACAGTGCCACCACGAGACCAAGTATGAGTGCAGCGTAGCTGATTAATTAGGGCTTTGCCAGTGCTATTTGGACCATTAAGGATGCTCAGGGAAGGGGTAGTCGGATTGGGTTTGTTGATGATTGGTGGGACTACCCTGGGATCCGAATGGCTCAAGAGGGGGCCCTTGGTTGAAGATGTGCTCTGTGGGAGACATCGCCATGAGTGAAACCTCAGTGAGGTCTAAATAGGCTAGTAATCCCTTTGTAAAGGCTATTTTGTGATCTCTTGGCCACACACCTATGAAATTGTGAGACGGCATAATTGAGATTCTATAGTCATCGAAAGGTGATGAAATCACAAACACGTGGGTAAAGCGGTACAACCTCTGCAGAGTGTGTCTAAAACTATCATGATAGCCGTGCTCCCGATTATGAGCAACCTGGACCCTCACATGATTAGAGAAAACTTGGTATTGGTATGGTTTTTGGGAATGGTATTATGGTTATGGATGGTTATGAATTGAATCCTGGTATCCAATATGGATATTGGTATATGATGATGGATATGGAATATGAACTGGCATTATGATAAATACATGGCTTATGATGGGTTCATTTCACATACACGTAATATATTGCTTTTCCAAACATTTTAATGTACTTTTCAACACTTAACCATTATTATATTCGTCAGAATCAGCCACATGTCATACTTTCCACACTTGCTGAGTACGACATGTACTCACTCTTGCAATCCCCTCCAACAGTTGCAGGTCAGGATTGGGAGTTCAATGGCGATAATGCGGAGTTCTAGGCCGTGTCTACCGTCAGCTTTGCCTGTGGTGTTGCATGGAGTTGCGCTATACCCTATTGCTTATGTTGCCTAGCTGTTTAGTTTGCTTATTTAGTTTATTTCCGCTGCATTAGTTGAACTTGTCATTAATATTCACTAGAGTTTGTATTCAAGGATAATATGGTTTGTTTAATAAAATTTGGTTAATTAATCTTGTTCTGTGGTAATTTTATGTATACTCTTTTGTGAATGCACTCGTGTATGTGTGTTGAACGTCTTGGGCACACATATGCGTTCGCTTGGTTCTTTTTCGGAACCGGGTGTCACATGGAGCAACCGCCTGGATTTGAAGATGAAGAATTCCCAAACCATGTGTACAAATTGTGTAAGGCTCTCTATGGACTCAAACAAGCTCCTAGAGCTTGGTATGAGTGCCTTAGAGATTTTCTAACACAAAATGGTTTCAAAATTGGGAAGGCGGACTATACTTTATTCACTAAGCACTTCAATGATGATTTGTTTGTTTGCAAAATATATGTCGATGACATTATATTTGGTTCTACTAACAAAACATTTTATGATGAGTTTTCTAAGATAATGAAGGAAAGATTTGAGATGTCCATGATAGAGGAGTTGATGTTCTTTCTAGGTTTTCAAGTGAAGCAACTCAAGGAAGGCACGTTCATTAGTCAAACCAAGTACACACAAGATATACTCAAGAAGTTTGACATGGACAAGGCCAAACCCATCAAGACTCCTATGGAAACCAATGGGCATCTCGATCTCAATGAAGATGGTCCAAGTGTGGACCAAAAGGTATATCATTCCATGATAGGCTCATTGCTTTACTTATGTGCATCTAGGCCCAATATCATGCTTAGTGTGTGTATGTGTGCTAGATTTCAAGCCGCTCCAAAGGTGTGTCATTTGACCGCTGTTAAGAGAATTCTTAGATATTTGGTTCAGACACCAAGCCTAGGACTTTGGTACCCCAAAGGCTCTAAGTTTAACCTCATTGGATATTCCGATGCGGACTATGCGGAGTGTAAAGTTGATAGGAAGAGTACATCGGGAACTTACCAATTTCTTGGTAGATCTCTATGGTCTTGGTCCTCAAAGAAACAAAACTCCATTGCACTTTCCACAGCCAAAGCGGAGTATGTTGCCGCCGGAAGTTCTTGTGCACAACTTCTTTGGATGCGACAAACTCTTAGGGACTATGGCATAAACTTGCGCCATATCCCTCTCCTATGTGACAATGAGAGTGCCATCAAAATAGCCCACAATCCAGTTGAACACTCAAGGACCAAGCACATCGATATTCGCCACCATTTCTTGAGAGGTCACTCCATCAAAGGAGACATTGCAATTTCCCATGTGAGAACCGATAAACAATTGGCCGATATATTTACCAAACCCTTAGATGAGAAAAGATTTTGTGAACTTAGGATTGAGCTTAATATCTTGTATTCTCGAAATGTGGCTTGAATCTTGCACATCTGATTGTCATATTAAAAATTCACACATGCTTGCGAAAACTCATCCTCCTCAAATTTTCTACAAATTATTTTGAAATTATTGAATCCTTGTGAATCATGGTCATAGTTTGGTTGTTGATTGCTTACTGACCATGTTTACAAAGATCTTTTGTGAAATCTAGTCCAAAAGGATCAAATCTCCACTGAAAACTCAATATATAGGAGTTTTCAGCCTTAGGACCGGACTAGTCCGCTCTTAGACCGGACTAGTCCAGTGGCTCAGAACAGTTCGGCCCTGGTCCAATAGCTAGACAAGTCCGGGTCCCTGTCTAGACTAGTCTGGCCGTTGGGGACTTAACCTCCCCAGGGAGCCCCCGACCTCTTCACTTCACCTCGAGCTCCCTCTCTCTCCAAAAAACGCTCGGAAATTGCCCCCTCATCGGCGATTTTCGATTCCAACCACCAAATCTTGATTCCAATTGGTGGATTGAATCCCTAAGGTGCGTGGAAACTCTTTGCCAAGCATCAGAGGCCGATTCCTCACCCACATTTTGTCGAATCAAAGATTTGAAGAGGTATTCTTGACCTAACCCAAAATCTCCAAAATTCAATTCTTTTAGGTCTATTGATAGAAACCTCTTCACAAATGTTGTTGTGCACATCATTGTGATCATGTACCTCCATTTTTGTGGTAGGATCCGTAGTTTTCAAAAAATCTCTCTAGATTAGGGTTCTTGCTGTGTGAATCGGACTAGTCCGACTTCAGAGCAAACAAGTCCGGTTGGGTACAGACTAGTCCGGCCCGTGGGTGGACACCCAGATTACACAGTGAAAAACCTAACCTTGATCGATTCTGTTAATTCTACCACTTTATCTGGACTCCTTGGACTCATACACATTCCCTTGCTTCTTTTATCAACAACCATGTCGGATAACGAGTATGTTCCACCTTCCGACTCCGAGGCCGAAGCGGAGAAGCAAGCTCTTTATCGCCGGAGGCAATGAGAGGATCAAGAAATGGCTGCTTTGAGGCAGGGCACATAAGAAACATCAAGCCCTTCTACAGTGTCCTCAACAGGGTGCTCAGGAAGACCATTGCCCCCAAGGATGGAGATGCGGGGATAATTTAAGGGAACTTGAGGCACTTAATGGTCCTCATTGATGGAGATGTCCGCTTCAATGTGGTTGACTACATCTTCGACGACATCTTCAACATATTCCATACTCCCAACCGATCATGTGGATACACTCCGCACATCATGTACATGATCGAGAAGATCTTCGGCCTCACCTTCAAGAAAGACATAATTCACCGGAGGCTTCGACCTCAACTCCCTCCTCCAGAGCCGGCTGCTCCTAGGAGGAAGAACGCGGATCCTCCCGCTTCTTCCTCTCGCTTTGTGCCAACTCCTCCGCCACCTCTGCCTTCATCACAATGCGGGAGTGGCTTTCTCAAGTGCTTCAAGGCCATTTTATCTTCTTGTCGGAAGACGGAAGTTCGACAACGTCACATGGAGCGTCGCCAAGAGAAGTATCTCAAGGCGGTGTGCGATAAGTTGGACATTCCCATGTCTCCCGCAGAGGAAAGTGATGGGTAGGTCACTCCATTTACGAAGTTCACCGCCGATGAGCTCACTCAATTTGGTGAATATGGTACTTCCACCGCGGTCCCGACCGATGATGATGATGCAAATGTTGATCCGGAGGCCACGGAGAGCGATAGCGGGCGCCAAGGCAGAGATGATGACGACGACTCCGATGATGAGTAGACCTAAAGGGCCTTTCTCTCTTCTTTTCCTTTTTGGTGTCTTGATGCCAAAGGGGGAGAGATTAGTGGATGGGGCACTTAGATAGGGGGAGAGTTTGAGTGGGAGAGATTGTGAGTCTCTACCTAGTTATTAGTGGGAGAGTTTAATTGACCCAAGATTGGACTTATGTTTGTATGTTTAAAACTCTTGCTTAAATTGTTGTAAGACTCAATTTATATCAATTGTGACGTTATGCTTGAGTTACATGCTTGTCTTGCATATTTGTTGCTTTATCAAAACCCATGAGCACATCACTTAGGCACCCCACCATAACATGTATATGTATGAAAACTCTCTCAAATCTCTCTTACTAGTGATGCATTCATTGAGGAGGAGTCACTCATACAAATACATGTTATGAAAAATAAACTACTATCCTTTTTGTCGAAGTCTTAATGTGTTGTCATAAATCACCAAAAAGGGGGAGATTGAAAGTGCATCTAGGAATCCCCGTGGGTTTTGGATGATTAATGACAATAATTAAGAAGTCTAATGAGCTAAGTTTATCTTAAGCACAGGTACAATGATTGAAATGAGATGAAACACTCCAAAAAGGAAAAGGATGCAACGGGCGTCAAAGGCTCAAGAGTAGAAATTCGGGATTCTATGAAGTTGAGCTTACATGAGCCGTGTCATGTAAAAGGGAGGATGTATCATGTGCATTGAGATCATACCAAGGGGCTCAAAGTGGTGGTTTAGTGAAACACCTAAGTGAGAAGCAAAAAATAAGAGAAATCCTAGGAGGTCGGACTAGTCCGGCAAGGCAGACAAATCCGTTTTGAGACGGACCAAACGTCTCTAGAGTGAATTTGGAGCTAAGTCTGAGAAGTACGGACTTGTCCATTTTTAGACGGAATGGAAAAGTTCAGACTTGTCCGTTTGGGTACGGACCAGTCCGTTTGAGACTTAGTGAGATCATCCGAGAGAAACCCTAGTGGGTCGGACTAGTCTGCCCCCTGTGGCCGGACTAGTCCGTGTCAGTCTAGTTGAGTCCATTTTGGGACGGACTAAACCTTTCTGTCCTACTTTGAACTAGTCCGTTTTGGATCGAACTAGTCCGTTGTCTAGTGACCGTTTGAATTTGGAAATTTGGCGGGTAGCGTGACAATCGCCGCGCAGTGCGATAATTGTCCGGAACTGACCAAAGGTCAGTGGTCCCATAAGGCCGGACTAGTCTGGGTCCAGAGGCCGGACTAGTTCGCCCTTCTGCTGAGGTCAGCAAAAGGGGCTCGCGACCCCTATAAAAAGGGGACCCCGACCTCATTTGAAGAAGTATTGAGCCCTAGCGCCACCACAAGCATCCTAGAGCCTTCCAAAGCCTTCTACTCGTCCTACTTACCCTCTAAGAGCAAATTTTGAAGAGATTAGGGTTTGGGGAGGAGAGTAAAGGAAGATCATCGCGCTTTGGCTCTCGGTTTGATCTCTCTTGCACATTGTGTTTTGTTTTGTGGCTTGTGTGAGTTGAGCTTCGTGTGCTCCTCATTGTATTGATTTGTGGGAGCCTCAACTTTTGAGCAGCCCCATCAAACTTGGTGATTACCCATTGATATAGTGGAGACCAAGCCGACCATTGTGGTGGCTTGGTGAGAGAAGGGTCAAGTGAGACCCGATCCTTGTGTGGACTTATCAACGTGGATGTAGGCTTCTTCATGGAGTTGAACCACGGGATAAATATTGTCTCACTTGCCTTTTACTTCTTGTGATCAATAGCGTTGCTATTAGGGGTCATATTGTTCACATTGCCTTTCACTTTTGATCTTTGTTGAAAACTTGTGATCTAAGTGCATTAACTTCACAATCTGAATTGTGCTAGTTTACCACATGTTGCTTATCTCTTTGGTGAACTTTAATTCCGCAAATAACTTGTAGAAACCAAGTTTTTAGGTTTTCACTGTGTGCTGAGCATACTAGTCCGGCCTCAGGAATCTAATCTCGTTTGATTAAGTCATTTTAGGTATTATTGCCTATTCATCCCCCTCTAGGCGACTTTCACCTTCCCCAGGTTGAACGGCAGGATGTACCTGCTCGAGGTCTTGCTCCGGTGTTGGAAGTAGTAGGTCCCTAGCTAGTTCGTCGAACCTCGACCAGTAGACCTCAACATGAAAAACACCAGAACAAGGTCGCTAATGGCCAGATGCTGAAGAACATCTCGCAGAAGTGGGCGAACACCACCACAAATGCAAAGGAGTTTGACAACAGATGATGCAACTGGAGGCCGTAAACCTTCAACAGGGTCAGGAAGGACGATGACACCGGGAGTGTGAAACCCGACCGCCACATACATGGTGAAGAGGACGATTTCACCGCGGTACAGGTCGTGAAGCGGGATGGCCCGCAGTAGATCCACTGCTTTTGCTCCTTGGCGTGCCAACCGAGCAGCCACCTCACTGACTTTAAGTGCTCACTCTTCTTGATACGAGGGAGGGCAGGTTGGATGCCATTAGGGTGGGTGGGGAGCAAGATCTTGTCAAAGCTCGAGGGCTCAAGCGCGAAAGTGGAAGGAATATGGAAGGCTAGAGCACAAGGGAGTGAATGAGGGATGGATTGCCTTTGGGAGCAAAGGTTTCCCTTTACCCACTTCCGCAACGCTTGGGAACGCATCCTGCGAGCCGCTCAGGCCTGTAACGCGCCATTTGACTTGTGAAGTCGATGACAAGAGGGACCCAGATCACCTGTCAAAAGGCACGGCCCGAGCGGTCAGTCACTAAAGAAAGCGACTCAACAGTTCCTGAGGGAGCCCCACAACGGAAGTACAACCGTTGCATCGAGAACTGCCACGGTTAAAGTCTCGCATCAAGCAAAGATCACGTCGCCACACTGCGTCAACCAGGTACGAACGCGTGTCTGTGATGTCAGGAGCATGATGCCCCTCCAGCTGCCCAAATACAAGGTCGAAAAGGTTGTGCAGGAAGTCGAGAAGAAGGCCCCAACTGCGGGATCGTCACCGCCCCCGAGGTGAGCCCGAGAGACGCTATCGATACCCTGGTACCACCACGCACAGGATGAAAATGACTAAGTGAAAGTGCATCTAGGCATCCCTTGTGGGTTTTGGTTGATTAATGACAAACAAATGAGATCCTAACAAAATTGTTGAGATGAACGCATGTTTTAAAAAGATTAGAAGGAAATCACAAAAAGAAAGGAGAATGAAGATCCAAATGGAAAAGTGCTCAAGACTTGAAAAGAATAGATTTATTTTTGTAAGGAGTGTCTCGGAGAAACACACCCCAAAGCTCAAGTGACAAAGATTGCACTCACTGCACAAGTATGAGGAGGACCGGACAAGTCTGATATCCATCGGACTAGTCCGAAAACTCCCTGACTAAAATCGGACAAGTCCTCCAAGTGCGTACTTGTCCTTAGTTATACACTTTTTCACCACACCGGACAAGTCAAATATCCACTGGACTAGTCTGAAAACCCTCTGACTAAAATTGGAAAAGTCCACCAAGTGCGGACTTGTCCTCAGATCTACACTTCTTCACCACACAGGACAAGTCCGATATCTATTGGACTAGTCCGAAAACACTCTCACTAAAATCTAGAGGTGGCCAAATGGGCCAGGCCAAACGAGCCAGCCCGAAGCACGACTAAAATGGGCCGACACAAGCACGACCTGACCCGACCCAAAAAAATCGGGCCCGGGCCAGCCCGAAGCACGACACGAGCCTTGCCTGGGCCTGAATCTCCGGCCCGTCGGGCTTGCCGGCACGACACGATTAGGACCGGCACGATCGGCCCGTCGGGCTGGCCCGGCCCGACACGGCACGGCCTGTTTAGGCCCAAATAGTGAATTTTCTATTATTTTTATTATATTTTTAACTAAAACAGGCCACGGGCCGGCCCGACACGACACGGCCCAACATACTTGAAATGGATTCAGGCCATGCCCAGTCCTAGACCCCCGGCCCGCGGGCCGGCACGGCACGAACCGGTTTTTTTCTGGGCCGTGTCGGGCCTAGGTTTTTAAGGCACGAGCCCGGCCGGGCTCGGGCTGGGCCGGTTCGGCACGGACCGTTGGCCACCTATACTAAAATCGGACAAGTCCTCCAAGTGCGGACTTGTCCTGAGTTCTACACTTTTCCATCACACCGGACAAGTCTGATATCCACCGGACTAGTCCGAAAAGTCTCTGACTAAAATCGAACTAGTCCGCACCTTAACGGACTAGTCCGGTATCCATCAACACTTAGGGTTTTTCACACACACACACCAGACTAGTTAGTTGTCCACCACAGACTGGTCTGGACCACGCAAACCCTAACGGTAGCTTTTGGAAACCCTAGTATAAAAAGAGGTGCACGGCCACACAACAAACACTCTCAACCCCCTCCGATGTCACACCTCCCAAGAGCCCCAAAACACCTCTCTCCACTCATTCTAAATCTAAAAGGATCAAATCTTTGAGGATTAGGGATTGGACAAAGGACAGAACTTGTTCTACACGATCTTGAGCTCTTAGGTTTGATCTCTTGCACACTCTCATTGATTATTGTACATCTTTTGAGTGTGTTTGGTGGTGTTCATTCGCTGTAATCTTTGGGGAGCCCTCAACTTGTGATAAGGCCCCTTGAATGAGTTATTTACACCCCTGTGTGGTTAGTGATTGAGAATCGGCCTCCATGGCGATTCAATGAGGGAAGGGTTACTGAAGACCCGGTCCTCCGTGGATTCCTCAACGGGGAGGTAGATTCCTCCGTGGAATCCAATCTCGGGATAAAATCTTGTCTCGCATTTTCTTGTTCTACGTTTGATCATATTTTAGGGTTTGCAAATTCTTGTTTAATTTTTATTGAAACATTGTATTAAACTTGGTAGTTGCAATATCATATTTCATCATCATAATATACTTAATTTTTCATTTGCTTTCCGCTGCATAGACTACTAGAAGTAGAATTAAAGATCTACTTTGTTTCTCAAGTCCGCGTATACCGGACTAGTCTGCACCGTACTGGACTGGTCCGACCTCCCTGCATTTGATCTTTTTGTTAAGTGTTTCAGGGATCGATAAAAGTTCAAAAATCCTATTCACCCCCCTCTAGGTTGCATTCAATTGGTATCAGAGCCAAAATCTTCAAAAGAGACTCACCGCTCGAAGAGACGATGTCGGACATAAGGATGAACACAAGAGCTTCAACAACGAAAAGGGTGATGATGAAAGGAACCAAAAACTCGAGGAACTCCTCGATGCCAATCAAGACTGTGAGGATGATGATGAGAAGATGCTTGAACTCAAGGCTCTTCTACGGAAGAAGACACTCTCTCCAAACGGGAAGAAGAAGACTGAAGATGAGAAGAAAAAGGGGAGTAGTCACATAGACTACTCTCGATATCCTTTTAACTATGAATGTTTAAATTCTAATAATAGTCATTACTTGTCATATCCTTTAGGCAAAGCACCTTACTTTGATGGAAATGACTATTCAATGTGGAGACAAAACATGAAAATGCATCTCATATCTCAACCAAGTCTTTGGCACATAGTGTGTACAAGGATAGATATTCCAAATGATGATGAAGAGTTGACTCCAAGTCAAGAGCAAGCTATTCATCGAAATTCTCAAGTCGCAGCTGTCATGACATCATCATTGAGTCGAGACTAGTTCACCAAGGTGGATGTTCTCGAGATTGCCAAGGAAATCTGGAATACTCTCAAAACTGCACATGAAGGTGATCGTCATGTACGCGAAGCTAAAATTGAGATGATTGAAGGTGAATTGGGAAGATTTGCTATAGAAGAACGTGAATCACCCCAAGACATGTACAATCGACTGAAGTCTCTCATCAACAAAGTTCGAGCTTATGGTAGCAAGAAGTGGACAGATCATGAAATGGTGAAACTGATTCTTAGGGGATTCATGCCCCGGAAGTTGACACTCTGCTCTATGATTAAAGAAAGTCCAGGGTATCGAAAAATGACCCCGAACGAAATTCTTGGCAAGATCATCAACTTTGAAATGATGGGAAAGGAAGCCAAGCATGTCAAGGAACTTGCCGACCTTACCTCGACAAAGAAGAAAGGAGTTGCTCTAAAGGAAACCTGCAAGTCTGCATCAAAAGAAGCTCGAGAAGATACTGAGGAAGATGATTGTGATGATGAAAGCAATGATGCCAATGAAGAATACATGATCTTGTTCATGAAAAAGTTCAAGAAAATGATGAGAAGAAGAAAGGGTGGTAGCTCAAATGAAGGAAGACATAGGGACAAACAAAGACCCAAGATGAGACGTGCATGCTATATTTGTAGAGAGTATGATCATTTAATAGTAGATTGTACACATGAAGATAATAAGAGAAAGAGTAAAGACAACAATCCCCAACAAAAGAAAGTATTAAAGAAAAAGAAGCAATATGGCCAAGCACATCTAGAGAAGGAGTGGGACTCCAACGATGAGTCCTCATCTGAAGAAGAAGAGGATATGGCCACTATATCCATCAAGAAGCCTACCAAGAAGTCCACTCTTTTCCCAACCATGGGCGCATGAAAGGACACCGACCACACATGTCTAATGGCCAAGGAGGAAAAAAGAAAGGTTATAACTAAATCTTCCTCCTCGCTTTCTTTTACTAGTGATATCGAAAATTCTAGTGATGATGGTGATGATGAAGACATGCTTAGTGGTTTAGATAAAAAGACTGCTGCTAAAATGAAATTTCTAATGGATAAGATTGTTGATAAGGAGGAGCTAGTCAATCGTCAAGAAGATATGATCATTATCCAAAAGGAGGAATATCTTGAGATTGAAAACCTCCTTGATCTTGAGAAGGAGCGAAGTAAATCACTAGAACTTGAGTTAGGTTCAAGCAAGGAAGCTTGTTTGAAGTTAAAAGACTCAAACGTGACTATCAAGGATGAACTTGCTAACTTAACCAAAGTTAACAAGATCCTTGAGATACAAGTTGAGTCACTCAAGCAAAGTAGTTCTTCATCCTCTTCAAGCTCACCTTCTCAACATATCAAATCTGAAAATGTTATTAATTGTACATGTGCTAAAAAAACACCAACTTGAAAGAAAAGTCCAACTTGACAAAAGACAAGCATCCCTCCCAAAGTGACATATTTGACAAGTAGAAGGTCAAGTATGCACATAGTGCATACTCGATCACAAGACCTCCTAATGTTAAATATGACATTGGGTATTCTTATGGTGAAAGGCAAAACGCTAGAAGCCACAAGAATGACAAGGATCACATTGCTTTTGTCAAGGGAAACTCTTTCCAAGTTGGAAAACATGATAACATTGATAAATTGAACATTGTGAACTCATATGGACAACAAATCTTGTTTAGAACCTTTGATGCTTCATATGTGCTTATGAAAAATGGTTATGGAAAAAATTATGGTAAATACATTGGGCCACGCCATGAGAACACCAAGTATCGTGTGTGGGTGCCCAAATCACTTGTGACTAACCTTAGAGGATCCAAGCAAGCTTGGGTACCTAAGACCAAAGCATGATTTCTTTTTGTAGGCTTACTCATCTAGTGGAGCAAAATGGGTGCTAGATAGTGGATGCACAAACCACATGACCAAAGAAAGAAAAATGTTTGTGGAGTATGAACAAATGAAGACTTAAGCGAAGGCATCTATTTTGGTGATAATAGTCAAGGAAGGGTGCTAGGTACCAGTAAAATTGCAATTTCATCACAGCATACACTTTCTCATGTTTTACATGTTGATTCCTTAGATTATAACCCCTTGTCCGTATCTAAACTATTGACAAAGGTTATAATTGTTTATTCACTAGTGAGGGTGTGACCGTCTCTAGAAGGAGTGATAACTCAATTGCATTCAAGGGTGTGTTGAAGGAAAAACTTTATCTAGTTGACTTCAATAAAGATAAAGCCGAACTTGACACATGCTTGATTGCAAAAACTAACATGGGTTGACTGTGACATAGACGGCTGACAAATGTTGGTATGAGGAATCTACAAAAACTTCTAAAAGGCGATCACATGCGGGGTTTGAAGGATGTTGTTTTTGAGAAAGACAGGCCATGTGGCGCGTGCCAAGCCGGGAAGCAAGTAGGAGCACCCCATCTCGTGAAGAATGTCATGACTACAACAAGACCACTTGAGATCCTCCACATGGACCTATTTGGTCCAATTGCTTACAAAAGCATTGGCGGTATTAAATATAGTTTAGTCATTGTCGATGATTTTTCACACTTCACGTGAGTTTTCTTTTTGCATGATAAGACAAAAGCTCAAGGAACACTCAAGAAGTTTCTCAGGCGAGCTCAAAATGAATTCTCATTGACGATCAAGAACATACGAAGTGACAATGGAACAAAATTCAAGAATACTCAAGTCGAGGAGTATCTAGATGAAGAAGGAATAAAGCGCGAATTCACCCTATTCTCCTCAACAAAATGGGGTAGCCAAAAGGAAGAACTCATTGAGATGGCGAGGACAATGCTCGATGATTGCAAGACTTTGGACTAGTTTTGGGCTAAAGCGGTTAACATCGTGTGTCACACCATAAACTGACTATACCTTCATCGTTTACTCAAGAAAACCTCATTTGAACTACTCACCGGTAACAAACCAAATATTTCATACTTTCGAGTTATCGGTTCAAAATGTTATATTCTAAACAAGAAGTTGAGGGCTTCGAAGTTCGCTTCGAAGTCCGATAAAGGTTTCTTGCTTGGCTATGATTCGAACTCCTGCGCTTATAGTGTCTTCAACAAAGCCTCTGGACTTGTTGAAGTAGCACGTGACATAGTGTTCAATGAAACTAACGGCTCTCAAGTAGAGCAAGTGAACCAGTGTGCGCTAGATCAAGAAGAAGCTCCATGTCAAGCATTGAGAAGAATGACACTGGGCAATATTTGACCACAAGCTTCACCTCAAAATATGAATGAAGAAGATGAGCCACGAACGGAGGAAAATGATCAAGGGGGAGCTTTCACACAAGATCAACCTCAAGGAGATCAAGATTATCAAAACATTAATGAGGGCAACTATCCAGGGGGAGACGGAGAAGATGATGATCATGAGGATTCAAGACCACAAGTGCCACATCCAAGAGTACACCAAAGCATACAAAGAGATCACCCCGTCGACAACATAATTGGTGACATCCAAAAAGGGAGTGACAACTCAATCTCGTATAGCTAATTTATGTGAATACTATTCATTTGTATCCTCTTTGGAACCATACAAGGTTGAATATGCATTAAGAGATCCTGACTGGGTGATGGCGATGCAAGAAGAATTGAACAACTTCAAGAGGAATGAATTATGGGAACTTGTTGAAAGACCCAAGTCCAACGTCGTTGGCACTAAATGGGTTTTCCGCAACAAGCAAGACGAACACAGAGTGGTGATAAGGAACAAGACACGACTTGTGGCCAAAGGTTACTCACAAGTCGAAGGTTTGGATTTCGACGAGACTTTTGCTCCCGTAGCTAGGATCGAATCAATTCGTATATTACTTGCATATGATACTCACCATGATTTCAAGCTATATCAAATGGAAGTCAAAAGCGCCTTCATCAATGGACCGATCAAAGAGGAGGTGTACATGGAGCAACCCCCTGGGTTTGAAGATCAAGGGTACCCCAACCATGTATTCAAACTGCGTAAGGCTCTCTATGGCCTCAAACAAGCTCTTAGAGCTTGGTATGAGGGCCTTAGATATTTTTCTAATTGAAAATGACTTCAAAATTGGTAAAGCTGATTACACCTTGTTTACCAAGCACTTTGATGATGATCTATTCATTTGTCAAATTTATGTTGATGATATCATATTTGGTTCAACTAACAAATCTTTTTGTCAAGAATTTAGTAAAATCATGACAGATAGATTCGAGATGTCCATGATGGGAGAGCTGGGATACTTTTTGGGATTCCAAGTGAAACAACTAAAGGAAAGAACGTTCATAAGCCAAACAAAGTACACCCAGGACATTCTCAAGAAATGTGGCATGGACAAAGCAAAGCCCATAAAGACTCCCATGGTGACAAATGGACACTTAGATCTCAATGAAGATGGACCTAACATGGATCCAAAGGTATACTATTCCATGATTGGATCTCTACTTTATTTATGTGCATATAGGATAGATATCATATTGAGTGTATGTTTGTGTGCAAGGTTTAAAGCCAATCCTAAGGAATGTCATTTGACAGCCGTAAAAAGGATCTTGAGGTATTTAGTTGATGCACCAAACCTAGGCCTTTGGTATCTTAAAGGTTCAAAGTTTAATCTCATTGGGTACTCTGATGCAGATTATGCCGGATGCAAGGTAGATAGAAAAAACACCTCCGGTACTTGCCAATTTCTGGGTAGGTCCCTAGTTTCTCGGCCCTCCAAGAAACAAAACTCCATTGCCTTGTCCACAACCGAAGCGGAGTATGTTGCAGTCAGGAGTTGTTGTGCACAACTCCTTTGGATGCGACAAACTCTAAGGGACTACGGTTACAATATGAACCGTATTCTACTCCTTTGTGATAACGAGAGTGTCATTAAAATTGCACATAACCCTGTTGAGCACTCTAGAACCAAACACATTGATATCCGACATCACTTTTTGAGAGACCATTCAATGAAAGGAAACATAGCCATTTCCCATGTCAAAACTGAGACAACTAGCCAATATCTTCACCAAGCCACTAGATGAAAAATGCTTTTGTGAGCTTAGAAATGAACTAAATATTCTTGATGCTCGGAACGTGGCTTGAAATCTTGCATATCTATATGCCATATTAAAAATCAAGTTCTTTTTGTTGATAACTCATCTTTTCCTGTTTTCTCCTAAAAACTATGTTAATTATTAGATCTTGATGATTTATGGTCATAGCTTGATTGTTGTGTGTTTACTGATCATATTCATCAAGAATATTTGTGTGTGTGTCTACTATTTCTTTATTAGGCACCTTCAAATATATATATGAAATGTTTTTATATTTTCTGTCCAGGTGACCACAGACTAGTCTGTGGTTACCCCGGACTAGTCCGCACAATGCAGACTAGTCCGCAAAGAGTCCACTTGTCCGGACTAGTCCAGTATGACCACGGACTAGTTTGGTGTATCGATGCCTTAGCCCCTTAGGGTGGTGCAGACCCTTTTCTTCCTCCTCACAACTTCCCTCAAGTTCTCTCTCCTCACTCAAGTGCTCCCAAGGCGATTTTGCAAGTTATCTCTCAAATCCGCTCGAATCTCCATGGGAATCGATCTACATCGCAAGGAGATCGAAGACCCCGGACTAATCCGCGCCAACTCTTCAAACTCCTCAAATTGAAGGATTTGGTATTTTTTCTCACCAAACCCTAACTCTTCAATTTTCCTTGGTATTGCTCAAATAGCTTGATTCCTTTTGCCACTACATGCTTCCTTGATGTATTCCATCTACTCTATTTCACTTTTGCATTGAGAAACTCCAAATTTCATTTAGCTAGGGTTTGAATAGCCCCGCATACCGGGCTAGTCCATTATTTGTGCGGACAAGTCCGGTGCTCCGGACTAGTACGCACATGAACTACAGACAAGTTCGGTGTGCACTGGTCAAATCTCTAGCGTATCTCAACTCAATGCAATCCCTTGTCACCAATTATTATCTATGTCATGTATCTCTTCTTTGTCAAGATAATGTCAAGATCAAACGAGATCTCTCCGACTTTGAGGCCGAAATGGATCAAGAGACGTTGCCCCATACTTCGGAGCCTCATCCCAACAAAAGGAAAGAGCGTGCTACTGAGCCTTCTCCCGCTCCACCTCAGGTGCGGTGAAAAGTCCCAGCTAAGAAACCACCTTCCAAGGGCAAAGATGTAGTTGAATCCAGCTCGACGGCTCCTCGCCAAGCTAAGGGCAAAGGGAAAGGAATTACCTCTGGCCCAATTGGCCCCCTGAAGATGGATCCTCCAAGACAGAGAAACATAAGTTCTTCAGAAGAAAGATTCAATGGAAAAGGCAGCGATGTTGCTTGGAAGCTCATGAATGTTGATGCTTATAGCAGTGGTAAGGTAGCTGCTGATCCAAGGTTTTGGAGTGACTTCCACTTGGACTACTACAACAGCGTCTATCTCACAATGAATACTCCAGTAGTTCGTAGTCAGTGGATAGATTGGAACTACATTAAAAGGAAGAGTTGTGATGCTTTTGATGATCTAGTGGCCGCAACAGAGAGGCGTGGTTTAAAGGATCTGTTATCCTTTAGGTACAAATGGAATGATGAAGCAATTTTTCAATTCTTTGCCACTTGCCACTTTTCCAATACGGGTGAAGAAAGAGTAACTTGGATGACTCATGGATCAATCTATTCCATCACTTATGTTGACTTTGCCAAGCTGCTACATCTTGAGGATACCGGGAACCATGAGATCATAATCCATAATGAAAACCCTCTGGAGAAGGACAAGATGGAGTTCCTCTATGACACTCGTCTTCCTTACTATCCTCCATCAACCAATAACATAAAGCCGTTCTTTGTTGTCCTAAATCGAGTGCTTCAGAAGACGATTGCTTCTAAGGATGGGGATGCAGGCAGCTTCCAAGGTTACTTTAGAACCTTGATGAAAGTGATAAGCAAGAGTATAATATTTGATGTGTTCGACTACATTTGGAATGATATGGTGAACATCTCTTGCACTCCGAACCGTTCCTGTGTCTATGCACCATACATTATGTTCATGAGTGAGAAGGTCACAAGAATTGAGTTTGTGAAGGATGTGGAGCATACTGCTTTAAGGCCTCAGAAGCCATCTCAAGATGCTATCCCAAAATCTCCCTCCCCTACGTCAAGTGAAGAGCCCCCAAGGAGATCCCAAGCAGAAGCAAGGGCTCCCTCTAGCTCTACCCCCCCCCCCCCCCCATCTCACAAGGGGTCCGCTAGTGGGATAATGAAGTATTTGACTGTTATCTTTGGTTCTTGCCACAAATCAGAGGTAAAGATACACAAGATGAACAAGGCGAGAAAGGAGAAAATGCGGTACATGAAGTAAAACGTCAAAGCCATTTGCCAAAAGCTGGATATTGAGCCTATTGGGTCTCCTGTCATTTTAGAGGACTCTGGATCTGATTTCTCGGAGCTTCCATCTCTCACCAACTCTGAGCTTGCTTACTTTGGCCTTAGGGGTACGACGAGTGGTTCCTCTCCTCCTCCTCATCAACCTAATGAAGAAGAAAGTGAAGAAAGGATGAAGCAAGGATGGAGCCAACAACGACGGGTAGATCCCTCTTTCTCTTTCTTTTTGGTGCCTTGATGCCAAAGGGGGAGAGATTGGTAGGGGGAGTCATAGGTCTTAGCTTAGATTAAGGAGGAGTCTTAGCTTATGTCTTTATGCTCTACTTTTATGCACTTGGTCATGTAAGACTATCTTAGGCATTTGTACATGTAATTTATGCTCTCATTATGCTTGGAAATGTATTATGAAGTTATCATTATGCTTTACTATGATCAATGTTTTATGCTTTAAAGTTACTATGTGTACTTGATAATCTTGATGATGTTATGATTATGTTTTTTTCCTCATTTACATCAACATCATTGCTCACACACATAGTTTTGCACCCCACAATAAAGAGTGCACGTATCAATATTACATCTACATTTACAATTTTTCTCAAAACTCATATGTGCACACTTTATGAAAATCTAAATTTATCATCATATTTGTGTAATCACAATTAGTTGTCATCAATCACCAAAAAGGGGGAGATTGAAAGTGCATCTAGGCATCCCTTGTGGGTTTTGGTTGATTAATGACAAACAAATAAGATCCTAACAAAACTATTGAGATGAGCGTAGGTTTTAAAAAGATTATAAGGAAATCACAAAAAGAAAGGAGAATGAAGATCCAAAAGGAAAAGAGCTCAAGACTTGAAAAGAATAGATTTATTTTTGTAAGGAGTGTGTTGGAGAAACACACGCCAAGAGCTCAAGTGAAAAAGATTGCACTCACAGAACAAGTATCAGGAAGATCGGACAAGTCTGATATCCACCGGACTAGTCCGAAAACTCTCTAACTAAAATTGGATAAGTCCTCCAAGTGCAGACTTATCCTTAGTTCTACACTTTTTCACCACACCGGACAAGTCCGATATCCACCGGACTAGTCCAAAAACTCTCTGAATAAAATCGTACAAGTCCTCCAAGTGTAGACTTGTCCTCAGATCTACACTTTTTCACCACACGGGACAAATCCGATATCCACCGGACTAGTTCGAAAACTCTCTGACTAAAATCAGACAAGTCCTCCAAGTGCGTACAAGTCCTCAGTTCTAAACTTTTTCATCACACCGGACAAGTCTGATATCTACCGAACTAGTCTGAAAAGTCTCTGACTAAAATTGGACTAGTCTGCACCTTAACAGACTAGTCCGGTATCCATCAACACTTAGGGTTTTTACACACACACACACCGGACTAGTCCGGTGTCCACCACGGACTAGTACGGACCTCGCAAACCCTAACGGTAACTTTTGGAAACCTTAGTATAAAAAGAGGTGCACGGCCACACAACAAACCGCTCGACTCCCTGCGCCGTCACACCTCCCAAGATCCCAAAAACACCTCTCTCCACTCATTCTATACCTAAAAGGATCAAATCATTGAGGATTAGGGATTGGACAAAGGAGATAACTTATTATACACGATCTTGAGCTCTTGGGTTTGATCTCTGGCACACTCTTATTGATTATTGTACATCTTTTGAGTGTGTTTGGTGGTGTTCATTCGTTGTAATCTTTGGGGAGCCCTCAACTTGTGAGAAGACCCCTCAAACGAGTTATTTACCCCCTTGGTTAGTGATTGAGAATCGGCCTCCGTGGCGATTCAACGAAGGAAGGGTTAGTGAAGGCCCGATCCTCCGTGGACTCCTCAACGGGGACGTAGATGCCTCCGTGGAATCGAACCTCGATATAAAATCTTATCTCACATTTTCTTGTTCTACGTTTTTTATAATATTTTAGGGTTTGCAAATTCTTGTTTAATTTTTATCGAAACATTGTATTAAACTTGATAGTTGCAATATCATATTTCATCATCATAATATACTTAAGTTGTGAATTTCTTTCCGCTGCATAGACTACTAGAAGTAGAATTAAAGATCTACTTTGTTTCTCAAGTCCGCGTATACCGGACTAGTCTGCACCATACCAGACTCGTCCGACCTCCCTGCATTTGATCTGTTTGTTAAGTGTTTCAGGGATCGATAAAAGTTCAAAAAGCCTATTCACCCCCCTCTAGGCTGCATTCACTAAGGACCTAACCTCTCCTGTAGAGGTGGGATCCGGTGCTGCAACGTGACCAGTAGGCTCGGACCCTGCCTCTCCTCAGAGGCGGGCTCCAGACCCGCATGTGTCCCGTCGCACCGGGTCGGCCTCCCCTGCAAAGGCGGGCTCTGGTGCTGCCACGTGTCCAGCGGGCTCGGACCTTGTCTCTCCCCAGAGGTGGGCTCTGGACCCGCCACATGTCTTGCCGCACCGGGTCAGCCTCCCTCATGGAGGCAGTCTCTGGTGCTGCCACGTGTCCAGCGGGCTCGAACTCTGTCTATCCTAAGAGGTGGGCTCCGTACCCGCCACGTGTCCTGCTGCATCGTGCCAACCTCTCCAACAGAGGCGAGCTCCGGTGTTGCAACATGTCCAGCGGGCTCGAACCCTATCTCTCCTCAAAGGTGGACTCTAGACCCGCCACGTGTCCTGCAGCTCCGGACGTAGCTCCCCCACGGAGGCAGGCTCCAATGTTGACACATGGCCAACGGCCCGCTCTGGGCGGTAGGTCGCGAGAGTTAAGAACAACATGCTTTGTCGAGTCGTGCATTCAAGACACGCGCCTTCTCCTGGCGCACGACCCCTGTCAGGTGGTACTTTGCCCAGTCACATCACAGTGAAGGCGCCAGAGCTACCCCATGCTACTGACAGGGTAGGTTGCGACGACATGACAGATGTGACATTCCCTGCCATTATCACCATTTATGTTTAGCCTCTGGCGTTCGGCGCGGCAGGACGACGAGTCTTCAAGCCATGATTAGAGGGGTCAACAAGTAGCCATAATGCCCTAGATTTTGTATAGGGCTAGAATCTCCTCGGGGCCACCTGTCGAGTCCCGAGCCCCACTTGTAATTGCCAGGCCTTAGACTATAAAAGGACTGAGAAGCCATCAACTAAGACCATCTGGTCTCATACGCACACAACTCTCTCAAAGACACTCAAGCAATACAACACACACCTGTGGACGTAGGGTATTACGCTTCGACGACCCGAACCATGTAAATCGCTTGTGTTCACCATCTTTGCTACTCTCGCAAACTCGAGGGACTAGCCCTCTGAATCAAAGAACCTCCGAGAGCTGCTCCATATCAGGTCCGGGGGATGTGTCATTCTAACACTTCGACAGAGATGTTGTTTTGCCATCTCAGTACCGTGTCAAAATGGCTACTCCGTGGGGGTAAGTCTTGGACGAACTTCAATGGAAGATCCATATCAATTGTCATTTGTAAAATGGGCACCATAGTGCTCAAGAAACATATCCAACACATGACCCAAAAGGATTGAAAAAATGACTTTTGAGGAGAAAGAATATCTAAAATAGGGTCCTCTACGCATGTGAACAAAATGGGTGTGTTGTTGGAGTCCTCACCTAAATACCAAATTTGGAAATTTGCCTATTCATTTTTGTCGGTACCCTGAGTACCGTATACCTCTTGAGATTGCAAAGATCTCAAGGAAATGTCATCTACTTGATTTGAAGACCTTTGGAGGCCCACACGTCAGACATAACCGGACCCGCTTCCCCAACATGGTTAGTCCCAGGGTCGCCACGTGTACCATCAAACCGGAGCTACTTCCCACAAGGGGGAAGCTCCGGGCTATGTACCATAACGGCACCCCCGGACCTAACCCCAGACCGAGGGAAGCTCCAAAACTGACACGTGTCTAGTGGCACCGTACCTATCTGTTCCCCACAGTATGCTCTAGAGCTGCCACGTGTCCAACCGTCGGATCTTCAGCCTCAAACCTCCGGTAGAATCCACAACGGCTCCGGATCTTCAAAGGGGAATCAAGGACTTCAAGACCTGATTAAGTGTCATTAATACTATGTTAATGACACACGATTGGACGACCTTTATTACCAGTAACGGCGCTATCAAAGCCCGTAACTCGGTCATTAAGGGTAATTAAGAGCATCAAATGTGTATCAATATTAGTAACCGTCGGGGCCACATGTCGGGCCAGGCCAACTTGTAACGGCCTGCCCTTGTACTATAAAAGGACAAGCCGACAATACATAGCGGGGCGGATCTAGTCTGATCAGCGGACACGCACTCTCAACTCACGTTGAGCTCATACATCCAAGACAACACCAACACACCCCGTGGAGTAGGGTATTACGCTCAGGCGGCCCGAACCATGTAAATCTTTATGTCTCCTGTGTCATTTTACATTTCACCTTCTTGAATCTCCGCGCGCCCACACCAAACCTCAAACTCCACAAACACTTTTAGTAGTGTTGGGAGATTTGCCGGATCAAAACCACCGACAATTTTTCCAATCCTTATTGGAGTAATTCATAGACTGTCTCCAACAATCAGAGGTAAAAATAATGCCTCATTTGGACCCTTGCCTGCCAGTAAGTTTTTGTTAAAGGCATAGTTGAGAGGCAAAGGAATGCTTTATCCTCCGGGCGAACAAACAGGGTAACGCAGGGTGGCCGTCACACCTGCAGGGGGTGGTGAAAGGATGACACGTAGGCACCAGAGCGAGGTAAGAGCGAGGTCGTGCCGCCCTGGTCTGGAGCTCGGAGCCACCAATCAACGACTACCATTAGGATGGCGTTGCTGCAGACGATGCAGAGGGTAGATGGAGTTGGCGCAAAGGATACACCACCCTGGTCTGGAGCTCATAGCCACCCATCGAAGGAGACACGAGGACGGCAACGTGGAGAGCGGGTGCAGGCGGCGCTCCAATTCAAACTCATGGCCGTTGTGGAGGAACATTGTTGTAGCTGCAACAAAGGAATTTCCACCGGCACAAGGCCACTGGCGTGCAGGAGGGAGGGGGCGGCGCGGTGGGGCTGGGCGAGGGCGGCTACTAAATAGGGAGGAAGAGACGGAGTGTCTGTCACTGTCGCGACAGATGAAGGCGCGGCGGCGGGAGGAGGTGTGACAGCCAGTTGAGGCGGCATAACTAACGATGTGGGGGCTTGACGGAGGTGTGAGTCCACCATTGGCCGATGGCGGCGGAGATTGAGGGTAGGGATGTGGGTGGGTGGGGGGGAGGGGCAAAGACAATTGAGCGCTAAGGGATGCCTCACCTGATCCAGTGCGTGCATCTTTGCCAATACAGAAGATGTGAGACCTATGTGTGCTGAATACATTGGCTTCAATGATAAAAGTTTTGAATACTACCAAAACACCTTTTTAAAAAGGTCCGATTCTAGGTCTGAGCTCCTGCAAGGTCCAACGATAGTCCGACTTGTCTTGGGTAGCTCCTGCAAGGGCCGATGCAAGGCCCAACTTATTTTGGCTAGGTCCGACTTTTTGTCTAGGTCTGACTTATTCTAGATAGGTCCGACTTGCTATGGCTAGGTTCAACATGTTTTTTGCTAGGCCCGGCGCAAGGTTCATCTAGCTTTGGTTAGCTCCAGCGCTAGCTAGGTCCGACTAGTTTTGGTAAGCTCCGGCGTTAGGTCCTACTAGCTTTGGTAAGTTCCGGCGCTAGGTCTTGCTAGCTTTGGTAATTTCCGGTGCTAGGTACTAATAGCTTTGGTAAGTTCTGGCGCTAGGTCCTGCTAGTTTTGGTAAGTTCCGGCGCTAGGTCCTGCTAGCTTTGGTAAGCTCTGGTTAGCTTTGGCAAGGTTCAGAGCTTGATCGCAGTGGTTCTTCTTTAACTTGCAATGTTTTGAATTTCTTTTTGGATTATGGAAAGCTTGCTTAGTATTATTTTACTAAGTTTTTGGTGTGTTTTGGTGGTTATGGCTGATATCATTTTGCTATGGTTTGAAACATGCTTATGTGAGGTGCTCACATAAGGTGTTGTGGTTATCGGAACTAACGAGAGTCAAGACGAGGATTTGTGCTCAAAAGTATCGGTTGTTTATTCATGCGCATGTGTTGCTTGAGTTCAAGACATGGCTGGTGACGGGATCCATTGAACTAGTCTTGAGGAGCAGATGAGGTTCAACAACCAAGTTTGGCAGGAATTGTGGTTGAGTTGATCAGGAGGTCGCGCAACATGTTTGAATCAAGAACAAATCATATGAAGGTATCGTGAACGTCATTGGAAGATGTTCGCACGTGTGCAAGGAGTGCATGGACGTTGCTTCATGGTTCCAAGGCATGATGTAGATATGTGGATGTAAAGAATTGGTCGAAAAGGTCCAACCGGCTGGATTATGCCTCAAGCTGGGACTGAGATGGTTATGGTTTGTTTATAGAAAGTTTCGAGTTTGTTTTGGTTAGATTTCGTGTGGATCCCAAAGTTGAGTTGTTTTAGAAATTTTTAGAACGTTCCTAATGTGTTTCTAAGTCTTAAAATTGCTTCTATCTGCAAATAGAAGAGTCTTAAGCAGTTATGGAAAGTTTCGGTTGAATCTGAGTAGGATTTGAGTCCTAATTAGGATTGTGTTGGTCTAAGGGCTGTTTATAAAAGCAAGGGAGACCAGAACTCGTGGCAGATGACTTTGGAGCTGTTACTTTTGTGTTTTAATCAATAAAATTTGTAGTCTAAAGGAGCTTTTGTGCCTTGTTCGTCTGACTTGTTTCTGTCAAGTCCTTCTCGTCGAGTTTCTGCACAACACTATCTTGCTTCGGTGGTTTCATCATAACTTGAGTTTTATAGATCTAATTGACTTGATTATTTTTGGGTTGTCTTCACAACTTGATTATCTGTCATCTGTAAAATTTCACGGTCATTGAATTTGTGGTTTTAGATCTACACGAGTTTCTTTGCAGTGTTACATATCTGGTTTTTCTTGAGTAGAACAGATTGACCTTCATTCAATCTTTCAATCATAACTTGAGTTTTTCTCGATGGATTTTCGTGATTCTTGTTGTCACGTCTTCGTGACTTGATTCTCCACAATCTATAATTATTTTTTCACAATTGATCATGTTTAGATTATTTGCACACACGAACTCTTTAACAGATCAATTTTCTATCGAGGAGTTTTTGTTGCTTCTACTGAAAAAGTTTTAATCTACCATTCACCCCATCTAGTAGCTTTTCACGTGCTTTTCAATCATACAATTGGTATCAGAGCCACGGTGCTCTAATCTTTGTGATTTGCATGTATTTATGACTAATCATCATGGAGAAATACTCCGCAAAACCTTGTGTCTTTAGTGGTATTGATTTTCAGGTTTGGAAGGCACGTATGGAAGCTTTCATCCAGGTACAAGGCTTTGCAATATGGGAAAAGGTGTACAAGCCTTACGACGTGCCGTCAAACGATCAAGTCATGGCTACAAACCTGAGAGATGTCGATAACAACAACAAGGCTCGCAACTTGATCATACAAGGATTAAGTCAAAGCGACTTTGACCGTGTTGCTCACCTCCGATCTGCATATGATGTGTGGAAAGCACTCTGCGACTACTATGAAAGATCCAACATGATCAAGGAGGTAAGGAAAGACATGTTCAAAAAGGAGTACAAGCGCTTTGAGATGCAACCAGGTGAGTCCAACGACGATCTCTTTGCCCGCTTTAATAAAATTCCCAGCAACTTGCGTAGCGTCAATGTTAATTTTTCAGATGCTGAGAATGCTAGGCAATTACTAAGTGCATTAGACATGTCAATTTGGGAGATGAATGTCACATCTATTCGTGAATCTACTATCATGAGTACACTTACGTTATATGTTCTATATTCTAAAATTGAAAACTCATGAAATTGATATAATCTCATGTAAGAACCCCAACAAGTCTCTTGCATTTGTTTCTCAATGTGACATGCTTAGCTCCGCCCAATCTTCATCTTGTAGAACACTTGCTTTGTTGTCCTCTCTAACCCTTGAACAGATTGAAGAGTTTCCGGGGGAAGAACTTGCATAATCTCTACTCGGTTCTCAAAAGAATTGCAAAATGTGAGAGCTAGAAGGAGAGGAAGTGCCGGACCTCAACAATGCTTCGAATGTGGTAAGACAGGACATTTTCGCACGGATTTCCCTAACCTTTCAAGTGCTACTTCCGTGATGAAAAGTAAACAAAGACGAAGCACTCCTCTGCAAACAACAACAAGAAAAAGAAGAGTTTTACAGGATGCCAATTGGTGAATAGTTTTATCTTCACACTTCAAGAACTTGGCTCAAGCGACGTGGACATTAGAAGTGACGAAGATGAAGATGATTTGACAAACTTGTGTTTCATGGCGGGCAAGTCAAGATCAAGTATGAAGGAGGCAAAACACAACAACGACAATGAAGAGGTATGTCCTACTTGCAAGGAAATGTGTGATGCTATTTCTCGTGCCACTGTTATAGTTAAGAAAAAGGACAAAAATTTTAGGGACGATGCTGTTAAAATTGAGTCACTAGAATATGAAATTAATTGTTTGAAATCTTTGATTTCTAGTGATGATTCTTGTTTCTCATATAATTTAATATATGAACAATTGTCCTCTCTAAGAAGTGCACACACCTCCACAATTGAGTAAACTTGAACTTGAAATTGAAAATAACAGAAAACTTGCTGCATGTAATGACAAAAACTTGAAAGATGCTTGCTATTCTACAATTGATTTGCATTGTTCTACTTATGATGATCTTGATAAGAAACTATAGGATGCTATGAATGAAATTTCTATATTGAACAATGCTTTATGATCTCATGAAGTTAAATATTGTTTAAATTGCAAATTAAAAGGAAAAACTTCATGTGAAAATTGCCTTGACCTGTCAAATAAACTTGATGACATGCAGAGGACATTAGATAGGTTTTGTAATGCAAATAAGAACCTAAACTTTCTGCTGAATTCCTCTAAATCTTGCAATGATAAATCTGGTTTAGGTTTTGATTCTCATGTTCATGCTAAAGCACATCCACCTATAATTGTAAAGTCATTAGGAAGTGGTTTGATTAAAACATTTCGTAATCATAAAGAAGGGGTTTTCAAATCTGAAGTGTTGTTGTCTCATTCGGTTGTGAATAAAAATGTTGCTTGCTCATCTAGACATGAACACAAAGTTAAATTTCATTGTACCTACAGTGGTAGAGATGGTCATGTCATAGATTTTTGTTATAGACTAGCGAAACAATAGAAAAAAGGAAAGAATAATTGCTAGATCTCATAACTTTTATGCAAAATTTGCTGCACATGCTAAACAGAATGATAGGAACATGCAACCTGCTGTAATAAATCAAAAACATGCAAAGTTTGCTCCCAAACCTACTGTTTTTCGTGCTACACATGTAACACATCGTAGGTCATTAGTTGGGTAAAAAAATCCTCAAGATTTGGCTCATAAACCTGCTGTTTTATCTCATCTTTCGCATGTTATTCCTGTTGGACGTCGTGTGACTCAGTACTGGATTCCTAAATACCTTTTGACTAACCCCAGTATTGAGTCATCAACATTATGTGATTCTATGTAGGTTACACGTTTGAGGAAGGAGAACATTTGGATTGTGGATTTAGATTGCTCACGCCACATGACTGGTAACAAAGAATGGTTCTCGTCCCTCTCTTTTGGTTCACATGTAGAGAATGTTACTTTTGCCGATAATTCTTCAACTCCTATAATTGCTAAGGGTTCGGTTAGAGTAAATGATCACTACACTTTGAAGAATGTGGCACTTGTCAAAAAATTGAAATATAGCCTGCTTTCTATTTCACAATTGCTAGATGAAAATCTGGAAATTATTTTTAATAAAAATTGCTGCAAAGTTGTAGGTTCAAATAGTGAGCTTATTTTTAACATGTCTCAGTTTGGAAGAGTTTTTAAAGTTGATTTTGATATCTCTTCTTCTAAGCATAGGTGTCTAGTTGCTAATGATTCAAAAGACTTATATTTTTGGCATCGTAGACTTGGTCACGTAGGTTTTAATCATCTCACTCGTGTTAGTGCTCTTGATCGCATACGTGGGCTGCCTAATCTTAAAAGGGACAAAGAAATTGTGTGCTCTTCTTGTAGACATGCTAAGATGGTTACAGGTTCACATGCTCCTCTCACAATGACCATGACAACTGAACCGGGTCAACTTTTGCATCTTGACACCGTAGGACCTTCACGTGTTCAATCCTTCGGAGGTAAATAGTATGTTCTTGTGATTGTTGATGACTATTCTAGATACTCTTGGGTTTATTTTATTGTATCTAAGAATGAAGCTTTTAGTCACTTTAGAACTTTATTTCTTAGATTATCAATTGACCACCCATGATATTTAAGAGCAATTAGAAGTGATAATTAAACTGAATTTAAAAATCAATCCTTTGATCATTTTTGTGCTGGAATAATTCATCAATTTTCTTCACTATATGTACCTCAATGAAACGGTGTTGTAGAAAGAAAGAACAAAACCTTAGTTGAGATGGCTAGGACTATACTTGATGAATATCAAATTCCTAAGAAATTTTGGGAAGATGCAATTACAACAGCTTGTTATATTTCAAATCGTGTTTTCTTGCGTGCTAGGCTAGGAAAAACACCATATGAGCTTTGGTTTGGACATAGGCCTAGTGTCACACACTTTAGGGTCTTTGGTTGCAAATTCTTTGTTAAGAACATGGTAATCTTGATAAATTTGAAGCTAGATCTGTTGATGACATGTTTCTTGGTTATCCATCTCATACTAGAGGCTACCGTGTGCTTTTACTTGACAGTAACAAAATTGTGGAGACTTGTGATGTTTCTTTTGATGAAGCTAGCCCAGATACTAGCTCAAATATTGCAGGTCTGGATCCATATCCGCAGGATGAGAGTATTTTCATTGAAGATGAGGAAGAAGAGGTGTTGGTGACGAAAATTCAACAGCTAATGACATTGTTCTAGCTCCTGATCTTGATTTACAACCAGCACCGACGACCACCATTGCTGGTCCAGATCGTCCTCAAGTCTTAAGCTCATCGATTTGTGATGAACATGAAGAAGAAGAAGAAGCTTGTGAAGTGTCCACTCCCCTTCGGGTTCTCAAAAGTCATCCTCCATAATAAATTATTGGAAGCTTGCATGAATGAGTCACTTGGTCCAGGTTTTGCGATCCAAACTCTCATGCTCATTCTGTTTTTGTTGCTTCTTTTGAACAAAGATATATCACACACGCTAATGAATCTTGGATTATTTCCATGCAATCAGAGTTAGAAAATTTTGAAAGAAATAATGTTTAGGAACTTGTACCTCCACCTCAAGGTCACACTTTAATTGTAACTAAATTGGTGTTTAAAAATAAACAAAGTGAGGATGGGGTTGTGGTTAGGAATAATGATAGGTTGGTTGCTTAAGGTTTCACACAAGTTTAAGGTCTAGATTTTGATGAAACTTTTGCTCATGTTGCTATATTAGAAGCCATAAGAATTTTGTTAGCTTTTACTGCATTTAAAAGTTTCAAGTTATATCAAATGGATGTTAAAAATGCCTTTCTTAATGGCTACATAGATGAGGAGGTTTATGTCAAGCAACCACCGGGTTTTGAAAATCCAGATTTTCGTAATCATGTTTACAAACTGTCCAAATCCTTGTACGGTCTCAAACAAGCCCCTAGAGCATGTTATGATAGGTTAAAAACATTCTTACTTGAAAAGGGGTTTACCATGGGCAAGGTTGATAAAACTCTTTTTGTGCTTAAACATGGCAATGACTCATTATTCATTCAAATGTATGTGTATGATATTATCTTTGGTTGTGCTTCTCATGATCTTGTGTCCAAGTTTTCAGCTATGATGAGTTCAGAATTTGAGATGAGTATGATGGGAGAACTCACATACTTTTTAGGGCTGCAAATCAAGCAAACTAAGGAGGGAACCTTTGTGCATCAAACAAAGTATACAAGAGACCTTCTTAAGCGCTTCAACATGAATAAAAGGAAGCCTCTTTGGACACCAATGGGTACAACAATGACACTTGAACTTGATGAAGATGGTGACCCGGTCGATCAAAAAGAATATAGAAGCATGATTGGATCACTTTTATACCTCACGACATCAAGACTGTACATACAATTTAGCGTATGTATTTGTGCATGATTTCAAGCTTCCCCACGTACTTCACATCGTCCAGCCGTCAAAAGAATTCTCAGGTACTTACATGGAACTAAAAAATTTGGCATTTTTCTTCCTTCTTCCTCAACCGTTACCTTGAAAGCTTTTCCGGATGCTGATTTTGGGGTTGTAGGATTAATAGTAAAAGTACTTCGGGTGCTTGTCATTTTCTTGGTAATTCACTTGTTGCTTGGTCCTCTAGAAAACAAAACTCAGTTGCACAATCCACAGCCGAATCTGAATACGTAGCTGCTGCTAGCGCTTGCTCACAAATTCTTTGGATTGTTCAAACTATTAAGGACTATGGGGTTGATTTAGATAGTGTTCCGCTATTTTGTGATAACACTAGTGCCATCTGCATCGCTAAAAACCCCGTGCAACATTCTAGAACAAAACACATTGGCATTAGATATCACTTTCTCCGTGATAATGTTGAAAAAGGAAACATTGTGCTTCACCATGTAGATACCGAACAACAATTAGCTGACATTTTTACAAAACCTTTGGATTTCACTCATTTTTGTTTTATTCGTAGTGAAATAGGGGTTATGCATCGTCATGGATTAAATTGAGGAGGAGTTTTGAAACTTGGGAAGTCTATGTGTGAATTCGAAATAAAAATAATATGCGCATAGTATTTCATAAATATATGACTTTGTGGTTCCTTTTACATGCTGAAAGTTCTTACTACATTACTCATGTTATACATTTTGTAGTTTTTGCCATGACTAGTAATTGGAATAATTACTTATGCTAAATCTGATTATGATCGAACTTTCTTGCTGTTTTGAACTTGTTGCATGATCACAAGTGCTTTTAATCATAAAGAATTAATCAAGTAATCAACTCACATGTTGAGTTTTATGATCAAATAAAAAATTTAGAAAAGATCAAGAGAATATGCATGCATCGCACTTCTTCTTTTGAGATGGCTTATCATTGCACTTAGATATGAACTTGAAAGAAGTTGTGTATGACTAAAACTATGTCCTTAAGCTTCTGATTGTCAAATGACATAGGCTTTGCTTGGCTGGTTAGAATAAGGCAGATGCACATATAATCGCTTGCAAATTTCATATGATCAAAATTTGTGCTTAAAATAAAAAAAGTTGTAGCAACAAGTGACATGATTTCAGGTCCTGAAATAGTTAAGTTTGTGATATCATGACTTTCTTAAATTGAAAATTACTACCAAAACACTTTTTTAACAAGGTCCGATTCTAGGTCCGAGCTCCTGTAAGGTCCGGCGATAGGTCTGACTTGTTTTGGGTAGCTCCTGCAAGGACTGATGCAAGGTCCGACTTATTTTGGCTAGGTCCGACTTTTTGTCTAGGTCCGACTTATTCTGGATAGGTCCGACTTGCTGTGGCTAGGTTCGAGATGTTTTTGCTAGGCCCGACGCAAGGTTCGTGTAGCTTTGGTTAGCTCCAGTGCTAGCTAGGTCCGACTAGTTTTGGTAAGCTCTGGCGTTAGGTCCTACTAGCTTTGGTAAGTTTTGGCGCTAGGTCCTGCTAGCTTTGGTATGTTCCAGCGCTAGGTCCTACTAGCTTTGGTAAGTTCTGGCGCTAGGTTCTGCTAGCTTTGGTAAGTTCCGGCGCTAGGTCCTGCTAGCTTTGGTAAGCTCTGGTTCAAGGTTCGGTTAGCTTTAGCAAGGTTCAAAGCTTGATCGCAGTGGTTCTTCTTTTAACTTGCAATGTTCCGAACTTGCTTTTTGGATTATGGAAAGCTTGCTTAGTATTCTTTTTCTAAGTTTTTGATGTGTGTTGGTGGTTATGGCTGATATCATTTTGCTATGGTTTGCAACATGCTTATGTGAGGTGCTCACGTAAGGTGTTGTGGTTATCAGAACTAACGAGAGTCAAGTTGAGAACTTGTGCTCGGAAGTATCGGTTGTTTATTTATGTGCAGGTGTTGCTTGAGTTCAAGACATGGTTGGTCACTGGATCCATTGAACTAGTCTTAGGGAGAAGATGAGGTTCAACAACCAAGTTCGGGAGGAATTATAGTTGAGTTGATTGGGAGGTCGTGCAGTATGTTTGAATCAAGAACAATGCACATGAAGGTATCATGGACGTTGTTGGAAGATGTTTGCACATGTGCAAGGAGTGCATGAACGTGGATACATGGTTCCAAGGCGTGATGAAGAGATGTGAACGTGAAGAATTGGTCAAAAAGGTCCAACTGGCTGGATTATGCCTCAAGCTGCGGCTGAGGTGGTTATGGTTCGTTTATGGAAAGTTTTGAGTTTGTTTTGGTTAGATTTCGTGTGGCTCACGAAGTTTAGTTGTTTTAGGAATGTTTAGAATGTTCCTAAGGTGTTTGAAAGTCTTAAGATTGCTACTATCTGCGTATAGAAGAGTTTTGAGCGGTTATGGAAAGTTTCGGTTGAATCTGAGTAGGATTTGAGTCATAGTTAGGATTGGTCTGGCCTAAGAGCTGGTTATAAAAGCAAGGGAGGCTAGACTCGTAGTAGACAACTTTGGGGCTGTTCCTTTTGTATTTTAATCAATAAAATCCATAGTCTAAAGGAGCTTTTGTGCCTTGTTCGTCCGACTTGTTTCTGTCAAGTCTTTCTCGTCGAGTTTTTGACAATACTACCTTGCTTCAGTGGTTTTATCATAACTCGAGATTTACAGATCCAATTGAAATTATTATTTTTAGGTTGTCTTCACAACTTTATTAGCTATCATTTGTGAAAGTTTTACTGTCATTGGATTTGTCGTTTTGGATCTACACGAGTTTCTTTGCAGTATTACATATCTGGTTTTTCTCGAGTAGAACAGATTGGCCTTCGTTCAATCTTTCAATCATAACTTGAGTTTTTCTCGACGGATTTTTGTTATTCTTGTTGTGACGTCTTCGTGACTTGATTCTCCATAATCTATACTAGTTTTATCACAATTGATCATGTTTAGATTAGTTGCACACATGAATTCTTTAACAAATAAATTTTCTATCGAGGAGTTTTTGTTGCTTCTGCTGAAAAAGTTTTAATCTACCATTCACCCCCTCTAAGAGCTTTTCACGTGCTCTTCGGTCCTACAGAAGGAGTTGAGGCAAAATGAAGAGACTGAATGCCTCATCTATTGGAGAATAAAAAGTGGGGTGAGAAGAGGTATTTGAGGAATAAATTTGCATTTGCCTCTTCTGTTGGAGACAACCTTAGTGCTATCATTTGTGATGGATAGAGAGCTCCCACCTAAGTAAAAAAATATCTCCTCTATACCTAGGCATTCGGGCATCCTTACTCGGCACGACCTAGGCCCGCTCATGCTTGGGCTGATTTTATTTGTCCCAACATGCCGCGATAACAAAGTTGGCTTGTGCCAGTCCACATGATCCTTTGATAGCCCAAGGCACAGAGCGTTAGTGTTAGATTATCTCGAACAGTGGAGGCCAAACCTATTTTAAGTATTAAAATTAAAATAAAAACAATCCCCAACAGAAAGCCTATGCATAAAGGAGTTAGCTCACCTTCATAGTCCAAAGATCGGAACGGGGTTGAGGCTCCCTTCCCAACCTTCCCCATCTCTCTTTCTTCTTCCCCACTTCCTACCTTCTTTCTTCCATCACTACTTTTCCTCCTCCTCTTCACCTTCGCCCGCCGCCCTCCCCGCCTCGCGAGCTGCTCGCCCCACAACCCCTCGTTGGAGCTCGGCCCGAGCCACGTTGCCCCCACCCCTTGTTGGAGTTTGCACCTAGCCGAGCCACATCGGCCTCCTCGCTCTGCGCCCCCTCCCCCCTACGTCGTGCCACCATTCATACCTCACCACCTTTCGTGCCTTCCTCCATGCCGCCCGCTGCATTTTTTCACCACGGGCCCTCCTCCCCACATGGTGCATCCTCCGTCGTGGCTCTCACCTGCCTCGTGGAGGTCCGACCACCATGCATCCTCATCCGCCGTGTGCAACTGGGTCACTTTGATGGTGATCCTCGTGGAATCGCGCCATACGGTGGACTTGATGCGAGCAACGTGTGCAGAGTGAAGCAAAAGAACCTAGCCCTCGAGGCGGCGTAGGACGGCACCGTCGTGCTCAAGAATGACGATGACATCCTCCTATTCTTCCTCTCAGGAACATGCCTGAATAATGCAAAGATAGCCTAATCTGCGCTTTCTGTTGGAGATGACTAAGAAATGAATTATAATTTTCACACTCCAGTAGTCCCAAATGCTCAAATTGATATCCAGCTCTTCTTGATGGAGATAGCCTTAAGCATGCTTAAAGAGGTAGTGCTGACGTAGTTGACCCATGACGTCAGTGATCTAAATGTGCGGAAAACTGTTAAAAGCAATAACTACTATGCAATCTGGCTTGCGATGCAATCATGCAATCATTCATCTCCAACTATTAGATGTCTATCATGAGGTGGTTGTGTTTTTTCACTTAATTCTTATTCACGTGAGAAACACGGGTGGAGTGTGTTAAGTAAAAAAATGCAACCACCCTAGAATAGATATCCAATGGTTGGGGAATCGTGATTATATGATTGCACTATAAATCAGATTGCATACTAGTCATTGCCACTGTTAAAGACGGTAAAATAGGGTGTTTTAGGGTTTAAACCCGTGATCTAAGGTGTTGGAGGCAAGAGTCAAAAAACTACTAGACCAAGCTACTCTCTCCATCTTAAAATACTCGTCACTCTTTATTTCATTTTAACAAAAGAATGTTAAGTATTTCAAGATGAAAGGAGTAGTTGATCATTTTTATATAAATATAATTCTATTTGACACGATGTTTATAAACATGCTGTGTCAGACCTTCCACCCAAGCAGGACTCGAGTCATGAGCTCATGCTGGGCCAATCATGAAGCTGACAGATCTGTGTTGTGCTTCGGTTGGGTCAAAATGATCGGGGCTCATGTCCGCCAATTTAGCACGGTCCGGGTGACTAGCTATAATCTCCTCCGGTTTTTAGTTGATATCATAAGATAATATTTTAGTTTAAAATAAGTTGATATCATTGTCCTAATGTCATCAAGGAGTAGTTGAAAGGTTTCTGACCTCGCGCTTCATCGTCACAATTTGGCGGCCAGTTGATGTACTCCCAAACTTCTTTACTTAGTTGGAATACAATAAAAACTTCTTTAATTACTTAGTTAAATGTTTCTTGCATCTAGCTGTTCTTTTCGTTTGGCTGGACTCTGGAATTTCTTATTGCTTACATTTTTTTTCTTCCGCGTCGAAATCCCACGAGATAAATGCGCGGCCTTTTCGTATTCCTTCCAAGTCAAGGCACAATCAAATGACACAGCTTGTGTATAGGACTGCAGAAATTATAATTTGTTTCAACTATGCATGGGCGTGGCCGGCATGGTGGTCACACGATCAAATTGGACACAGCTCATTCGTTGCTTGTAGGTAGAGGTGGCAATTGGGCCGGGCCGAATTCGGGCGGCCCAAAGCACGGGGCAGCGGCCTGACACGCGGCCCGGCCCGGCCCGGAACGGAGGAACATCGGGCCGTGCCGGCCCGACACGCACCCTCGGGTCATGCCGTGCCTGGATCTTGGGCTCGACTGGTGGCACAACCCGATACGAGAAATGGGCCGTGCTCGGGCTGGTCCGGCACGAAACTGGCCTGACGGGCCGATAACAGCCCGAGCACGAAATCGGCCCAGCTGCCCGAAAAAAATTGGCCCACCAAACCAAGCAGCAGCACAACAGCCCAACATGATCAGCGATGACGGTTCGGCCCATAAGCGGAAAAGGCCCAGCAAGATCAGACAAATGGCAGGAAATACCAGAACATTTCGAGTACACTTGGGCGTCTCGCCATTTAACCTGGCCGCTTATCCATTGAACAGATGAGGTGGGACTAAACCTCTGGCTGTTGCTTTGTGCCAACACATCTGGCTGCACGTGTGCCGAATTCGTGGCGGCCCACGAGAGCGTGCGCGGCTGCAGACAGCCCACGTGCGCATCAGCTGGCTGGCAGGAGGGCCCAAGTGTGGCTTACCATTTTTTTTATTTTGATTCCAATTTAAATTTCAAACTTGTATAGATTCTGCAAATTAAGTCCAAATTGGATGATTCTTTTTTCTATATTCTTAAAAAAATACTCTCTACAACTTGGAATAATTAATTTTAAACTTATATCTATAATTTTTGGTATGTTTAGATAAATCTCAAATTTATTTTTATGCACATAATTTTCTTTTTTTATATCTCTTCAAAATAAATTGATCCTCAGCTGAAATTTGTTTGTATGTAAATATTCTCTTCTTATTCATGTATGATTTTTTGAAACACTCCAACATGTGAAAATTCAAAATGCTTCTCATTTCATTCAAACTCTATTAACATATGAGCCGTTTTCTAAATTTTGAACACACATTGATGCAAAACATAAATAAAAAAATCTCAAAAAATTCATAGAGGTTCTTATTGTGATTTAACAACTGCACCAAAAAATCATATAAAAAATCGTTTTACTTTTTGAGATACAAAAAAGACAAAAATGTTTTTTCTTTGTTTTTTTATTACCAGCAATATATTATGTTTTTAATGTAAAATTTTGTAAGAACTAAATTTCTCTCAAATAAAAAATTAAACTGTTTAGGCCATACCCGCTTCTGTTGGGCCACTGCTGTGTTGTTGAGGCATTTTTATTTATTTATATTCAAATGTAAAACTTCAAATATTTATAGTTTTCATAAATGTGGATCAAATTTGATGATATTTTTCCTAAATTCCTCAAATAATGGTCTCTATCACCTGAGATTTTTTTATATTTTTTAAATCTTTTTACTTATTTATTTCATAAAATACTCAATTTTTGTTCACATTTGATTTTTTCTGTGGGCCAAACCATCTTTGTGGGCCGTGCTTGGGCCGGCCCGACGTGCTTTGGGCCGTGCTTGGGCTCATTTTTTTTAGCCGGCCCGATCGGCCAGCACGAAGCGGCCCATCGTGCTGCCGGGCCGCGGCCATTTCGACCCGAAGCACGAACGGGCTGTGCCGTGCCGGCCCGGCATGGCCCGATTGCCACCTCTACTTGTAGGGAAGCTTTGTTTACAACATAAATTAGCTGAATTTTATGCATGAGAGTTACATCTTATGGCGTATGCAGAAACGATTTTCGCTAGTATATGTTGAAAAACGCATTCAGCAAGCATGACGTCACATCACATGTTACATCAAGTGGTCACCCAGGCTAGCCTTGCAAACTTTGCTCTGGGATCTCTGCTATCTTGTTGCAATCTTTCAGCCATGGCACATGTCCTCGTCGTGCCTTTCCCTGCCCAGGGGCACATGAACCCTATGGTGCAGTTCGCCAAGGCGCTGGCGTCCAAGAGCGTGGACGCCACGCTCGTCACCACCCACTTCATCGCGCGGACGGCCGCCGTGGACGCGAAGCCGGCGAAGGTGGAGGCCATCTCCGACGGGCACGACGAGGGCGGCTTCGCGTCGGCCGCTGACGTCCGCGAGTACATCGAAAAGAAGACGGCCGCCGCGTCGGTGTCGCTGGCGGGGCTCATAGAGGCGCGCGCGTCGTCGCGGGAGCCGCCGCCCTTCACGTGTATCGTGTACGACTCGTACGAGCAGTGGGTGCCGCTCGTGGCGCGGCGGACGGGCCTGCCGGCCGTGCCGTTCTCCACGCAGTCGTGCGCCGTGACCGCTGTCTACTACTACGTCGGCCAGGGGAGGCTCGCCGTACCGCCTCCGGAGCCGGACGACGGTAGTGGCGTCGCGAGGAGCGAGGCGTTCGATGGACTGCCGGAAATGGAGAGGTCGGAGTTCCCGTCGTTCGTGTTTGGCGCCCCTGAGCCGTACCAGATACTATCCGAACTCGCGCTCAGCCAGTTCGCTCGTGAGGGGAAGGATGACTGGGTGCTGTTCAACTCGTTTGAGGAGCTGGAGAGTGAGGTGAGTTATTAAGATTTGGAAATCTCTTCCTCAGTCATGTTTGAGACTTCGGTAATACTAAATGTCAGTGGCCTGAACCTTCAGACGATGGTCTCAGGTGATGCTTCGGCCTTAAAGATTGTCTTAATTATTTGTTAATCTGATTTTTATAGGATTATGTTAGTTTGTAAAATAGTCAAGTAAAATAATTTTGTGATTGATAGACCATATAATAGTCAAATAAAATATGATTAATGAGTTAGTTACAATGATTAATCATTAATGGTAGTAATTAGTTGTTAATTACTCATTGCCTGATTTTTTTTCCAATTTTTAGGCACTTGAAATTTAGATACATCATTGAAACTTTGTCATACATTTATCGAAATTAGTTACTCCCTATGTTTTTTCGAATGATGACGTTTGGACGTTGGCAGCTAGTTGTTTCCAGTTCAATCATGTGGTCAGAACAATATGAATTCACCGAAGGATGGAGTATATTTTGATTGAGCGTTTGTCTGGCTAGGCTAGTCAAGGCGGATGTAAGGGTCATTTTTTAGACAATAGGATTAAACCCGACCATCCCTCATCAGAGGTTATGATTGACATAACATAATATTCTTACAACCATGAATGAAAAAAATATGAAAATGAATTTGAAAAAAGGGAAACAACCCGATACAATTTATTCCGATGTTATTCTATAATTAAAAGTCCAACGGTGTCGGGCGAAGACTCCCGTGACCATGGTCTCCAATGCTATGGAATGTAAGGATCATTTTGGTTCATAGTCAAACCTTGTCACAATTTTTCATGCCTAATACTAGTAAGCTTGATGCTTTTATATGCTGACTTTGTTCCATCAAAGAACACCTTAGAATTTCCCTGCGGGATGTTTGTCAATGTACCGGACATTATCAACATATATTACAGAACATATTTTTGCAAAACCTCAGTTTTAAGGTCTCTGTCTCACCAAAATTCATGTATCTTAATTTTTGACTTTATGTTACTTAACATATACTTTGTAGTTGTATTTCTTCATTAAAACTGACTAATCATTTAATTCATGTGCCGAGGTCTTGACTGGACTGAGAAAGCATATGAAATCCCGAGCCATCGGGCCGTGCTTGCCACTGCCCGATGCTGACATCGGCGGCGCCGGTCGCATCACCTACGGCGCCGACCTGCTGAACCCGGAGGACGCTTGCATCAAGTGGCTGGACGCCAAAGCGCCGCGTTCCGTTGCCTACGTGTCCTTCGGCAGCTTCGCGTCCCTCGGCGCCGCCCAGACAGAGGAGATCGCCCGTGGCCTACTCGCCGCCGGCAAGCCCTTCCTGTGGGTGATCAGGTCCACGGAGGAGGCGAACCTCGCGCGCGTCCTTCTGCACGAGGCTACGGCATCGGGCGCCGCGCTCATCGTGCGCTGGAGCCCGCAGCTTGAGGTGCTCGCGCACCCTGCCGTGGGCTGCTTCCTGACGCACTGCGGCTGGAACTCGACGCTCGAGGCGCTCAACTTCGGCGTACCCATGGTGGCGCTGGGGCTATGGACCGACCAGCCCATGAACGCGCGGCACATCGAGCGCGCCTGGGCCACTGGCGTGCGCGCGCGTCGTGACGCGGCCGCGGGGATGTTCCTGCGTGCTGAGGTCGAGCGCTGCGTGCGCGTGGTCATGGACGACGTCGAGGGGGCGCGTGCCGTACGCAAGGCAGCTGAGAAATGGAGGGACAAGGCTCGCGCAGCTGTGGCGCCCGGCGGCAGCTCCGACCGGAACATGGATGAGTTCGTGGAGTTTTTGCGCGAGGGAGCTGCGGAGTGTAATGCGCTGGTTCTTGAGGGCAGCGAGGCTGAAGGGTCGGAGATGTGATGATGTGATGGAGCGTGAACTGCATTGACAAGAAAATTAGTTCATTTTTCAGTCCAATCCATTTAGATGGAGTGCGTCTAAACAAGCTCTGTTTGTTGCTTTCTTGTTTGATTTATGTGTGGTTCGGCCTCCTGGTGATAAAAATAGTAGGGTCTGTTTTCAGCCAATTACTATTATTAATCACTAATATTGTAATTAACTTTTTTTATGTGAAAATGTTATAATTAACTGTTAACCCTAAGCGCTATAGGTTAACCAATCACAGTTTTTTGTTTGATTACTTTACAATTGACAAACTCTATAAATTAAAGATTAACAATTATAAAAACAACAATCAATTACGGATTAACAATTAACATCTCTTCTTCCACTCCGGCGCTGTTGCCGCTGCACCGCAGCACCTTTGCCGCAACACCGCTCATTGCTCGCCGCCGCGCATCGCGCAGCACGCTGCCACTGCCGTCGCACCACCACTGGGCCGTCGTGGCGCAGTCGTGCATTGCGCGCCTCCATCGACGCCACTTTCGCTCGGTCCGGCGCCGCCATCGACGCCTCTGATCTCAATTGGGGGTGCAGATTAGGGTTGGGGAGGGGATAAGTGAGAATGCACGTATCTTGATGCAAGTCTAATGGTGTATAACACCGCCTGAAATGATCCATAATTCTAGGCACCCGAAGGGAAGGATTTTTAATAATATTATATAGTTCATTTATCGATGTTGTCGGTACTCAGCATATCGGGTACCCTCGCGCACAGGCTAAAATCACCTAAATACCCCGCCCCCCTGCTGTGGCAGGGTCCGATGGCGCCACGTGTCCAGAAGACCCGAACCCCGACCTTCCTCAGGTACGGGTTCCGACGCTGCCACATGGACCTCAAGACGGGGCCCAGCTCCCCCAAAGAGTCGGGCTCCCGAGCTGCCACGTGCCCAGCGGGACGGAACCGCGCTCCTTCATAGGAGTGGGCTCCGGTGCTGCCATATGGTCCGAAGCACCAGGTCGGCCACCTCCCGCGGAGGCGGGCTCTGACTCTACCACATGTCCTGCAGTCCCGGTTCCCTAGCACAGCTAAGAGATGGGCTCCTGGGCAGCCACGTGCACTACAGGAATCACGATAATAGACGATGGCTAGAAACCGTTGTCGATAAGGACAATGCCATCGTCTATAAGCTATCGACGACAGTATTCGACCGTCTACAACTATTAGTCATCTATAAGCTTATCGACAATGGTCACTGTCGTCTATAAGCTTATCGACGACGACCGAATTCAATCGTCGTCGATAAGGGACTCTGTCCACGTGGTAGGGGGGAATCTTATCGACGACGGTTGAATTCGGCAACCGTCATCGATACTGGACGTTATCGTAAACGGTCTTTCGGAAACCGTCGATGATAACTTGCCAGTATCGACGATGGTGCCCCTAAAATTGTCATCGATAAGCTATGCAATTAAAAAAACTGACGTGGCTCGATGGCCAAATCACAGAAACAGATTCACAGACAATTTAAACAGTGCACAAAGATCAGAATTTCAAAACACTAATACATCTAGCACCGCACATAATACATCAAGATCACAATTTGTCTTGCTTCTTCGAAAGACCAAACCAGCTTTATCTCGCCCTTGAGTCCTGCACGTATAAGACAATACTTTAGAATGGTAAATATAAGTTTCAACAATACCCACTTAAAGCCTAATTAAACTATAGCTCAATACTGAAGTGATTGTTGCCAAACGCAATGAACTCAGAATGTGACCTTTCACTTTAAGCAGTGCAAGTGAAGTCTTTGTAAAAATAGAAACTTTATGTATATGTCAATAGCTGTGCAACTACCGACTAGCACTGAAATGGAATTTTAACTTTGAACGTAACACTTCAAGAATCTAACATTAAAAATAAAGAAGTAAACCTGATCTGTTAGTGTTTTGAACTCCTTCAAGAATCTAACATTAAAAATAAACTCCTTCAATCGAGCCCCCAAACAACCAAAACCTAGTTCTACAAAGGAAAAACTCGGCTTACCTTACTCTTAGACGCTACCCCGTCCGCTGCCACGGGAGTTCGAAAAGTCCTCCTGCAGTCGTCCAGGGCTCCAGAATCTGAGGCGACGGATTTTGAGCCTCCGTTCCCGATCCCTATGATATGCAAGTGTGGTTAGACATGTTACAAGTAAAAAATGCATATTTTACTAAACTTTGTACCTAGCCTGCTGTCGTTGGCACCAACGGCTGCTGTATCGCTGGCGGCGCCCATTGCGGAAGGACAAGCGGTTGTCCTGGAAACATAGCCTGCAAACACAAAGCAAATTATTATACATGTCATTTATATATTAAAAATGTTAAGTACAACATCTAGAATGTACCTGCACGGCAGCTTGCATATGTAGCATGAACGAGTTTTGATACTCGTCCCTAGCCCTCTGCGCCGTCTCCGTAGCCCTGAGCGCTTCTTGAGTCCTATGGAGCTCCTCTCGAAGACTCTGGAGCTCCAGATCTCGGCTCGCGCGGCTGCTGCTAGTTTCGCCCTGATGCGATGAAGTAGCCCTCGAGGAAGCCTGCCTCGAGTCGACCACTCCATCGAAGATGGCTAACCTATACACCCAAGTAAGATTATTAAATTTTTGTATCTCTAAGTTGGTAACAGTAAATTAAAAAAAAAACAAAGCTCACCATCCATGAGGTTTCCCACCACCGCTTGCATACGTGGCTTCGGGGACATTTGGCACGCTCTCCCAATCAAACTATTCGCCTCGAATCCTCCGCGCCTCCTGACCTTACTTTGCCTAAAAATACAGAAAAATAACATCATTAGAACTATTAAAGAGAATTCTAAGCTGAAAAAATAACTCATCAAAGTCAGTGTGGCCTTTTGAGAAGACAGCTGGTCAGGCTGCGATGGGTCACTTCCCAAGTGACCCCTCTTCCACACCTCGATAGGTGTCGGCTGCTGACCGCTCTTGTGCTCCTATCGATAGATGTTACCACAATGAAGATTATAAAATTACTTAATAGAATGCGAGTAGCACTTACCATCCATTTAGCGAGGCGTATGTAGCCGTCTCCACCCAAGCGATGTTTTCCCTCTGTCCCACTACTCTCTCAACGGGTTTTAGAAAGTTCCTAGAATCCCTCGCTTTCCCAAAGAGCACACAGGCCACGATACGCGTCCGGGCGGCTGTCAAGCCATGCTACACTGACCTGCACAAATTTATTATTGAATGAAAATATTGATCACAATCAGATAATGAAGCAAAGTAAACTAAAAACTTTACCTCTGCGTACCGCACCTCAGTCAAGTACATGTCAGCCAGTTCCTTCCCCGGCTCACGCTCGTTTGGATGCAACTTGAAGTACGTGGTCGTAGCTTGAATGCGAGCCGACGATAGTGATTGTGTCACCATCTTCCTGGCGCATTTGTGGAAGACGAGACGAGCGTGATCCGTTTGCTCGACCTCGTTCTCCAAACGATACCGTGTCTGATAAAAGAAATATACAAGTAAATGTATGTAACTTATATTAGATTTGTATTACACAAGTATTGTTTATACTTACCATGAAGTCCTGCCAAACAGCCCTCTGGTGGTAACCGTGAAGAATGTCCTGGGTCCTATAGTAGTCATCCTAAGACGTGGCAGCGCATCTGTTCACTACACTGGGGTAGTGCAAACGGACTAGACGACGCAGGGGAGAGGAGGGGCGACGGGAGGGAGGGGGCGGTGGGGAGAGGCGGTGGCGTACCTGGGAGGCGGAGAACGGCAGCGGTGATGACCTTCGACTGCAGTGCAGCACGACGACGGTGGAGGCGGTGGCACGGTGGCAGTGGTGGCAGTGTGGAGAGTACGAGCAGGAATTGGCGGGCGCGCGGGGTATAGTGAAACTTTTTTATCGACGATGGTGTAGGTCAATCGTCGTTAATAAGCTACTATTGATGACGGTGGATTTGGATCGTAGACGATGACAATTCTGGTGGGCCCGGTTTCGTCCCATATTTATGATGGGCCCTAATTGACGGCGGCATACCGTCATCTTTAAATAATTGACGATGGTGCTGGGTCAACCGTTGTTGATAATTGGCTTATCGACCACGGTCGGATTTAGCCGTCGTCAATTGGTTATGGAACGACGGGCTATCGTCTATTGTTCTGACCGTCATTTACTATCGCGATTCCTGTAGTGGTGGCCCACAATACAGGACCGAACCTCCCCCGCAAAGGCTAGCTCCCATGATGCCACGTGTCCTGCAACTTGCCATAGACGATGGGTTGCGAGAGTTATGGGGCAGTGCGCCTTGTCTAAATCCGGTATTGAAGACATGTGCCTTCCCCAAGCGCACGAGCAACGCACACCTACTGTCAGGTACCGCTACATGCACTCGCATCACAGTGAAAATGCCACAGACCTACCCCACTCTGCCAAGTGGGTAGCTTACTGTGACAGGGCAGTTGTACGGGACATTTCCTGCCATCATCAACAACTACGCATGGGCCACTGACGTCTGAGGCGGCAAGATGGCAGGTCTTCAAGCCACAATCAGAGAAATATTATACGAAAAGCCTTAGATCTTTAGGATAAGATTGCCACAGGGCCACCTGTCGAGCCCCAAAACCCACTTGTAAGGCGTCCGACCTTGTCTATAAATGGACCGAACCACCACCAATATAAAAGATACACATTCACACTCAAGAGAGCACACTCTTTAACAATACAACACACACCGTGGAGTAGGGTATTATGCTCCGGCGGCCTGGACCATGTAAAACCGCCATCTCATCCATCTCTCATACGTGCAACCTTGCCTGAGGACTAAGCCCCTCTGATTAAGAACCTCCGCGGGCTGCTCTCAAAGCAGGTTCGGGAAAAGTGTCGCGGAAACACTTTGACAGATGCTGTGAGTAATAGCGTTAGGTCTCGATGTGTCACCACTTGGAGTGAAGCTAATGGCTCCTTTGCCAAAGCTCAATGGATCTGATTCTCTGATAGAATCGGCGAAGGTATGTCAAACACCGTTTTTCAGCAGAAGTGATTCTTGGTTGATTCTCTGAAGTGATTGTTTGAAATAAACTAAGTTGTTGAGAGCTGGAAAATTTAGCTTACTCTAATTCTGTGAAGCAATTATTTTCTCGATTTTAAGAGTTTATTCTAAAGAATCACATAGTATCACTTTCAGCCACAACTGAATCTCTTCAGAATCATAAGTGAATTTAGAGAATCAACTTTTTGAAACTATGCCAAATAAGGCCTAATTTTAAGTTAGTATCGCCGGTAATGTTGTATTCTTTACTTTTATCTTAATGTCACTACGTAAGAACCTCAAATCGGAGACACAGATCAGAGATGAGCGCAAAGACGACTGTCTTCAATCTGAAAAAATGATACGTGTCCACATCAGCTAGGATCAGAGCTTGCCTCGATTGAGGGTAAAAGGAGGCGACCTACTTTAAGGCGCGCCTCAATTAAGTTAATATCCGAGACGCGCCTTCCTAAAGTGTGACTTATTATGAAAGAAAAGGAGACGAGTGTTTCTTGGAGACTGTCTCCTTTTATTTTGGAAGCGGACGCGTCTCCCATTCCCACAGATCGAGCGTGTGTCATTTTATCATAGAAGCGAGCGTGTCTCCCATTCGCACTATAGAGAGACACACATTACAAAGGATCGTCTCGATTTTGTATGCTCTTATACGAGCTCCTAGCTATGGTAAAACAGTGGCTGCCAGATCTGCCCTGTTCTTGCCCTGTTCTAATTGTTTCTTTCCCTCTTTGGAGGTGCCCTTCTATTACTCTTGCGGTGATTATCAGTGGCCCTTAAAACAAAGGGTTAGTCCTCTCCTCTCCCGCTCCTTACTATTTTTTTACCCTTTGAGATCTTGATTATCAATGGCTTCAATTTTTTTTGATATATCTATTCTTTTATGTACAGAGATGTAAAATACCGCATTTGAGAAGAGCAAGAATGCAAAAATCCAAACGTAAAAATTTTAAAGTTAGAATATAAAGTCAACTAAAATAAATTTAGGTAATTAATAAACGATTATGAGAATACGTTTTGTTAAGGACTTCAGACATAGTTTTGAAAAAATGCTCCGTGTATGGGTGAAATAAAACAAATTAAGTAAAAAAAATATGAAGTGCCAAGGTGGTTAATTCAAAATGAAAGTCAAGCTCAAATTTAGGCTTCATTCAAAATGTCAAGTGCTTTGTTAAGACAAGGATGTAAATGTGCATCAAATTGGTTCAAATTAGAAATTTGACTGCACGAAAAATGTGGTTAGTAATTAATTAGATGTTCCTACAAAAGTTCAAATTTTTTGTGGTTATAGGAGGTGTTTACATAGAGGTTCAATTCAAATCTTAAATTCGAATTCGGATTAAACTAGTCAAAATCCAAATTCAACTTCACAATTGTGTTCCTCATATTTAAAAATATATCTCTGCAAATTTTCACCAATTTATGGGTCCATTTGCTATTTTTAATTGAGTAATGAAAACTGCAGCAGTGAGGATTTATCTGACCAGTGAAGCCCACCTACCAGCAGGCCCCACCAGTCAATCTTTTCAGAGCAGAATCCTTGCCCTCTGTTCCTCTGTGTATGCCATGCAGGCCCCACCCACCGCTTCAAACCGGAAGGGGATCGTCTGACTTTAAACGATCTGTGACTTTGTCACTGCCATGTGGGACCTGAGTTAGTGGGTCCCATACGTCAGCGACCAAGTCACAGGTGCAGTAAAGTCAGGGGATTCATGTCCCTTCAAACCATCGCTCTTACCCACTATCTCCAACAACAAGATGCAAAAATGAAGCCCCTTTGATCATTTTCTTTAGTCTCCAACAGCAACCGCACTCTTCGAAGTACATCTCCAGCGCCGTGGGCTCCGCCTTCCCCACGTCCTGCCTTCCTCCTCCAGCGCTGCTCTCGCCCCCGCTCCTCGGCCGACACCTCGCCGCCGGCTGCGTCCTCAAGGTCGATCCCGCTTCCGGTCTCTTCACCGGTGCCCCTCTCATCGTCGCTTTCTTGGTCCGCCGGCGTCGGGGCAAGCTGGTTCTTGGTGTGGCTCTGCACCACCATTAATGCGGAGAAAGAGTCTTCATCGGAAGAGGGAGCTGTGGCGAGGGACGTGTTGCTGTGCAGCCTGCACTTTGGGGTCATGGCTCGCTGAGCGACACCAGGATTGAGCCAGCGACGAGGTGGTTCTCGATCTCCTCTGCCTTGAGGAAGGCATCCTCGGCGCGGACGAAGGGCACGACGTCAACACATATGCGAAGGAGAGCGTCGTCGACCTCGTCGCGAACCTCCACCTCCCCTCCTTCCTCGTTGTCGACCTCCGCCTCGACCGCCACAGCCACGGCCCTATGGCGGACCAGACCGCCTGCCTCCGAACCCACGGCGGCGCGGCGAGCAGCGGGCGCGCAGCGGAGAAGCACGGAAGCAGCGCCATAGGTGAACTGAGTGGAGGGAGGAAGACAATTGAGCAGGATGCCTCGTTCGTTCTGCACCTGCATATTTGTAAACTGCGAGTGTGCTGAGGCAAAATAAAGATGACATATGCATCATCTGTTGAAGGGAGAAAAGTGGAGTGAATAGAGGCATTTGAAGAAGAAATATGCATCTGCCTAAGCTGTTGGAGACAGCCTTACTCGTTCCTATCCTCGTCTCTGTTTCGTTCTCCATCGTAAGAAAGAGGCAGCACCACTGCTCTTCCTCGAGACTCCAACCCGATGCTCCTCCCTTCTCCTGCTTCACAGCACCACTGGCTGCACCACAGTTCCGCTCCTTCCTTCCGTTAAACGCGCGCCCTGGTCCCGACCCGCACGCGCCTCGCCCCCGCCTTGCTGCGCCGTGCCCGCGCCGGCCACGGCGACGGCCATATTATCGATATAGTTTCTGTATTTAAATACTTCTCTGCCACGATTGTTGCTGCGTCAACAACTGCCCCTGTATCACACGATCCTATCACGTCGCCCACGACACGCACGTCGTCGGTTGCCTTGTGTACAGTTGTTCTTCAGGCCGTCCGCCCTCGCCGCCGCCATGCTCTTCTGCTCGACGCCCTGCTTCCATGCGCCTTGGCCGTCTGGCTCCTTGCCGCCCTGCTCAAGCCCTGCCCGCTTCCTCCTGCTCCGGCGCGCCCTAGGCCAGCTGCTCCTCGGACCTCCGTGCGCGCTCACGGCCGAGTGTCTCGCACACGCCCACGGCCAGGCGCCTTGCATCTCAACGCACCGCCGTTCTGCTCTTGCTGCACCACCGCCCAGTGCCGTGTTTCTCCCCAGCTCGCACTCGTGCCCCGTTCTTGCTTGTCCTCCCTCGCTCTCGTGCACGCCATGGCCAAGCGCCCCGTCCGCCGGCGGGAGACCCTGCTGCTCACCGTGCTGCGCACCTCGCCGCCATTCAGGACCCAGTCCACTCGCCAACGCCCGGCATCGCCGCCGCGTTCCTCGCTGCAGCGCCTCCGGCGCCGCGGTGACCGCCGTCGATGGCCTACCTCCGCGTTCCGCCGGGGTGTCGTCGTCGCTGCCGCGTCTTCACCTCACGGCGTCGCTGCAGCGCGTATTCAGGCCCTTTCCTCCACCTCTGCACCACAGGCAAGACGATGCACATGCTCAAAGTTATTACACAGCTGCACCGCGTTGAAGTCGTCGCGGTGTTCCGCTCCTTAGCCACATCCCGGCCACGAGGCGGGCGATGTGTGGGATGAATGAGATGCAGGAACACGTTCATGACACAACAGCGACGACAATTGGTCTAAGGTTAGCTCTGATTTGTGCAAAGATTAGTCCGTACAGTGCTGCAGCCAAGGTGTTTGATAAAATGTTTACAAGGCACAAACAACTGTGATGATGGGCAATACTGATCTGTGATGCAGGAACGCGACGGCATCACAACAGACAAGGTCAGCTAGGCCTCGAGAATCCCTGAATTGTGCAATAATGATCAAGTTGAAGACACATCCAAACTATTTGATGAAATGCCTAACCAGGCTGAAAACAACTGTGGTGGTTTACAACACATTGTTCGGCTGCTATTGTGATCCCGGATTGATGGTGATCACCAAGATGAATTGGTGAGGATGGACGTCACCATGTCGTTTGCATCTTGCTTTTCACTTGTGCTTACGTTGTTCATGGATGAGCGACCAATAGCGAGCATGTGCGATGATTGAGGTGGTGCAAGAAGAGGGATGTGGAGAATACCCGAAAGATGTTTGATAGGATTTCAGTCAAGAATGCCATCTTCTTAAACACCATGGTTGCTAGTGATGTTCATATAAGAAACTGAGAAGAAGTTATGAAGCTTTACATCCTAATGTGCAATGAAGCTAGATTGAGATCGCGAATGAATTTCAAATGTTTGAGGGGGATGATGTAGATGATCTGATAAACGAGATGGTTGGGAAGCGTATCACTATCTTACTAATTGAAGGACTCGCCGCTGAAGATAAGCAGATATCTGCTGCAAATACAAATGCAACGACGATACGAGTTTACTACAAAGCAGGTAGACACACTCTAGGCCGCATGAGCTGATTCATGCATTAGTATTTTTGTAACATTTTGTACAAATAGTCCAAGTTCAATAGACCTCTTTTGACCTTCACTCTTGAGATTATCCATTCCTGTAGTATATACGAATTCTAGAGTATCGTGTATTGAATTATATTGTTTTGTATATGTGAATAATCATATCGCTATATGACGTGACGAAGATCGACGAGTAGCACGACTCGGGGGAGAATGACTAGCGTAGACCCTGCGGCAAGACAAGATTTGCTCAAACAACATTCAAGTACAAGACTTGCCAAGCAACAGTAAAGACAAGAAACAAAGAAGAACGACGAGGAGATTCACTGAGATGATCAAGCACTGACTTATCGACATTTGCATTACCCGCAACCTAAGTCAAACCCCGGTTTGCATTTAAGTTGTTAATATATTTTCCTTTTATAATATATTGATGATAATTGTGCATTAAGTCTAGAGATGTATGATAATCCACATGCATGACCCAAGAATCCTTAGATTTTGGGTAGTAAAGGACTTCACATAACTGCTTATATGATGCTTAATATGGAAACATGATTAAGTGGTATGGCTTGAGTAGACAGATTGTACTTGAGAACAATAATAAGTGGGATCAGTTTGAGAGAAACTGGAGACCGGGAAAAAAGTTAGGACGCTCAAGAACGTGGTTTTGTGGTTATAGTTCCTGGCTGTGTCGATTGAGGACTGTATCGTGTGCGGGCTTGCTGGACAAGTTTGAATTTATACCGGATGCATACTGGATATATGGGATCCAAGAAACCGACGTAACTTGTTAACCTTGGTGTTGAGACTTTCTTGAACATCTTAGGCGCTAAGCCGACGAGATAGTAGGGGAAAGCTCAGCTACATGGACCATGCCAAAGTCGTGTGTGCCATGTTGGGAGTCTACTGGCTCGGGATGGTTGAACTGATTCAACATTAAGGTGTGTTGTAAAAGGTCGTCACTTATGGCGTTATGGAGGGGGACTGTAAGCCTCCTCTAGACGGGTGTATGTGATGTGCAAGCCGGGTGTTTCATGATTCGAATCACCATCACTCGCGGAAGGGAGCATACTTGTTCATTGTGTTGTGACATAATAACAATTGGAACTGGGTGGAACCTGCTGGGTTGTTAATCAACTTGGTTGAGATAGCTGATAGAAGAACTAAAGTTATCATTCTAAGCAATTAACTTGCTAAGGCCTGTGTAACCTTGGACCCTGCAACATCGTGGATGAAGCGTTTTTTGTTTGATTGTAGAAATCATGATGTTGTCGTGCCCAAGGACGGCACATTCTATTATAAACTGAAACAAGGATCTACTAATAGTGAATATTTATTTTTTGCAGTTTAAATTCTAGTCTTACATTCCCAGCATGTAAAGTTTCATGTTCTTAGGTGAGACGGGTAAGTCTTGCTGAGCCTTGTGCTCACGGTTGCATTTATACGAGTTTTGCAGGTATATAGCTATGACGGGTTCCTAGGTTTTTCCTCGTCAGAGTATATAGGCAATGGAAGCCTTGGATGCTGCTACTTGCTTTTGTGATGCTAGAGTGGAGTTTCCACAGGCTGGATATGACTGCTACTTCTTTAGTGTAGGTTCAAGAGAGTTGTATGAAGACTTCCGCTGATGTAAGCAAATCTGTATAAAACTCTAAAAATAATGTAAGTTGCTCACTTATGTTATGAGTTCTTTGTTCTTTTTGTGTTGCGCTATTAGGTGTCGCATCGCACGACACCACCTAATGTGATTCCTGGGTTGTCGGGAGCCTGGTCCTCACAATAGATGTCGTCAGATCGAAGTTGGATGTATGGACCGCGCCTTTGCAATGAGTATACCAAAGGGGTAGATGCATTTATCAATTTCGCGAAGAAGGACATGTTGGACAAAACTAGAGGGAATATTTTTTGTCCTTGCAAACATTGCAAGAATGAGAAGAAATATCACACAAATGATGTGTTGAGGTCACATTTGATCACACACGGATTCATGATGGATTATCGATGTTGGAACAAACATGAGGAGGAGGGACTTAATGAAGCAGAGATGAGAGATTGATATCTGGAGAGGGAGGTCCCTACCAGTGTCGAAGAAGATCACGACGACTATGTGAACGAGCCATATATATTAGGGTTCACCGATGACAACATTGAGTTTCAGGTGCATAATATAGAGGATATGGTACGCAATGTCGAGATCCATGACGACGATGATTAGTACAATAATGGTGAACTTGAGAGTACCAAAATATGATTGAAGACTCGAAGAAGCCATTGTATCATGGTTGTGCAGCTCAGTACACGAGACTGTTTGCGATGATGAAACTTTTCCAGTTGAAGGCGAGCAATGGATGGAGTGATTGTAGTTTTAAGGAATTGTAGATGCTCCTTAATGACATGTTACCCCAAGAAAACACAACCCCTAAGACAGATTATGAGGCAAAACAGATAATCTGTACCTGGGTTTGGAGGTGGACAAAATCTACGAGTGCAAGAATGATTGCATTCTATATTGGACTTGAGTATGAAAACCTCGAGAAATGCCCTATCTGTGGACTCGACCGATTCAATCGTAGGAAAGACAATAGTGATGACAAGAACTGCAATAGAAAAAAAGGAAAAGAGGACCTAAAAAGGTGTTTTGGTACTTTCCTATCATTTCTCGTTTGAAGCGCTGGTTTGCACTATGTGAGAAAGGCTCATCCGAGACGAGCTTGCACGAAGAACGGAGACGTACAAACTGCTCATCGTTGTCGTCACGTCTCACATTTCAGAGTCAATGAAGACGCGCGGCGGGTGCATCGCCAATCAACATACATGCAAGACAAGCTCTAAGAAAGCATGTCTCCTTTTTCTGAGTAATACAAGACGAGTTTTAAGGAGACTGTCTCCTTTATATAAAAATTTCAAGACAAACGTTACATATGCTCGTCTCCTTTCTTTAAGCAATACGAGATGGGCTTTAAGTGCGTCCGTCTCCTTTACTTCTAATATCGGAGACATACTTTCTTCTTAGTGCGTCGTCGATGTATCTATTAGCTGTTACATTGCAGCACTAAGAGGATACATACTATGTTGAATGCTCGTCTCCTATGAGATTCCCCCCTCCTCTTGTTTACCTTGCTTGCCGGCTGCATCCTGGAGCTAGCCAGGATTTGACAGCCGCATAGCTAGTGTCAGCAACATACACATACATGAACATATGTATAGCCAAATAGAGACACACATTAAATTATATTGACCAATCAAATATTAACAAAGTGTCAATCGTGGCTAGCAAAGCAACTAATTATACAAAGAATGTCCCCCTGTTCATCCTGATTACCAAGTAACTAATTATACATATCATAATTGTTATCATGTAATCATTTATACCGTAATGAAAATTCTCCCTTTGGATCAATGACTTCATTAATGATGAGCCTGCATAGCCTCTCTCTAATGCGCTCTTGAAGGCGGTTTCGTAGTCCTGCCACACGATAAAATGAAAATTAACAAAATAATAATAATAGAGTAAAATAAATGCAGTTACACATACATTGCAACTTTCCACCTCTCCAAATACAACCATGCTTAAGTAGACATGGAGTAGTCTGCTGTCTAGCCTCTTCAACCTGCTACTGATGCTCCGACTGAGACATCCTCAAATTCAATAAAATCACTAAAATCATATACACCATTATCAAATTGCAGTCATATTTGCACAAACAATCACATAAGGGAGCAAATATCTGAAGGCTTAGGAACAAATTTACTAGAGAATGGTATTTTCATTGGTTAGGGCTTGATCATACCGATTACCAATGTCGGGGTCGACGGCGGCGGCGCGCTCTGAGGGCAGAGTCGAGGCAACATCGTGCTCTGGGAGCAAGGACGACAAGACGTCAGCGTGCTCCAGGGACAAGGTGGCGGAGGCGCCGGAGCGGCGGTTCCTCAACTCTCTGATGACAACAAGACAACGGTGTTGGGAGTGTTGTTGTTTCCCAAAATTTGAAACTTTTACTACCATTGTTTGAGCAAATTTGGAAATCTGCTGGTTAGAACTTGATCATACTGATTAACTTGATCATACTGATTACTGAGATCAGGGTCAACGGTTGCGACATGCTCTGAGAGCAAGGTCCAGGCGGCGGCGTGCTCCAGGGAAAGGGACAATTAGACGTCGGCGTGATCCCGGGACGAGGTGGCGAAGCCGCCGGAGTGGCGATTAGTCAACTCTCTGATGACAGTAGTCCGAAGATGTTGGGAGAGAGCGCATAAATGATCATACCAAGGTCGGGGTCGATGGTGGCAGTGCGACAATGATGAAGAGCGAGTTGAGGAAGAGGGACGGCGCCAGGACACTCCGAGTGCAGGGTCCAGGCTGTGGCGTGCTCCGGGGACGGGACAATAAAGCAGCGGCGTGCTCCAAGGACAGGACAATCAGGCAACGGCGTTCTCCGGGGACGAGACGACCGATGGGCCGGAGCTGCGGTTTCTAGGTCGAGAGCATGAAAATTTCGCCAAGTGCTGTGAGAGAGCACGCGAGAGCGAAAAATAGCTTATGTCAACAATCGGAGATGAGCTTGTATAATGTCCGTCTCTCATTCATGCGTCTCCCTTTTGCCACTCGCACGCAGTTCATTGTGAACGTCCGTTGCCACTCGCGCACAGATTTAATATCGTGAGCGTTCGTTGCCACTTCGCGCGTAGAGATAATAAACGTGCATCGCTGTCACAATGAACATAGAACCGCAACCACATTGTAATTCAGAGATAAACATTTGCAACTCAATGAACATTTCAAAGTTTATATTGCTTGCCCTCTAAACTATACATTTTTAGACTTGCATTCCTATGAAGCTCCCATCGATCGATCTAAACTGTACTGTCGAGCTTGCTCCCGAACACGTCTCTTATATTCCTTTGAATCCTGAAAATAGTGACATTCTATGAATTAACATATTGTATGAGGAATGATATATAACTTAGGTTGCTCACTAACACAAAGTTACTAACTTTGATAAGTAGAGCAATTATTTTCAACATCAGGCGCATTTGGCTGATGAAACAAATGCTGAACTTCAAGTAGTAAAATTTTGACAGTAAAACCAGACCACCACCCCTAAGAAATATCAATTTAAGCAACATAAGAAACTACTTCAAATAAGTTTGACAACAATTACTAATTACTTGAGCAATATAAGTCTATCTTACATTCTATTGATCAAGAACCCCAAGGCAGAGTGCTCCTGAGCGATGTGCATTCGGGTGGAAGAAACCTGGCGGAAAGGCGCATATTGAAGGTACCAAAGGATAGTCCTCCGAGAATGAGATTATCAGGGGGTAGTAACCGCCTTCCCAATCAGTCTACAAAGGAAATTCATTAATAAGGGGACGATGGTTATACTGGATTGTGCTTGTTCTTCATGACTTATCCTTTCTTTACTAGGGACGATGCACTGCCTCTTCATTAAGTCTCCCAACTTAGGCTTCACAGAGAAACCCTATGCACAGAAATTGGACAACAAGTGACATAAATGACGAGCCATGAAATTGCAAATACTAAAAGCAAAACGACAGATTGTGATTGAGTTCATGAAAGTGCATCTAGGATAATCCCTGTGGGTTTTGATGATTAATGACAACACTTAAGGGACTAATGAGCTTTACAAGTGTAAGCACAGGTGATTGAAAGATGGACAACATTGGATGCACTCAAAAAGGAAAAAGAGAAGAAAAATGCGAAGAACTCGAAGGATGGAATTTGATCTTTTAAATTCTTTGTGTCGAGTTCAGCTACTTAGCTAGTGTGTTCAATGAGTCAAGTGTTGAGAATCTCCTAAGAGCTCATAGTACAAGCTAGACTAGATTTAGAGATGAGTTGAGGCAACCCTAAGGATAGGGCCAGACTAGTACAGCCACATCGGAATGATCCGATGTTAGGCGGACCAAGAGTCCCTGTCTGAGTTCGGACTTGTCTGTCTGGGGACGGATTAGTCTATGGTGAGTGTGTCCGTGTCCTTCTAAGACTAAGTGATGAAGGACCGGACTAGTCTGCCCTGGGGGGGGGGGGGGGGGGGCGAACTAGTCCGCTTGGACAGACTAGTTCGATTCAGACCAGAAAAATAATTCCTAACTGAGATCGGACTAGTCTGTTTCGTTTCATACTAGTCCGATGTGAACTTGGTGGAGACTGTTGGAACTAAGTCCTGGACGGCCAGACTTGTCCACCCTCAGGGGTCGGACTAGTCTGGTGAGCCAGACTAGTCTGTTCTCAATCAGAACAAATAGTTCTCTGTGAGATCGGACTAGTCCGTGGTGTATTGACTGTTTGAATACAAAAGGTGGTGGGGGACTTTGTGGTTGGTCAACAGTGACATCACTGGTCCCCATAGGCTGGACTAGTTCGGCGTCAAAGGCCAAACCGTCCACACTTTTTCCGGTGGCAACGTCTACTTGTCGGGATCCCTATGAAAAGGGATCCCCTGACCTCCAAAGGACCTCTCTCGAACCCTAGCACCACCACATCCTTCCTAGAGCCATCCTAGCCCTCTCTCAACCATTCTTGGAGTCCTAAGAGCGATTTTTGAGGATTTGTGAGTTGTGGAAGAAAGGAGAGAAGGGTTTACTTGATCTTGAGCTCTTGGTTGATTCTCTCGGTTTGACTAATTGATTTGAGTTTGTGTGGGTGTTGATCTTTGATATTTTCGAGTTGTAAACTTGTGGGAGCCTCATGTTGTGAGTTGTCCCACGGATTTGGTGATCACCTTTGTGATTTAGTGGAAGAGTAGCCGACCTTCGTGGTGGCTAAGTGAGGAAAGGGTTGAGTGAAATCCTACCTTTTGTGGGCATCCTTAACATGGATGTAGGCTCCTTTTATGGAGCTGAACCACGGGATATATCCCGCATCTTGTATCTTTGTTTTGAATTCCTTGTTCTTCGCTAGATCAAGTTAGGTCTACGTACGTTCTTCGTCTCAATCTTGTGATCCGCCTCGATCTAGTTGCTTTTACCTCGTGCACACCATCTACTAGATTACTAGGTTCATACACTTTACGTTTCATTAAGTTAAGTCCGTTGGATCGCATAAAAATCTCACCTTTGGTCAAGTTTATCATCTTGACCGGACTAGTCCGCCCCTAGACCGGACTAGTCTGCACTCTGTAATTTGATTAGCTTTTATTGAGTTAAATTTCAGGTTATACGCCTATTCACCCCCCTCTAGGCAACTTTAAGTTCATGAGTCCATTATAGAGCTACATACAACCATGCGATCGGTGTGCCATATGTACATACATGGTGGTGGTTCATGTGCCACGCCAAGCGCTCCTCCTTGAGTCAGCCACGTGCCAAGTCGATATCAAATTTTCCAGGGATGAACTACATAAAAAGTGGAATATAAGTAGTGTAGAATAGGAGGGAGTAGCGACAGCAAAGACAGTACGGTGAGGACAGAGACGACGACGACGCCGATGGTGAATAGAGAGTTGGTCGAACAGGCGGCAATCACACTGGAGTTGGTCGATCACTAAGGAGAAGCGCGACCCGAGAAGGAGGAGTTGCAGAGAAGTTAATTGCGGTCGATGGTGCAGAGACGGGCGAGATAAAAGCGTGTCTTCCATTGATGACAAAGGGAGACAGGTGAGATAAAAGCGCATCTTCCATTGATGACAAAGGGAGACGCACTCCCAAGGAGGAGGAGGTGCATAACTTAATTGCGGCCACGATGGTGCAGAAACACGTGCGATCAGTGTGCGACCTTTCATTTCCCCGAGGCAATTTCGAAGTCCCATTTTCCCCATCAATGCGCGCGAAACGAACCGCTCCATCGTTGACTCCGCACAGACCTTATATAAGGCGCACCATCAGTTCTCCACAAGTGCTTCTCTCCTTTTGCATCAGTTTCTCCTTTTCTTCATCTTCTCTACGCCGACGACCCACCATGGACAATGTTCAGCCGCCAAGCCCGCCGAGGAAGCCACCCTTCAAGAAACAGTGTTACGACTCCCCCGAGAGGCTCAAGAACGACCGGTGCCTCGTTATGGTGCGAGAGGCGTACAATAGTACGTCTCGCACCATGAGTTCCTTGAGTCTGGGTGCCCTTCCAGAGTTTACTGGAATGGGTACCACCGACCACTACCTCTACGCCCTCATGGGTGTCGTCTCGACACTCTGTTCGAGATGATGGTCCAAGAGCTCGGTGCCGAGGGCCGCAGTAACCTGGTGGCAATGACGACGAGGAACCTCGATCTCCAGGTTGCACGCTGGAGTAGCCGAGTAGTCGGCCTAGGCTCCTTATGCACATACTCCTATTGCACTGTCGGAGTCGCCGCCGGAGCCTCTGTCGAAGGACGAGGAGGAGGAGGAGGATTTATTTTTTCTTTTGTTGTTTTTAGTCGATGTTGTTTTTCTTTTCTTGTGTCGTCTTGTACTTTTTCTTATGTTTTGCAATATATTATGGTAATGAATGAATTATCTATGTTCTTTTGTGTGAATGAATATTATCTTGTGTGTTCAACTGTGTGAATGAATGAATATGGTGTGTTCATCGTGTTCCTCAGGAATGATATTTTATAAGGAAGGATTTGATTATTTTTTGGATTTAAATCAGACTACAGTGAATGTGCTTTACATTAGAATGACAATTTATTTAGTTATCAAGTGAATGTGCTCTACTACATTTTTTTAGTGAATGTGTTCATGCCTGTGTGATATCAAGTGAACCGAAGCCAAATGTAAAAAATCACAAAGCCAAAGGAGACGAGCTTTCTGCAAATCCCTTCTCATTTCCTTTCGCAAATAGGAGACACACTTTGTGCTAAGCTCGCCTCCCTTTTGTCAGAGGAGCGGGCACATCTTGAATATTTTCTTAAATGATACACACCTTATAGTAGCCCATCTCCTTTTACACTCAGTTCGGCCATGTCACATCCTCGTTGAAGCGGGCTCATCTAGTTTACCCTTATTAGAGATGACCTCCTTTGCGCTCGTCACCGATCTTTGTCTCCTATTTAAATTTCTTACGTAGTGTTGCAAACAAGAAAGAGTCAGGATTGTTGCGATGGCTTAAAGAGAATCATAAGCAGGATGCTAGAATGATAACACATCCTGCTGATGCCACACAGTGGCAAAACATTGATTTACGAAATTCTGAATCTGCCATTGATCTGAGGAATATTAGAATCACAAAAGGGAGATGAGCTCCAAGTAAGATCGTCTCGTATCTCTGCAGAAAGGAGACGCGCATTTTGAAGCTCATCTCCGATCTGAATAAAATGTTAGACGCGCCCTTATGAGGCCCGTCTCTTGTACAAATAAATGCGAGACGCTCAACTCCGATTGTTGCCCTAGGTATTTTAGCTCTCGCGCGGTCTCTTCCCAATACTTAGCAAAATTTTTGGCAAATTTTCGGCCTCGTGCTCTCTCGCTCTACTGTAGCCCTAGAAACCGCCGCGCCGGCACCGCTACCACCTCGTCCCCGGAGCACGCCGTGGCCTCGTCGCCTTCCCTGGAGCATGTCGCCACCTCGACCCTGATATCTTGGTCATTGTCACGCTACCGCCGTCGACCTCGACTCACCTCGACCCCGACCTCATCCTACTAAGTTTTTATGGTTCTATTGGTTACTGTTAATAAGGTTTGTCATACACACTTTTATGGGGTTGTGTCATGGGTGCGCGTTGTTGGTTTATTGTGTGCTGGTTGGAGTCGAAATGGTGCACACTTTTATATACCGTGCTTGATGCATTTTGTGAAATCTACTCCAGTTTGACGTATATATGCTTTCGTTGATGCTCTTTGGTGGTTCAATGTTTAGTGTATTGACATGTCATCCGATTAAGGATGCCAAATTTCAACTGTGGGAATTGAGGAATGAGTATTACGCTTTGGCTAGTACCTATTATTTTAAAAATAGAGGGTCTCGAGGTGTCAAGTTGTGTAACTTGTGTGGCAGTTGCATTGATAGGTGAGCACAATTCTGCTAGACTCTTTATGGAGCTATTGTGTTTACCTCGACGTGTTGGATGTCTCTCTAACACGCTGCTTCGCTTGTAAGTCCTCAAAAACTAGGCTCTTTACTCGCCAGGAACGCAATAGGTTCTAGCATCGAGCACATTAGAGAGAGGCTATGCAAGTTCATCATTTCTGAAATCATTGATCCAAAGGGATAATTTTATTACAATATACAGGATTAGATGATAATTATTATTTGTGTAATTAGTTATTTGGTAAGCATGATGAACAGGGGGGCATTCTATGTGTAATAGTTACTTGGTAATCACGATTGACACTTTATTAATATTTGATTGGTCAATATAATTTAATGTGTGATCTCCATTTGGTTATACATATATTTCTGTATGCGTATGTTGCTGACCCTGGCAATGCGGTTGCAAAATTTTGGCTAGCACCAGGATGCAGCCGGTAACCAGGATAAGTAGGGGGCATCTAATAGGAGACGAGCATTTAATAGGGTGCGTCTCCTATTAGTGCCACATTAACTTAGCCGATAGTTAAATCCGCGACGAGCTAACATAAAGAATGTCTCAGATTTCTTACATAAATGCGACGAGCAGAATCAAAGCTCGTCTCAGATATTAGTCTCCTATTTCTTAGAAAAAGGTGACGAGCAGCCTAAAAGAACGTCTCGGATTAGTCGTTAAATCCGCGACGAGCTAACATAAAGACCGACCCGAATATCTTAGAAAAAGGAGATGGACAGCTTTAAAGCTCGTCTTGGATTTTTTACATAAAGGAGACGGTCTCAGATTTCTTACAAAAAGGAGACGCGCCATATTAACACCCTTCTTGGATTTTTTACAAAAAGGAGACACGCTTCCTTAAAGCTTGTCTCCCATGTGTACTAATCGACGACGCGCCCAAAAGCACGTCTTCGATGACTCTGTAATATGAGACGCAGCGACAGAGACACGCGATCTGCTTATCTCCGTTCTTCGTGCAGACTCGTCTCAAATGAGTCTTTCTCACATAGTGTGTGAGGTCAGAATGTCAGTTTGCTCTAAACATACTTTGTTACTCTTCCAGTTCCAGCTAAAACTAGGTTGTAAAATAATGAAGAAAATGACTACTCCCTCCGTCCCACAAAGATAGATGTTTTAGTATTTTTTAGACATAATAGTGGAACATGTAAATGACGCATGTACCCTCAACTTTAACTCTCACTATTGGCTGACATCCAGTTCCTAGGTACGGGGAACAGCACTGGTTGGAGCTGATTGGAGGAACTTAATGTTAGCTTTAAATTACTACACACTTTACATGTTAAGAAGTCAATCTTTATAGGACAAATTTGCAAGCTCAAAACTTCTATCTTTATAGGACGGAGGGAGTACATAGACACCATGAACGAAGCATGAAATTTGTATCATTGTGGTGACTCATGCAAAAGCTGCATATATTTCCTTTCCTTTCTTTATTACATGGAGAAAACGAGAAAGCTTTCGCACAGGAAATACAAAAGTGTACATGTCTGAAATGATTAATGACCTCGGGGCCATTTTTTATTCTATCTTAATTATACAACTCTTTTTGTACGTGACTTTGTAATTCTACTTTATCCGCTCTAATGAGTCGGTATTGCACCTGCCTTTACCGTTAAAAAGAAAATTATACAACTCCTTAATCATAGGATAAAAACATAGGAGTTCTGAAAGTAACGTTATTTATGATGCATATCAAAAACCATAGCTGCTCGTAACCATTTCCCGAGACAAACCATCGTCGGCATTCGATCGATAGCTAATAACTCTTAATACCCACCTGCGAACTTGGACTTGATGAGATCAACGACCTCGGCGTCCACCCGGAGCGCCTTGGCCAACACCGGCGTTGGGATCGGCGGCGACGACCCGAACATGGTGAGCGGCACGAAGATTATGCCAGGGTTCTGGCTGTTGAACGACACGACCATGGTGGCCTCGTCCTTGCCGACGTTGAACTGGAAGTGCATGAGTCCCCGCGGGATGACGAACGTTTCCCCCGCGCGGAGCACCCTGGAATAGTACAGGTTCCCGGAGTCGAGGCTGCCGATGATGCCCACGAGGAGCTCGCCACGGGTCACGAGCCCCACCTCGGTGGCGCGCGGGTGGATGTGCGGCGGGTTGGTGCCGCCGGGGGCGAAGTCGACGCGGTTCATGGACACGCCGAGCGTGTTCTCACGCCGGGCCACTCGTTCACGTCGAGCTCCGTCACGTTGGAGCCGTTCGGGTTGGACGTCGGGTCGCCTCCCTTGGCCACCTTCGACGAGAACAGGAACTCGTCTCCGGCCGACGCCGATGGCTGGCACGGGTAACCGTTCACCAACGGCGCGCCGTTGAGGTCGGCTACGCAGAAGTCCTGGAGAGGGTCTGGGTCGGCGGCCATGATGAGAGGAGCCAACAGCAGCGTGTTGATGAACAATGCTGCAAGGGTTCTGGAGTACTCCGCCACGACTAATTAGCTTGGCTAATTATAGTTCAGATAGCTAGTGTGCTGCTGGGAGAGCTAAGAAGGATGATGGATGTTGGATGATGGTAATGAACCATGAAGCACATTATATAGCTCTGCGTGCATGGAACTTTCTGCCAGGCGGCATTCATAACGTTTGGCGTGTTTGATGAAGGGCCCCACGAAAAAGAACATTTTATTCCTTTTTAACACTGTATATACATAGCATTAACCCATGCAAACACGTGTTTATGACTTTTCATCATATACTAGAGATCGAGAAGACTAGTTTTGAAATTAACAAAGTTACTGCAGATGTATCGTTGTCCACTAAATATCCCCTGAAACTAGCCGTAAAAATGCAATCCCTGTGCCGAGTTTAGTACGAAAACCGAGTGAGTCGGTTCCACCATAATATAAAGCTAGCCACTCAATATGCGCTCAGTTTGTGAGCAAAATTTATTCTATTGTTTGCATCTCTAGGCACTGTTTCATCGTTAAAATATCACGGTACCAAGCATAGATATGACGTTAAAAAAATATCACAGTGTGTTCATAGTAGATGCGACGCGTGGGAAGGACAATAATCTGTGCTCTTTGTTTGTTATTCCCCTCTGCGATCTCTTAGTGATGTCAATAGCATGGCCAGTCACATTAATTTAAACACTTTCCCTGAATGATATGCGAGGCCTGAAAACAATTATTGCTCATGTTTACCTCACTAATATCAATGGTCTAAATAATTTATGGAGATTACCTCAGGTACTCTCTCCGTCCCACAAAGATAGATGTTTTAGTATTTTTTAGACATAATAGTGGAACATGTAAATGACGCATGTACCCTCAACTTTAACTCTCACTATTGGCTGACATCCAGTTCCTAGGTACGGGGAACAACACTGGTTGGAGCTGATTGGAGGAACTTAATGTTAGCTTTAAATTACTACACACTTTACATGTTAAGAAGTCAATCTTTATAGGACAAATTTGCAAGCTCAAAACCTCTATCTTTATAGGACGGAGGGAGTACATCCCAACGACCATAGCAGCTCTCATATTATTTCTGCTCGGTGTTTCAAAAAAAATATTATTTCTGCTCAGAATATTTTTTTGCGAGGACTCATGAAATAATTAATTTGTATAATGATCTTTCTGCGTGACACGTGGGCATATGGCGAGAAAAGCAAATTTGACCTAGGCTTGCCATTTTGTCAGGATGTTGGTAGCCAGTCAAAGTCAATGCCTTACTGGCTGCTATATAAGGTTAGCAAACAGAAAACAGTATTTTTGTATGTAGACGTGGACAGATACAGTGAGGAGGACGACCAGATCACTCCAGGTAGCTAAGACGGCTAATCGTGCTCCTTCATTTCCACGCAGAGCTTCAGTCCCCGTCTGGCGTAGTTTGTGTGTATTTTTCGGAAGAAATTTCTAGCTTAGTGTGGGGCACTGCTACTCTGCTACTAGCTACTAGCATTAACAGGTCATAATATCAAGTTATTCCCTTCGTTCTTATCACTAGGACAATAAATCTACTTTGTTTCGAAATTATAATTATTATACTAACAATAATAATTTAAAAACAAAGAGAGTAACTATGTATGAAAAATATGGATGGATATCTCTGCCATATACTGTTGTTCTTACTTCGTTACGATTGACTATGAATTAGTCTTCGTCTATATATCTCAACCTCATAGTCTGTCAGACCGGCTGCTTTCTCTTGTTTAGTTGGTACGATTGACCAAGTCATGCATAACAAGACTGTAGCTTCTATTGAAAATGACCGAGACACCCCCCATTTATCTTCATGTACATACAAGCGACGGCTGTAAGCCTGAAACAGCCCTGGGTGGTCACCTGGAGCCTGAAGTTGATTTTATGCCTCTACAAAACTCTCAACAGCCTAAACAGGCATTGGCCCGTCAAACTGCTCTACCTACGTTTGTTTGATTTGTTCGGGAAACACTGGAACAAAATAATAACCGTCTTCGGTATGTACATGAAGACAACTCGTAAGCATCTCAGTCATTTTCATTAAAAGCGACGGTCTTGGTATGCATGCCTTGTCAAAGGTACCAACTAAACAGGAGAAAGCAACCGATTTTTTTTCTCTACGTATAGCAGGCCAACAGAGAGGTTACTTAGACCGTCCGCACTGATGATACTGTAAAGATCGCTGGATAGTGTAAATTTAGAGTAAATGATATAAAAGTAGAAGGAGAATAGTGTATAGAGTAGTGTATAGAGTGACGAGTGTGGATAGCCTTAGTCGCGTGGGTCTGCAGGGAGTCTGCGAGGAACCACAAAGCCTCAGGGCAGCTCCCGAGGATGGTGCGCACGAAGGACCAACCCGAGCGGTGACGCTTTATGGCGAGAGCGCTACCAAGATCTCGTGCCAAGTTGCCATCCACGCTTCCAAACTCTGAAGAAGAAAATGTTGGAATGTGATAGCAAAGGCCAACATTCTGCAGTAAGATTTGGAAGGAAATAATTTAGTTTCCAAACTATGTATTGATTTCTTTCTAATAGATGGAAAATAATCACCAGCCCTTCAATTTAGGAAAGATAATTGCCTTCATTATTAGCATTATTTTCATGTCAAAATTCAATGGAAAGGCTCGTGATATTTAGAGAAGGAAATATAAGCCTTCTTAATTACATAATAATGACCTTCTCTAATTACGAGATTATTTTTCTTAAGTTTATAAGCACCTTGACCGAAGACACAACCAACCATATTCGGTTGCGGCCCCGACCCGCAGCAGCTCAATATAAATAGGAGGAGCCGACCACTATAATGATCCAACAACATTAGAGTGCAGCCTCTCCTGACACACCCTGTCACACCGGATCATCATGATGATGCTAACGGGATGAAGGTCATCTCTCTCTTCCAGAGTCTACGCTTGATCCGGTCGATCCCGATTAGCAGGGCAGCCTGGGTCTCATCGGTGGAGCCGTCCCTCCCCTCAGGTCCCGGGCAGTTAGGAAAGTGAGCTTTCCTACCTCGGCCTAGCGAGGTTCCGCGCTCATCCTGCTGAGCCTTGACCACAGGGGTCAGGGTCATGTTCATCGGGTCTTCGTATGGGAGACTGCGTCAATGCCACTGCCACCCTCCTGCATGCCATGTCCAGTCCTGTTGTGGACAACATGTCGACCCGAATATCACGACACTGACAAGGGGCTTGAAGTGAACGAATAAGGTAAACGCAGTGCCTGCAAGCGCCGCAGTTTGACCCCGTCCCAAGGAGCGTAGTGGATAGGAACAAATATGTAAAACCCGCTTCCTACATGAGGAAAGTGGGGAGTAGCTAGGAAGTAGATGGTCCACCCCCACCTATAAAAGGGGCCCGAAGCCGTCCTGCGAGAAAAATACAGAAGAAGAAAACGAGAAAAGAGGGACTTCGTCCCCTCGGCAAGAGCACTAGAATCATGCTCGAACCAATATGCAACCTTTGTTCTAGTTGTTAGGCCGCCTCGGGGCAGAACGCGCGGTACATACGGTACTCGTGATACACGACAAGATGTTTTTATGGATCAACTGCTGCATTTTTTAGATAATCCAAAAGAGGTTTTGCAACCTCTACAAAGCACATAGTATCTGATTATTATAATACCATCAAAAATGTTAAAATGAAAGGGGATAAAAACCAGATAATTATTCTGAATAAACAAGTCTATTATGATGCTTCTAACCAAATTTGGCGAACAACTCTAGTACGACTGTCTCCAAAGATCTACTTATCTTTTGAAACAACTCCTTTATCTTATCATCCATCTATAGTAGTGCCAAAAGTCAAAACCAATATGTTCATTTGAAAATAGCCTGTATAAATGAAGAGTAATTGGTATTATCAAAATTTTTATCATTTAGATATCACCAAATTGCGCAAACATATGGTGGTTGTCATCTCTAAGTCTGAGAATGAAGTTCAGGATTCTTTAATTGCCTACGGGCAGGAGTTCGCTTTAGGAACTCTCATGTTTTTAAAAACTTCATGGTTTCGAGGAAGAATAAGTAGTTCACCTTTCTGATGGTGAGCCTCCTACTGCTTATTCCAATTCTGAAATTGGGATTGGCCTGTTCATCTCAGTCGGCTCTGTTAAGGAAGTGAAACATGCATTCCTAGGTTGAGGTTTAACCAAGGGAGTGGTATAAGGAACAAGTGTGGTTGCAGAAGCAGGGTGAAATCAGTACAAACCTAATGTTACCCAACCACTACAATTCTTTTTTCTTTCATGTTATAAGATTGTAGCAATTTTCCTAACATATGAGCCACCGATATGGGTGGTTCTCACCCGGTAGCATTGTGGACAGTTTTCCAAATAGTCTTTGCATTTTAGCAATCAAAGAGAATGTGTTCAACTGTTTTGTTGCAGTTACAGAAGCAACATTTTTCACTACCCTTTCAATTCTTTCTTACCAGATTATGCTTGGTTAATGTCACCACATCTGGAGGTAACAAAAGAACATCTTAATTTTTAAAGGGATTTTTGACCTCTAAATTAGCTTATACCGAAACAATATATTATGGTTTATTGGGTAGGGATCCATCCTTCTGACAATGAACTGTCCTGTATTATGAAGGTGTCATCTGAAGCTATCTCTCCCACCGGTTGAGCTAATGTGGATTATCGAATATGTCATTCATGAAGTTTTTTGTCAAGCAATGGTCTTTTGAAAGAGATATTCATGGGATTTGAACCCATCACCCTGGTCATGAGAGCATGTTGGTGATGAGCAATGTTGTAATAATATCGGATGCACATCTTTGACTGGTCTGAAGTAAAAAGATAGATCAAACTTATCTTTCATTTGTCAAATCTCTAAACATCAATTCAATGGAGTTGATTTTGTTGAAGGAACATATCCATGTGTCTTTCCAAAATCTTGTTTGTGTCTCACATTTTATATTGAAGGAACTCTGGCAAGAGGCCTCCCCAAAATAAAAAAGCCAATGAACAGGCGAACGTGGTCACAACTAAGGACACCTCCTTTATCTACATTAGCACCTTCCAAAAATGAGAGTCATTCGGTTTTATTCGAACTTGTGTAAGGGATTTTGTGCTTAGATATTTATTTTAAGCATTATTTGTTAGAGATCTTCCTCACAAAGAAACATGACAAACCATTTGCTTAACAAGCATCTATTTTGAACCTCCAGGTCTATTATCCCAATACCACCTTGGTCCCTAGGACTGCACAAAATTTCCTATTTCGCAAGTCGATAAATCTTTTTATCTTCTTTTTTTTGTCATGGCAAAAGAATCTAGCTCTTTTTAGCTTTGTCAACTACTACAATGCTCCAACCTTTCACTATTGTGATTTGATTTGCATTTTATTACCTCTTTTCCAAAATTGGGGGCAATACAATGATACAACTTCGTAAAACAAGAGCAATGCAAGAATGGTTTTTGAGCAACAAAAAGATAAACAATACCAAAGTTTTTGGGATACGCATGTTGAGTTTCAAGAGAGGGAGTCGGGGAGGGAGACTGAGATTGATGGTGACTCGATACCCATTAGATTCTAATTAAACGTGCACTATATCCAAAATAAAAAGGTAAACCAATCATATTTGCTACCCTTGACAGTGGATCATCTAGAGTAATTGGGGCTTGTTGTCAATTTTTTATCAAACAAATAAAAATACTGATTTCGTATTTAAAAATATATTTAGTCAATAACTAAGTATAAAATTTTCACTGCATATTAAACTCTATTGGCTACAATGTACCTTACAACCTAACATTTGAACTAACCAAGCCTTTGAGTAGCACAATAGTTAGACTAACCATGTCCGTTATGGGAGTCAATGCACTTGTGCTTTTGTCTGACATAGCGTTGATATTTTATAAACATAAACGTGTTTTCTAGCTCCTCTCTGAGGGTACGTTAAACTATTTTTTTACAAACTGTTATAAAAAGGTTTTGAGGCTCGTCTTCTTTATCAAAGTACGCTTATTGTTGGACATAATACAGATCTTCTACGACAAATCTAATTGCTTTAGGATCAGATGTTACGGGAGTCACAAACAAGAAATGATATGCTCATTGATATAAGGGTTAAGTCCAACTTCAGCCCCTTAACTATTGTTATGGTATACTTTTCATTCCTCATCTCTTATCTTGACCATACTTAGTCTCTTATATCTTAAAACCTTGCATTTAAAGTCTAGGAGGGGTTTCTATGGTGGTTTTGCATGTGTGGCGTGTTGACTAAGATCCAACATGACTGATCTGATGCGTCACCCTATTTTACTTGCCCTTTCCTCACCAATATCTTTAACCCATTCTTTATTTTTCTTCCAAACCCTAGCTAGCTTACCACTATTGCCGCTGACCATTCTTAACTCTTTACATATGAATCCAGGTGTCCCTGTGTGCCGTCGAATCCTCTCATGCCTTGTTGTGTCAATGGATGAATATTACTTGCCACTCGTGAAAAAGAATAACAAATTTTTTATATTTGTGTTTTCCTAAAAATAATTTGGATAGAGATTTCTCAAAGAGGAGACAAGAGGGAAAATATTGACATGAAAAGAATTTTTTGAAGCCTATCATATATGCTAGGTGGAATGCTTGGAAAGAAAGGAATAGAAAGATTCTCCAAGGAGAGAAAATGAGACTCAAGAAGTTGCGAGGCTAAGACATTGACCAATACCAAAAGGACGAAGGCATCTGGAAGGTTTGCCCGAGCATCGATCACTGAATGTGGAATGCAGTTTACACCAAGAACTGTTGGTTCTAGTGTTTCTCAATCTCTGCTATTTTTTTTTCTTTTTGGTTGTTTGGTTTTTGTTTTCCCTGCATCATGCTTTCAAGCGTGTTTTGCAGATGTATAAAACTTTATTCCTTCTTTAATGTAATTCTAATATTACAAAAAAGTCATACAAAATATTTCATGTAGGATCTGAGTTAGTGTGTCCACATGCACAAAATCATCATAAGTAAATGGCTTTGAGAGATAAGAGACTAAATATATCCTGTATAAAAGGTGAGGGACGAAAATAAAATTGAGTTAATAGTTAAGGGACCAAATTTGGACTTAATCCTAGATATAACAACAATAAAGTAGTATATACAATGTCTATGAAGTCATAAGAAGCCTAAAGAAATTCAGGTTCAAACAATGTACTTACTTTTATCATCTATATATCCACCACACTGTATTTTAAGAACACCAACCATAATTGCTACTAATATTACCACCACAACAACATAGCAGCACTGATGGACAAGATCAACACGAAGAAGCTCGTCACATTTAGATTCTACCCATCAACCCAAATATAGAAGTCACTGCAAAACTTCAGCTAGAGCCCTAGAGCAGGTGTCATCAATCTCGAGGAGGTGAAGCCAAGGCAACTCAGTGACATACAATGATATCACCCCAAATATGTTGCCTCGCATAGGTATAGCACTGACCAATTTAGAGAGCCAATGGCAGGGTCCATGTTGTGTCAACGCCGTGTCACAACTTCAATTAGATGGTTGAGATCAATAGATAGCACTTCTAACAACTAGAAATTTGTGAAATTAGGCAACAATCTAGTGAACTAATTGATATCAAGACAGAGCTCCACCATGCAGTGGAGACTTATAATAAAATTAACTGGTATGAAGAAGTAATTCTTTTTGAGATCCTCATATGCAACGTCCAACAGTTTGCTTGACAATTTCTTCGGTATCGGCTCGTGCAACATGTTCTAGACATTGGAAGCTCTTGTGATGATAGATAATGTGTTTTCATCATCATCTCTAATGAAACACACCACAATCTAGGTGACACCCACGGAGGTTGCTCAACAGTTGTAGGGGGTTGAAGTCGAACCATAATTTTATTAAACAAACACAACTTAATATTTTGCTACCCAACTCACCCAACATCACCTTCACACTTTCAAACGTTGCAATGAGTTCTACGTCGATTCATATTGGTCATGAGCTATGCAGATTTGGACCATTTGTTATTAGACTAAACTAAATTTCGCTTTGAAGTCGTAGGATGATCCAACAGAGAGGGATTTCATCCTAAAAATCACATTGCAATACAATGTTAGGTTGCTCATATTTAACCTCTAACCTCAATGGCTCAATAAGTGACTCCATTGGTCAGTGGGAAGTAGGTGGGGGGCTCATGCCCACTACCTTCTCTCTACATCCACTCGTGCTCGACAACCCTCCGTGTTAAAGCAGGGGGTTATTGTAGATCAATATATGGCGTAGAAAGTTGTATCCGTGGAAGAATCCTGATGACATTTAAGAAAATGAGTTGTCATCCAATTTCAACATAAAATTAGGGGAAGTCACTTTCATGAAATTCGACAAGTGTGGTGGCTAGAAACTAAGCCTAGCCGCACAATGGTAGACAACGGCCCGAGATCGCTCAACAATGACCCGCGAAGAGTAATATTCTCAACGTGGATTGTAACGATCCACTGCACGCGCAAATCGTTCTACCATCGGTTGATCGAAAGAATCTCAGGGTTATGCCCCCCTACTTGCCACCAACCTTCATCATCATTAACGAGCATAATGGTAAACCGTAGCCCACAATGCTCAACCACCTGTTCGGTCTTGCCGAGACCCAAATCCACACGTCTAGATATTCGAGTTCCCATCATCCCAAATCTAAAAGTCACTTCAAAACTTCAGCTGGAGCCCTCGATCGAGGTATCGTCAATGTCGATGATTCGGAGCCAAGGCAACTTCGCGACATACAATGATATCACCCCAAATATGTTGCCACATAGAAGGACCACACTTAAAATTTTTAGAGAGCCAATGGCAGGGTCCAAGATGTCATTCAACCCCATATAACAAAGATTCAGCCTGACAATAGTGTTGCCACTAGAGGTGTTACTCACTGATCCACTGCGTGTACATATTGTTCCGTCTCTAGCCGATTGTAAGAACTTCATGGTAGTTGAACTCGGAAGCTATTCAGAAAAGTGTGTTGATGCGGATCAAAAGGGTCATGGTGCAAATGACAAAAGCTCATGTAGGTGGTTAGTGGCTCAACAATCTTAACATCCAGCACATAAGGCCATGTTGTATCAACACCATGTTACAACTTCAATTAGACGGTTGTGATCAATGGGAAGCACATCCAACATCTAGATATTTGTGAAATAAGGCAACAATCTAGTGAACTGATTGCTATCAAGGCAGAGCTACACCACACAATGGACACTTCTAATAAAATTAATTGGTATTAAGAGGTAATTCTTGTTGAGGTCCACATACGCAACATGCAACAATTTCCTCGACAATTTCCTCAATATCAGATCATGCAACATTTTCCTAGACATGGAAGCTCTTGCGATGATAGAAAATGAGTTTTCATTATCATCTCATATAAAACACAACACAATCTTGGTGACACCGGCGGAGGATGATCAACAACTGTAGGAGGTTGAAGTTGAACCGTGATCTTTTTAAAACAAACAGAACTTGTTGTTTTGCTACCCGACTCACCAAACATCACCTTCACACGTTCAAACATTGAAATGAGTTCTACGTTGATTCATATTGGTAATGAGCTATGCACATTTGTACCATTTTGTATTAGATAATAAACTAAATTGTGTTTGAAAGTCGTAGGATGACTCAACACATAGGGATTCCAGCATAAAAAACACATCGCAAGACTAGTTTAGGTTGGTCATCTTTAACCTCCAACCTCCATTATCTATTTCGTGGCTATAAAAGTCAATGAATGACTCAATAGGTAATCTCATTGGTCAGTGAGAAGTAGGTGGGGGTGGCTCATGTCCCTCTACCTCCCTTCTACATCTACTTCTGCTTGAAAACTCTCAATGTTACAGCAGGGGGTTTTTGAGGACCAATACATGGCGTAGAAAGTTGAATTCATGGAAGAAGTCTGACGATATTTAAGAAAATGAGTTGTCATCTAACTTCAGCGTACCCAGTAGGGTAAGTCACATTCACAAAATTCAGTGAATGTGGTGGCTAAAAACAAAGCGTAGCCGCACAATGGCGTGCGGTCTGATGTCGCTAGGCAATGACCCACGAAGAGTAATATTTTATGTGGATTGCGACTATCCGCAACAAGCGCATATCGTTCTAACATCGGCATTTCGCAAGAATCTCAAGGTAGTTGAACCTATAGGCTATTGGGAGAAGTGTGTTGATGTAATGATCATCAAGGTTGCAATGCAAGCGACAGAAGGTCCCATAGGTGGGTGCAACATTGATGTAATCGTACACCTGCTCTTGAATGTAGGGATCAAACCTTGGAGTAGGTTGTCAATTAGGGATACCTAACTCAAAAAGCCGTGTTGGGTCTAAGTCATGGGTAATACTCAGGGAGATGGTTCTGAACAATGGAGATCAACTCCAGCACATGGAGATTTTTTAAGTAAAAAACAGACTAGTGAACTAATTTTTGTCCAGGTGAAGCTGTGCCATGTCTTGAAGGCTTCCAACAGAATTGATGGGTTTGAAGAGGTAATTCTTTCTTAGGTTCAGATATGCAAGTTATGATATCTAACACCAATAATCCCTATTAGGAGTTTACTTTTTTTCCTTTTTAATGCTAGAGGAGGCTTGTGCCCCCTACTTTGCCACCAACCATCATTGTCATCAACGACCATTAACGGTAAATCGTAGCCCGTGACTCTCAACCCACACGACCATAGATTCTATGTTGAGAAAGATATTGATACGACGCATGATCATGTTAAGGGCGCAGATGATGAATCTTGTTGCACCACATCCTCCATCTATTTTGTTTCAATCGGTTTGGTTATTTGGTTTTCATATATGAATGAAACAAGATACTTGAGTGCTTTACTGAACTCTAGCATTTAAAAAAAAATAGACTCCTAGTAAGCATTACTAGTGTCAGTCATTATGACTTAAAATAGATAGGCATTACATGACCAAGTACTTATAAATTATTAATGTCAGTCATCATGACTTGAACTAGCTATGCATTACATGACCGAGTAGCTATACATTGTTGGTGTGAGTTATCATGACTTTAACTAGCTATGCTACAAGAAAGAGAGTTTTTAAGCAGGTGTGAATTTTAAGGGGTAGTAAGGGGGCTCGTGGCCCCCACCTACTTGCCACAGGATATCATCATCGTCGACTAACGATGCCTCCAACAATGACAATGGCAGGAGAGCAGGTAGGCGACTAAGGCGGCGAGCTTGCCCATGGTGCAGTGGATGCCCATGGCGTGATGGTTGTAGACACTCTATGACACAACAGGCTCAGCTCGGACTGGTGAAGTTGTTTGCGTGAGGCAAGTGGCTTGTGGAAGGGTAATGTTGGTGCTAGCTTGTGGAAGGATGGTGTTGGTGCTGCTCTTAAATAGCCTTAGACCTATATGTATTTTGGTTTCAGTTAGATTCAAGCAAGATTAATTTTATGTGAATCTTCATGTATTGTGATCCTTATCATGTTATAATGCAAGAGATTGTGGCTGGTGTGATGCATTTTGTAAAGGCTGACAATAGCCTTTCCTTTTTGCAAAGTCATGCTATGGGAGACTCTCTTTGTAGGGAGTTTGAAAAGGTTCAAAAAGACCACCAAGTACTATGGGCAGGGATTATGTCAGAAATCTTGGATCAAAAATGGAAACAGGAATACTTCTTATTTTCACGCACCTCACAAATTACTTCCATGCACCTCTGTGTGGCTGCATTAGCAAGATGCTGAGGTTTTCACGTACCTCACAAATTTTGTATTTCAATGCAGAATCGTATTTAAAAGAGGAAGAAGAACTGCGAAACAGAAAAATAGAAATTCTCCTCAATCGTGTTTGTCGGACTGATATGTGCAGCTAGCTACAGAGGTTCCCTCTGAATATATGAATGGCAGCACTTGTCTTATGTATAGCTTACTCGTGTGTTTGTCAGATATAGCCATTACAAATTAGATATCTGTAATAGCATTTTAAACACACATATTTGCAATGCTTCCTACATTCTCCCTGGGCAGTTCAACGTCACAATACACTAAACAAGGTTAATAGCTAACTACCTTTGCACTCAAGCTTTGTCATGAGCTGACCGTTTTGATACTGGGCTAATGAAATGGCGATGACCATTCCTAGCTAAGAAGTTGTGACAAGAGTGATGGTTAATTCTTTTAGCAACATTTGGTGCAACAACTATTATATTACACGGTTAATTTTTTTGAAAAAAAAAGATTACATTGTTACAACACTAACTTGCTACTGTGCCATTATCATACAAGTTGCAAATCCTTGAACTCCATCATTTTTACTGGCGTCCAGTCAGGGTGGCATTTCATCCTCATTTAAGTTTCTTGTGCTCTCTATGTTTTAGTGATGTTTTTTGTTTGCTTCATTTTCGAGTGATGTCATTCATTATTAGTAAAGCTCTGAGCAAGCTCTGTTGAGTTGATTAGTACTGGCTAAGGTGAAAATTGTTGTATGTAGCAGGATCATTGCATATAGCTACATGCCAACATATGATGTTCTCAGGTCAATGATCCACAAATTTGATGTCCTCTTCCGCGGTGTGGGAAATGCATGGCTAACCTATGCTCCACAAGCAGGAGCGGACCTACCGGAGGGCAGGGGGGCTCCAGCCCCCCCTCCCCCCACTAGCTGTCGAACAATGGAGCCCTTCTTGAGCCTCTCCTACAATTTTGATAGTCAGAGTGCATATTAGAAAAATAGTTTTATAACTGTATGTCAATCATGTGTTTGGTTAATTGGCTAGCAGAGACAATTTCAAAACCTGAGGTTTAGAGTTTGACCCTCTCTAACACTTTAATTGTTTTAGGTTCCTAGGTTTTTCCTCGTCAGAGTATATAGGCAATGGAAGCCCTGGATGCTGCTACTTGCTTTTGTGATGCTAGAGTGGAGTTTCCACAGGCTGGATATGACTGCTACTTCTTTAGTGTAGGTTCAAGAGAGTTGTATGAAGACTTCCGCTGATGTAAGCAAATCTGTATAAAACTCTAAAAATAATGTAAGTTGCTCACTTATGTTATGAGTTCTTTGTTCTTTTTGTGTTGCGCTATTAGGTGTCGCATCGCACGACACCACCTAATGTGATTCCTGGGTTGTCGGGAGCCTGGTCCTCACAATAGATGTCGTCAGATCGAAGTTGGATGTATGGACTGTGCCTTTGCAATGAGTATACCAAAGGGGTAGATGCATTTATCAATTTCGCGAAGAAGGACATGTTGGACAAAACTAGAGGGAATATTTTTTGTCCTTGCAAACATTGCAAGAATGAGAAGAAATATCACACAAATGATGTGTTGAGGTCACATTTGATCACACACGGATTCATGATGGATTATCGATGTTGGAACAAACATGAGGAGGAGGGACTTAATGAAGCAGAGATGAGAGATTGATATCTGGAGAGGGAGGTCCCTACCAGTGTCGAAGAAGATCACGACGACTATGTGAACGAGCCATATATATTAGGGTTCACCGATGACAACATTGAGTTTCAGGTGCATAATATAGAGGATTTGGTACGCAATGTCGAGATCCATGACGACGATGATTAGTACAATAATGGTGAACTTGAGAGTACCAAAATATGATTGAAGACTCGAAGAAGCCATTGTATCATGGTTGTGCAGCTCAGTACACGAGACTGTTTGCGATGATGAAACTTTTCCAGTTGAAGGCGAGCAATGGATGAAGTGATTGTAGTTTTAAGGAATTGTAGATGCTCCTTAATGACATGTTACCCCAAGAAAACACAGCCCCTAAGATAGATTATGAGGCAAAACAGATAATCTGTACCTGGGTTTGGAGGTGGACAAAATCTACGAGTGCAAGAATGATTGCATTCTATATTGGACTTGAGTATGAAAACCTCGAGAAATGCCCTATCTGTGGACTCGACCGATTCAATCGTAGGAAAGACAATAGTGATGACAAGAACTGCAATAGAAAAAAAGGAAAAGAGGACCTAAAAAGGTGTTTTGGTACTTTCCTATCATTTCTCGTTTGAAGCGCTGGTTTGCACTATGTGAGAAAGGCTCATCCGAGACGAGCTTGCACGAAGAACGGAGACGTACAAACTGCTCATCGTTGTCGTCACGTCTCACATTTCAGAGTCAATGAAGACGCGCGGCGGGTGCATCGCCAATCAACATACATGCAAGACAAGCTCTAAGAAAGCATGTCTCCTTTTTCTGAGTAATACAAGACGAGTTTTAAGGAGACTGTCTCCTTTATATAAAAATTTCAAGACAAACGTTACATATGCTCGTCTCCTTTCTTTAAGCAATACGAGACGGGCTTTAAGTGCGTCCGTCTCCTTTACTTCTAATATCGGAGACATACTTTCTTCTTAGTGTGTCGCCGATGTATCTATTAGCTGTTACATTGCAGCACTAAGAGGATACATACTATGTTGAATGCTCGTCTCCTATGAGATTCCCCCCTCCTCTTGTTTACCTTGCTTGCCGGCTGCATCCTGGAGCTAGCCAGGATTTGACAGCCGCATAGCTAGTGTCAGCAACATACACATACATGAACATATGTATAGCCAAATAGAGACACACATTAAATTATATTGACCAATCAAATATTAACAAAGTGTCAATCGTGGCTAGCAAAGCAACTAATTATACAAAGAATGTCCCCCTGTTCATCCTGATTACCAAGTAACTAATTATACATATCATAACTGTTATCATGTAATCATTTATACCGTAATGAAAAATCCCCCTTTGGATCAATGACTTCATTAATGATGAGCCTTCATAGCCTCTCTCAAATGCGCTCTTGAAGGCGGTTTCGTAGTCCTGCCACACGATAAAATGAAAATTAACAAAATAATAATAATAATAGAGTAAAATAAATGCAGTTACACATACATTGCAACTTGCCACCTCTCCAAATACAACCATGCTTAAGTAGACATGGAGTAGTCTGCTGTCTAGCCTCTTCAACCTGCTACTGATGCTCCGACTGAGACATCCTCAAATTCAATAAAATCACTAAAATCATATACACCATTATCAAATTGCAGTCATATTTGCACAAACAATCACATAAGGGAGCAAATATCTGAAGGCTTAGGAACAAATTTACTAGAGAATGGTATTTTCGTTGGTTAGGGCTTGATCATACCGATTACCAATGTCGGGGTCGACGGCGGCGGCGCGCTATGAGGGCAGAGTCGAGGTAACATCGTGCTCTGGGAGCAAGGACGACAAGACGTCAGCGTGCTCCAGGGACAAGGTGGCGGAGGCGCCGGAGCGGCGGTTTCTCAACTCTCTGATGACAACAAGACAACGGTGTTGGGAGTGTTGTTGTTTCCTAAAATTTGAAACTTTTACTACCATTGTTTGAGCAAATTTGGAAATCTGCTGGTTAGAACTTGATCATACTGATTAACTTGATCATACTGATTACTGAGATCAGGGTCAACGGTTGCGACATGCTTTGAGAGCAAGGTCCAGGCGGCGGCGTGCTCCAGGGAAAGGGACAATTAGACGTCGGCGTGCTCCCGGGACGAGGTGGCGAAGCCGCCGGAGCGGTGATTAGTCAACTCTCTGATGAAAGTAGTCCGACGATGTTGGGAGAGAGCGCATAAATGATCATACCAAGGTCGGGGTCGATGGTGGCAGTGCGACAATGATGAAGAGCGAGTTGAGGAAGAGGGACGGCGCCAGCACACTCCGAGTGCAGGGTCCAGGCTGTGGCGTGCTCCGGGGACAGGACAATCAAGCGGCGGCGTGCTCCAAGGACAGGACAATCAGGCAACGGCGTTCTCTGGGGACGAGGCGACCGATGTGCCGGAGCTGCGGTTTCTAGGTCGAGAGCATGAAAATTTCGCCAAGTGCTGTGAGAGAGCACGCGAGAGCGAAAAATAGCTTATGTCAACAATCGGAGATGAGCTTGTATAATGTCCGTCTCTCATTCATGTGTCTCCCTTTTGCCACTCGCACACAGTTCATTGTGAACGTCCGTTGCCACTCGCACACAGAGTTAATATCGTGAGCGTTCGTTGCCACTTCGCGCGTAGAGATAATAAACGTGCATCGCTGTCACAATGAACATAGAACCGCAACCACATTGTAATTCAGAGATAAACATTTGCAACTCAATGAACATTTCAAAGTTTATATTGCTTGCCCTCTAAACTATACATTTTTAGACTTGCATTCCTATGAAGCTCCCATCGATCGATCTAAACTGTACCGTCGAGCTTGCTTCCGAACATGTCTCTTATATTCCTTTGAATCCTGAAAATAGTGACATTTTATGAATTAACATATTGTATGAGGAATGATATATAACTTAGGTTGCACACTAACACAAAGTTACTAACTTTGATAAGTAGAGCAATTATTTTCAACATCAGGCGCATTTGGCTGATGAAACAAATGCTGAACTTCAAGTAGTAAAATTTTGACAGTAAAACCAGACCACCACCCCTAAGAAATATCAATTTAAGCAACATAAGAAACTACTTCAAATAAGTTTGACAACAATTACTAATTACTTGAGCAATATAAGTCTATCTTACATTCTATTGATCAAGAACCCCAAGGCAGAGTGCTCCTGAGCGATGTGCATTCGGGTGGAAGAAACCTGGCGGAAAGGCGCATATTGAAGGTACCAAAGGATAGTCCTCTGAGAATGAGATTATCAGGGGGTAGTAACCGCCTTCCCAATCAGTCTACAAAGGAAATTCATTAATAAGGGGACGATGGTTATTCTGGATTGTGCTTGTTCTTCATGACTTATCCTTTCTTTACCAGGGACGATGCACTGCCTCTTCATTAAGTCTCCCAACTTAGGCTTCGCAGAGAAACCCTATGCACAGAAATTGGACAACAAGTGACATAAATGACGAGCCATGAAATTGCAAATACTAAAAGCAAAACGACAAATTGCGATTGAGTTCATGAAAGTGCATCTAGGATAATCCCTGTGGGTTTTGATGATTAATGACAACACTTAAGGGACTAATGAGCTTTACAAGTGTAAGCACAGGTGATTGAAAGATGGACAACATTGGATGCACTCAAAAAGGAAAAAGAGAAGAAAAATGTGAAGAACTCGAAGGATGGAATTTGATCTTTAAATTCTTTGTGTCGAGTTCAGCTACTTAGCTTGAGTGTGTTCAATGAGTCAAGTGTTGAGAATCTCCTAAGAGCTCATAGTACAAGCTAGACTAGATTTAGAGATGAGTTGAGGCAACCCTAAGGATAGGGCCAGACTAGTGCAGCCACATCGGAATGATCCGATGTTAGGCGGACCAAGAGTCCCTGTCTGAGTTCGGACTTGTCCGTCTGGGGACGGATTAGTCTGTGGTGAGTGTGTCCGTGTCCTTCTGGGACTAAGTGATGAAGGACCGGACTAGTCCGCCCTGGGGGGGGGGGGGCGAACTAGTCCGCTTGGACAGACTAGTTCGATTCAGACCAGAAAAATAATTCCTAACTGAGATCGGACTAGTCTGTTTTGTTTCATACTAGTCCGATGTGGACTTGGTGGAGAATGTTGGAACTAAGTCCTGGACGGCCAGACTTGTCCACCCTCAGGGGCCGGACTAGTCTGGTGAGCCAGACTAGTCTGTTCTCAATCAGAACAAATAGTTCTCTGTGAGATCGGACTAGTCCGTGGTGTATTGACTGTTTGAATACAAAAGGTGGTGGGGGACTTTGTGGTTGGTCAACAGTGACATCACTGGTCCCCATAGGCTGGACTAGTTCGGGGTCAAAGGCCAAACCGTCCGCACTTTTTCTGGTGGCAACGTCTACTTGTCGGGATCCCTATGAAAAGGGATCCCCTGACCTCCAAAGGACCTCTCTCGAACCCTAGCACCACCACATCCTTCCTAGAGCCATCCTAGCCCTCTCTCAACCATTCTTGGAGTCCTAAGAGCGATTTTTGAGGATTTGTGAGTTGTGGAAGAAAGGAGAGAAGGGTTTACTTGATCTTGAGCTCTTGGTTGATTCTCTCAGTTTGACTAATTGATTTGAGTTTGTGTGGGTGTTGATCTTTGATCTTTTCGAGTTGTAAACTTGTGGGAGCCTCATGTTGTGAGTTGTCCCACGGATTTGGTGATCACCTTTGTGATTTAGTGGAAGAGTAGTCGACCTTCGTGGTGGCTAAGTGAGGAAAGGGTTGAGTGAAATCCTACCTTTTGTGGGCATCCTTAACATGGATGTAGGCTCCTTTTGTGGAGCTGAACCACAGGATAAATCCTGCGTCTTGTATCTTTGTTTTGAATTCCTTGTTCTTCGCTAGATCAAGTTAGGTCTACGTACGTTCTTCGTCTCAATCTTGTGATCCGCCTCGATCTAGTTGCTTTTACCTCGTGCACACCATCTACTAGATTACTAGGTTCATACACTTTACGTTTCATTAAGTTAAGTCCGTTGGATCGCATAAAAATCTTACCTTTGGTCAAGTTTATCATCTTGACCGGACTAGTCCGCCCCTAGACCGGACTAGTCTGCACTCTGTAATTTGATTAGCTTTTATTGAGTTAAATTTCAGGTTATACGCCTATTCACCCCCCTCTAGGCAACTTTAAGTTCATGAGTCCATTATAGAGCTACATACAACCATGCGATCGGTGTGCCATATGTACATACATGGTGGTGGTTCATGTGCCACGCCAAGCGCTCCTCCTTGAGTCAGCCACGTGCCAAGTCGATATCAAATTTTCCAGGGATGAACTACATAAAAAGTGGAATATAAGTAGTGTAGAATAGGAGGGAGTAGTGACAGCAAAGATAGTATGGTGAGGACAGAGACGACGACGACGCCGATGGTGAATAGAGAGTTGGTCGAACAGGCGGCAATCGCACTGGAGTTGGTCGATCACTAAGGAGAAGCGCGACCCGAGAAGGAGGAGTTGCAGAGAAGTTAATTGCGGTCGATGGTGCAGAGACGGGGGAGATAAAAGCGTGTCTTCCATTGATGACAAAGGGAGACGGGTGAGATAAAAGCGCATCTTCCATTGATGACAAAGGGAGACGCGCTCCCAAGGAGGAGGAGGTGCATAACTTAATTGCGGCCACGATGGTGCAGAAACACGTGCGACCGGCGTGCGACCTTTCATTTCCCTGAGGCAATTTTGAAGTCCCATTTTCCCCATCAATGCGCGCGAAATGAACCGCTCCATCGTTGACTCCGCACAGACCTTATATAAGGCGCACCATCAGTTCTCCACAAGTGCTTCTCTCCTTTTGCATCAGTTTCTCCTTTTCTTCATCTTCTCTACGCCGACGACCCACCATGGACAATGTTCAGCCGCCAAGCCCGCCGAGGGAGCCACCCTTCAAGAAACAGTGTTACGACTCCCCCGAGAGGCTCAAGAACGACCGGTGCCTCGTTATGGTGCGAGAGGCGTACAACAGTACGTCTCGCACCATGAGTTCCTTGAGTCTGGGTGCCCTTCCAGAGTTTACTGGAATGGGTACCACCGACCACTACCTCTACGCCCTCATGGGTGTCGTCTCGACACTCTGTTCGAGATGATGGTCCAAGAGCTCGGTGCCGAGGGCCGCAGTAACCTGGTGGCAATGACGACGAGGAACCTCGATCTCCAGGTTGCACGCTGGAGTAGCCGAGTAGTCGGCCTAGGCTCCTTATGCACAGACTCCTATTGCACTGCCGGAGTCGCCACCGGAGCCTCTGTCGAAGGACGAGGAGGAGGAGGAGGATTTATTTTTTCTTTTGTTGTTTTTAGTCGATGTTGTTTTTCTTTTCTTGTGTCGTCTTGTACTTTTTCTTATGTTTTGCAATATATTATGGTAATGAATGAATTATCTATGTTCATTTGTGTGAATGAATATTATCTTGTGTGTTCAACTGTGTGAATGAATGAATATGGTGTGTTCATCGTGTTCCTCAGGAATGATATTTTATAAGGAAGGATTTGATTATTTTTTGGATTTAAATCAGACTACAGTGAATGTGCTTTACATTGGAATGACAATATATTTAGTTATCAAGTGAATGTGCTCTACTACATTTTTTTAGTGAATGTGTTCATGCCTGTGTGATATCAAGTGAACCGAAGCCAAATGTAAAAAATCACAAAGCCAAAGGAGACGAGCTTTCTGCAAAGCCCTTCTCATTTCCTTTCGCAAATAGGAGACACACTTTGTGCTAAGCTCGCCTCCCTTTTGTCAGAGGAGCGGGCACATCTTGAATATTTTCTTAAATGAGACACACCTTATAGTAGCCCATCTCCTTTTACACTCAGTCGAGCCATGTCACATCCTCGTTGAAGCGGGCTCATCTAGTTTACCCTTATTAGAGATGACCTCCTTTGCGCTCGTCACTGATCTTTGTCTCCTATTTAAATTTCTTATGTAGTGTTGCAAACAAGAAAGAGTCAGGATTGTTGCGATGGCTTAAAGAAAATCATAAGCAGGATGCTAGAATGATAACACATCCTGCTGATGCCACACAGTGGCAAAACATTGATTTACGAAATTCTGAATCTGCCATTGATCTGAGGAATATTAGGATCACAAAAGGGAGATGAGCTCTAAGTAAGATCGTCTCGTATCTCTGCAGAAAGGAGACGCGCATTTTGAAGCTCATCTCCGATCTGAATAAAATGTTAGACGCGCCCTTATGAGGCCCGTCTCTTGTACAAATAAATGCGAGACGCTCGACTCCGATTGTTGCCCTAGGTATTTTAGCTCTCGCGCGGTCTCTTCCTAATACTTAGCAAAATTTTTGGCAAATTTTCGGCCTCATGCTCTCTCGCTCTACTGTAGCCCTAGAAACCGCCGCGTCGGCACCGCTACCACCTCGTCCCCGGAGCACGCCGTGGCCTCGTCGCCTTCCCTGGAGCATGTCGCCACCTCGACCCTGATATCTTGGTCATTGTCACACTACCGCCGTCGACCTCGACTCACCTCGACCCCGACCTCATCCTACTAAGTTTTTATGGTTCTATTGGTTACTGTTAATAAGGTTTGTCATACACACTTTTAGGGGTTGTGTCATGGGTGCGCGTTGTTGGTTTATTGTGTGCTGGTTGGAGTCGAAATGGTGCGCACTTTTATATACCGTGCTTGATGCATTTTGTGAAATCTACTCCAGTTTGACGTATATATGCTTTCGTTGATGCTCTTTGGTGGTTCAATGTTTAGTGTATTGACATGTCATCCGATTAAGGATGCCAAATTTCAACTGTGGGAATTAAGGAATGAGTATTACGCTTTGGCTAGTACCTATTATTTTAAAAATAGAGGGTCTCGAGGTGTCAAGTTGTGTAACTTGTGTGGCAGTTGCATTGATAGGTGAGCACAATTCTGCTAGACTCTTTATGGATCTATTGTGTTTACCTCGACGTGTTGGATGTCTCTCTAACACGCTGCTTCGCTTGTAAGTCCTCAAAAACTAGGCTCTTTACTCGCCAGGAACGCAATAGGTTCTAGCATCGAGCACATTAGAGAGAGGCTATGCAAGTTCATCATTTCTGAAATCATTGATCCAAAGGGATAATTTTATTACAATATACATGATTAGATGATAATTATTCTTTGTGTAATTAGTTATTTGGTAAGCATGATGAACAGGGGGGCATTCTATGTGTAATAGTTACTTGGTAATCACGATTGACACTTTATTAATATTTGATTGGTCAATATAATTTAATGTGTGATCTCCATTTGGTTATACATATATTTCTGTATGCGTATGTTGCTGACCCTGGCAATGCGGTTGCAAAATTTTGGCTAGCACCAGGATGCAGCCGGTAACCAGGATAAGTAGGGGGCATCTAATAGGAGACGAGCATTTAATAGGGTGCATCTCCTATTAGTGCCACATTAACTTAGCCGGTAGTTAAATCCGTGACGAGCTAACATAAAGAATGTCTCAGATTTCTTACATAAATGCGACGAGCAGAATCAAAGCTCGTCTCAGATATTAGTCTCCTATTTCTTAGAAAAAGGTGACGAGCAGCCTAAAAGAACGTCTCAGATTAGTCGTTAAATCCGCGACGAGCTAACATAAAGACCGACCCGAATATCTTAGAAAAAGGAGATGGACAGCTTTAAAGCTCGTCTTGGATTTTTTACATAAAGGAGACGGTCTCAGATTTCTTACAAAAAGGAGACGCGCCATATTAACACCCTTCTTGGATTTTTTACAAAAAGGAGACACGCTTCCTTAAAGCTTGTCTCCCATGTGTACTAATCGACGACGCGCCCAAAAGCGCGTCTTCGATGACTCTGTAATATGAGACGCAGCGACGGAGACACGCGATCTGCTTATCTCCGTTCTTTGTGCAGACTCGTCTCAAATGAGTCTTTCTCACATAGTGTGTGAGGTCAGAATGTCAGTTTGCTCTAAACATACTTTGTTACTCTTCCAGTTCCAGCTAAAACTAGGTTGTAAAATAATGAAGAAAATGACTACTCCATCCGTCCCACAAATATAGATGTTTTAGTATTTTTTAGACATAATAGTGGAACATGTAAATGACGCATGTACCCTCAACTTTAACTCTCACTATTGGCTGACATCCAGTTCCTAGGTACGGGGAACAGCACTGGTTGGAGCTGATTGGAGGAACTTAATGTTAGCTTTAAATTACTACACACTTTACATGTTAAGAAGTCAATCTTTATAGGACAAATTTGCAAGCTCAAAACCTCTATCTTTATAGGACGGAGGGAGTACTTAGACACCATGAACGAAGCATGAAATTTGTATCATTGTGGTGACTCATGCAAAAGCTGCATATATTTCCTTTCCTTTCTTTATTACATGGAGAAAACGAGAAAGCTTTCGCACAGGAAATACAAAAGTGTACATGTCTGAAATGATTAATGACCTCGGGGCCATTTTTTATTCTATCTTAATTATACAACTCTTTTTGTACGTGACTTTGTAATTCTACTTTATCCGCTCTAATGAGTCGGTATTGCACCTGCCTTTACCGTTAAAAAGAAAATTATACAACTCCTTAATCATAGGATAAAAACATAGGAGTTCTGAAAGTAACGTTATTTATGATGCATATCAAAAACCATAGCTGCTCGTAACCATTTCCCGAGACAAACCATCGTCGGCATTCGATCGATAGCTAATAACTCTTAATACCCACCTGCGAACTTGGACTTGATGAGATCAACGACCTCGGCGTCCACCCGGAGCGCCTTGGCCAACACCGGCGTTGGGATCGGCGGCGACGACCCGAACATGGTGAGCGGCACGAAGATTATGCCAGGGTTCTGGCTGTTGAACGACACGACCATGGTGGCCTCGTCCTTGCCGACGTTGAACTGGAAGTGCATGAGTCCCCGCGGGATGACGAACGTTTCCCCCGCGCGGAGCACCCTGGAATAGTACAGGTTCCCGGAGTCGAGGCTGCCGATGATGCCCACGAGGAGCTCGCCACGGGTCACGAGCCCCACCTCGGTGGCGCGCGGGTGGATGTGCGGCGGGTTGGTGCCGCCGGGGGCGAAGTCGACGCGGTTCATGGACACGCCGAGCGTGTTCTCACGCCGGGCCACTCGTTCACGTCGAGCTCCGTCACGTTGGAGCCGTTCGGGTTGGACGTCGGGTCGCCTCCCTTGGCCACCTTCGACGAGAACAGGAACTCGTCTCCGGCCGACGCCGATGGCTGGCACGGGTAACCGTTCACCAACGGCGCGCCGTTGAGGTCGGCTACGCAGAAGTCCTGGAGAGGGTCTGGGTCGGCGGCCATGATGAGAGGAGCCAACAGCAGCGTGTTGATGAACAATGCTGCAAGGGTTCTGGAGTACTCCGCCACGACTAATTAGCTTGGCTAATTATAGTTCAGATAGCTAGTGTGCTGCTGGGAGAGCTAAGAAGGATGATGGATGTTGGATGATGGTAATGAACCATGAAGCACATTATATAGCTCTGCGTGCATGGAACTTTCTGCCAGGCGGCATTCATAACGTTTGGCGTGTTTGATGAAGGGCCCCACGAAAAAGAACATTTTATTCCTTTTTAACACTGTATATACATAGCATTAACCCATGCAAACACGTGTTTATGACTTTTCATCATATACTAGAGATCGAGAAGACTAGTTTTGAAATTAACAAAGTTACTGCAGATGTATCGTTGTCCACTAAATATCCCCTGAAACTAGCCGTAAAAATGCAATCCCTGTGCCGAGTTTAGTACGAAAACCGAGTGAGTCGGTTCCACCATAATATAAAGCTAGCCACTCAATATGCGCTCAGTTTGTGAGCAAAATTTATTCTATTGTTTGCATCTCTAGGCACTGTTTCATCGTTAAAATATCACGGTACCAAGCATAGATATGACGTTAAAAAAATATCACAGTGTGTTCATAGTAGATGCGACGCGTGGGAAGGACAATAATCTGTGCTCTTTGTTTGTTATTCCCCTCTGCGATCTCTTAGTGATGTCAATAGCATGGCCAGTCACATTAATTTAAACACTTTCCCTGAATGATATGCGAGGCCTGAAAACAATTATTGCTCATGTTTACCTCACTAATATCAATGGTCTAAATAATTTATGGAGATTACCTCAGGTAGTACATCCCAACGACCATAGCAGCTCTCATATTATTTCTGCTCGGTGTTTCAAAAAAAATATTATTTCTGCTCAGAATATTTTTTTTGCGAGGACTCATGAAATAATTAATTTGTATAATGATCTTTCTGCGTGACACGTGGGCATATGGCGAGAAAAGCAAATTTGACCTAGGCTTGCCATTTTGTCAGGATGTTGGTAGCCAGTCAAAGTCAAGGCCTTACTGGCTGCTATATAAGGTTAGCAAACAGAAAACAGTATTTTTGTATGTAGACGTGGACAGATACAGTGAGGAGGACGACCAGATCACTCCAGGTAGCTAAGACGGCTAATCGTGCTCCTTCATTTCCACGCAGAGCTTCAGTCCCCGTCTGGCGTAGTTTGTGTGTATTTTTCGGAAGAAATTTCTAGCTTAGTGTGGGGCACTGCTACTCTGCTACTAGCTACTAGCATTAACAGGTCATAATATCAAGTTATTCCCTTCGTTCTTATCACTAGGACAATAAATCTACTTTGTTTCGAAATTATAATTATTATACTAACAATAATAATTTAAAAACAAAGAGAGTAACTATGTATGAAAAATGTGGATGGATATCTCTGCCATATACTGTTGTTCTTACTTCGTTATGATTGACTATGAATTAGTCTTCGTCTATATATCTCAACCTCATAGTCTGTCAGACCGGCTGCTTTCTCTTGTTTAGTTGGTACGATTGACCAAGTCATACATAACAAGACTGTAGCTTCTATTGAAAATGACCGAGACACCCCCCATTTATCTTCATGTACATACAAGCGACGGCTGTAAGCCTGAAACAGCCCTGGGTGGTCACCTGGAGCCTGAAGTTGATTTTATGCCTCTACAAAACTCTCAACAGCCTAAACAGGCATTGGCCCGTCAAACTGCTCTACCTACGTTTGTTTGATTTGTTCGGGAAACACTGGAACAAAATAATAACCGTCTTTGGTATGTACATGAAGACAACTCGTAAGCATCTCAGTCATTTTCATTAAAAGCGACGGTCTTGGTATGCATGCCTTGTCAAAGGTACCAACTAAACAGGAGAAAGCAACCGATTTTTTTTCTCTACGTATAGCAGGCCAACAGAGAGGTTACTTAGACCGTCCGCACTGATGATACTGTAAAGATCGCTGGATAGTGTAAATTTAGAGTAAATGCTATAAAAGTAGAAGGAGAATAGTGTATAGAGTAGTGTATAGAGTGACGAGTGTGGATAGCCTTAGTCGCGTGGGTCTGCAGGGAGTCTGCGAGGAACCACAAAGCCTCAGGGCAGCTCCCGAGGATGGTGCGCACGAAGGACCAACCCGAGCGGTGACGCTTTATGGCGAGAGCGCTACCAAGATCTCGTGCCAAGTTGCCATCCACGCTTCCAAACTCTGAAGAAGAAAATGTTGGAATGTGATCGCAAAGGCCAACATTCTGCAGTAAGATTTGGAAGGAAATAATTTAGTTTCCAAACTATGTATTGATTTCTTTCTAATAGATGGAAAATAATCACCAGCCCTTCAATTTAGGAAAGATAATTGCCTTCATTATTAGCATTATTTTCATGTCAAAATTCAATGGAAAGGCTCGTGATATTTAGAGAAGGAAATATAAGCCTTCTTAATTACATAATAATGACCTTCTCTAATTACGAGATTATTTTTCTTAAGTTTATAAGCACCTTGACCGAAGACACAACCAACCATATTCGGTTGCGGCCCCGACCCGCAGCAGCTCAATATAAATAGGAGGAGCCGACCACTATAATGATCCAACAACATTAGAGTGCAGCCTCTCCTGACACACCCTGTCACACCGGATCATCATGATGATGCTAACGGGATGAAGGTCATCTCTCTCTTCCAGAGTCTACGCTTGATCCGGTCGATCCCGATTAGCAGGGCAGCCTGGGTCTCATCGGTGGAGCCGTCCCTCCCCTCAGGTCCCGGGCAGTTAGGAAAGTGAGCTTTCCTACCTCGGCCTAGCGAGGTTCCGCGCTCATCCTGCTGAGCCTTGACCACAGGGGTCAGGGTCATGTTCATCGGGTCTTCGTATGGGAGACTGCGTCAATGCCACTGCCACCCTCCTGCATGCCATGTCCAGTCCTGTTGTGGACAACATGTCGACCCGAATATCACGACACTGACAAGGGGCTTGAAGTGAACGAATAAGGTAAACGCAGTGCCTGCAAGCGCCGCAGTTTGACCCCGTCCCAAGGAGCGTAGTGGATAGGAACAAATATGTAAAACCCGCTTCCTACATGAGGAAAGTGGGGAGTAGCTAGGAAGTAGATGGTCCACCCCCACCTATAAAAGGGGCCCGAAGCCGTCCTGCGAGAAAAATACAGAAGAAGAAAACGAGAAAAGAGGGACTTCGTCCCCTCGGCAAGAGCACTAGAATCATGCTCGAACCAATATGCAACCTTTGTTCTAGTTGTTAGGCCGCCTCGGGGCAGAACGCGCGGTACATACGGTACTCGTGATACACGACAAGATGTTTTTATGGATCAACTGCTGCATTTTTTAGATAATCCAAAAGAGGTTTTGCAACCTCTACAAAGCACATAGTATCCGATTATTATAATACCATCAAAAATGTTAAAATGAAAGGGGATAAAAACCAGATAATTATTCTGAATAAAAAGTCTATTATGATGCTTCTAACCAAATTTGGCGAACAACTCTAGTACGACTGTCTCCAAAGATATACTTATCTTTTGAAACAACTCCTTTATCTTATCATCCATCTATAGTAGTGCCAAAAGTCACAACCAATATGTTCATTTGAAAATAGCCTGTATAAATGAAGAGTAATTGGTATTATCAAAATTTTTATCATTTAGATATCACCAAATTGCGCAAACATATGGTGGTTGTCATCTCTAAGTCTGAGAATGAAGTTCAGGATTCTTTAATTGCCTACGGGCAGGAGTTCGCTTTAGGAACTCTCATGTTTTTAAAAACTTCATGGTTTCGAGGAAGAATAAGTAGTTCACCTTTCTGATGGTGAGCCTCCTACTGCTTATTCCAATTCTGAAATTGGGATTGGCCTGTTCATCTCAGTCGGCTCTGTTAAGGAAGTGAAACATGCATTCCTAGGTTGAGGTTTAACCAAGGGAGTGGTATAAGGAACAAGTGTGGTTGCAGAAGCAGGGTGAAATCAGTACAAACCTAATGTTACCCAACCAGTACAATTCTTTTTTCTTTCATGTTATAAGATTGTAGCAATTTTCCTAACATATGAGCCACCGATATGGGTGGTTCTCACCCGGTAGCATTGTGGACAGTTTTCCAAATAGTCTTTGCATTTTAGCAATCAAAGAGAATGTGTTCAACTGTTTTGTTGCAGTTACAGAAGCAACATTTTTCACTACCCTTTCAATTCTTTCTTACCAGATTATGCTTGGTTAATGTCACCACATCTGGAGGTAACAAAAGAACATCTTAATTTTTAAAGGGATTTTTGACCTCCAAATTAGCTTATATCGAAACAATATATTATGGTTTATTGGGTAGGAATCCATCCTTCTGACAATGAATTGTCCTGTATTATGAAGGTGTCATCTGAAGCTATCTCTCCCACCGGTTGAGCTAATGTGGATTAGCGAATATGTCATTCATGAAGTTTTTTGTCAAGCAATGGTCTTTTGAAAGAGATATTCATGGGATTTGAACCCATCACCCTGGTCATGAGAGCATGTTGGTGATGAGCAATGTTGTAATAATATCGGATGCACATCTTTGACTGGTCTGAAGTAAAAAGATAGATCAAACTTATCTTTCATTTGTCAAATCTCTAAACATCAATTCAATGGAGTTGATTTTGTTGAAGGAACATATCCATGTGTCTTTCCAAAATCTTGTTTGTGTCTCACATTTTATATTGAAGGAACTCTGGCAAGAGGCCTCCCCAAAATAAAAAAGCCAACGAACAGGCGAACGTGGTCACAACTAAGGACACCTCCTTTATCTACATTAGCACCTTCCAAAAATGAGAGTCATTCGGTTTTATTCGAACTTGTGTAAGGGATTTTGTGCTTAGATATTTATTTTAAGCATTATTTGTTAGAGATCTTCCTCACAAAGAAACATGACAAACCATTTGCTTAACAAGCATCTATTTTGAACCTCCAGGTCTATTATGCCAATACCACCTTGGTCCCTAGGACTGCACAAAATTTCCTATTTCGCAAGTCGATAAATCTTTTTATCTTCTTTTTTTTGTCATGGCAAAAGAATCTAGCTCTTTTTAGCTTTGTCAACTACTACAATGCTCCAACCTTTCACTATTGTGATTTGATTTGCATTTTATTACCTCTTTTCCAAAATTGGGGGCAATACAATGATACAACTTCGTAAAACAAGAGCAATGCAAGAATGGTTTTTGAGCAACAAAAAGATAAACAATACCAAAGTTTTTGGGATACGCATGTTGAGTTTCAAGAGAGGGAGTCGGGGAGGGAGACTGAGATTGATGGTGACTCGATACCCATTAGATTCTAATTAAACGTGCCCTATATCCAAAATAAAAAGGTAAACCAATCATATTTGCTACCCTTGACAGTGGATCATCTAGAGTAATTGGGGCTTGTTGTCAATTTTTTTATCAAACAAATAAAAATACTGATTTCGTATTTAAAAATATATTTAGTCAATAACTAAGTATAAAATTTTCACTGCATATTAAACTCTATTGGCTACAATGTACCTTACAACCTAACATTTGAACTAACCAAGCCTTTGAGTAGCACAATAGTTAGACTAACCATGTCCGTTATGGGAGTCAATGCACTTGTGCTTTTGTCTGACATAGCGTTGATATTTTATAAACATAAACGTGTTTTCTAGCTCCTCTCTGAGGGTACGTTAAACTATTTTTTTACAAACTGTTGTAAAAAGGTTTTGAGGCTCGTCTTCTTTATCAAAGTACACTTATTGTTGGACATAATACAGATCTTCTACGACAAATCTAATTGCTTTAGGATCAGATGTTACGGGAGTCACAAACAAGAAATGATATGCTCATTGATATAAGGGTTAAGTCCAACTTCAGCCCCTTAACTATTGTTATGGTATACTTTTCATTCCTCATCTCTTATCTTGACCATACTTAGTCTCTTATATCTTAAAACCTTGCATTTAAAGTCTAGGAGGGGTTTCTATGGTGGTTTTGCATGTGTGGCGTGTTGACTAAGATCCAACATGACTGATCTGATGCGTCACCCTATTTTACTTGCCCTTTCCTCACCAATATCTTTAACCCATTCTTTATTTTTCTTCCAAACCCTAGCTAGCTTACCACTATTGCCGCTGACCATTCTTAACTCTTTACATATGAATCCAGGTGTCCCTGTGTGCCGTCGAATCCTCTCATGCCTTGTTGTGTCAATGGATGAATATTACTTGCCACTCGTGAAAAAGAATAACAAATTTTTTATATTTGTGTTTTCCTAAAAATAATTTGGATAGAGATTTCTCAAAGAGGAGACAAGAGGGAAAAGATTGACATGAAAAGAATTTTTTGAAGCCTATCATATATGCTTGGTGGAATGCTTGGAAAGAAAGGAATAGAAAGATTCTCCAAGGAGAGAAAATGAGACTCAAGAAGTTGCGAGGCTAAGACATTGACCAATACCAAAAGGACGAAGGCATCTGGAAGGTTTGCCCGAGCATCGATCACTGAATGTGGAATGCAGTTTACACCAAGAACTGTTGGTTCTAGTGTTTCTCAATCTCTGCTATTTTTTTTTTTCTTTTTGGTTGTTTGGTTTTTGTTTTCCCTGCATCATGCTTTCAAGCGTGTTTTGCAGATGTATAAAACTTTATTCCTTCTTTAATGTAATTCTAATATTACAAAAAAGTCATACAAAATATTTCATGTAGGATCTGAGTTAGTGTGTCCACATGCACAAAATCATCATAAGTAAATGGCTTTGAGAGATAAGAGACTAAATATATCCTGTATAAAAGGTGAGGGACGAAAATAAAATTGAGTTAATAGTTAAGGGACAAAATTTGGACTTAATCCTAGATATAACAACAATAAAGTAGTATATACAATGTCTATGAAGTCATAAGAAGCCTAAAGAAATTCAGGTTCAAACAATGTACTTACTTTTATCATCTATATATCCACCACACTGTATTTTAAGAACACCAACCATAATTGCTACTAATATTACCACCACAACAACATAGCAGCACTGATGGACAAGATCAACACGAAGAAGCTCGTCACATTTAGATTCTACCCATCAACCCAAATATAGAAGTCACTGCAAAACTTCAGCTAGAGCCCTAGAGCAGGTGTCATCAATCTCAAGGAGGTGAAGCCAAGGCAACTCAGTGACATACAATGATATCACCCCAAATATGTTGCCTCGCATAGGTATAGCACTGACCAATTTAGAGAGCCAATGGCAGGGTCCATGTTGTGTCAACGCCGTGTCACAACTTCAATTAGACGGTTGAGATCAATAGATAGCACTTCTAACAACTAGAAATTTGTGAAATTAGGCAACAATCTAGTGAACTAATTGATATCAAGACAGAGCTCCACCATGCAGTGGAGACTTATAATAAAATTAACTGGTATGAAGAAGTAATTCTTTTTGAGATCCTCATATGCAACGTCCAACAGTTTGCTTGACAATTTCTTCGGTATCGGCTCGTGCAACATGTTCTAGACATTGGAAGCTCTTGTGATGATAGATAATGTGTTTTCATCATCATCTCTAATGAAACACACCACAATCTAGGTGACACCCACGGAGGTTGCTCAACAGTTGTAGGGGGTTGAAGTCGAACCATAATTTTATTAAACAAACACAACTTAATATTTTGCTACCCAACTCACCCAACATCACCTTCACACTTTCAAACGTTGCAATGAGTTCTACGTCGATTCATATTGGTCATGAGCTATGCAGATTTGGACCATTTGTTATTAGACTAAACTAAATTTCGCTTTGAAGTCGTAGGATGATCCAACAGAGAGGGATTTCATCCTAAAAATCACATTGCAATACAATGTTAGGTTGCTCATATTTAACCTCTAACCTCAATGGCTCAATAAGTGACTCCATTGGTCAGTGGGAAGTAGGTGGGGGCTCATGCCCACTACCTTCTCTCTACATCCACTCGTGCTCGACAACCCTCCGTGTTAAAGTAGGGGGTTATTGTAGATCAATATATGGCGTAGAAAGTTGTATCCGTGGAAGAATCCTGATGACATTTAAGAAAATGAGTTGTCATCCAATTTCAACGTAAAATTAGGGGAAGTCACTTTCATGAAATTCGACAAGTGTGGTTGCTAGAAACTAAGCCTAGCCGCACAATGGTAGACAACGGCCCGAGATCGCTCAACAATGACCCGCAAAGAGTAATATTCTCAACGTGGATTGTAACGATCCACTGCACGCGCAAATCATTCTACCGTCGGTTGATCGAAAGAATCTCAGGGTTATGCCCCCCTACTTGCCACCAACCTTCATCATCATTAACGAGCATAATGGTAAACCGTAGCCCACAATGCTCAACCACCTGTTCGGTCTTGCCGAGACCCAAATCCACACGTCTAGATATTCGAGTTCCCATCATCCCAAATCTAAAATTCACTTCAAAACTTCAGCTGGAGCCCTCGATCGAGGTATCATCAATGTCGCTGATTCGGAGCCAAGGCAACTTCGCGACATACAATGATATCACCCCAAATATGTTGCCACATAGAAGGACCACACTTAAAAATTTTAGAGAGCCAATGGCAGGGTCCAAGATGTCATTCAACCCCATATAACAAAGATTCAGCCTGACAATAGTGTTGCCACTAGAGGCGTTACTCACTGATCCACTGCGTGTACATATTGTTCCGTCTCTAGCGGATTGTAAGAACTTCATGGTAGTTGAACTCGGAAGCTATTCAGAAAAGTGTGTTGATGCGGATCAAAAGGGTCATGGTGCAAATGACAAAAGCTCATGTAGGTGGTTAGTGGCTCAACAATCTTAACATCCAGCACATAAGGCCATGTTGTATCAACACCATGTTACAACTTCAATTAGACGGTTGTGATCAATGGGAAGCACATCCAACATCTAGAGATTTGTGAAATAAGGCAGCAATCTAGTGAACTGATTGCTATCAAGGCAGAGCTACACCACACAGTGGACACTTCTAATAAAATTAATTGGTATTAAGAGGTAATTCTTGTTGAGGTCCACATACGCAACATGCAACAATTTCCTCGACAATTTCCTCAATATCAGATCATGCAACATTTTCCTAGACATGGAAGCTCTTGCGATGATAGAAAATGAGTTTTCATTATCATCTCATATAAAACACAACACAATCTTGGTGACACCGGCGGAGGATGATCAACAACTGTAGGAGGTTGAAGTTGAACCGTGATCTTTTTAAAACAAACAGAACTTGTTGTTTTGCTACCCGACTCACCAAACATCACCTTCACACGTTCAAACGTTGAAATGAGGTCTACGTTGATTCATATTGGTAATGAGCTATGCACATTTGTACCATTTTGTATTAGATAATAAACTAAATTGTGTTTGAAAGTCGTAGGATGACTCAACACATAGGGATTCCAGCATAAAAAACACATCGCAAGACTAGTTTAGGTTGGTCATCTTTAACCTCCAACCTCCATTATCTATTTCGTGGCTATAAAAGTCAATGAATGACTCAATAGGTAATCTCATTGGTCAGTGAGAAGTAGGTGGGGGTGGCTCATGTCCCTCTACCTCCCTTCTACATCTACTTCTGCTTGAAAACTCTCAATGTTACAGCAGTGGGTTATTGAGGACCAATACATGGCGTAGAAAGTTGAATTCATGGAAGAAGTCTGACGATATTTAAGAAAATGAGTTGTCATCTAACTTCAGTGTACCCAGTAGGGTAAGTCACATTCACAAAATTCGGTGAATGTGGTGGCTAAAAACAAAGCGTAGCCGCACAATGGCGTGCGGTCTGATGTCGCTAGGCAATGACCCACGAAGAGTAATATTTTATGTGGATTGCGACTATCCACTACAAGCGCATATCGTTCTAACATCGGCATTTCGCAAGAATCTCAAGGTAGTTGAACCTATAGGCTATTGGGAGAAGTGTGTTGATGTAATGATCATCAAGGTTGCAATGCAAGCGACAGAAGGTCCCATAGGTGGGTGCAACATTGATGTAATCGTACACCTGCTCTTGAATGTAGGGATCAAACCTTGGAGTAGGTTGTCAATTAGGGATACCTAACTCAAAAAAGCCATGTTGGGTCTAAGTCATGGGTAATACTCAGGGAGATGGTTCTGAACAATGGAGATCAACTCCAGCACATGGAGATTTTTTAAGTAAAAAACAGACTAGTGAACTAATTTTTGTCCAGGTGAAGCTGTGCCATGTCTTGGAGGCTTCCAACAGAATTGATGGGTTTGAAGAGGTAATTCTTTCTTAGGTTCAGATATGCAAGTTATGATATCTAACACCAATAATCCCTATTAGGAGTTTACTTTTTTTCCTTTTTAATGCTAGAGGAGGCTTGTGCCCCCTACTTTGCCACCAACCATCATTGTCATCAATGACCATTAACGGTAAATCGTAGCCCGTGACTCTCAACCCACACGACCATAGATTCTATGTTGAGAAAGATATTGATACGATGCATGATCATGTTAAGGGCGCAGATGATGAATCTTGTTGCACCACATCCTCCATCTATTTTGTTTCAATCGGTTTGGTTATTTGGTTTTCATATATGAATGAAACAAGATACTTGAGTGCTTTACTGAACTCTAGCATTTAAAAAAAAATAGACTCCTAGTAAGCATTACTAGTGTCAGTCATTATGACTTAAAATAGATAGGCATTACATGACCAAGTACTTATACATTATTAATGTCAGTCATCATGACTTGAACTAGCTATGCATTACATGACCGAGTAGCTATACATTGTTGGTGTGAGTTATCATGACTTTAACTAGCTATGCTACAAGAAAGAGAGTTTTTAAGCAGGTGTGAATTTTAAGGGGTAGTAAGGGGGCTCGTGGCCCCCCACATACTTGCCACAGGATATCATCATCGTCGACTAACGATGCCTCCAACAATGACAATGGCAGGAGAGCAGGTAGGCGACTAAGGCGGCGAGCTTGCCCATGGTGCAGTGGATGCCCATGGCGCGATGGTTGTAGACACTCTATGACACAACAGGCTCAGCTCGGACTGGTGAAGTTGTTTGCGTGAGGCAAGTGGCTTGTGGAAGGGTAATGTTGGTGCTAGCTTGTGCAAGGATGGTGTTGGTGCTGCTCTTAAATAGCCTAAGACCTATATGTATTTTGGTTTCAGTTAGATTCAAGCAAGATTAATTTTATGTGAATCTTCATGTATTGTGATCCTTATCATGTTATAATGCAAGATATTGTGGCTGGTGTGATGCATTTTGTAAAGCCTGACAATAGCCTTTCCTTTTTGCAAAGTCATGCTATGGGAGACTCTCTTTGTAGGGAGTTTGAAAAGGTTCAAAAAGACCACCAAGTACTATGGGCAGGGATTATGTCAGAAATCTTGGATCAAAAATGGAAACAGGAATACTTCTTATTTTCACGCACCTCACAAATTACTTCCATGCACCTCTGTGTGACTGCATTAGCAAGATGCTGAGGTTTTCACGTACCTCACAAATTTTGTATTTCAATGCAGAATCGTATTTAAAAGAGGAAGAAGAACTGCGAAACAGAAAAATAGAAATTCTCCTCAATCGTGTTCGTCGGACTGATATGTGCAGCTAGCTACAGAGGTTCCCTCTGAATATATGAATGGCAGCACTTGTCTTATGTATAGCTTACTCGTGTGTTTGTCAGATATAGCCATTACAAATTAGATATCTGTAATAGCATTTTTAAACACACATATTTGCAATGCTTCCTACATTCTCCCTGGGCAGTTCAACGTCACAATACACTAAACAAGGTTAATAGCTAACTACCTTTGCACTCAAGCTTTGTCATGAGCTGACCGTTTTGATACTGGGCTAATGAAATGGCGATGACCATTCCTAGCTAAGAAGTTGTGACAATAGTGATGGTTAATTCTTTTAGCAACATTTGGTGCAACAACTATTATATTACACGGTTAATTTTTTTGAAAAAAAAAAGATTACATTGTTACAACACTAACTTGCTACTGTGCCATTATCATACAAGTTGCAAATCCTTGAACTCCATCATTTTTACTGGCGTCCAGTCAGGGTGGCATTTCATCCTCATTTAAGTTTCTTGTGCTCTCTATGTTTCAGTGATGTTTTTTGTTTGCTTCATTTTCGAGTGATGTCATTCATTATTAGTAAAGCTCTGAGCAAGCTCTGTTGAGTTGATTAGTACTGGCTAAGGTGAAAATTGTTGTATGTAGCAGGATCATTGCATATAGCTACATGCCAACATATGATGTTCTCAGGTCAATGATCCTCAAATTTGACGTCCTCTTCCGCGGTGTGGGAAATGCATGGCTAACCTATGCTCCACAAGCAGGAGCGGACCTACCGGAGGGCAGGGGGGCTCCAGCCCCCCCTCCCCCCACTAGCTGTCGAACAATGGAGCCCTTCTTGAGCCTCTCCTACAATTTTGATAGTCAGAGCGCATATTAGAAAAATAGTTTTATAACTGTATGTCAATCATGTGCTTGGTTAATTGGCTAGCAGAGACAATTTCAAAACCTGAGGTTTAGAATTTGACCCTCTCTAACACTTTAATTGTTTTAGGCTCCTCTTTTTTTAGAGATAATGTTTAGCCCCCCTATACCTTATCGTCAGACACTGTCCACAAGTTCATAGTCAAGCAATCGAAATAAGCAAACGATAGCTCAAGTCAGGGGTACATAGGGGTACCCATACCCATACGGCCTCATGGCGCAGATCACCTGCAGGTTCTTCTGTACACCGTTATCTTTCCGGGTCAAGCTTCATTTTCAACTCTACTTCATGTGCTGCAGCCCATTATTGCTAGTGCGCTAGCCTAACGTCCATGGAGGACGTACGTGGTGCAGCGACCAAGCTTATTAACGGTTTACCCTTAATGATGGTCGACGGTGACAATGGCAAAATAGGCTAGGGTACAAACGTGGTATCACGAGGATTTAATGACGAGCGGGAGGTCGGTGGCACGGTGAAGCGGTAGGCAGGGCGTCAACCATAGGGTATGGAAGAGGAAAGGAGGGTGATATCAGTATGATATTTTCATGGTCTTTACGCTATACTATGTTCGTGGTGCAAACTTTGCTGGTCCGGTCAATTCATTCTTCACCCAATCACCCGTGAAGAAATCATATTAACCTCAACCTGGATCCCTAACTACAACTACAACCGAAAAGAGTTTATTTATAACCTCCATCTTCAAAAAATCGACGTTTTCTAAATTAATTCCAATTCCAAAAATGTCAAACTTTTCCAAAAAATACCAAATTCAACTTCATATTTTTTCTTATGTCGTCACTAAAATTTGCTGTATTTTTTAATATGTAAACGGGTTAATCGTTTGTTGCTGTTAATAGTCCCCTATTTTCTTGTGTTAATTAATTGATTACCCCATTATTATATCATATAAATTACTGTTCTGGTGATGCACTTTGTGTCAATATACTCATTTTCTTATTGTTATTATTGTTTCCGTGATTTTTTTTTTCGCATGTACGAAGCCCAAAGTTTTATTCATTTAATCGTAGATGATGTAGCAGTACCACTGTCTCAATTGTCTACCTTCTGTCAAACTACTTCAATGTAGCACATGTTCATGTATTACACTCAGTAATCTAATCTTATTTTATCATTTCAAGCAAAACTGACTGAATTGAGGTCTGAGATGTTGTATTACATGTTGTAAAACTCAGTAAATCAAGTGAAGCATCTACCATACGGATTAGATGAATACAAGCCGTCTTAGTCAATGCAACTGGCAAACTGTTTTAGATATTACCTTATGTTTTAGCCTTTTACCATTAAAATATGTTAGTTTATTTGTATTGTGTTGAGATCTTGAATCTATGTCATTTTATTTGTATTAGATGAAAACAAAAAACCTCAGTTTATTTTTTCAGACTATTAATCTATCTCTCTGCGCAATTGATTTTATTGTGTACTTACGTTATTCAGTATGAGCAATGTATTATATTGTCAAAGGTTTAATTACACGAATAAATTATTTTTTAAGCCTTTTTGACACCACATCAATGTTTTAAAACTGAAAAAACATGGATTTTATTATTTGGTTGTATTGTGATTTGCATGGACGTACTAAAGTTATTTTGCCGAATTAGACCTGCAATGCTCATTGGTGTGTACCGACTAGCTCTTTATTTTTGTGGGTTCATCAACAGTGTTCTTCTATATACATACATGTAAATTACTTTTATCTGCCAAAAAAATGTGCAGTTTATGAACCTTCATTCAGAGAGAAGACGACAGCAAGCAGGACATTCTTGTTGCTACAGTCTAACAAGGCATTTTATTTACGATAACATAAATATCTAGCTAGCATTGTCCGAAACGTGCACAATATTCAATAATCTGTAGCATCTACGGCTATGCTCACTCACGACATAGTCGCCTCAATGTTACTTTTTTATGAAATTAATTATTCGGCTCCCTGTATGACCATAACAATACAACCAACATTATGAAATTATATTTTAAATTCCAACATGTAAAGACATAATGGTTTTTCCATAATATAAAGTAGGTTATGTTAATACACCTTAGTGTCGACACCTAATATTTTTCTCCATAGAAGCCCCTTTATTTCAACTCATCTCCCTTTGAATCCCATTCCTCATCACATTCCTCTTCACCCACAGCTAGCATGAACTCTTGTTCTAATTGTCTATTTATTGGTGGTCTGCCTCTCTTTGTTCCCATGATACTCTTTCTTTTCTTTCCTCTTGCAACCACATCTGGGTTTAATGGACATGTTGTCGAATAGTGTCCTGCGTACAAACCACAAGTATTGCATTGTCATGTCCTTTTTCTTTTTTTTGTCTGTATTGCCTCCTGTCTCTCCACAATGATTTCGTGTGTTTGAGCGCCTGCTTCCCTTTGTTTTAGCAGATTATGGAGCACTCATGCATACATTACTATCTTCAGCTACAGGTTCTCTAATATCCATATTTGGTTCCTCTCTTTCATTTGGTGCATCATGTGTTGTACACCTATGGGCTGAAGTACCAATGTCTCCTGGAATTGTCTCCGCCATCATTCTCAATTCTTCAAATTTCTCACAACCCAACATGAAACCTGTATTTGACTTGCTGCATGCCCTCACCGCTTCCATAGCTAATGTCACTAGCTTCGACGTTCTGAATTGCTCAGTTGTGCAATCTGGCCCAAGGGTGACAATGTCTTGCCTATCTCACATTAATTGATGTCTTGCGTCCTTGGTGTACCTCTTCAAAATATATTTCGTTGGTACTTTTTTATTTGTAGGTGTGTAAATGCTTTTATCAGATGTTCACAAAAAGTCTTGCACACATTTAATAATATGATTACTGTACTCTTTAATAAGAAATGATATTTTCATTTTTTGCTGGTGAAGATGACATGTTCATTAACGTGTACAATATAATATGATATAGATGCATCAGGTTCAGCAACAATTAGAATTAAAAAACTTAAATACATTATGTACCTGTATGCTCCAAGGTGTGCCACTCACACTCAAATGAATCAGCTGAAACATCTACATGTATTTTAAATAATGTTGGTACCATGCATATTTCCTCAACTCATTCGTGTGGGTGACCGGTAACCGTCCTCTTGATCCCTGTCGACTTCAATGTGCAACGCAGTGCTTCTCATATATGTTTCTTTGTATTTTTTGTATAGTGCCCTTGTATACAATCGACTCAATTGCGTATCATACGGCTGCAAAGTGGCCCTAATTATTTTTGCCTGCATATTATTTTCAAATTAAATAGCAATCGACAATTATTACAGTTACAAATTAAATACCTTCAATACACACAAAAATAAATGCTGATGTGATTACCTGTGACCAATGTGTTTCTCCGGCAGCATTGTGATTGGTATGTTGTATAATCTGTAGTAGCTTCCGCACAAATTTATTTATAGAAGTCATATGAGTTGCAAATCCACTACTTTTCACCATCTTGTTAACACCCTCGCTTCTTTGCGTTGAGGTCATCATACCACAATAATTTTCTTTGAAGTACGCCGAAATCCACATGTCTCTTTGCTTCCACAGGCCATATATGGCTACATTGTCCTGTATCCAATATTCCTCAACCAACATATTCCACGCACCCTCGAATTCTTCTGGTGTCAGCGGGTGGTTGATTACAATTTGAAGCTTTTCTCTCAATCCTTCATGAATTGAGTACAATTTCTTTAGCTCCTCCTTGTCCTTTTTCAACATGTGCCACCTGCATAGGCGATGAATAGTCTTCAACAATACCTTCTTGATTGTTGCTGCCATAGAGCTATCCTGATCTGTTCAAACATTTATTCTCATTCACATGTATCAAATATTTAAAAATATAATATTGAATGCATGAAAAAATGTAAAGTAAAGTAAAAGAAATAATATAGATTTTTATTTTTTAGTACGATGTACTCTTACCAGTAAGGATGCATTTGGGTTCCTTCTCAGGTTTCATGCAGTTTTTGAATGTATTAAACAACCACTCAAATGTGTCTATTTGCTCGTTGTGCAGCAGTGCCTGACCAAAAATAACATTCTGCAGCTGATGGTTAGAACCCACAGACATTGCTAGTGGCATGCTATACACGTTTATTCGATAAGTGGTGTCGAAGGTTACTACATTCCCAAAGTCCACATACTCCGCACGTTGACTTGCATGGCTCCAGAACACATTTTGTATGACATTGTTCTCGTCCACTTGAATGACGTAATAGAAGCGTTCATTTTGTGCTCTCATTTACTTGAAGAACTCTAGCAGTTTTGGAATATCATTTTTTCTCTCCTCTCTCGCTGCTGCAGCCCTCCTGGAAAATAAGTACACCTAAATTTAGAAAAGATATTAATGTGAACATTTTCAGGCCAGCGAGATTTTTTATATTCATCATGTTACCTGTTTTTTAGGTCCATCTCAGTAAAACTGATATTATGCCGCCCACCGAACATATCCGACAACAAGTTCATTGTACAATCTGTAGGAAAGTTGTTTCGGTGCCATTGATCAACCATCTCCATGATCATCGGATCCTTCTTCTTATGTGCTCTCATGAACTGCACTGACTCATCAAGATGGTGTCAATACATGATTGTGCTCCAATCTTATCCTATCAAAAAACCAGTACCCCTTATTTTCATCCATTTAGCTTTAACAAATGTCTTGCAATTTGTCCTCTTTGATGTATTTTCCGTTTTCCTTTCTTCTCCTTTCCTGTAGTATTCCCATTTGCTTGTTTGCTGCATGAAAATTCTTTGACTGTTGGATGTGACTTGGTTATATGTACATCGAATCCGGCCATTCTTGCATAGTATGTGTAGAAACTTTTTTGCTTCGTCATTGGTCTCAAATCTTTGTTCTCCACTAGGTATAATATCTGCAGGCATTGTCGGGTCCTGAAAGCCATGAGAAATTACATTAGCTGCTTGCATTAGTATCTAACATTTTTAAATTTGGTACAACAATATATATGCACCCCACACACAAAGTTTTAATGAATTCTAGTAACAGTCTTACTATGCGGAACAACAATAATAAGGCATTCTGCTTTTCTTACGTGATAGTATTTTGTTTCCGGATCTGGCGTCAACACGTCACTAGGTGATATTGTTGATGGAGGTGTCACTGTGTACCATATTAGTGTTCCTTCTGCGCTTTCATTTCCACTTGTTCCCGCCACTGTACGTATGATTGTATATGATGGTTTATATATATTGATAAAAAAACGACATACAGCGGTACTATTATTAACTATACATGACTCACCACCGGATGTTTCCTTCGTTGTTGGCGTGGAGAACATCGATGGAGTTCATACTACGATCTGCATACTGGATGTCTCCTCACTGTTGTTGTTCCTTGACTCATTTGCCTCCATGACTGCAAATAACAATGCTTTTATACAATGGCTTTTGAAATTATAAACAATTGTTCACTACATGAGAACTAAACCTCATTAAGTCTATATTCTTCCCTACAAGTTTTTGTACTCCATTTGTTTCTATGCTGATATACTTCTATCAACGTGTACCTTGGCCTTACCATGTTGACTGTTCTTTTCTCCGTTTTTGAACATTACTTTATCATGCGAGAACGTCTCCTGATACAAAAAAAACCTTATGATGAATGAGACGGTTTTTTGCTTTGGTGTCGGTCCTTCTGCGCTTTTTTTTGCAGTATCAGATTTTCAATCATAGTGATGCAAATATTCTCCTACACGCGTATTGTGGTCTTTATTATTAAAATGCAAATCAACAGATTTAATTATCAAGTGCAACATCTACAATAAAACATAATCATCACATATAAACTTGCACGATCTCACCTTGCGATGGGTTGCGGGCTGTCCGTCGGGGACGTAGAACCTGTTGCCACTGTAGTTACCCACAGCCGCAGCAGTGCCGTTGGCTTAGACGACAGAGTCTGGGGTGCAATATTCATCCGCTTCGGCGGCCACGACGCCAACGGTGCCGCCATAGTCATTTGTCGCGTCAGAGATGATGTAGTTACCTTCCGCGGTGGGGGCCCCAGCGGCTGGGACACCGGTGCCTGGGTTGCCATTTGCATTCGCCGCATCTGTGGCGCCGACGGCGGGTTTGGCAGAGGTTGGGTTGACGTTGCCATTCGACGCGTCCGGAACACCGGCGTCGGGTTTCCCAGAAGCTAGGTTGCCGTTGTCTCCCATGCCGTTGTCTTCCATCGAAACGACGCCAGAGCCGTGGCTTGATCGATCCGCCGTGTCACCGCTGGCTAGGTCGCTGTACTGCTCGATCCTTGACATTGTAACCCCTGCGTCTGCCGCGTCCTGCGTGGATTTTGTGTACGGCAAAGTATCGTGGCTCCCAAATCTCCACAGAATTCCCTATCGTGGCCTGCTGAGTGGACACGCAAATCATGGAGTGGGTATCGTGGCCTGCCGGAGTGATTGCGCAAATCACGTCCCGCATGTGTCACGCCCGGTCATCATAAAGATGAACAGACGCTAACCACATGTACGCCAGGATCAGTTGAATCGTACATGCGTTGACGAAAGTGAAATACCATTACATTGCCATGTTCGGAAATACATAAATAGTCTTACAGAACGACCCGAAGGTCTACAAATACACTCCACAAATATTTACAACACTAAACAGTTCAACACTACAGAAAGCAAGATAGATAAGTGGGCTTCGTCTCCACAGGCAGCCGTTGCGCGTGAGGTCGCCAGCCTAGACCAAGTCCTCCGGGTTGACGTAGAAGTCCTCCGGTGCAGCTTCTTCTTCTTCATACTCTAAAGGAGAATTAAACGCTTGAGTACGTGGAGTACTCAGCAAGTGCGGGAAGAGAATGACATGATTGGCTAGAGCAAGGAAAGGCCAAATATGGCTTAGCACTATGCTTAGAACCTATCCTTAGCTTTCAATTATCAATATCATAATTCAATAGATAAATAACACATGTTTAATGATAATGAAAGTACTTGCATCATAATGAACCATCATTTCCCAACCATAGTCTAATTATGAACTGGCCCCAAGCCGCTCTTGTCCGTGAGCACGGCTGTCATGACAGTTTTACCAAATCTCTGCAGAGAGTGTACCCTTTCCCCACAAGCAGTGATTCCATCCCCTGTTGCCAGGTGGACTAAGTAAACCTCCCTGATGCCCGTGACCCGTCGGTCACATTACACACTTCCGTAGGTGTGTGGCCCGGAGATCACTACATGGTCTTTACAAAGGCACTCCCGACTAGTGCTAGCCCTCTAAGGTTTCCACCACTGGAGATTCTCGGAGTAACCCTCCGCCCCAGAGCCCCCTCTTGAGCCTTGCGGTTCCAAGAGCGGATCACCCGACTCATTCCCCGCACCATCCAACCACTAGCAGTTCATCGGGAGAAACCTAATTAATTGACCAAGCTGCCCCATCTCAGTCTCGTGGTGGTACTATAAAGCTTAGTGGCTTCCTCCATAAACCGGTCCTTAGAATCCGGTGGTGACAAACCCCAGTCCCGGGTCTCGTGCAAAATGCACCATACCAAAACTAACCAACCACCAGATTCCTATCCACTAACATTATGCATATTCATCACCAAATTAAAGTACCATAAAGTTGAGCATGGAACATTTGTATGAAAACCCAATCCCAACATCTAAGCATGGCTAAGCATAAATAAAGCCTATCTACTTCCCAACCCATTTCAGGGAACAAGGAATGGTACGGAACAGGGCATGTAAACATGTAGTAGGACATCAATTTAATTAGCATGCAACTAACTAAATTCCTAAAATAGGTACAAGATGGTCAAGGGCACTTGCCTTCGTTGGAGACTTGAGAATTGACGAAGTCTTGGTCTTGGAAGTTGAGGTTAGGGTCGTAGAACGACTCTAGATATATGCCCAAGCAATGGCAAGAATACAATAAAACTAAATAAGTAAAGGCACGCAAAACAATGCCTACACACATACACATAGGCACAAAATCCTACACTAATGCGTCCCTACGAGGTATTTATCATTTATCATGGTCAAAATATGCATTTTATATTTTTCCAAGAATTTTGGGATTTTATTATAGCCTAAAACAAATTTTATTGAATTTTCTATAGCAAAAATGTATTTTAAAACCTTTATAATAATTTATCCAGGGGCCAAATATACTTTATCTGAACTCTACAATTAATTCACAGCATAAAATAATTTATAAACATTTTTCATAGCATTTCTACACTTATTCATTATTTTTATCTAATTTCTATACCTTAAATACAATTAAAAACTCTATTCAGCAATTAAATAAAAGTCCAGGGGCTATATAAATAATTTACTAGACTGTACAGGGACCATTTACATGAATCTACAAAATTACAGGGGTTAGAATGCTTAATTAAATGATTAAAAACCATTTTTAGGGATCCAGGGGCTAGTCTGCAATTTCCAGGGGCTAGATCCGAATTGCAGAAGAGTCCAGGGGGTAGCTAATGAGATTCCAGGGGCCTGGGTGCAAAGTTGGCGGCGGGAAAAGGAATTCAAACGTAGGCCGTTGGATCTGAGATGGACGGCCCCGATTTTATTACGCGAAGGGGTATGAAGATCTAATCGTGGCCGTTGCCACTGGAACGACGGACCAGATGAGGCCACGTCGCCCCTAAACGGCGCGCGCGCGCGGCGCGGCGGCGGCCGACGATCGACGCCGGTGATCTCGCCGGAGATCACCCGATCACCCGATGCAGACCCTAAACCCTTCATCTAAATGCATAGAAATGGAGGGGGAGGCCGGGGGAACTCACCAGAGGGGTTGATCGGGCTCGGGGAAGAGGGGATGTCGCCGGCGACGAAGAGAGGCGGCGGAGCTCGACGGTGAGCGGCGGAAACGGTGGCGCAGAGGCTGTTCACCCGATCAAACACGTCCAGCAGCTTCCTGGCGGTGTGGCAAAGGTGTTAGGCCGAAGGGAAGAGAGGGAAAGAGTTTACACCGACGGGAACGCGAGGACAGAGGCTCACCGGCGATGGGGGGCGCTAGGGTTGCGGTGAGCTCGGGGAAAGGGGAAAATGTGGGGGCGCCGAGGGATTTATGGGGCGGGGTGATGGCGGTTGCAGCCCTCGGCCGAATTTTGAAAGGGGGGAGCAGTTCCGAGGGAGGGGGGAATCGTGGCGCGGTGCTCGGACGTGGGCGCGCGCGTCGGGCGGTTGCGCGTCGCGCGGGGAAGAAGAGGGAGAGGGCGCGCCGACAGGTGGGCCCCGCCCGGCAGAGAGAGAAGGAGAGAGGGGGGGTGGGCAGGCTGGGCCGCAGGGAGGGAAGAGGGGAATGGGCCAGAGGGAAAATCGGCCCAGGGAGGGAAGAGGGGAATGGGCCAGAGGGAAAATCGGCCCAGGGAGGGATTTTTATCTTTTTCTTTTTCGTTTCTTTTCTTTTGATTTGAATTCAAATTCAACTTTGAACGTTTGCTACACGTTTGAATTGCTAAAATTCACCCAAAAATGCATACACTCATGATCAAGGGTTTTGAGCACTTGTTCAAAAATTATGGGTGTTACAGCATGTATGACCAGTCAAATCACGTCCAGCTGCGGATTCACGTGTTGTGCCCGTGCCATACGATGCCGCTCGTCTCCATACACACACACTGTCAGATATGGCCACAAAATTCCTTATTCTACACCTGGCTACAAAATATACCTACCATATATATATATATATATATATATATATATATATATATATATATATATATATAAACCCTAAAACCCTAAACCCTATATATAGGGCAGGGCGTCGACCATAGGGTATGGAAGAGGAAAGGAGGGTGATATCAGTATGATATTTTCATGGTCTTTACGCTATGCTATGTTTGTGGTGCAAACTTTGCTGGTCCGGTCAATTCATGCTTCACCCAATCACCCGTGAAGAAATCATATTAACCTCAACCTGGATCCCTAACTACATCTACAACCGAAAAGAGTTTATTTATAACCTCCATCTTCAAAAAATCGACATTTTCTGAATTAATTCAAATTCAAAAAATGTCAAACTTTTGCAGATGGAAGGAGTGTATATATATATATATATATATATATATATATATGTATATGTATATATGTATATATATATATATACATATATATATACATACATATATATATATACATATATATATATATATATATATATATATATATATATATATATGTCGGTGGTTTAGATCCGGCAGATCTCCCGACACTACTAAAGTGTTAAAGGAGTTTGAAGTTCGGTGTGGGCGCGCGGAGATTCAAGAAGGTGAGATGTCGAGTGACACAAGAGACACCAAGATTTACGTGGTTCGGGCCGCCTGAGCGTAATACCCTACTCCACGGGATGTGTTGATGTTGTATTGGGTGTATGTCTAGAGCGTCTGTCTAGTATGTGTGTCGAGTGTCTAGAGAGTCTGTGTAGAGAGTCTATCTAGCGCGTGTCCTATGTATCGTTGGTCTGTCCTTTTATAGTACAAGGGCAGGCCGTTACAGGTTAGCCTGGCTCAACATGTGGCCCCAGCGGTTACTGATATTGATACACATTCAACACGCTTAATTGCCCTTAATGACCGAGTTATGGGCTTTGATAGCACCGTTACTGGTAATTAAGGTCGTCTGATCGTGTGTCTTAATATAGTATTAATGACACTTAATCAGGTCTTGAAGTCCTTGATTCCTCTTTGAAGATTCGGAGCCGTTGTGGAGTCTTCCTGAGGTTAGAGGCTGAAGATCCGACAGTTGGACACGTGGTAGCGCCGGAGCACACTGTGGGGAACAGATGCTCCGGTGTTACCCGACATGTGTCAGCACCAGAGCTTCCCTCGGTCTGGGGTTAGGTCCGGGGATGCCATTTCGGTACATAGCCCGGAGCTTCCCCCTTGCGGGCGGTAGCTCTGGTTTGATAGTACACGTGGCGACCCTGGGACTAACCATGTTGGAGAAGCGGGTCCGGACATGTCTGACATGTGGGCCTCCGAAGGTCTTCAAATCAAGTAGATGACTTTCCCTTGAGATCTTTGCAATCCCAAGGAGTATATGGTACCCAGGGTACCGACAGTGGCTCCCTGGGCCCACCTCTAGGGAAGACCCCTTGGGTGAAGTCATTCCACCGGAGGTGGGTCCATCCTTCGACTTTTGAACTGAGTCTTCAAAGGTCTTCGGATGTGCCGTTGGCGATGGTTTGGAGTTAAATCCTCGCCACGTGGCGTATCCCGTGTGCGGCAGGTGAGATCTTTGGCGTGCGGATCTCACACAATTGAAGGTCGCCGGTTCGTTCCGCGCGCCTTGTCAGGCCGCCGCCTTCGGGCTTCCCGCCTCATGCTGACAACTGTTCGCCTGGGTAAGAACCTTGACTTGATCGTCAGGGTGGTCCCAGGCCCTCTTGTCATCGGCTGGGTGGAATTTTTTAGTAGTATCTTCGACTTCCTTGCGGTTTCCATCCAAGTGTCGCAATGGCTTACTTAAGAAGGAAAGCGTGCATCGTTTGGGGTTCTTTACGCCTCTCATCTGATCTTGCGCTCAAACTCCCAACTTGTGCTTGCTCTTCCTCTCCTGCCTTGCTGTGCTGCGATGGAGTTGGGTCTCCGCGAGAGCCGTTTGAAGACCGACGGTGACCTGAAGAAGGTCTGGGCCCTCATGGGATGGTCCTCGGACTTCTTCAACCGCATGGTCCACGCTGGGGGAGAGCTCCCGTTTGAGAAGGAGCACGCCGGCGAAATGGTGTACTTCTCCTCGTACGCCATGGTGGGGTTGATCCCACCTTTTTCCTCTTTTTTCTTGATGCTGCTAGACTTCTATGGTCTGCAGCTGTACCACCTTGGCCCCCACTCCATTCTTCTTGTGTCTATCTTCGTCCACTTCTGTGAGATGTGGGTGTGCATCCCCCCTACATTGAACTCTTCCAGACCTTCTTCACCATCCATACCACCGGTAGGAGCAATGAGTACCTTGGCTTCTACTACTTCGTGAAGCGCAAGAAGTGCCCATTCAAGTACCTCCGGTCGTTTCCCTCTGGGAAATGGGATGATTGGAAGAAGGACTGGATAGTCATCCGGGTGGAGGAGCACGAGAGGCTGGAGCTGCCCGAAGGCCTCCCCAACATTGACACGACAGTCTGGAGTGAAGCTCCGGTGCTGGCGGAAGCCTTCAACCCTGCTCTGACCAGGATCCGCCAGTGCGTGGAGGGAGGATTTACTCCTCAGTCGGTGTTTTGCAACTTCCTGGTCAACAGGTGGGCACCGCTGAAGAGGAGAGAAAAACTCGCTTGGGCCCTCAACAGTGTGATGGACGACGACCGGGTCGAGACTGGGCTGAAGTCCAACATGGCGGGGACAACCTTGGAGTTTCATCTCAAGAAGTTCCACCACGGCATCGACGTCGCGGGTGACGACTTGACTCCACCATCAGCTTTTCTCCCTCTAAACGTGGAAGTAGAGTTCAGCAGGGAGCTCCGGCGGAAGATGCTCGTGCTTGACGACCTTGGTGTCGTCGAGAGAAGATCAACCTCCAGGGTGGTGATCCCTGGGGCTTCCGAGGGTGGCTCCGACCCTGCCCCGAAGCCAAGGATCGAAGTCGTCAGCAAGGGCAAGGAGTCGGCAGATGAACCCTTGAGCCGAAAGAGGAAGCTGCAGCATGCCGACGGAAGGTCTGTCAGGCCTACCACCTCTGCATCAGCTCCTTCTCCCCGGAGGGGGGGGGTCTTCTACAACTGCGGCGGTTGTTCCCGCAGTAGCATCCTCGCGGGGTGCTAGCTCCGGGCATGCGACTTCAGCACCAGGGCCGGTTGAGGCCTCTAGGTCCGGAGGTCCTTCCCGGTCGAGGGGGGCCTCGACTAAGGAAATGCCCGTGGCTGCGACGAGTTCCGGGGGGCCTTCTGGGGCTTCCACGCGGCGGCGGCTATGGTCAGCCCAGAACGCCCGTTTAAGAGGTTCCGCGCAAGCTGGTGCGGAAGCCTCCCGAGGTAATTTTTAATCTTTACCTCAGACATTTGTTTTTGTTGTAGTAATTGTTTTTTAAGTTTCTTCATCCATCATCTACAGAGTTCCCAAGAAAAGGAGTGAGGCTCGACCCTCAGCCACAGCAGCTGAAGCTGTGAGGGCAGAAGCTTCTGCTCCTGTCCCGGTGCCGCCCCAAGTGGTGGCTGAAGCTGCGACAGCTCCGACGCCAGCTGTCGTGGTCATGGACCTCAACTCATCCCCAGAAACTCCCGTGGTAGCACCGGACCGCGGGAGAGAAGATGCGCCAGCGGTACCTGCCCCGGAGGTTGAAGCTCCGGGTCCTGGTGCAGAGATGATGGAAGCTCCGGCCGTTGAGCCGGAGGAAGCAGTAATTCCGGCCCCAGAGCCGGAAATTGTCGAAGCTCCGGCGGTTGAGCCGGAGGTAGTTGAAGTCTCGGCGTGCGCGCCGGATGTTGAGGAAGTCCCGGCGGTTGGGCCGGCTACTTCTGAAGTGCCGGCCGCAGAGCCGATCGTTGTTGGAGCTCCGGCCGCAGGGCCTGTTGATGTTGAAGACTTTCCGGCCCCCGAGCCGGTTGTTGCGGAGGCGTCGGCGCTCAAGCCCCCAATAGAGGAGGTGCCCAGGCCGGAGCCAAAAGCAGCCCCTGCTCCGGAAGTGACGACATCGGAGGTACTCGCGGCTGAGCCGGAGTGCCCTGGTGGAGTCGCTGGTCCCCCGCCTGAGGGGGCAAATGTAGACCTGGCGGCGGGGTCTTCGGAACCACTTTCGGAGGTTGGAACTTCATCAGCGGGACCCTCCTCGATGGCGACTGAGGCCATCCCGGAGGACGGCCCTAGTGCCATGGAGACCCAGGGGACCACTCTTGTGGAGTGGGATCCAATTTTTGTATCTAAAAACCCGCTGGAACCAGCGGAGGAGACCCCAACAGGTCCAGAACCTATCCTGTTGTCATTGTCTATTGACAACGCCTGTTCCAGTCTGCGTCAAGTTCAACTGGCCTTCTTCCACGACAGCAAGGCTCTTGAAGAGGAGCGCCGAACCCTTAGGCGGTGGCGTAACCGGCTCTCCTTCGAGACCAAGCTGGCGTAGTCGAGGCTAGCAGATGACAAAGAGTGGATCAAGCGGGAGAAGGTCCGTCTGGAATATTGGGGCAAATTATTGGATGACAGGGAGAGTATGACTCACGCCCTCGACGCTCAATCCCGGGACATTTATGAACAGACCAAAGCAGCTAACAGTGCGGCCTATGAACGCCAAGAAAGGCTTGAGGCCATTAACACTACTCTCATCAAGCGCCGGGAGGCACTTGAGGAGAGGGAGAAACGGCTCGAAGATGAAGAGCAGAAACTCCTAGAGCCACCGAAAAGGTGGCTCTGGCCGACAAGAGCCTCGAAGAGCGCGCCAAGAAATTGGAAGAGCGCTGCACTGAGGAGGAGGAGAAGGCCTGGGTGCGAGGGCAGGAACTCTACGAGCAAGAGTGTGCCCTTGCTGCCAGGGAGAAGAAAGTGAGGGGCAGGGATAAGGACCTGGTTGACCGCTGGAACAAGATCCACCTCCGGGAGGAGGAGCTCGGAAAACTCGAGAAGCGAGTTGCTGAAAAGATTCAGCAAAACGCCAAAGAAGTTGAGCGCCTCGCTCGTGAGAATTCTGAACTGGTGGCGGCCAGAAGATCCTTGGAAGAATTGAAGGGCTTGAGGACTGTGGACTCCCTACAGATTTGGGAGTTCCTGGGCAAGGCCAACGACGCGCTGACACCGATGGGCTTCAGTCCCGTGCGCCCGGATGATCCGGAGCCGAAGCCGGACCTAGCGTTGCAGGCGTTGAGCTCGGCAGGTAGCAAACTCTCCAAGGTGGGTGACATCATCGCGGACCAATTGGAGGTTGAGGGACAATCCCTGGTGAGAAACGTTGCAGAGTATGTGCTGACGTGCTACACCAGCCGGAATCCCCAATTCCCTCTGGACCCGGTGCTTGAAGGTCCTGTCGAAGGAGAAGGTGAAGCTGCCTGAGCCAACGTGTCGGAGGTTGCCCAGAAGGTCGCCCAGTTCTTCCATAGGATCTAGGACCATCTCCGTAGCTCCCACTTGTATTCTCTCTTTTTCTTCCCCAATTTTGTAATCCCTTGTCTCCAGATGAATGAAATCCCCAAATTTTTGTGAATTTCACTTTTTGTCTTCAACACTTTTGTCTTCACTTGGCCCCCTGGTAGATGTACACAATTTGATTGTTAACATGTACTAAGAGGATATTGTGTTTTTTTGAAGACTCATTTGCTTCGAACTTGTAGAGTGTAGGTCCGAAGTCTTCGATAGTGAAGGCCCCCTGAGGTTGTCGGAGCTTAATAGCTCCGGAAATAGTTCGTATCAACGCGTAGAGCATCGATAGTTAGACCTCTGGGGTGTCGGAGCTTAGTAGCTCCGGCAGTGACCTTTGCCAACGCGTAGCTTGTTGGCAGCAGACTCCACTTGTGGGGTCTTCTCACCATCTTTTATTTTGCGTTGACGGTTGGCCCCCCTAGCTTTGCCGGAGCTTGGTTGCTCCGGTGATGCTCGTTTTCAATGTTTAACATCGATTACAAGCCACCTAGGGGGAGTCGGAGCTTTGTTAGCTCTGACTTTTCTCCATCAACGTGAATTCTTTATTTTTCCTGCACACTGAAGTCAAGAAAAACAGTAAAATTTGCTCCTTGCCTATAACTTCGTTGCGGCTTACGATTCCCAAGAAAGTTTTAGGTCAAACACAATTCTGAATACAACCGAATGCGTTGCCTTCTTTCTTCCAGATCCAATTGTACTTGGACCTGCCTTACTTCGGCCTGCCGGGGTGTAGGTAGAGTGGCGTACTTAGGGTGCTTGACCAGGCTAAGTCGATAGCACACTCCGGCCCTAGATTTGCGTGGCGGCATTCAGGCGAGTGGGCCATGAACAATATTGAGATCCAAAAGAATTGACAATACAGCTCGAATTGTACATGAACTGGTCGAACTAAAATTTCTTAAGAATTGCACAACTTTGTTATAGACAAGAAAGAGAAAAATAAAAAATGTTGAGCATGTACAAAATAAATGCACGTGGAGTCTGTTTCACCTGAAGATGTCTTTCATTATAGGTCCGGGGTACAGGTGAAACAAGTACACTCTTAGGGTACGAAACCAGGCTAAGCGTGTTTAATTTCTCGTTTGACCTAGGGTAGCTAGCCACACTTTTAGTTCTGAGACTGTGACAAGTGTTGCATGAACTTTGCGGACCTTCCGGGGAAGGTCCGGCTGTTCTCCCGGAGGAACTACCCGACTCTGTACAATGAATCTATAACATACACCTCAAGTTACTTCAGACTCACCTCCGTGATATTAAGTGTAGAACTTACGGAGGTGCTCGATGTTCCAAGGGTTTGGAAGAGGTGTCCCATCCTCGGTAGCCAAGTGAACGCTTCCGGGACGGGATACTTTAATCACTCAGAAGGGTCCCTCCCAGCTGGGGGAGAGTTTGTTTAACCCTTCTCTGGATTGTATTCTCCGTAGCACCAGATCGCCTTCCTCGAGCTGTCGGTTGTGTACATGCCGCTGATGATAGTGCCAAAGGGCTTGGCGGTATCGGGCATTCCGAACAGCTGCTTGGCACCTTCCCTCCTCAAGGAGGTCTAGGTCTTCACGCCGGAGCTGGTCCTGCGTGGCTTCGTCGAAGGTCCGGACCTGGCGTGACCCCAAGGTGATTTCCGGAGGAAGGATTCCTTCAGCTCCATACACCAGGAAGAAGGGTGTCTCTCTAGTTGACCGGTTTGGAGATGTCCTGTTGGCCCATAAAGTGGGCGGAAGCTCTTCAATCCAGTTGGCTCCATGTTTTTTCAAACGCTCATAGGTGCGCGTTTTGAGTCCTTTAAGGATTTCAGCATTTGCTCTCTCGGCTTGGCCATTGCTTGCTGGGTGAGCTACGGAGGCGTAGCAAACTTGAATTTTGAGGTCTTCACAATATCCTTGAAACATAGAGCTTGTGAATTGGGTCCCATTATCAGTGATGATTTTGTTTGGGACTCAAATCTGCATACAATGGACTGTAAAAAGTTGATAGCAGATTGCTTGTTGATTGTCACAACTGGAGTTGCTTCCGGCCACTTGGTGAACTTGTCAATGGCAATGTACAGGAACTTGTAACCTCTGACGGCTCTTGGGAAAGGTCCCAAGATGTCCATCCCCCACACAGCGAAGGGCCATGTAGGAGGTATCATTTGTAGGGGCTGAGCCGGTGTGTGAATTTGCTTTGCATGAAATTGACATGCTTCATATTTCTTCACTAGCTCAGCTGCATCCTGGAGTGCTGTAGGCCAGTAGAAGCCGTGCCGAAAGGCTTTACCAACCAGCGTGCGGGAAGACGTGTGGTTCCCACACTCGCCTCCATGGATTTCTGTGAGGAGCTCGCAACCTTCTTCCCTTGTAATGCACTGCATTAGGACGCCATTGGCACCACGCCGGTAGAGATCCCCTTCTACCAACGTGTATCTTTTAGCCAATCTGACTACCCGGTCAACGGATACATCATCGTCAGGAAAGATGTTGTCTTTCAAGTAGCTCCGGATCTCCGAGATCCATGCATCGGAACTAACTTGAGCATTTGAGTATTGCGTGCTGGGTTGCTCGGAGCTTCCGGCAGCACCTACGACCCTTGATGGCTGCCATGGTAACAGGGCCATCGGGACCGTCAGCTTCGGGATGTTGATCTCGCCCCCTTCGCTCAGTTCGACAGGCTAAGCTATGGGTTTTGACAACCTCCGGACAAAAGTTCCGTCAGTAACCGGAGCTCCGGTTGACGCTTTCGTCGAGAGTTCGTCAGCTTCAGCGTTGTGGGCACGCTGGACATGGTGGAGATCTAGGACTTTGAAGTCCTTCTGAAGCCTCTGGACTTCAAGGAGGTAAGCAGCTAGCTGGAGATTGTTTCAGGAGCATTCACCCTTCACTTGCTTAATGATGAGTTGTGAATCTCCCTTGACCAGCAGTTGCTTGACACCGTATGACAGTGCCACCCTTAGTCCGTAAATGAGTGCTTCATATTCCGCCATGTTGTTGGTCGCCTTGAAGTCAAGGTGTACCATGTATTTTACCTTCTCTCCGGTTGGTGCGAGGAGAAGGATTCCAGCTCTGGCCCCCTGCTTTTGCATGGAGCCGTCAAAGTAGAGGGTCCAGTGAGGCTCGATGAAGACCGGTGCCTTGTGTTCCGGCTTCTGCTCGCTGGGGCCCCCAGGGTTTGATGGAGAGGGAGTCCATTCCGCCACGAAATCCGCCAATGCTTGACTCTTGATTGCTTGCCTTGAAATGAATTCGAGATCGAATTCAGCCAATTCCGCTGCCCACTTTGCAATATTCCCAGTTGAGTTGGGATTATGCAAGATTGCTCGAAGTGGGTAAGAGGTCACCACTGAGATTTTGTGAGCTTGGAAGTAATGGCGAAGCTTCCTGGAGGCAATAAGAACTGCATAGAGCAGCTTATGCACCTCTAGGTATCGAGTCTTGGCATCATGTAGTACTTCGCTGATGAAGTACACTGGGCGCTGAATGGTCCGAACCCTCTCGGAGGGGCCCGGAGCTTCCTATTCACTGACCCGGATCCTCCCGGAGGGATCCGTATTTTCTTCGGGGACCTCCGGGTCCTGGTTGGAGGAACCCGGAGCTTCTTCAGAAGCGACCTGGACCCTCCTGGAGGGGTCTGGGTCTTCCGAAGTGACTTCTTGTGGATTCTAGTCTGGGAGCTGGGACCCAGACTCGCTTTCGGGATCCTCCGGACCCTCCCAAAGGGGTCTGGATTCCTGAGTATGGGGTAGTTCTGGTCTCTCCGCGACCAGGACCATACTGACGACTTCGTCAGTGGCTGAAATGTAAAGCAGCAAAGGCTCACCAGGGTTCGGAGCTACCAGAATTGGTAGGGTGGTGAGGAACTGTTTTAGCTCCTGAAATGCCTTTTCTGCTTCTTCAGACCATTAGAATGGTCCGGACTTCCTCAATAACTTGAAGAAGGGGAGTGCCCGTTCTGCCAGTCTTGAAATGAACCGGCTGAGGGCTAATAGACATCCAGTTAGCTTTTGGACATATTTGATGCGGGTTGGTGGCCGCATGTCTTCAATGGCCTTGATCTTCGCCGGATTAGCTTCTATGCCCCGATGACTTACCAGGAAACCAAGAAGTTTTCCGGAGCGAACCCCGAAGACACACTTGTCTGGGTTTAGCTTTGTGCGGGTGACCCGCAGCTTATCGAAGACAGCCTGCAAGGTGTCAAGGAGTGACTCCTTGTTCTTGACTTTGACCACGATGTCATCAACGTACACTTCCACTATGTATCTAATGAGTTCTTCAAAGGTTTTGTACATAGCTCGTACAAAGGTTGAAGCTGCATTTTTGAGACCAAATGGCATGGCTGTATAACAGTACAATCCATCTACTGTGATGAAAGAGGTATGCTCTTCATCTTCCCTAGACATTCTGATTTGATGATACCCAGAATATGCGTCTAGAAAACACAGTAATTCACACCCGGAGGTGGAATCCACTATCTGATCTATTCTAGGTAGTGGGAATGGATCTTTTGGACATGCCTTATTTAGTGTTGTGTAGTCGATACACATTCGAAGCTTCCCACCGGCCTTGGGCACAACGACTGGGTTTGCCAGCAATTTTTGATGGAAGACTTCTCGGATGAATCCAGCTTCGAGCAACTTCTTCACTTCTTGTCGAATGAAGTTCTGTCGCTCTACGGATTGCTTCCGAGGCTTCTGATGCACAGGCCGGGCATCGGGGTAGATCTTCAGATTGTGCTCAATCACTTCCCTGGGGATCCCAGGCATTTGTGACGGTTGCCAGGCAAACACGTCGACATTAGCCCGGAGGAAAGTGATGAGCGCGAGTTCCTATTTGTCGTTCAATCCCCCCGATATACGGGTGGTCTGAGCGGCATCGGAACCAATTTGGACGACTTTGACGGGAATGTCGATGTCGCCGCTTGGTTACACACGAGGTGCAGAAGTCGAGCCTCGCTGACAAATGCTCGGGGGTTTTGAAGCTTGCTCTTGCCTAGAGTCCTCTTGCGCCGTGGTAAGTGCATGGAGTTCTTCCAGAGCAGTTACTCCGGCAGTACGATCTCCGCGGATCCGGAGAACGCCTACTGGTGTTGGCATCTTTAACACCAGGTTACCATAATGAGCATCTGCCATGAATTTGTACAAGGCAGGCCTTTCCAAGATGGCATTGAAGGGTAAGTTGATCTGAGCAACGTCAAAGACCAACTTCTCGGTGCGATACTTCTCCCAGGTCCCGAAGGTAACGGGGAGGGTAATAGCTCCGAGAGGGGTAATGGCTCCCGGACCTACTCCAGAGAAAGGTCGGGAGGGGTGGAGATCCGAAGGTCGGAGCTGAAGCTTGGTAAAAGCTTCGAAGCTTATGAGGTTGAGCCCCGAACCTCCGTCTACCATGACATGGTGGAGCTGGATATTATTGATGGTAGGAGATACCATCAAAGGTAGCTGACATGCTCCAACCATGCTTCGAGGGCAGTCCGAAGCATCAAAAGTGATGGATGTGTCCATCCACTTCCGATGAGGCTCCGCCCTAGCTGTAGGAGCTACAGCAGCCATGTCCCGATGCATAGTCTTAATGACGCGGCGGGAGGTGATGTCCCATGATCCACCAAAAATGGTGTTCATGGTCTTCCGACGCTCATTGTCAGAGACGTTGGAATCGTCGTCGACAGAGGTGTAGACGGCCTTCAGGACCTTTTTGGGATCCTGAAAACCTAACTCCTCTTCAGCCGGAGCTTCGTCAACTTTTTGTTTTCCTTCCCTCTGTCGGAAAGGAACTTCTTCCGGGTGCTTGTTGTAGCGCCCGACAAGGTTTTGGACCTCCCGGCAGTCTTCCAAACTGTGGCTGTCCGTTTTGTGAATTGGACACCACACCTTGGGTTTGCCACCGTCTTCAGAAGACGATCGAGGTCGCTCCTCGGGGCGTGGCCCTCGGCCACCCGGAGCTGCTGCAGCAGCAGCATTGGATGCACCGGCCGACGACTTCTTCTTGCCGTTGGTCTTTTTCTTCTTGCCACTCCCAGAGGTATGGCTTCTCCTTTGGAGGATTTCTTGTGATCCTCAGGAGTTGGTTTGGAGTGCATTTCACGTCCCTCCGCAGCTCTGGCACATTTGTCAGCCAAGCTGAAGAGTTCCGTGACACTGGTAATCTCCTTGATCGCCAGTTTCTCTAGTATCTTCTTATCCCGCACTCCCTATCTAAATGCCATGATGACAGAGGCTCTAGAGATAGAAGGGATAGTGTTTCGTACCTGAGAGAACCTCTGGATGAATGATCGCAGGTATTCTTCCCCTTTTGCACGACTGCAAAAAGGTCCAGTTCAGTGCCTGGTCGGGTGTAAGAACTCCCGAAGTTGGCGGTGAACTGCCGGCACAGCTCCTCCCAACTGTTGATGGAGTTGGGTGGAAGGCTCATAAACCAGGACCTGGCGGTCCCAGTTAAAGCCACTGGGAAATAATTGGCCATTACAGCCTCATTTCCTCCAGCTGCCAAGATGGCAGTGGAGTAAATCTGAAGAAATTCGACAGGATTAACGGTCCCGTCGAACTTCTCCAGCAGGTGAGGCCGGAACTTCTGTGGCCACCTGACCATATGCACATGCATGGCCAGGGCTGAACATCCTCCTCCTACTCCTTCAGGAGAAAGAATGTCTTGAGCTTCTCGTCTTTCACGAGCACGCTCTATATGGACTCGGCCGTCTTGTTGGCGATATCGGCGATCAAGCACCGCCCGGAGGTCATGAGTTGAAAGCCTTGATACCGTGTGAGTGCGTCGTGCCCCGGAGGGCAACGATGTCACCTGCTGTGATGCAGCACGTCTCCTGTTGTTGGAAACATGCGGACCAAGTCTGCCGGACAAGGTCCGTCGCTGCGACGGGGCCCGTCCTGAAGGAGGAGGACCCTGGTTGCTGATGCGGTTGGCTGCTGCTGCAACCAAGTGTTCCACATCGGCCCTCCACTGTTCCAGTGCATCCCGGGATGCATCCGGAGGTGGTGGGCGTTGGTGAAGAGCACGTGCTGCATGAAGCGCGTGTTCCGGGTTGTCACGATTCGCCGACGCAGTGATTGATGCCGATGCACCATCGCGTTGTCCAGCTTGATTTGCTGGTGGAGGCGGTGGTGGTGGAAGTGTGACTCCTGCTGGAGCCGTGGTTCCTGCTGGTGGCTGCATATTGGAGGGGTTACCCCCAACAGATTGAACAAAAGGATGACCATTGGATGATCCAGCGGCTGAGTTCACCATTCTTGAAATCTCAGGCGCCGCTACCTGGCGCGCCAACTGTCGGTGGTTTAGATCTGGCAGATCTCCCGACACTACTAAAGTATTAAAGGAGTTTGAGGTTCGGTGTGGGCACGCGGAGATTCAAGAAGGTGAGATGTCGAGTGACACAAGAGACACAAAGATTTACGTGGTTCGGGCCGCCTGAGTGTAATACCCTACTCCACGGGGTGTGTTGATGTTGTATTGGGTGTATGTCTAGAGCGTCTGTCTAGTATGTGTGTCGAGTGTCTAGAGAGTCTGTGTAGAGAGTCTATCTAGCGCGTGTCCTATGTATCGTCGGCCTGTCCTTTTATAGTAAAAGGGCAGGCCGTTACAGGTTAGCCTAGCCCAACATGTGGCCCCGGCGGTTACTGATATTGATACACATTCAACACGCTTAATTGCCCTTAATGAACGAGTTATGGGCTTTGACAGCACCGTTACTGGTAATTAAGGTCGTCTGATCGTGTGTCATTAATATAGTATTAATGACACTTAATCAGGTCTTGAAGTCCTTGATTCCCCTTTGAAGATCCGGAGCCATTGTGGAGTCTTCCGGAGGTTAGAGGCTGAAGATCCGACGGTTGGACACGTGGTAGCGCCGGAGCACACTGTGGGGAACAGATGCTCCGGTGTTACCCGACACGTGTCAACACTGGAGCTTCCCTCGGTCTGGGGTTAGGTCCGGGGGTTCCATTTCGGTACATAGCCCGAAGCTTCCCCCTTGCAGGCAGTAGCTCCGGTTTGATAGTACACGTGGCGACCCTGGGACTAACCATGTTGGAGAAGCGGGTGCGAACATGTCTGACATGTGGGCCTCCGAAGGTCTTCAAATCAAGTAGATGACTTTCCCTTGAGATCTTTGCAATCCCAAGTAGTATATGGTACCCATGGTACCGACAATATATATATATATATATATATATATATATATATATATATATATATATATATATATATATAATGTGTGTGTGTGTGTGTGTTTCTTCTACGTGCAACGTCCCCGAATCGATGCATCGTCCACCTTGATGGCATCACCATCAATTCTTTACAAAAAAAGTAAAATTTCTGGTGATGGAGTATGTGTGTATATATTTCCTCTACGCGCAACGTCCCAGCCGCTTTGCGTCGGGTAACCTGTGTAAGTTATAACCATAAACTATGTCATCTGCTATGCCCTTTGGCCTCACATCTGTACTGTTGTTTGTTTCCTACAGTCGCAACAGGAAAATACCGTACTTCATGATTTTCTTTACATATTGTTTACATTCACGTCAAATATAAGGCCGCGAGTGTACTCACATCCAGACGCATCAACAGTCAACCAGACGACAGAAAACCTCAACTCTTTACATTTAACAATACTATGAATAGTGTTAGAATTAGGAAATATGTATCCCTTGTAGAATCCGGTATCCATAACATTGTCTATAACCGAGTCCATATATTATAGATATAGAAGATAGAGTTTGTTTGGAGTTTGATTGTAACTCAGATTGTAAGCCTTTGCTGGCTATAAATAAAAACCCGCGGCTCCTATAGGAGACGTACGCTTCGACATAATCTTTCATGGTAACCAGAGCTGCCTCTTCTACCTGCATCTAGCAACATGAATACGGCGAGGTCTTCCTCGACGACAATCCTGCCGCCGCTCGACCCTCCTATCATGGAAAAACTTACCAGAGAGAACTTTTTGTTATGGAAGGCGCAATTCCTACCTGTCCTGAGGGGTGCTCAGCTCATGCACTACTTGGATGACAAGGTTAGGCCGACGCCGGAAACAATTTCTGTCAAGAAAGAAGATAGCAAGATAGAAATTGTGGCAAATCCTGAGTTTGTGACTTGGATCTCACTTGACGAGCAAGTACTCACATATATATTTAACAACCTCTCCAAAGAAGTATTAGCGCATGTTGCTACCAAAGAAACAGTAGCCGACGCTTGGAAGGCCTTGCAAGAATCTTTTGCATCTCAATCTCTGGCTAAAGTAGCAAATCTAAGATTTGCACTTACTAACACAAAAAAGGTACGTTGACGATGCTGCAATATTTTCAAAGATGAAAAGATTTGCAGATGAATTGGCTTCAACCGAGAAGATCCTCGATGAAGAAGAGATTATCTCTTACATCTTGAATGGACTAGACTTGGATTATACTCCTCTCATATCATTTGTTATGGCAATAGTTGATCAGATCTCTGTTAATGAGCTTTATGCCTAAGCACTAAGTTTTGAACAGCGACAAGATATGCTAAATAATGAAGAATCTTACAATATGCCCTCGGCTAACTCGGCCATGAGGGGTCGAGGGTGTGGAACAAATCCAGGCAGAGGAGGAAGGAACCCGTCTGGTCGTGGTCAAGGCGCAAACCGCAGAGGAGGCTACATCAGGCCGAATCAAAATCAGAATCAAGGACAGAAGGTGATATGTCAAATCTGCAGTAAATGAAATCATCAGGCTATTGAATGTGGGCATTGTTATGATGATAGTTACAAGAAAGAAGGAAAATTTGCGGGACCACCACACCTTCGTACGGGTTTGATACTAATTGGTACACCGATACGGGTGCTACAGACCATATCATCGGTGAATTGGACAAGTTAACCACACATGACAAGTACCAAGGCCAGGAACAAATCCATACTGCCAATGGTAAAGGTATGAATATCTGTCATATTGGGAATACTTCAATTCACTCTAAGAAAGGACCATTGCATTTGGATAATGTCTTACATGTTCCTAGCTCCAAGATTAATCTTTGCTCAGTTCACAAGCTCACAAAGGATAACAATGTATTTATTGAATATCACCCTTGGCATTTAGTTATTAAGGATAAGGCTTCGAAGAAAGCAATTCTTAAAGGAAGGTGTGCAGGAGGTCTCTACCCTATCAAGACTACGACAGGAACTGCTAGTAAGCATGGATTAGTTTCGGTCAAGTCCACTATTGAGTCATGGCATAGTCGCCTAGGTCACCCATCATTTGCTATAGTCGATTTTGTGTTAAAGAATAATAATCTTCCTGTTTGTGGTAAAGACAGAAATAGTGTGGTGTGTGATGCTTGTCAAAGGGCCAAGAACCATCAATTAACATATCCAAAGTCAAGCAGTGTATCATCTAAACCTCTTGAGTTGATTCATTCTGATGTGTGGGGTCCAGCTCCAAAGTCTGTCAATATGAATGAATATTACGTAAGCTTTATCGATGATTTCAGCAAATACACGTGGATATATCTTCTCAAAGACAGATCCGATGTGTTCCAAGTACTTTTGAATTTTCAGAATTGGGTAGAGAAACGATTTAATCAAAAGATTATGGCTATGCAGGCAGGCTGGGGTGGAGAATATGAAATATTAAATTCCTTCTTCAATAATATAGGAATTGATTATAAAGTTTCGTGTCCACATGCACATCAGCAAAACGGAGCAGCCAAGAGGAAGCATTGACATATTGTGGAAGTTGGACTTGCTTTATTGGCAAATGCTTCAATGCCATTGAAATATTGGGATGAAGCTTTCTTGACATCGGTATTTCTCATCAATATACTTCCTTCAAAGGTGATACGAATGAAAACACCAGCTGATCTTCTCCTTGGAAAAAGGTGGATTATTATAATCTCAAGATCTTCGGGTGTGCCTATTGGCCGAACCTTAGACCATAAAATACAAGAAAGCTTGCCTTCAGATCTGCACAATGTGTGTTTCTTGGCTATAGTCCAAGGCACAAGGGATACAAATGTCTTGACCCAAAAACAGGAAGAGTATATATATCTCGAGATGTGGTGTTCGATAAACAAGTTTTTCCCTTTGCAAATCTCCATGAAAACGCAGGTGCAAGATATAGGAAATAAATTCTTTTTCTACCACAAGATCTGTACGCAAGCTCTCCTATCTTTAAAATTAATTCTGGTGAAGGTGGTTTCGTAGTCCTGCCACACGATAAAATGGAAATTAACAAAAGAATAATAATAGAGTAAAATAAATGCAGTTACACATACATTTCAACTTGCCACCTCTCCAAATACAACCATGCTTAAGTAGACATGGAGTAGTCTGCTGTCTAGCCTCTTCAACCTGCTACTGATGCTCCAACTGAGACATCCTCAAATTCAATAAAATCACTAAAATCATATACACCATTATCAAATTGCAGTCATATTTGCACAAACAATCACATAAGGGAGCAAATATCTGAAGGCTTAGGAACAAATTTACTAGAGAATGGTATTTTCGTTGGTTAGGGCTTGATCATACCGATTACCAATGTCAGGGTCGACGACGGCGGCACGCTCTGAGGGAAAAGTCGAGGCAATATCGTGCTCTGGGAACAAGGACGACCAGACGCCAGCGTGCTCCGGGGACGAGGTGGTGGAGGCGCCGGAGCGGCGGTTCCTCAACTCTCTGATGACAACAAGCCAGCGGTGTTGGGAGTGTTGTTGTTTCCCAAAATTTGAAACTTTTACTACCATTGTTTGAGCAAATTTGGAAATCTGCTGGTTAGAACTTGATCATACTGATTACTGAGATCAGGGTCAACGGTTGCGGCACGCTCTGAGAGCAAGGTCCAGGCGGCGGCGTGCTCCGGGGACAGGGACAATTAGACGTCGGTGTGCTCCCGGGACGAGGTGGCGAAGCCGCCAGAGTGGCGATTAGTCAACTCTCTGATGACAGTAGTCCGACGATGTTGGGAGAGAGCGCATAAATGATCATACCAAGGTCGCGGTCGATGGCGACAGTGCGACAATGACGAAGAGCGAGTTGAGGAAGAGGGACGGCGCCAGCACGCTCCGAGTGCAGGGTCCAGGCGGTGGCGTGCTCCGGGGACAGGACAATCAAGCGGCGGCGTGCTCCAAGGACAGGACAATCAGGCAATAGCGTTCTCCGGGGACGAGGCAACCGATGTGCCAGAGCTGCGGTTTCTAGGTCGAGAGCATGAAAATTTTGCCAAGTGCTGCGAGAGAGCACGCGAGAGCAAAAAATAGCTTAGGTCAACAATCGGAGATGAGCTTGTATAATGTCCGTCTCTCATTCATGCGTCTCCCTTTTGCCACTCGCACACAGTTCATTGTGAACGTCTGTTGCCACTCACACACAGAGTTAATATCGTGAGCGTCCGTTGCCACTTCGCGCGTAGAGATAATAAATGTGCATCGCTGTCACAATGAACATAGAACCGCAACCACATTGTAATTCAGAGATAAACATTTGCAACTCAATGAACATTTCAAAGTTTATATTGCTTGCCCTCTAAACTATACATTTTTAGACTTGCATTCCTATGAAGCTCCCATCAATCGAACTAAACTGTACTGTCGAGCTTGCTCCCGAACACGTCTCTTATATTCCTTTGCATCCTAAAAATAATGACATTCTATAAATTAACATATTGTATGAGGAATGATATATAACCTAGGTTGCTCACTAACATAAAGTTACTAACTTTGATAAGTAGAGAAATTATTTTCAACATCAGGCGCATTTGGATGATGAAACAAATGCTGAACTTCAAGTAGTAAAATTTTGACAGTAAAACCAGGCCACCACCCCTAAGAAATATCAATTTAAGCAACATAAGAAACTACTTCAAATAAGTTTGACAACAATTACTAATTACTTGAGCAAAATAAGTCTATCTTACATTCTATTGATCAAGAACCCCAAGGCAGAGTGCTCCTGAGCAATGTGCATTCGGGTGGAAGAAACCTGGCGGAAAGGCGCATATTGAAGGTAACAAAGGATAGTCCTCCGAGAATGAGATTATCAGGGGGTAGTAACTGCCTTCCCAATCAGTCTACAAAGGAAATTCATTAATAAGGGGACGATGGTTATACTGGATTGTGCTTGTTCTTCATGACTTATCCTTTCTTTACCAGGGACGATGCACTGCCTCTTCATTAAGTCTCCCAACTCAGGATTCGCAGAGAAACCCTATGCAGAGAAATTGGACAACAAGTGACATAAATGACGAGCCATGAAATTGCAAATACTAAAAGCAAAACGACAGATTGCGATTAAGTTCATGAAAGTGCATCTAGGATAATCCCTGTGGGTTTTGATGATTAATGACAACACTTAAGGGACTAATGAGCTTTACAAGTGTAAGCACAGGTGATTGAAAGATGTACAACATTGGATGCACTCAAAAAGGAAAAAGAGAAGAAAAATGCGAAGAACTCGAAGGATGGAATTTGGTCTTTTAAATTCTTTGTTTCGAGTTCAGCTACTTAGCTTGAGTGTGTTCAATGAGTCAAGTGTTGAGAATCTCCTAAGAGCTCATAGTACAAGCTAGACTAGATTGAGAGATGAGTTGAGGCAACCCTAAGGATAGGGCCAGACTAGTCCAGCCATATCGGACTGATCCAATGTTAGGCGAACCAAGAGTCGCTGTCTGAGTTCGTACTTGTCCGTCTGGGGACGGACTAGTCTGTGGTGAGTGTGTTCGTGTCCTTCTGGGACTAAGTGATGAAGGATCAGACTAGTCCGCCCTGGGGGGGGGGGGGGGGCGAACTAGTCCGCTTGGACAGACTAGTTCGATTCAGACCAGAAAAATAATTCCTAACTGAGATCGGACTAGTCTGTTTTGTGTCATACTAGTCTGATGTGGACTTGGTGGAGACTGTTGGGACTAAGTCCTGGATGGCCAGACTTGTCCACCCTCAGGGTCCGGACTAGTCTGGTGAGCCAGACTAGTCTGTTCTTAATCAGAAATAATAGTTCTCTGTGAGATCGGACTAGTCCGTGGTGTATTGACCGTTTGAATACAAAAGGTGGTGGGGGACTTTGTGGTTGGTCAACGGTGACATCACTGGTCCCCATAGGCTGGACTAGTTCGGAGTCAAAGGCCAAACTGTCCGCACTTTTTCTGGTGGCAACGTCTACTTGCCGGGATCCCTATGAAAATGGATCCCTTGACCTCCAAAGGCCCTCTCTCGAACCCTAGCGCTGCCACATCCTTCCTAGAGCCATCCTAGCCCTCTCTCAACCATTCTTGGAGTCCTAAGAGCGATTCTTGAGGATTTGTGAGTTGTGGAAGAGAGGAGAGAAGGGTTTACTTGATCTTGAGCTCTTGGTTGATTCTCTCGGTTTGACTAATTGATTTGAGTTTGTGTGGGTGTTGATCTTTGATATTTTCGAGTTGTAAACTTGTGGGAGCCTCATGTTGTGAGTTGCCCCACGGATTTGGTGATCACCTTTGTGATTTAGTGGAAGAGTAGCCGACCGTCGTGGTGGCTAAGTGAGGAAAGGGTTGAGTGAAATCGTACCTTTCGTGGGCATCCTCAACATGGATGTAGGCTCCTTTTGTGGAGCTGAACCACGGGATAAATCCCGCGTCTTGTGTCTTTGTTTTGAATTCCTTGTTCTTCGCTAGATCAAGTTAGGTCTACGTACGTTCTTCGTCTCAATCTTGTGATCTGCCTCGATCTAGTTGCTTTTACCTCGTGCACACCATCTACTAGATTACTAGGTTCATACACTTTACGTTTCATTAAGTTAAGTCTGTGGATCGCATAAAAATCTCACCTTTGGTCAAGTTTATCATCTTGACCAGACTAGTCCGCCCCTAGACCGGACTAGTCCGCACTCTGTAATTTGATTAGCTTTTATTGAGTTAAATTTCAGGTTATATGCCTATTCACCCCTCTCTAGGCAACTTTCAGTTCATGAGTCCATTATAGAGCTACATACAACCATGTGATCGGTGTGCCATATGTACATACATGGTGGTGGTTCATGTGCCACGCCAAGCGCTCCTCCTTGAGTCAGCCACGTGCCAAGTCGATATCAAATTTTCCAGGGATGAACTACATAAAAAGTGGAATATAAGTAGTGTAGAATAGGAGGGAGTAGCGACAGCAAAGACAGTACGGTGAGGACAGAGACGACGACGACGATGGTGAACAGAGAGTTGGTCGAACAGGCGGCAATCGCACTGGAGTTGGTCGATCACTAAGGAGCAGCGTGACCCGAGAAGGAGGAGTTGCAGAGAAGTTAATTGCGGTCGGTGGTGCAGAGACGGGCGAGATAAAAGCTCGTCTTCCATTGATGACAAAGGGAGACGGGCGAGATAAAAGTGCATCTTCCATTGATGACAAAGGGAGACACGCTCCCAAGGAGGAGGAGGTGCATAACTTAATTGCAGCCACGATGGTGCAGAAACACGTGCGACCGGCATGCGACCTTTCATTTCCCCGAGGCAATTTTGAAGTCCCATCGTCCCCATCAATGCGCGCGAAACGAACTGCTCCATCGTTGACTCCGCACAGACCTTATATAAGGTGCGCCATCAGTTCTCCACAAGTGCTTATCTCCTTTTGCATCAGTTTCTCCTTTTCTTCATCTTCTCTGCGCCGACGACCCACCATGGACAATGTTCAGCCGCCAAGCCCGCCGAGGGAGCCACCCTTCAAGAAACAGTGTTACGACTCCCCCGAGAGGCTCAAGAACGACCGGTGCCTCGTTATAGTGCGAGAGGCGTACAACAGTACGTCTCGCACCATGAGTTCCTTGAGTCTGGGTGCCCTTCCAGAGTTTACTAGAATGGGTACCACCGACCACTACCTCTACGCCCTCATGGGTGTCATCTCGACACTCTGTTCGAGATGATGGTCCAAGAGCTCGGTGCCGAGGGCCGCAGTAACCTGGTGGCAATGACGACGAGGAACCTCGATCTCCAGGTTGCACGCTGGAGTAGCCGAGTAGTCGGCCTAGGCTCCTTATGCACAGACTCCTATTGCACTGCCGGAGTCGCTGCCGGAGCCTCTGTCGAAGGACGAGGAGGAGGAGGAGGATTTAGTTTTTCTTTTGTTGTTTTTAGTCGATGTTGTTTTTCTTTTCTTGTGTCGTCTTGTACTTTTGCTTATGTTTTGCAATATATTATGGTAATGAATGAATTATCTGTGTTCATTTGTGTGAATGAATATTATCTTGTGTGTTCAACTGTGTGAATGAATGAATATGGTGTGTTCATCGTGTTCCTCAGGAATGATATTTTATAAGGAAGGATTTGATTATTTTTTAGATTTAAATCAGACTACAGTGAATGTGCTTTACATTGGAATGACAATTTATTTTGTTATCAAGTGAATGTGCTCTACTACAGTCGTTTAGTGAATGTGTTCATGCCTGTGTGATATCAAGTGAACCGAAGCCAAATGTAAAAAATCACAAAGCCAAAGGAGACGAGCTTTCTGCAAAGCACTTCTCATTTCCTTTCGCAAATAGGAGACGCACTTTGTGCTAAGCTCGCCTCCCTTTTGTCAGAGGAGCGGGCACATCTTGAATATTTTCTTAAATGAGAAGCACCTTATAGTATCCCATCTCCTTTTACACTCAGCCGAGCCATGTCACATCCTCGTTGAAGCGGGCTCATCTAGTTTACCCTTATTAGAGACGACCTCCTTTGCGCTCGTCACCGATCTTTGTCTCCTATTTAAGTTTCTTACATAGTGTTGCAAACAAGAAAGAGTCAGGATTGTTGCGATGGCTTAAAGAGAATCATAAGCAGGATGCTGGAATGATAACACATCCTGCCGATGCCACACAGTGGCAAAACATTGATTTACGAAATTCTGAATCTGCCATTGATCTGAGGAATATTAGGATCACAAAAGGGAGATGAGCTCTAAGTAAGATCGTCTCGTATCTCTGCAGAAAGGAGACGCGCGTTTTGAAGCTCATCTCCGATCTGAATAAAATGTTAGACGCGCCCTTATGAGGCCCGTCTCTTGTACAAATAAATGCGAGACGCTCGACTCCGATTGTTGCCCTAGGTATTTTAGCTCTCGTGCGCTCTCTTCCCAATACTTCGCAAAATTTTTGGCAAATTTTCGGCCTCGTGCTCTCTCGCTCTACTGTCGCCCTAGAAACCGCCGCGCCGGCACCGCTACCACCTCGTCCCCGGAGCACGCCGCGGCCTCGTCGCCTTCCCTGGAGCATGTCGCCACCTCAACCCTGATATCTTGGTCATTGTCGTGCTACCGCCGTCGACCTCGACTCACCTCGACCCCGACCTCATCCTACTAAGTTTTTATGGTTCTATTGGTTACTGTTAATAAGGTTTGTCATACACACTTTTATGGGGTTGTGTCATGGGTGCGCGTTTTTGGTTTATTGTGTGCTGGTTGGAGTCGAAATGGTGCACACTTTTATATACCGTGCTTGATGCATTTTGTGAAATATACTCCAGTTTGACGTATATATGCTTTCGTTGATGCTCTTTGGTGGTTCAATGTTTAGTGTATTGACATGTCATCCGATTAAGAATGCCAAATTTCAACTGTGGGAATTGAGGAATGAGTATTACGCTTTGGCTAGTACCTATTATTTTAAAAATAGAGGGTCTTGAGGTGTCAAGTTGTGTAACTTGTGTGGCAGTTGCATTGATAGGTGAGCACAATTCTGCTAGACTCTTTATGGAGCTATTGTGTTTACCTCGACGTATTGGATGTCTCTCTAACACGCTGCTTCGCTTGTAAGTCCTAAAAAAACTAGGCTCTTTACTCGTCAGGAACGCAATAGGTTCTAGCATCGAGCACATTAGAGAGAGAATATGCAGGTTCATCATTTCTGAAATCATTGATCCAAAGGGATAATTTTATTACAATATACAGGATTAGATGATAATTATTCTTTGTGTAATTAGTTATTTGGTAAGCATGATGAACAAGGGGGCATTCTATGTGTAATAGTTACTTGGTAATCACGATTGACACTTTATTAATATTTGATTGGTCAATATAATTTAATGTGTGATCTCTATTTGGTTATACATATATTTCTGTATGTGTATGTTGCTGACCCTGGCAATGCGGTTGCAAAATTCTGGCTAGCTCCAGGATGCAGCCGGTAACCAGGATAAGTAGGGGGCATCTAATAGGAAACAAGCATTTAATAGGGTGCGTCTCCTATTAGTTCCATATTAACTTAGCCGGTAGTTAAATCCGCGACGAGCTAATATAAAGAATATCTCAGATTTCTTACATAAATGAGACGAGCAGAATCAAAGCTCGTCTCGGATATTAGTCTCCTATTTCTTAGAAAAAGGTGACGAGCAGCCTAAAAGAACGTCTCGGATTAGTCGTTAAATCCGCGACGAGCTAACATAAAGACCGACCCGAATATCTTAGAAAAAGGAGACAGACAGCTTTAAAGCTCGTCTTGGATTTTTTACATAAAGGAGACGGTCTCAGATTTCTTACAAAAAGGAGACGCGCCATATTAACACCCGTCTTTGACTTTTTACAAAAAGGAGACACGCTTCCTTAAAGCTTGTCTCCCATGTGTACTAATCGACGACGCGCCCAAAAGCGCGTCTTCGATGACTCTGTAATATGAGACGCAGCAACGGAGACACGCGATATGCTTATCTCCGTTCTTCGTGCAGACTCGTCTCAAATGAGTCTTTCTCACATAGTGTGTGAGGTCAGAATGTCAGTTTGCTCTAAACATACTTTGTTACTCTTCCAGTTCCAGCTAAAACTAGGTTGTAAAATAATGAAGAAAATACTTAGACACCATGAACGAAGCATGAAATTTGTATCATTGTGGTGACTCATGCAAAAGCTGCATATATTTCCTTTCCTTTCTTTATTACATGGAGAAAACGAGAAAGCTTTCGCACAGGAAATACAAAAGTGTACATGTCTGAAATGATTAATGACCTCGGGGCCATTTTTTATTCTATCTTAATTATACAACTCTTTTTGTACGTGACTTTGTAATTCTACTTTATCCGCTCTAATGAGTCGGTATTGCACCTGCCTTTACCGTTAAAAAGAAAATTATACAACTCCTTAATCATAGGATAAAAACATAGGAGTTCTGAAAGTAACGTTATTTATGATGCATATCAAAAACCATAGCTGCTCATAACCATTTCCCGAGACAAACCATCGTCGGCATTCGATCGATAGCTAATAACTCTTAATACCCACCTGCGAACTTGGACTTGATGAGATCAACGACCTCGGCGTCCACCCGGAGCGCCTTGGCCAACACCGGCGTTGGGATCCGGGGCGACGACCCGAACATGGTGAGCGGCACGAAGATTATGCCAGGGTTCTGGCTGTTGAACGACACGACCATGGTGGCCTCGTCCTTGCCGACGTTGAACTGGAAGTGCATGAGTCCCCGCGGGATGACAAACGTTTCCCCCGCGCGGAGCACCCTGGAATAGTACCGGTTCCCGGAGTCGAGGCTGCCGATGATGCCCACGAGGAGCTCGCCACGGGTCACGAGCCCCACCTCGGTGGCGCGCGGGTGGATGTGCGGTGGGTTGGTGCCGCCGGGGGCGAAGTCGACGCGGTTCATGGACACACCGGGCGTGTTCACGCCGGGCCACTCGTTCACGTCGAGCTCCGTCACGTTGGAGCCGTTCGGGTTGGACATCGGGTCACCTCCCTTGGCCACCTTCGACGAGAACATGAACTCGTCTCCGGCCGACGCCGATGGCTGGCGCGGGTAACCGTTCACCAACGGCGCGCCGTTGAGGTCGGCTACGCAGAATAGATTTGAAGTAACACGTTCGATCTGCATGAGATTGAAATATTTATACAAAATTACGCTGCAGAGATGCGACATATTATAGAAATTACAATGCCTGGAATTACAACAATAATCGCAGCAACAGCTCGAGAAGCTCACGGGCTGCGATGGTCTCCCTCTGGTGGATCTCCCGAGGCGCGCATCCGCGCGGCAGCCTCCCTCTGGTGGAGCACCCGACGCACGCATCTGCAGGTGGTGTCGACGCCCCCGAAGCATGCGGTAAGGCCGATGAATTCGCGATTGACACTACTACAAAAAGCATTTTTACAAGCGTCTCAATTTTTCAAACACAGGCGGTCCTTAAAAATATGCGACTGTGATGACGAATGATATAATAACCGTCTGTGATGAAAGAACAACACAGGCGGATTTTAAAGAACAACCGTCTGGGTAAATACATGATCTTCAGAATCGGTTCTTAATTAAGAACCGTCTGTAATGCAACGAACTTCACAGACGGATTTTAAGAAACAACCGCCTGGGTAAATACATGATCTTCACAGACGGTTATTAATTATTAACCGTCTGTAATGCAATGAACTTCACAGCCGAATTTTAAGAAACAACCGTCTGGGTAAATACATGATCTTCGTTGGCGGTTCTTGATTAATAACCGTCTATAATGCAATGAACTTCACAGATGGATTTTAAGGAACAACCGTCTGGGTAAATACATGATCTTCGTTGGCGGTTCTTAATTAATAACCGTCTATAATGCAATGAACTTCATAGCCGGTTCTTGATTAACAACGGCTTGAGAAGATCATGTATTTTCAGTGGCAGTCATTGTTTAATTATCATAAGCGGTTTTCATTGAAATTATAGGGATGTAGTTGCAATTATATATCACAGCCGTATGTAGTCGTGCAGACAAAATTGTATCAGGAAAAAAACACAGATGAGCTAGCGGATACTAGTACAGTAATGCATTATAGGAAATGCTCGATCACCAGTGAGGCTGGCTTAATTGTGATAATACACCATTAGAGGCTTTACAATTGTTCAAAGATAATTTCTTTACACACTGAACAAAAATCATGCTACATTCATTGTAGATCGACGATGAAGCTCCTATCGATCAATCTAAATTGTACCGTCCTGCTTGCTCCCGAACACGTCTCTTATATTCCGCTGGATCCTGAAAATATTGACATTATTTAAATTAACAAATGTCGAAGGAGGAATGAATAACCTACATTGGTCACTAAGTCAAAGTGTCATCTAACCTTGATAAGTAGATTATAGCAATCATTTTCAACATCAGGCACATTTGGCTGATGCAGCAAACGCTGAACTTCAAGTAGTATAGTTTTGATTGTAAAAGCACTGCACCACCCCTACGAAATATAATTTAAGCAATATAAGAAACCAGTTCAAATAAGTTCGACAACAATTATAAGTAATAATTACATGAACAAAATAGGTCTATCTTACAGTCTCTTGATCAAGAATCCCGATGCAGAGTGCTCCCGAACGATGGACATTTGGGTGGAAGAACCCAATTGGAAAGGCGCATCTTGGAGGCACCAAGGGATAGTCCTCAGAGAAGGAGATTGTCAGGGGTAGTAACCATCTTCTCATTCAGTCTGCAAAAGAAATTTATTAATAGGAGGACGATGGTTAAACTCATATTGTGCTTGTTCTTCATGACTTACCCCTTCTTTACCGGGGACGATGCACTGCCACTTCAATAAATATCCCGATTCAGGCTTCGCAGAGAAACCCTACGCGGAGAAATTGAAAATACCAAAAACAAACAACACGGAAAAACAAACTACAGTTAAGTTCATCAGTCCATTACAGATACATATGTATATACAACCATGTGACCGGTGTGCCATATGTACATACATGGGGATGGTTCTTGCGCCACGCCAAGCGCTCCTCCTTCAATCGGCTACACGCCCGAGACATCATTATCTGAAGAAATACCAAACTTCCAAACTTCCAAATCATTGAGTCCAAACGCATATGTACACAAATGCAAATGGACACAATCCATATACCAACATTGTTCTAAGTTGATTTCAGAAGATACAAATATATACAATATATATCATCTCGCATTGCTATATACATTTTTTCCAGCATTGACATCTTCTCGCATATAGGGTTTCAAATTCTTTTTAATGCTTCTCTCTACGCGCTTGATGTTTTCTGGTTCGGTGAAAAGGTACATCTCTTCATACTGATTATATTACTCTTCATTATCTCCCACATTGTCAACCCCAACAATATTTTGCTTTCCAGAAACAACTACGTGCAACTTCTCAGTTTCTGGATCTTGAACATAAAAAACTTGTGCAACATTATCGGCGAGAACCCACAGGTCATCTTTGTAACCCACTTTATTCAAGTCTACCAGTGTCAGCCGATAATTGTCCACTTTCAAACCATCAGGATGTTTGACCCATTGGCACTTAAATATGGGCATTACCATTCTTTCGCCATAATCGAGTTCCCATATTTCCTCTATGAACCCGAAGTATGTGGTCTTCCGCCCTTGTGAATCATAAGCCTCAATACGAACACCACTATTTTGTGCAACACTCTTACCGTCTTTTTCTTTAGTGTAAAATGTGTAACCATTGATGTCATATGCTTGCCATGATGTTACCAAAGTAGATGGGCCACAAGCTAACTTCTTCATTGTTGCCTCTTCTATAGTGTTTCCGTATGATATATTTTTGTCCATTAACCATTCAGTGAAACATCTTCTGTGCTCTTTCATGATCCAGTCCTCTTTGCGGTCTTGGTTTTTATCACGAAGCTCAATTTGGTGTTCCTCGATGTACGGCTCAGCTATTGCGAGCTGTTGTAGTACACCAAAATGTGCACGATGTACATTCTTGTAATCTTGAACAATAAAAGTTTTCTTACCCACTTTGCCTCTCCCACATAGTCTACCCTCATGTACTGGTATAGGCAAACCTATCGATTTTCCATCTTTGATGTAATCAGTGCAACCCTCAATCACTTCTTCAGTGGTGTATCCTTCCATAATTGAACCCTCTGGGTGAGCACGGTTCCGCACATAACCTTTTAATACTCCTAAATATCTCTCCAATGAAAACATATGATGTAAATATAGTGGCCCCAATGCTTTTATCTGATCAACAAGATGTATGATTAGGTGTACTTGCATATCAAAAAAGGATGGTGGGAAACACATCTCAAGCTTGCACATTGTCTCGACGATGTATGTTTTCAGATAGTCTAAATCTTCACGTGCTATCACCTTTTGCGATACTGCATTGAAGAAGTAACACAAACGTGTGATGACAACTTTTATATGCTCAGGTTTGATTACCCTTATTGCAATGGCAAGGAAAACTGTCATCATCATGTGACAGTCGTGAGAATTATAACCGAATAAAGACAAGTCTTTCATCGAGACTAGTTTGCAGATATTGGATGAGAAACTTGTGGGCACTTTGATCCCACGCAAGCATTCGCAAATTGCTTTTTTCTCTTCTAGCGTCAAGTTGTAGCTGGCTGGGGGAAGGTAATGCTTCCCGTTCGCCTTTTCTACTGGATGAAGCTTTGGTCTCAAATCAAGATTTACTAGGTCCATACGTGAATTTAATCCGTCCTTTGTTTTCCTCGACATGTCCAGCAAGGTCCCAATGATGCTGTCAAATACATTCTTTGTAACGTGCATCAAATCAATACTATGGAAAAATTCCAGATTCTTCCAATACGGAAGATACTTGAAAAAAATTGATTGTTTCTTGAAAGCCATGTCAGTTGTATCATCCGAAGATGTACTTTTCTTTCTCTTAATTCCTTTACTCTTTTTTCCCTTACCTAAAGAAATATGAATGTTCTTGGCCATTTGAAACACAAGTTTTCCACTGTAAGGTTTCGGTGCAGTATCTTTTTCGATTTTGTTATCAAATTGTTCTTTCATCTTCCTATACTTGTGTGTATTTGTCAAGAACCGTCGATGTCTCATGTACACCGTCTTTCTGGATGAAGTGAGGTATAGAAATCCAGTTCTATCCACGCACCTAACGCAACCTTTCTTCCCTTTCATTTGTCCCGATAATGTAAACAGTCCGGGATAATCATGCACGGTAACGAATATCATTGCTCTTAGCGTGAAATACTCTCACTTGTACTCATCCCATGTACGTACCCCTTCATTCCACAATTTCGCCATATCTTCCATTAAAGGTTCCAAGAACACATCAATTTCGATGCCGGGTTGTTTCGGACCTTGGATAAGAACAGATAATAAGATATATTTCCTTTTGTGACACAACCACGTCGGTAGGTTGTACATAGTTAAGACCACGTGCCATGTGCTGTGTATGCTCCTTTTTTCACCAAACGGATTCATTCCATCTGTACCCAAGGCAAACCTCACATTTCTGATTTCCTTCGCAAATTCTGGATACTGAATATCAAAATTTTTCCACTGCGTTGCATCACCAGGGTGTCGTACATGTTTTTCATTCTTCTTGCGTTGCTCGGAATGCCAACGCATAAGTTCAGCCTCCCTAGGGTTTGAGAACAAACGCTTCAAGCGATCAATTACCGGAAGGTACCACATCACCAATGCAGGAATTTTTCTCTTGTTCTCCCGTCTGCATCGCCAGAAGTATCGTCATCGTCACCTTCAGGACCAATAATAAACTTCTTATTCTTCTGAGTCTTTTTCATGTTGGTAACATACTGGTGATTGTAGTCCTTCTTATATCTACTGACACCACAAATGGGGCATCTAGTTGCGAGCTCATGCTCTTTGCGATACAGAATACAATGGTTCACACAAGCGTGTATTTTTGTCACACCTAGTGCCATCGGGCAAAGAAGTTTCTTCGCTTTATAAGTGCTTCTAGGCAGTTTATTTGGATTTGGAAGAATTTCTGCCAGAAGATTCAAAAGATCAGAGAAACTACAATCGGACCATCCGTGCGTAGCTTTCAACTTTAGTAGTTCTAAGACTGCACGCAATGTAGTAAACTCTTTATCACAATCGTTTGATTCATCATATAAAAGCTCTACGGCCGCATTCTGCAATGTCTCCATTTTACTTAAACCTTTGCTTGCTCCCATAGAAGTCAGTACATATGGTTCAATGTGACGCAACATCTCCTCACAATTGAACTCATCATCATCATCATCACCAGCTTGATTGTCACTACCATCATCGATATGAACATTATCATCATCTGAGCCTCTCTCATCATCTTTATCCACATCATGTGTATCTAACTCACCATGCTCTGTCCATATTGTGTAGTTATTTTTGAAACCTCTTTTCACCAAATGAGATTGGATTACTATAGTATCCGTCCAAGCAATCTTATTTTCGCAGTCGATACATGGACATAATATGTCATCTATCTTTTGCAACTTCGCATGTCTCTTGGATGCTTCAATAAAATTTGCAACATTACGAATGTACATAGGATCGGGTCTTGGCATGTTATACATCCACGCTCGACGGTCCATGCTTCAATAATAGAATTTTTTGTCAGATTTACAAAATTTGGCCACAAATATTCTCTAAAGGTCTTCTATAAAATGAATTTACAGAGACATAACAAGTATGATTAGGGCGACTAATGTAGGAGACGGGCGACGTCTTGAGGCGGACGGAGTCAAAGGGGGAAACAGGCCCAGCAGCATGGGCTAGGTCTGGGTGGGATCTAGCCCGTTATATCAGAAACAGGCCCATATGCATCTTATATATATTACAATAGCATCTGTTAATTAAACATCATATTCATGTCACATAATAGGTACAAAAAGGAAACAATCCATATAGTCCATACATCAATATACCAGAACACAATCCATACAGTCCTTACACATGCAAAAGGACAGAATCCATATACCAGAACACACAAAACTAACAGCTTATCAGCTAATGAAAATATACAAAGAAAAAGTAAGGAAACTACATTTACCTTGCAGAGGCGTCAGCACGGTGGGGAGGCGTCAGCACGGTGGGCCGGCTGGGTGGAGAAGTGGCGGTGCGGGGTTGAGCGGCGGCGCGGCAGTATGGGCTGGGCGGCGGAGCGGCGGCGCGGCGCAGGGGAAATTTCAACAGTCTGGCGGCGTCGATATAAATTCTCCAGGGTTGCGTTTTGACTGCGGTGAGGGGTCCTTATATAGACGTCGGTTTTTCACAGGCGGTTTTTAACTTTATCGCAGACGGGTTTTACTTACCAACCGCCTGAGAAGATGTTTATTAATTAAGAAGTAAATATCTTCACAGGCTGTTGGTACTTAATAACCGCCTAAGAAGATTTTTATCTCAGGCGGGTATTACTTAACAACCGTCTGAGATAATGCCAACTGAACAAAATATTTTTAAAACTTGTATAGCTGACGTTGTAATGTTTTGGTAAATATCAAATTAATTTCTATTCACATATTATTCACATTTGTGTATCTCATAAAAAAGATCCTTCACTCAAAATTGTTGGTACGAACATATTTGTATAATTTATACATGTATGAATTTTTTTTTAATTTTTTTAAAAGCACTCCAACATGTCAAACTTCAAATTATCCACCAGTATTCATTGACACTTGATTGAAATATGTACAAAACACAAGAAAAATGTACAAGAACACTTGATTGAAATCCTAAAACTACACTACGGCCCCGCCTCCTCCATCCTCTCCGCCAGCTTCTCAAACCAAGCCAAGCGGTCCTCCTCCGACTCGTTGTCGTCGTCGTCGTAGTCGTCACCATGGTGGTGGTCGCCGTCTTCGTCGTCGCCGTCGTCAGTGGACGACTCGTCGTCGCAGTCGTTGGAGGACGACTCATCGTCGCTGTCGTCGAAGGACGACTGGTCGTCATCATCGTCATCATCGTCGTCATCGTCGAAGTCATCGTCCTCCTCCTCCTCCTCTGGCGACGATGCAGCAGGAGAGAGGGTCGGCTGCTCCGGCTGAGCCGATTGCTCCGGCTGTACCGGTGGCTCCGGCTGCACCGGCGGTGGAACGCGCTGGTCATCATTCACCCTCTCGGGGGAGCTGCAGCATATCCGCTTGCAGGGTGGCTGCCTCGGCGGGCTAGGTGGCGGAAGGTTGGCCATGGCTGTGGTGGTTAATCGGCGCCGGGCTAGGAGAGGTGGAACGATGGAAGAAGAAGAAAGGAGTGGAAAAGTTCTGTGCTTGTACATAACCGACGACGCGCCTTATATATGGTCTGTGCGGAGTAGACGAGGGAGCGGTTCGTTTCCCACGCATTGAACTCTTTGCAGACCTCGTGCGGCGCACAATTAAACCACTGTGGAAGACGATCTTGAGAGATCCTTGCACGCGTCCCTGCACCACGGCTTCTCAACTTCTCCGCAGACCTCGTGCGGCGCGTCAGTTAATTAACACTTCTCAGGCTATTAATTAACATATTGTAGTTTCAAAAATGTTTATCTCAGGCGGGTATTACTTATAAACCGCCTGAGAAAAAAGAAGTAAAAATCTTCACAGACGGTTGGTACTTAACAACCGTCTGCAAATATGTTTATCTGAGGCGGGTATAACTTAACAACCGCCTGGGATAATGCCCGATACTGTTCTTCAGTTTCCTTATCCCTTGCTTCTTTTTTACTTAGATTCCAATATAAATACTCAAACATGTTTACATTCTGCAAATTGTGTTCAAATTCGATGATTCTTTCTTCTTCATTTGTATTAAATTAACATCTACCAACTGAACAAAATATTTTGTTCATTGTGCATTGAATTCTTTGCAGACCTCGTGCGGCGCACAATTAAACCACTGTGGAAGACGATCTTCAGAGATCCTTCCGTCGCACACGTCCCTGCACCACGGCTTCTTAACTTCTCCGCAGACCTCGTGCGGCGCGTCAGTTAATTAACATCTTCTCAGGCAGTTGGTACTTACCAACCGCCTGAGAATATATTTATCTCGGGGACGGTTGTTACTTACCAACCGCCTGAGATAAGCCTATGGAGTTCCCCTTGCCGCACGATATTGCGGTCCTGATCGTGGGGTGGGTTGCCGCAACCTCCACCCAGCCCATGGACGACCTCTCCAGTCTACGCGCCACCTGCAAGGCCATGCACACGGCGTGCCGTGATCCCACCATGGGCAGGCGCGTGGCGCTGGAGCGGGAGAGCAGCTGGGAGTGGTTCCAACGGCACGGGAACGGGAGCTACGACGCCCTCGTGGAGCGCCTGGCCAACGTGGGCTACCCTCATGCGTGCTACGTCATCGGGTTCGACCTCGTCTTCAACTACGGCCGCGCGCAGGCGCAGCGGGGCACCCAGTTCCTTGCCCGGGCGGCCGCGAACGGCCACAAGGTGGTGGCCTACGTCCTCACCATGCTCTGCTACGACGCCGACCGTGGGGACCGCGACGCCCTCGAGTATATCTGGCAGGTCGAAGGCGAGGCCCACGTCGGCGACAACACGGTCGGGTCCGTCGCGATGAAGAGGACCAACAAGGAGTGTTGCCGGTGTCGGAATCAAGCCATGCAGAGGCTCGACGTTTTCGTGAGCTGGAGGTTACTGCGTAGGCCTCCTCCTGGACCGCCGCCGGTGGCGCTGCCCGACATTGACGATGGCGTTTGCCGCTGCCCAACAGGGGGGAACCAGGGGCCTGCCCGCTGCGGCAGGCGAGGGTGGTCCGAGACCGTCTTCTGTACTGAGAACTGTAGGATTGAGCGCGAGTATGACTTGTTCTCCCATAACGTGTTGTACTCTATGGGTTATATTAATTAAAAAGAAGTAAATATTTTCACAGGCGGTTGGTGATTACCGACCGTCTGAAAATATTTTTATCTCAGACGGGTATTACTTAACAACCGCCTGAGATAATTCCCGATACTGTTCTTCAGTTTCCTTATCCCTTGCTTCTTTTTTATTTAGATTCCAATATAAATACTCAAACATGTTTAGATTCTGCAAATTGTGTCCAAATTCGATGATTCTTTCTTCTACATTTGTATAAAATTAACATCTACCACCTGAACAAAATATTTTTAAAACTTGTATAGCTGACATTGTAATGTTTTGGTAAATATCAAATTAATTTCTACTCACATATTATTCACATTTGTGTATCTCATAAAAAAAGTTCCTTCACTCAAAATTGTTGGTATGAACATATTTGTATAATTTATACATGTATGAATTTTTTAATTTTTTTAAAAGCATTCCAACATGTCAAACTTCAAATTATCCACCATTCTAACTAAATGCTCATATTCATATGAGGCATTCATCAAATTATGAACACACATTGATTCCAAAAAATTTAAAAAAATATGAAAAATTTCGTAGAGGTTGGTATGATGATTAAAAATGTCCACTGAAAAAATAAATGAGAAAAGCATTATATTCATCAAGATAGAAAAATGAAAAATAGCATTTGTTGTATGTTTTTTTATGTTCTGACCAATTTCAAAGGATTTATGAAGTGAAATTTAATGGTAACCTTTACTTATCAATAATATTACAAGAAAGTGGATTTTTGCCTTTTTAAAGGACCACATTTAATCAAGAATATTAATTAAGAAGAAGTAAATATCTTCACAGGCGGTTGGTGATTACCAACCGTCTGGAAATATTTTTATCTCAGGCGGGTATTATTTAACAACCGCCTGGGATAATTCCCGATACTGTTCTTCAGTTTCCTTATCCCTTGCTTCTTTTTTATTTAGATTCCAATATAAATACTCAAACGTGTTTAGATTCTGCAAATTGTGTCCAAATTCGATGATTCTTTCTTCTACATTTATATAAAATTAACATCTACCACCTGAACAAAATATTTTTAAAACTTGTATAGCTGACATTGTAATGTTTTGGTAAATATCAAATTAATTTCTACTCACATATTATTCACATTTGTGTATCTCATAAAAAAAAAGTTCCTTCACTCAAAATTGTTGGTATGAACATATTTGTATAATTTATACATGTATGAATTTTTTTAATTTTTTTAAAAGCATTCCAACATGTCAAACTTCAAATTATCCACCGTTCTAACTAAATGCTCGTATTCATATGAGGCATTCATCAAATTATGAACACACATTGATTCCAAAAAATTTAAAAAAATATGAAAAAATTCGTAGAGGTTGGTATGATGAGTAAAAATGTCCACTGAAAAAATAAATGAAAAAAGCATTATATTCATCAAGATAGAAAAATGAAAAATAGCATTTGTTGTATGTTTTTTATGTTCTGACCAATTTCAAAGGATTTATGAAGTGAAATTTAATGGTAACCTTTACTTATCAATAATATTACAAGAAAGTGGATTTTTGCCTTTTTAAAGGACCACATTTAATCAAGAATATTAATTAAGAAGAAGTAAATATCTTCACAGGCAGTTGGTGATTACCAACCGCCTGAGAATATACTTACCAACCGCCTGAGATAATCTTCTTCTCAGACGTGAAATTTTAATTAACGATGAACACACTACACATTCATTCATTCACACAGTTGAAGAACACACAAGATACTCATTCATTAACAATATTCAATCACATATCTCACAAAAGAACACACAAGATGCACAATATTTACAGAAGAACACACAAGAACACACAAGATACATAAGTAATATTCAATCACATAGATGAAAAAAGATAGATTTCATTCATTAACAATATTTACAAAACAGAAGCAACTAAAAACAACAAAAAGAAAAACTAATTAAATCCTACTCCTACTCCTCTTCCTCCTCCTCCTCCTCCTCGTCCTCCGGCGGCGACTCCGGCACTGGTGCAACAGGAGACAGGGTCGGCTGCACCGGCTGCACCGGCGGTGCAACCTCGAGGTTGCTAGTCGTCGCCTCCACCAGCGTTCTACGGCCCTCGGGGCCAAGAACCTGGGCCATCGTCGCGAATAGAATGTCGAGACGATCAGCCACCCCCATGAGGGCGTAGAGGTAGTGGCCCAAGGTACCCATTCCAGTATACTCTGGAAGGGTACCCATCCCCAAGGCACTCATGGCGCGAGACGTATTGTTGTACACCTCTCGCGCCATGAGGAGGCGCTGCTCGGTGTTGATCTTCTCGGGGGAGCTGCAACATAGTTTCTTGCAAGGTGGCTCCCTCGGAGGGCTTGGCGGCGGAAGGTCGGCCATAGTGGTGTTGGGTCGTCAGAGCGAAGGAAGACGAAGAAAACAAGAGGATTCAAAGTGAGCGATGCGCTTGTGAGCGATAGCGCGTCTTTAAGGCCGCGCGGAGTGGAAAAGAAAGGTCGCACCTCGGGGAAAAGAAAGGTCGCGCACGCATGACATGGTCATTGACGTGTGGGACCGGGTCCACATGTCAGTGACCGCTGATTAAGTCAGGGGATCCTCATCCCGGTTGGTGAGGGGTCTTTATGTAGGCGTTCATCAAATTAAGAAGAAGTAAATATCTTCACAGGCCCATGTTTAACTCAGGCGGGTGTTACTAACCAACCGTCTGAGATAATTGTATCTTCTCAGGCGGTTGGTAAGTAAAATCCGACTGAGGTAACAATCTTCTCTGACGGTCGGTACTTAAAATCCGCCTGAGAAAATGTGAGTCTATATATACCCCTCGGCAGCATTGGAAAAACCTAACCCGGGCGAAACACTTAGACGCCGTTAGGCTGACAAAATTTCGTTTGCCGCCAAGTGTTCGCCCTCGTCACTTCCAGGTACGCCGCCGAGCTTCACCGTCGCCGAGCTTCGCCGTCGCCGCCGAGCTTCGCCGTCGCCGCCGAGCTTCGCCGTCGCCGCCGAGCTTCGCCCTCCTCACTTCCAGGTACGTCGAGCGAAGCCATTTCCGTCGCCGCCGAGCTTCAAGGTAAACCCTAAACCCTTCGACCTTCCATCCTCCTTCGCCGTGCCGCCTCCCTCCCCGCCCTCGCTGCCGCCTTGCATATCCTTGGTTAGGGTTCGGGAATTAGATAATGGTAGGCATCCTTGGTTAGGGTTCGGTGGAATTCGAAAAACTGTCAAGTTCGGTGGCATCTTTGGTTAGGGTTCGGTGGGGCAAGATTTATGTGGATGGTTATATCACGATAAATTGGTAGTTGGTTTTGTGTGTCTCAAACTGTGAAATCAGTAGCATTTCATCTTCTGGTAGTTTGCAGAGATAAAACTATCAAGTTCGAATGAATAGGAGTTACTCCCTTCGTCGTGGATGGTTATATCACGATAAATTGGTAGTTGGTTCTGTGTGTCTGAAACTGTTCTGACACATTAGTGGTAAACATGATTCTAGACTCTAGTAACAGCAGTATATTCCCTATTTCCGTCATCGGCCTTGCATATGCCACATAATTCTCTATTAGGGGCAAGATTTAGCTATATTTGGTTAAGTTGACCAAATTTGGCTAATTTTGGCTAAGTTACATTAGATATAGTTATACTTGACTAATTTTGACTAAGTTATGCTATATTTAGCTATATTTGGCTACTTTTGCTTAGAGTTAGCTATGCTAGACTAAGTTTGGCTAAGTTTGCTTTTATTTCTCTATGTTTCATTTGAGCAATTGTAGCTAATCTGTGCTACCAAAGATGTCTGCACTTGTGGCTCCATCAGCTTCATTTGAGCAATTGTACCTAATCTGAGCTACCAAAGTTATGCTATATTTAGCTCTGAAGCCAAACAAGTTGCTGGCCAACTCATTTGTGATGCCAGGAGCATCCTCACGCCCATATCTAGGTAACACTAGGTGTGGCGATGGAGTCTGAGCATATGATGCCGATCTCTATGATACAAGAATTTAGTTAGACCTATATAACTTCAAAAATGTGTTTTGGCTAAATTTACTTAATTGAGCCAAAATTGAGAAAATTTGTTTTAAATATGACCAAATTTAGTTATGCCATTTATTAGATTTTTTGTCTTATTAGATCTAGCATGGAAAGCCCTAAGAAGACTGGTCCTGATAGTAACAACAAAGAAGACAATATGGAGTTTACTGACTCCAGTAGTTCAGGCTCCTATCACAGTCCTTCGGATCCTTTTCCGAATATAAAAATTAAAAAGACTTCAATGGATCTAGACCCGGAATATGATCCTGCCGACGAGGTATGGATCACGAATCTTAACTTCAGCAGTTCAAGTTAATGTTGGTTGTCAAGTATACGAAGTCTTATAATTTTTTTCTACCTAGATTAATCTCGAAGACAATGAGGTGACATCGGCTCCTAAAACCGCAGAAGGTTCACCAATGGATGAATCCTCAGCTTCACTCAAGCGGAAACGAGGGCAACGAGGTCCCAATAAGGGTCCATTGGACCGCATCATGTACATAACAAGGGTCGGTCCAGGTGGACTTCCCCAAGAACCACTGGATTCAGTTACCAAGTACCGTAATGCATGCGGTTTTCTTGTTAGGGAGGTTGTGCCGATCACAACCGAGAATTGGAGGAAATTACCCGAGCAGACCAAGAATGAGTTGTGGGAAAAGATAAAGAAACAATTCAAGTTCCCGAAAGGCACAGAAGAAGCTGTAAAGAAAGCAACATTGGTCTCTTGCGGCAAGAAGTTTCAATGCCGGAAGAGTGAAATGAATGCTTATGTTAAGGCCAATAAGGTCCCTAGCCCGAGGAAGATGGGAAAAATCACACAAGCTCAGTGGCAAGAGTTTGTTTGTCAAAAGAGCACACCTGATGCTAAAGCTCTAAGTGCAACTAGGTCAGAGCTTGCAAAAAAGAACAAATACCATCATCGCTTGGGGTCTGCCGGATATGCCCCCAAAGTCCAGAAATGGAATAAGATAATAGACGAAATTCTTAGTAAGGGCAATCCTCACCCATTAGAAGGGTGCGATGAGCGAACTCAACGCTGGATCTTTGCTAGGTCAGGTTTGACCAGCGAGGGCAAACTTAAAAAGCCCAACTCTCTGAATGAAGTAGAGGATAAAATGAAAGAAGTAATTGAAAAGCAACAGAAGGGTCTCTTCAAGCCGAAGAGGGAGAATGACCAACTTACCGCTATCTTGGGAAACCCTGAACACAGCGGACGGGTTCGAGCGGTCTCTTCTCAAATGTCTTGGCTAGATGGTTTCCCTAAAGATAAAGACACATATAGAAGACGTGAGAAGTTTAAGAAAACACTTGATAAAATGATTGCTCAAAAGGTCAAAGAAAATATGCAAGAAATAATGGAACAACTTAGACAATCAGGACAATTAGTGGCACCGAGTACAATGATGGTTCCGGTGCAAAAGGAGCAATTAGTATCTCCAACTGCCTACCCTAGCAGCGTAGGTTCCATGCCAGGCTCAGGGTCAGCCCATAAGTTCCCTGTCGATGATATTGCTAACGACAAATCTTGTCGTCTTCTTGTCCCGATAGGCAGAGCAGGGAACAAAACCAAACAGGTTGCCACTGCTATGGCAAAGCCTGATCGTGACTTCAACGGGAGTCCACTTCCGTTGTATTTTTCTGTGGTGCAAGTTCTTCAGATCATTGATAATGATTATGAAGATTATGAAATAGACCACGTCACACCTGAGGGGATCGCGACTCTAGGGCAGGCTGTCAACCAATTAATCCTTTGGCACCGACGCGATATCGTGTTGGACGATGAGCCAATTTCTTGCCCCGTCGCATCTCCAAATACTGCAACTCCATCTTCTAAGGCGAAAGTGCATGAAGATCCACTCCCAGTCCGGGAAGATCCACTCCCCCTATGTCTGAGCAAGGATGATGATATCCAAGAGCAACAAGTTGGACAACAACTTCAAGCAGTACCAGAGCAAGCTGTTGCTAGTAAAGAGCAACTAGTTGAGCAACAGCTTGAAGTAGTACTAGAGCCAGCTGCTGGGAGTAAAGAGCAATCAGTTGAACAACAGGTTCAACAACAAGCCAGTGTCCAACTTCCGACGACTACTCCTCGATCATCAGTGCCTGTCAAAGTTAGCTCATACGAAAATAAGAAACCTTCATCAGAAGTGACAAAGTATTTGGAAGCTATGAAGGAAAATATTAGAAAATCGAGTGCATCTCGTTCTTCTCATGAGCCAGCATTAGAAGATATCGAGGAGTGGGAAGAAGACGGTGTCATGTATAATCGGCGGACGGCTTTAGTTAAACCAGGAGTTCCAATATACAAGCTTGAGGATGTTCCTCCTAAATTTGAGAATGGGAAGCCGTTCATGACATCCGTACAATTTAGCAAACAACCCGTCGCGCTCAGAAGAATGCATGAGTGGTACATCACTGCCAGCACAAAATTTGGTCTTAATTTGCGTCACATTTCGTATTCCAAAAGAAGCATTCTGGAGCACTGGAGTAGATAAACGAGTCATTTTATTTGACGAGCTTCTTTCTCTTTTCCATCGGGGCATGCTCGAAATCAACCTGCTGCTCGTCTGGTGCTTGTAAGTGCTCTAATATTTTGTATTTGCTTTTCTTACTACACGCATACGCATTTCATGAGATTATAACAATTCTGGACTTCTTCAATAGGATGCAATACATGGATAATGTAAAGTTGGCGCGCAAGACAGGTATCCTTGACCCTACTAGGATTGCAAAGTCGCTATTCGACGTCCAGGCGAATCGAGAATCAAGCCAGTACAAACACATGAAAAAAAAAGATTTTGAAAGAGCAATTGCAAAACTTAAGAAGGATAGAAAGGCAGAAGTTGCAGCTTACATAGGACATGCGATGTTTAACTTTGTCAGAGACGGCCAGGACCTCGTAAAGGCTCCGTACCACTTCGAGTAAGTTCGACACATGACATTGAAATAGCAATTATTGGTAATTGTTAACCCGTGTGTTTGTATGTTTGCAGTAATCACTACATAATGATCTTCATCAAGCCAACACAGGGAATGTCAACAGTCTTGGACTCGACCGATTACCCACCAGATCGTTACAAAGATTTCCTTTCCATTTTGAAAAAGTACGTTTATTCAATAATTTTAATTTACGCACATTTAGAATGTGTTGACAAGTTTTATATGACATTTCTTGTATTACAGCGCTTGGCAGTTTTACGCGGAGCTTGGCGGTCAGAGACCTCCTAATACGAATGCATTGGACATTAAAACGTATTATGCTTGTCCGAAGCAGCCTGCTGGGAGTGTCTTATGCGGGTATTATGTATGCGAGCATCTTCGGACCGCCGCCGTATATAGAGTCAATCGTGAGGATGTAAGTTATCCTTAATGTCGATACCTTATTTTCTTACTTTTGTGTTTCATTTTCATTGTAACTAGCATAGTTTAATGCTTATATTCTCTGCTGTTCAATATTACCAGAAACATTATTTTCATATTTTGATTCCAACTTCAAAATTCAATTGCTCATAGTACAACTGCTCCAAAAATACCTACTAAATTCTTGTATACTCTCACTTTGATCTATACTTTGAGATTGTTTAAACCAACACATTCTAAACCTTGTTATGTGTTATATTGCAGCACAAGAAGAATCTGAACGAAGAATGGCCGGTTTGTAGAAGTATTACTGATGGAGGAGCCGACAGGATTGCTTCTGAACTCTGTCAGTTCATTCGTCGCGAAATTTTGCACAAAAAGGGAATGTTCTTTGATAAGAGAGGTTCAGCAGCTGATGTGCCAGAACTTTGCGACTATGCCAATCTAAACAGTTTTTAGTGAAAACTTGTAAACTTTGAGATGAATTGTATCTGTAACTTGTACATATGTATATTGTTTTAGTGAAATTGACTTCTGTGATGATAATATTGTTGACTTTTGTTCTGTGATGATTGTTGTTTTTTGTTCTGTGATTATATTGAATTGACCTGGAAATTAGAAATAGCAGCAGTAGTACTGCATGACTGTGAAAAACAATTATCACAGGCGGCTAGATACAAGTAAAGAAACATCTGTGATAACCTAATTTCACAGGCGATGTCTGTTATGGTAGAAACCGGGTGCGTTAAAGGGTCTTCACAGACGGCTGATATAGGTAAACTCCGTCTGTGATAACACCATTATCATAGACGGGTTAGTTATGCTTCAATAACCGTCTGTAAAGACACATTATCATTGACGGTTAGTTATGCTTCAACACCCGTCTGTGAAGACACATTATCATAGGCGGTTAGTTATGCTTCAAAATCCGCCTGTGAAGACACATTATCATAGACGGTTAGTTATGCTTCAATACCCGACTGTGAAGACTCATTATCATAGGCGGTTAGTTATGCTTCAAAATCCGCATGTGAAGACACATTATCATTGGCGGTTAGTTATGCTTCAATACCCGACTGTGAAGACAAATTATCATAAGCGGTTAGTTATGCTTCAATAACCATCTGTGATAAGACATTTATCACAGACGGTTATATATGTTGCACGACCCGCTTGTGATAAAGTATTTTCACAGGCGGCTATTCTTAGTAAAGAACCGCCTATGATAATCTGTCTTCACAGGTGGCTAGCCTAAGTGAAGAACCGCCTATGATAATGTGTCTTCACAGGCGGTTTCACTTCTCCGCCTGTGAAATTGCGGATTATCACATACTCTTCGTTTCAGGCGGTTTTAAAAGCTGTCTGTGATAATAGGTTTGGAGCCGCCTGTGATGAGGCTTATTGTAGCAGTGTGACGAGGCCGACGAGCGGAGGCGCCCGTGTGGAAGTCGAAGTCGAACCGTGCAAGCACCACGCGACAGTCCACTCCGACCAGATACACCCAGAGGTCATGCACCTTCACGGATGCCTGCCGACACCGCCGCGAGAGGTCCAATGCCGGGAGCAGCACCGCGACCGCGTACAAGGCGGCGTTGACGTACTCCCACCGCCGCGTGACCAGAGCTAGGCCATACAGGGCTACTGCAGGCAACCTCCCTAGCAGGGACGAGCTTCACCATGGCCGGATCAATGGATGTGCGGCTACTGCAATTTGGAGTGTGGAAGCAATTCATTATCACATGCGGTTTGTACCAGCGACTGCTTGTCATAATTCATATTTTTTTTACAGACGGTTTTAGTTACATACCGCCTGTGATATATTATTATTTCAAGGGATATTTAACGAAACATCTGCACACTGTTACAAAAAATATTTTCGCAGACGTCTCCTAATTTTTTACAGGCGGTTCGTAAAAATAGATGCATGTGATGTGAAATGCAATAAAATCTGCCTGAAATAATAATATATCACAGGCGGTATATAACTTAAACCGTTTGTAAAAAAATATGAATTATGACAAGCGGTCACTGGTACAAACCGCATGTGATAATGAATTGCTTCCGCACTCCAAATTGCAGTAGCCGCACATCCATTGATCCGGCCATGGTGAAGCTCGTCCCTGCTAGGGAGGTTGCCTGCAGTAGCCCTGTATGGCCTAGCTCTGGTCGCGCGGCGGTGGGAGTACGTCAACGCCACCTTGTACGCGGTCACGGTGGTGCTCTCGGCATTGGACCTCGCGGCGGTGTCGGCAGGCATCCGTGAAGGTGCACGACCTCTGGGAGTATCTGGTCGGAGTGGACTGTCGCATGGTGCTTGCACGGTTTGACTTCAACTTCGACTTCCACGCGGGCGCCTCCGCTCGTCGGCCTCGTCAATCGCGACTTCATCGGCCTTACCGCATGCTTCGGGGGCGTCGACACCACCTGCAGATGCGTGCGTCGGGTGCTCCGCCAGAGGGAGGCTTCCGCGCGGATGCGCACCTCGGGAGATCCACCAGAGGGAGACCATCGCAGCCCGCGAGCTTCTCGAGCTGCTGCTGCGATTATTGTTGTAATTCCAGGCATTGTAATTTCTGTAATATGTCGCGTCTCTGCGGCGTAATTTTGTATAAATATTTCAATCTCATGCAGATCGAACGTGTTACTTCAAATCTGCCTAAATCCTATCATTTCTTGCCTCCTGATATCGGCCAGTTACGAACACAGTCATGAACACAATGCACACAAGCGGTTTTTAATAAAAACCGTCTATAATAATGCATTGTTACAGACAGTCGACAGTAAAAAACCATCTGTGATAAACCATTATCACAGTCGGCGGGAAAGAACCGTCTGTGAAAATGCATTTTCACAGGCGGTTTTTCTGGCCGCTTGTGATAATCGACCATTTTAACGGACTTTTTGTTACAGACGGTTTTTAAAACTGCGTGTGATAATATGTTTAGAACCGTCTGTAAAAATGTTTTTTTCTAGTAGTGGCAGTAACTTCGTTAATTCCAAAACTAGTCGTGTCTCAGTCTAATGGTATATATGATGAAAAGTCATATACACGTGTTTAATTTGCATGGGTTAATGCTATGTATATACAGTGTTATAAAGGAATAACAAGTTCAGATGTTAGTGGGGCCCTTCATCAAACACCAAACGTTATGAATGCCGCCTGGCAGAATGTTCCATGCACGCAGAGCTATGTAATGTGCTTCATGGTTCATTACCATCATCCAACATCCATCATGGCATCATCCTTCTTAGCTCTCCCAGCAGCACACTAGCTACCTGAACTATAATTAGCCAAGCTAATTAGTCATGGCGAAGTACTCCAAAACCCTTGCAGCATTATTGTTCATCAACACGCTGCTGTTGGCTCCTCCCGTCATGGCCGTCGACTCGGACCCTCTCCAGAACTTCTGCGCGCCCTCGGTGAACGGCTACCCGTGCCAGCCACCCGCGTCGGCCGGAGACGAGTTCCTGTTCTCGTCCAAGGTGGCCAAGGGAGGCGACCCGACGTCCAACCCGAACGGCTCCAACGTCACGGAGCTCGACGTGAACGAGTGGCCTGGCGTAAACACGCTCGGCGTGTCCATGAACCGCGTCGACTTCGCCCACGGCGGCACGAACCCGCCGCACATCCACCCGCGCGCCACCGATGTGGGCTCGTGACCCGTGGAGAGCTCCTCGTGGGCATCATCGGCAGCCTTGACTCTGGGAACCGGTACTATTCCAGGGTGCTCCGCGCGGGGGAGACGTTCGTCATCCCGCGGGCGCTCATGCACTTCCAGTTCAACGTCGGCAAGGACGAGGCCACCATGGTCGTGTCGTTCAACAGCCAGAACCCCGGCATCATCTTCGTGCCGCTCACCATGTTCGGGTCGTCGCCGCCGATCCCAACGCCAGTGTTGGCCAAGGCGCTCCGGGTGGACGCCGAGGTCGTTGATCTCATCAAGTCCAAGTTCGCAGGTGGGTATTAAGAGTAGTTAGCTATCGATCGAATGCCGACGATGGTTTCTCTCGGAAAATGGTTACGAGGAACTATGGTTTGATATGCATGATATATAAATAATGTTACTCTCAGATTCGTATGATTATCCCTATGATTAAGGAGTTGTATGATTATGGTATAATAAAAAATGACCCCGAGGTCGTTAATCATTTCAGACACGTACACTTTTGTATTCCCTGTGCGAAAGCTTTCTCGTTTTCTCCATGTAATAAATAAAGGAAATATATGCAGGTTTTGCATGAATCACCACAATGATATGAATTTCATGCTTCGTTCATGGTGTCTAAGTCATTTTCTTCAATATTTTACAACCTAGTACTTAGCTGGAACTGGAAGAGTAACAAAGTATGTTTAGAGCAAACTGACAATCTGATCTATTTCTGTATTATTACGAAGTCATAATTTTTTTTTTACAATCATGTATTGCATGTTTCACATTAAGATAAAAGTAAAGAGTACAACATTACCGATGAGACTAACGTCAACTTAGGCCTTATTTGGTTTAGCTTCACGAAGTTGATTCTCTAAATTCACTTATAATTCTCTTGTGAAGTAATTCAATTGTGGTTGTCGGTACTCTGCAGATCGAGTATCCTGCGTACAAGGAAGACAAGACGCTGGGTTCCACCTCCCAAGAGGGGAGGTACATAGAGGCTACTACGTGCTCCGCAAGGTCGGACCTCGCCTTCCTGCCGAGGAGGGCCCCGCACTACGTAAGAAACCCAAATAGGAGACAAAGATGAGCGACACCATCAAAGGAGGGCGTCTCTGATATGGTTAAGCAAGATGTGACCGCCTCAGCGAGGATCTGACATGGCTCGATTGAACGTACAAGGAGACGAGTTACAATACAACCCGTCTCAATTAAGTAGGTATCCACGACGCGCCCTCCTCTCTGACAAATGGGAGACGCGCTTATGAAGAAACACGTCTCCTTTTTGCGAAAGAAATGAGACATACTTTACAGAAAGCACGTCTCCTTTGTCTTCGGTCAGACAGACATGAACATGTCACTGAACTATGAAACTCATTCATTCACAGTTGAACACACAAGATACTCATCACATAGATGAACACATATAACACATGCTTTCATTAATAATATATTAAAGATCACAAGAAAAAAGTACAATACATGAGAAAAGAAAAAACAACATAAACTAAAAACAACAAAAGAAAACCTAAATCCTACTCCTCCCCCCTCCTCCTCCTCCTCCTCCTCCGGCGGCTATCCGACGCTGGTGCAACAAAAGCTCTGGCCGGCTGCTCCGTCGGTTGCTCCGGCTGGTCCAGATCCGGCGGTGCAACCTCTTGACCGAGGTTCCTCACCATCGCCGCCACCAGGATACTGCGGCCCTCGGCGCCGAGCACCTTGGCCATCGTCTCGAGCAGCCTCTAGAACTGGTCGAACAGCCTGTCGAACAACATCTCGAGTAGCTCGTTGTTGAGCCTCTCGAGGGAGCGACATCACTATTTCTTGCAGGGTGGCTTCCTCGGCGGGCTTAGTGGCAGAACGTTGATCATGGTAGGTTGTCTACGCGGAGAAGACGAACGAAGAGAAGAGGAGAGACTGATGGCGCCTTATATATGGTCTGTGCTGAGACGCAAAATGGATATGCACTTATCACCAAAGTGCGCCTCCTATGCTTGACGTATCCCTCTCCTCTGCTAAACGGGAGACACGGTCTTACGAAAAGTGCGTCTCCTATTACCCACGTCTCCTTTAGCTTCGTGATTTTCTCCATTTTGCTTCGGTTCACTGTTGATATCACAAATCATTGAACTTAGAGAACATTCACTTGATAACTAAATCATTCACTTTTCCAGAAAATAATCAAAATCCTTCATATTTGCAATTGCTTTCACACAGTTCACTATCCACACAATGAACACACCACACATTCATTCATTCACACAGTTGAACATAGATAAATTTCATTCATTAATACAATATATTACAAAATACAAGAAAAAAGTACAAGACACAAGAAAAGAAAAACATCAACTAAAAACAACAAAGAAAAACTAAATCCTACTCCTCTCCTCCTCCTTCGGCGGAGACTCTGGCGCCGGTGCAACAGAAACCTGGGCTGGCTGCACCGGTTGCTCCGGCTGCATCGGCGGTGCAACCCCGAGATCGAGGTTGCTCTCCCTCGCCGCCACCAGGTTTCTACGGCCCTTGTCACCGAGCACCTGGGCCACAATCTCGAACAGAATGTCGAGACGATCGACCACCCCCGTAAGGGCGTAGAGGTAGTGGTTGAGGATACCCATTCCAGTACACCGTGGCGCGCTCTCTAGCAAAAAATTTCGCGCAAAACATACTCGCGCTCTATCGACCAAAGGGAGATGCTGAAATAAGAGATGCGTTCTAGAGAGGACCGTCTCCGAGTTTTGCTATTTTTATCTCTCGCGCGCTCTCTCCCAACACTTGACGAAAATTTTTAGCTCTTGTGCGCTCTCTCAACCTAGAAACCGCAGCTGCTGAGCACGCTGCTGCTGTTCCTCTTTCTCCACTTGCTCTTTGTCATTGTTGTGCTGCCACCATCGACCCCAACCTTCATCATCAGAGAGTTGAGCACGCCGCCGCATCCCCTGTCCCAGGAGCATGCCACCGCCACGACTCTGACCTCGGTAATCGGTATGAGCACGCCGCTGCCTTCACATAATTGGAAATGTTCTCCCTGTCCCCGGAGCACACCGACCTGCTTTCATTAGAGAGTTGAGGAACCATCGCTCCGGCGCCTCTGCCAGCTCGTCCCAAAGCATGCCGCCGCCTCGTCCTCTGTCCCCGGAGCATGCTGCCACCTTTATCCTGTCCTCAGAGCGTGCATTTCAGTAATTTATTGAATTTGAGGATGTTCAATGAAGGCTCATCATTAATGAAGTCATTGATCTAAAAAGAGAATTTTCATTATGGTATACATTCATCTTCCTTATTTATGTCCGATGCAGAATTTTTTTGTATATAATGAATTCTGATTCGGAAACCCTTGATACTGCAGGAACTGTGGTTGACACTAGCATTTGCCATCCTAGTGAGTTTTATTTCTATATCTACAGCCATGCTGGAATCAAGGTACCTATGCGATAATTGGTGTTCTTTTATGAGTTTTTTATATCAGGCTATTAATGCATTAGTGTGGACAACCACACTAGCTCACTACCATGTCCTTTATGATGAGAACAATATCTCTGTAGATGTTTTGCAGATGCTCACCAACTGCCTGTGCTATAATTAAGCTTGGTTCTCCATTCACTAACAGCTTCTGTGTTTATTACAATTGTATACCAATTTGTTCCTAAGCCTTTAGATATTTGCTCCCTTATGTGACTGTTTAAGCGAATGTGACTGCAATTTGATAATGTTTTATATAATTTCAGTCATTTTATTGAATTGGGGACATCTCAGTCAGAGCATTAGATGCTATGAAGGCTCATCCTTAATGAAGTCATTGATCGGGAGAATTTTCATTATGGTATACAAGATTAGATGATGAAAGTTATAATGTGTGTAATTAGTTACTTTGTGATCAGGATGAATAATGTATTTAATTGGTCAATATAATTTAAGGTGTGATCTTTTTGGCTATACATATCATCATGTATATGTATGTTGCTTACACTAGCAATGCGGCTACCAAATCCTGGTTAGCTCCAGGATGCAGCCGACAACGAGGATAATCAGGGGTGGGGCTCCTAATAGGAGACCGTGCCTGTAAACAATCCGCGACGAGCTGTAACAGAGAACATCTCGGATTACCTAAATAAAGGAGACAAGCTTCCTTAAAGCGAGTCTCAAATCAGTAAACAAATCTACAACACACTTCAATAAAGAGCGTCTCAGATCAGTTAATAAATTTCTGACGTGCTATGTTAGTGCTTGTCTCGCATGTATGCTGATTGTCACGTGCAGAAATCACGTCTCTAATGACATCATAAAGATTGTCTGTTATGACTCAATGAAAGGAGACGCGCTACCTTTGAGCATGTCTCGCACTTTGGCTGATCGACGACGCGCTTGTCGCGTGCCTTTGATGACAACATAATGCGAGACGCAACGATAGAGACACACAGTTTGTTTGTCTCCCTTCTTCGTTTGGGCATGTCTCGGATGAGCTTTTCTTACGTAGTGCCGGCACAGCCACATCACTTACAGCTCCGGACCCAGCCTCCCTGCCGAAGTGGGCTCCGGTGTTGCCACATGTCATGTAGCTCCGGACCCAGCCTCCCCGCTTAGGATAGGTCCAGTGCTGCCATGCATACCTCGGCTCTCGACCTAGCCTTCCCGCTGAGGAGAGGTCCAGTACTACCACACGTCCCGTGGCTCTGGACCCAGCCTCTCCGCTAAGGAGAGGTTCGGTGCTGCCACGCATCCCGCGACTCATGAAGTCGGCTTCAAGACACCATTAATGTGTCATCAAGACACCTTAGTGCACCATGAAGACCCATCAAGACCCATAAACATGTCATCAGGACATGTTAGTGCACCATAAAGATCCATTAATGTGTCATCAATGCATATTAATGTGCTTTCATGATTAATTAACTCGAGGCCACCTATTGGGCCCCGATTATACTATAAGATGCCCGCCCTTCACCTATAAAAGGACCAAGTAGCCATGACAGAAGGCTCTCAGGCTTAGACATACGCAGACAAGATGAACTTAGACTCACGCTCACCACGAGTTGAGCACACGCAATACAACGCAACCCCCTTGTGGGTGTAGGGTATTACACCTCCCGGCGGCCCGAACCAAGTAAAATCCTCCATATTCATCTAGCTCGTAGATCTATAAATTTCGCCCCTACTAAATACAAACCTTCGTAGACTACTCCTTAATAGTACTGAGGAAGTCTCGTTAAAACACTTCGACATTTGTCGTGCCAAGTAGGGGAGCTTTTAAGAATTTCAAGATCAACGATGGTGAATTCCATTGCTGCCTCCTCTGGCCTTGGTGCAAATCCCACTGCCAGAGGAGAGAATCAAGTTGGCGACACCTCTCGTCGTCCTGGTGGCAATCCAACCACAAATACACAAGCTGGTGCATGGCATCAACTCGGAAACAACGGGCCTCCACCTGCTGCAGTAGCGCCACTACTCAAGTACACTATGGTGCCCTGGTGTCAATCACAGAATAGACCACAAGTCCATAGAATGTGCTGATTGCAGTGCGTGCCCTCCTTCTAGCACCACTTTGACATTTAGCGCGCCAGGAAGTGGGCACTTTTTTGGACCGATGAGCCTCACCACAATGGTGAATCCTCAGTCCATTGTTGACTCCTCTCGACCCCCCGCCATGAAGGGAGCAGAGACGACGACGCCACTTCTTGCTCCACAACAGGCTAACCTGGCAGACACACGGCGACAGTTCCGGTGGCTACTATTGTCACCACTTAGTGAGTCTATATTTTTCTGCGCTCATCACATTGCCAATAGAATTTAGAGCGATAATAGTCTAACTTTTGGAGAACACCTTTTGGAACTTCGAAAAAGGAAAGCACATACATAGCTAAGCTAGTTAATACCAAATTAATCAAAACTAGTCTTCCTCCTATGGAAAGCAATTTTCCTTTCCAACCGCTTAACATTTTCTGGAACTTCTCTCCAGTATTCATTCAGTCTTTATTATAAAGATTCCGATGATGCATAGGAATACCCAAATATCTAAACGGGAAAACCTCAGTAGAACATCCAAAAAGTTTTGCGTACTCATACTCCCACTCCTTGGCCTTACCATATCAAAATAACTCACTTCTATTAAAGTTGATTTTAATCCCGATAATTGCTCAAAGATACTTAACACTAGTTTGAGATCTTTAGCTTGAGCTATATTGTGATCCATAAATAGAATGGTATCATCTGCGTACTTGAAAGTTGCCTAGAGGGGGGGGGGGGGTGAAGGAACGAAAAACCTAAAATTTGCCTTAATAAAACGTATTCAGCAACCAGGAGGCGGACTCGAACAGGGGGTGGACTAGTCCAATCAGGTACGAGGAAAGAAAGAAAGGTGAGATTTTTCTTGATTTTTCAACGATCTACTTAGTGCAGAATGCAAAGGTACAATCTAGCAACCTAGAGAAGTAATTGCACGAAGAGAGAACAAGTTGAACTAGATGGATCACAAGATTTAAGTGGTGAACATGAAGAACCCTAAAAGTCGATCTAGGAAAGAACGAAGGACAAATCAAGGCACAAGACAAAAGATTTTATCCCGTGGTTCAGCATTACAGAGAAACCAACACCCACATTGAGGAGTCCATGAAGGATCAAGTTTCTCTCAACCCTATCCTCACTGAGCCACCACAAAGGCTGACTCGTTCTTCCACTAAATCATGGGAAAATCACAATGATTCGTGGGTCAACTCATAATTTGAGGCTCCCACAAAGTTACAGCACAAAGAGATCACGAATCAACACCCAAATCAATTCAAATCAACGGATCAACGCGAGGGAATCAACCAAGAGCTCAATTCAAAGCACAACCCTTCTCTCTTCTCTCCCAAATCTCACAAACCCCCAAGATTCGCTCTTAGGGTTCAAATAAGTGAATATAAAAGTGTAGGAGGGCTCTTGAAAGGCTATGGCGGCACTATAGTTCGAGATAGGGCTTTAGAAACTCGGGGGATCCCTTTTTATAGGAGTCCCGACAATTAGTCGTTGCCACCAGAAAAAGTCCAGACTAGTCCGGCCTTGGACCCTGCACTAGTCCGGCCTTTGGGGACCAGCGATGTCATACATGACCAACCAAAAGGTCCCTCACCACATTTTTAATTCAAACGATCACAACACAACATACTAGTCTGTCCAAGAAGGGACTAGTCCGATCTCACGTAGAACCTTTTGTTCCGGTTGAGAACAGACAAGTCCGGACATCCAGGACTTAGTCCCAGTAGCCACCTCCAAGTCCCAAACGGACTAGTCTAACCCACAACGTACTAGTACAAGTTCATACAGAACCTTTTGTTCCTGCAGTATCGGACTAGTCTGATTGGGCGGACTAGTCCAATCCTTTAGGACGTAGTCCCAGAAGAACTGAGACACACTCACCACGGACTAGTCCATCTCCAACCAGACAAGTCTAAACTCACACATTATCTCTTGGCCGCCTAACATCGGGTCAGTCCGATGTGGCCGGACTAGTCCGACCTTCCAGCCTGGACAAGTCCGGCCTTGTACTTAGGGCAGCCTCAACAAATCTCTCCAAGCTAAACCTATTTGGACTAAGAGCTCGTAGGTGATTCTATACACCTTGACACGTTGAACACACTCACACTATAAGACTGAACTCGACGCAAAGAATTTTAAACCCTAAATTCTACTATTCGAGTTTTTCCGCCTTTTTCTCCTCTTTTTCCTTTTTGAGTGTATCCAATTACGTGCCATCATTTAATCATCTGTGCTAACACTTGCAATGATCATTAGTCCCTTAAATGTTATCATTAATCATCAAAACCTACGTAGATTTAGCTTAGAGGTACTTTCAGTACTGAAGAATCAATAGACCATCATCAACAAGATGAGGGACGACTCTAAAGTTTCCCATGGTCTTAGCTCTCTAAATTAATATAGCCAACATATCAGTTACTAATTTAAATAGCATCGGCGATAGGGGATCACCCTGTCGAAGACCTTTCCTAGCCTGAAATATGCATTGTCATTTGCCGATAATTTGATTTCCAATAAATATTACTTCGTTCTTTCTCGAAAGTTTGTCGCTTTCTAGTTCAACTTTGAACTAAAAAAGCGGCAAATTGAACTAGAAAGCGACAAACTTTAATGAATGGAGAGAGTATCAAAGAGTGGGGTTGTTCATCATGTAAGTGATAGAGAAGTAGATTGTGTAGGGGATGATACGCTGTTTGATTGTTTTTCGATGGATAGCTTTGTGATTGAGTCAAGACTGATACATGTACAGTACAATATCTAACTAATCAAATATATTTCTAATATATATAACAGTTTATGAAGACTACCAAACACACGTCCCGATATATATATATATATATATATATATATATATATATATATATATATATATATATATATATATATATATATATATATATATATATATAGACACACACACACACACACACACACAACCATCTCTATCGAATGTTGCTATGACACATCCCCCAGTACTACTAAAGCGTAGTCCGCGGAGGTTTGTATTCGGTTGGGGCGTGCATAAGATTACGAACGAGACGGTGACACATGGGATTTTTACGTGGATCGGGCCGCCTGAGCGTAATACCCTACTCCACGGGGTGGTTGTTGATTGTATGAGGATGTATGCGTGTGTGCTTGAGTTGGCTTGGTTGGAGTTGGCCTTCTACAGTGTGGCTCAGCTCTTTTATATGCTAAGGGCTGGCCATTACAGGTATTACCTGGCCCGACAAGTGGCCCCAGCGGTATTCAATCACTTAATAGATGATCTACATGCATTAAGTATGATTAACAGTGTGATAACGCTCCTTAATGGTGGTATTATTGATACTAAAGGTCCTCTGATCGTGTGTCATTAATGCTGAATTAATGACATGTTAATCAGGTCTTGTAATGGTTGTTTCAATAGCCTCTTGAATGTACGTGCCGTTGGAGATCCTATAGTCGTTGCTGGATTAGGTCCGGAGGTACAACACGTGGTAGCTCCAGAGCTTCCCTCTGTGGGGAGGTAGCCCGGAGCCACTCGACACGTGGCAGCACAGGAGCTTCCCTCTACTGGGGGTTAGGTCCGGGGTTGCTAGACACATGGCAGGACCGGAGCTTCCTTGTGAAGGGAGGTAGGTCCGGTCCTGCTGGACACGAGGTAGTACCGGAGATACCCAAACGATTGTGCGGGCCCAATGCTGTCAGACGTGTGTTTCCTTTGGGGGTCTTCGACTCGGATGTGGGAACTCTTTGGATTTTCTTGTGGTATCGTGGGGTACCTGGTACGCGGGGTACCGATAGTGGCCCCCAGGCCCACCTCTGGGAGAAACCCTCTGGGTGAAGTTTTTCTACCAAAGGTGGGGCCATCTTCGATTCTTGCGCTGCGGCTTCAAAGCTTCTTGGTGGGCGGTTGAGGCGATGACAAAGAGTTACGTCACCGCCGCGTGGCCCTTTTTCATTTGTCGCGTGGGATCGTGGTGTGCGGATATCACGCAATTGAAGGTCGCCGGTTCCTAATACGAAAAACGTATCGGTTCCGAGAGTAATCTTTGTAGCCTTGTAAGGTGGCTGCCATCGGGCATCCAACTTCTCATCATGACAACGATTCGCCTTGGGTAACTTTTTAAACAAAGTGGACCTAGGACCCCTTTTCATTGATGAGGTCATCTGTGATTCAGGTCTGGAGGTAGTTTCCATTCAAGCGTTGCGGAGGCTTACTTAAGAAGGAAAGCCTGCACAGTTAGAGGGCTCTTTACGCCTTCATTCAAACTTGCGCTCAGAACCTCTCCACCTTTGCATAACTTTTCCAACTTTCACTCCGCTTTGCCGCGATGAAGTTGGGTCTTCCCCGTAGAAAGATCAGGAAGGATGAAGATTCAGCGAGGGTTCGGACCTACATGGGGTGGTCCAACGCCTCCTTCGACAACTCGATCCGCTTCGACAAGCTTCCATTCAAGAAGCAAAGCGCCGAAGAGATTGTCTTCTTCTCGGCATACGCCATGGTGGGGCTGATCCCACCCTTTTCAAGCTTTCTTCTAATGCTGCTGGACTTCTACAGGCTCTAGCTTCATGACCTCGGTCCGCACTCCTTCTTGCTAGTTGAGACCTTCGTCCACTTCTTTGAGATGTGGGCAAGTGTGCCACCAAGCATCAAGCTCTTCTAGACCTTCTTCACGGTCCACACTACCAGAAAGGGGACTGAGTTGATCGGCTTCTACTACTTCGTGAAGCGCAAGAACTGTCCCTTCAAGTACTTGAAGACTTTCCCCTCCGGGAAGTGGGACAACTGGAAGAAGGACTGAGTGGTCATCAAGGTGGATCATCACGACAGACTGAAGTTTCCGACAAACCCCCCCACTGTCGACACTGACGCCTGGAATGCAGCTTTGGAGTTGTCTGAAGCATAAGAGCCCGTCCTGACAAGGATCCAGCAATGTGTGGAGGGTGGAGTGACCCCTCAGATGGTCTTTGGTAACTTCCTGGTGAACAGGTGGGCTCTGCTGAAGACGAGGGAGTGGCCCGCATGGGCTTTCAATAGCGAGATGAATCACAAACGGATCAAAGCTTGTTTTAAAACTAACTTGGATGATGAATCTTTGAAGCTCCATCTCCAGAAGCTTCAACATGGAGCTCTCTCCCAAGATGCCTTGACCCCGCTGACGGACTTCCTCCGTTTGAACATGGTCCAGAGTTCAGGAGGGGGCTTCGGAAGGGAATGCCTGAGATGGATAACCTTGGCTTGGTGGAGAAGTGTGGGACCACCGGGGTTTCTATTCTCAAAGGTTTAGAAAGGGTGGCTCCCACTGTTCCAAGCCAGAAGGTTGACGACGTCGGCAAGGACAAGGTCAAGGGCAAGGAGCCGGCCGAATCTTCCAGTGAGAAGAGGAAGCTGAGACATGCTGATGGGAGCTCCCTCAGGTCTTATCCATCTCCAGCACTCTCGTCCCCCCAGCCAAGCAGAGCTTCAGCAAGCACGCCTTCTTCGGTGTCGGCATCCACGAGGGGCGCTAGCTCTAGCAAGTACCCCCCGACCCCAGTGCCGGCTGCGGGCTCCAGGTCCAGAGGTCCTTCCCAGCCGAGGGAGGTCTCGGTTGAGGTGACTCCAACCCCTGCGGCAAGCTCCCGACTGAAGTTTGGGGTCTCTGCCTCACCAGGTCCGGTGGGCTCTGACTCCGGGCCACAGAAGCAGAAGCTCCGCAGCGACTAGAGTGGAAGCTTCCAAAGGTAAGCATTGTCTTCTCACCTTGAGTTGCTATTTTTATCTTTACCATGTTTCGAATTTTTTTATCTTTTGCTTCCAGGGTGTCGAAGAAGAACACTGAAGCTTCGGCCTCTGCTATAGCAATGGAGGCTGTGCAAACAAAGGCTCCTGCTTCGACCCTTGCGTCCCTCCAAGTGGTGGCTGAAGACACGATAGCTCCAGCGCCACCTGTCGTGGAACTGGATCTAGTGATGATGCCAGAAGCTCCCGTGGTAGTGCCAAACCATGGGGGAGAGACTCGTGAAGAAGCACCAGCCGTGCGTAAGACTACGAACGAGACGGTGACACATGGGATTTTTACGTGGTTCGGGCCGCCTGAGCGTAATACCCTACTCCACAGGGTGGTTGTTGATTGTATAAGGATGTATGTGTGTGTGCTTGAGTTGGCTTGGTTGGAGTTGGCCTCTTACAGTGTGGCTCAGCTCTTTTATATGTTAAGGGCTGACCGTTACAGGTATTTCCTGGCCCGACAAGTGGCCCAGGTGGTATTCAATCATCTAATAGACGATCTACATACATTAAGAATGATTAACAGTGTGATAACGCACATTAATGATGGTGTTACCGATACTAAAGGTCCTCTGATCATGTGCATTAATGCTGAATTAATGACACGTTAATCAGGTCTTGTAACGGTTGTTTTAATAGCCTCTTGAATGTACGTGCCGCTGGAGATCCTGTAGTCGTTGTTGGAGTAGGTCCGAAGGTACAACACGTGACCGCTCCAGAGCTTCCCTCTGTGGGGTGGTAGCCCCAGAGCCACTCGACATGTGGCGGCACTGGAGCTTCCCTCTACTGGGGGTTAGGTCTGGGGTTGCTAGACACGTGGCAGGACCGGAGCTTCCCTGTGAAGGGAGGTAGGTCCGGTCCTGCTGGACACGTGGTAGTACCGGAGCTACCCAAATGATGGTGCGGGCCCAGTGTTGTTAGGCGTGTGTTTCCTTCGGGGGTCTTCAACTCGAACGTGGGAACTCTTTGGATTTTCTTGCGGTATCATGGGGTACCATGTACGCGGGGTACCTATAGTGGCCCCCGGGACCACCTCTTGGAGAAACCCTCTGGGTGATGTTTTTCTACCAAAGGTGGGGCCATCTTTGATTCTCGCGTTGCGACTTCAAAGCTTCTTGGTGGGCGGTTGAGGCGATGACAAAGATTAATGTCGCCGCCGCGTGGCCCTTTTTCACGACTTCATTCAAACTTGCGCTCAGAACCTCTCCACCTTTGCATAGATTTTCCAACTTTCGCTCCGCTTTACCATGATGAAGTTGGGTCTTCCCGTAGCAAGATCAAGAAGGATGAAGATTCGGCGAGGGTTTGGACCTACATGGGGTGGTCCAGCGCCTCCTTAGACAACTCGATCCGCTTCGACAAGCTTCCCTTCAAGAAGCAAAGCGCCGAAGAGATCGTCTTCTTCTCGGCATACACCATGGTGGGACTGATCCCACCTTTTTCAAGCTTTCTTTTGATGCTGTTGGACTTCTACAGGCTCTAGCTTCATCACCTCGGCCCTCACTCCTTCTTGCTAGTGGCGACCTTTGTCCACTTCTGCAAGATGTGGGTGAGTGTGCCGCTAAGCATCGAGCTCTTCCGGACCTTCTTCACGGTCCACACTACCAGAAAGGGGACTGAGTTGATCGGCTTCTACTATGTCGTGAAGCGCAAGAACTGTCCCTTCAAGTACTTGAAGACTTTCCGCTCTGGGAAGTGGGACAACTAGAAGAAGGATTGGGTGTTCATCAAGGTGGATCATCACGACAGGCTGGAGTTGCCGACAAGCCTCACCAATGTTGACACTGACATCTGGAATGTAGCTTCGGAGTTGTGTGAAGCATACAAGCCCGTCCTGACAAGGATCTAGTAATGTGTGGAGGGTGGAGTGACCCCTCAGATGGTCTTTGGTAACTTACTGGTGAACAGGTGGGCTCTGCTGAAGATGAGGGAGTGGACCGCATGGGCTTTCAACAACGAGATGGATCACCACCGTATCAAAGCTGGTTTTCGGACTAACTTGGATGATGAAGCTTTGAAGCTCCATCTCCAGAAGCTTCAACACGGAGCTATCTCCCAAGATGCCTTGACCCCGCCGGCGGGCTTCCTCCCTCTGAACATGGTTCCAGAGTTCAGGAGGGAGCTTCGGAAGGGAATGCCTGAGCTGGACAACCTCGGCTTGGTGGAGAAGCTTGGGACCACCGGGGTTTCTATTCCCGAAGCTTCAGAAAGGGTGGCTCCCACTGCTCCAAGCCACAAGGTTGACAACGTCCGCAAGGGCAAGGGCAAGGATCTGACCGAATCTTCCAGCCAGAAGAGGAAGCTGAGACATGCTGATGGGAGCTCCCTCAGGTCTGCTCCATCTCCAGCACCCTCTTCCCCCCAGCCAAGCAGAGCTTCAGTGGCCACGCCTTCTTCGGTGTTGGCGTCCACGATGGACGATAGCTCCGGCAAGTACCCCCCGACCCCAGTGTCAGATGTGGGCTCCAGGTCTAGAGGTCCTTCCCAACCGAGGGAGGTCTCGGCTGAGGCGACTCCAACCCCTGCAGCAAGCTCCCGACTAAAGTTCGGGGTCTCTGCTTCACTAGGTCCGGTGGGCTCTGACTCTGGGCCACAAAAGTAGAAGTTCCGCAGCGTTTAGAGTGGAAGCTTCCTAAGGTAAGCATTGTCTTCTCACCTTGAGTTGCTATTTTTATCTTTACCATGTTTTGAATTTTTTGATCTTTCGCTTCCATGGTGTCGAAGAAGAAAACTGAAGCTCCGGCCCCTGCTACAACAACGGAGGCTGTGCAACCAGAGGCTCCTGCTTCGACCCTTGCGTCCCTCCAAGTGGTGGCTGAAGACACGAAAACTCCAGCGCCACCTGTCGTGGAACTGGATCCAGTGATGATGCCAGAAGCTCACGTGGTAAAGCCAAACCATGGGGGAGAGACTCGTGAAGAAGCATTGGCCATGCATAAGATTAAAACGAGACAGTGACACATGGGATTTTTACGTGGTTCAGGCCGCCTGAGCGTAATACTCTACTCCACGGGATGGTTGTTGATTGTATAAGGGTGTATGCATGTGTGCTTGAGTTGGCTTGGTTGGAGTTGGCCTTCTACAGTGTGACTCAGCTCTTTTATATGCTAAGGACTGGCCGTTACACGTATTGCCTAGCCCGACAAGTGATCCCGGCGGTATTCAATCATCTAATAGACGATCTACATGCATTAAGTATGATTAACAGTGAGATAACGCGCCTTAATGGCGGCGTTACCGATACTAAAGGTCCTCTGATTGTGTGTCATTAATGCTGAATTAATGACACGTTAATCAGGTCTTGTAACGGTTGTTTTAATAGCCTCTTGAATGTACGTGCCGTTGGAGATCCTGTAGTCATTGTTGGAGTAGGTCCGGAGGTACAACACGTGGCAGCTCTAGAGCTTCCCTCTATGGGGAGGTAGCCCCGGAGCCACTCAACGCGTGGGGGCACTGGAGCTTCCCTCTACTGGGGGTTAGGTCCAGGGTTGCTAGACACGTGGCAGGACCGGAGCTTCCCTATGAACGGAGGTAGGTCCGATCCTGCTGGACACGTGCTAGTACCGGAGCTACCCAAACGATGGTGCGGGCCCAGTGCTGTCAGACGTGTGTTTCCTTCGGGGGTCTTCAACTCGGACGTGGGAACTCTTTGGATTTTCTTGCGGTATCGTGGGGTACCTGGTATGCGGGGTACTGATAGTGGCCCCGGGCCCACCTCTGGGAGAAACCCTCTGGGTGAAGTTTTTCTACCAAAGGTGGGACCATCTTCGATTCTCACGCTGCGGCTTCAAAGCTTCTTGGTGGGCGGTTGAGGCGATAACAAAGAGTTACATCGCCGCCGTGTGGCCCTTTTTCACTCGTCGCGTGGGATCCTGGCGTGCGTATCTCATGCATTTAAAGGTCGCCGGTTCCCAATACGAAACACGTATCAATTCCGAGCATAACCTTTGTAGCCTGTCAGGGTGTTTCCCTCGGGCATCCAACTTCTTATCATGACAACGGTTCGCCTAGGGTAACTTTTTAAACAAAGTGGACCTGGGCCCCCTTGTCATCGACGAGGTCATCTGTGATTGGGGTTTGGAGGTAGTTTCCATTCAAGCGTTGCGGATGCTTACTTAATAAGGAAAGCATGCACGATTAGAGGGCTCTTTATGCCTTCATTCAAACTTGCGCTCATAACCTCTCCACCTTTGCATAGCTTTTCCAACTTTTGCTCCGCTTTGCCGCGATGGAGTTGGGTCTTCCCCGTAGCAAGATCAAGAAGGATGATGTCGAAGTGTTCGTTACGACACTTCCCCCGAACCAGCTGAGAAGCAGCCCACGGTGGTTCTTTTGTGGTTGGGGCACACAGAGATCCATATCAAGATGATGACACCAGAGATTTCCGTGGTTCGGGCCGCCTGAGCGTAACACCCTACTCCACGGGGTTTGAGTTGCTGTATAGCAAGTTGTTTGGGAGGGCTCAGGTTGATTTTGCTTGTCCCCCCATGTTCGTGCGGTACAACCCTTTTATAGTTCTAAGGGCCGACCGTTACAAAGCTTGCCTGGCCCGACATGTGGCCCTGGCGTATTTGATGGCCTAATACACTATCTAAGGGTATTAAGTACAATTAATAGTGTGATAACGTGCCTTCATGGCAGCGTTACCCCTATTAACGGTGCACTGATCGTGTGTCATTAATATGGTATTAGTGACACGTTATCAGACCTTGTAACTGCTGCTTTAACCGTCCTTGAATGTCTGTAATGGACATGATCTACTTGTATTTCCATTGGTGACGAAGGTCCGAAGGCTTCACACGTGGCAGCTTTGGAGCTTTCCCTTGCGGGAGGGTAGGTCCGGAGCTGCTGTACACGTGTCAGCATCGGAGCTCCTCTCTGACGGGAGCTAGGTTCGGGGCTGCTGTACACGTGTAGTCACCGGAGCTTCCCTTGGTTGGGAGTTTAGCTCCGGTCTTCTTTCAGACGTGTTAACCTGGGAGCATGCCATGTGAGAGGAGCGGGTCCGTTGCAGCATGACATGTGGGACCTGGAAGGACCTTTGGCTTTGACAGGTGGAACTTTCCTGCACTTCTTACAATATCGTGAGGTATCCGGTACGCAGGGTACTGAGAGTGGCCCCCGGGCCCACCTCTGGGAGAAAACTTTTGGGTTAAGTTATTCTGCCAGAGGTGGGGCCATTCTCGATTCCCGCACTTTGATTTTCAAAAGTCCCCTGATGCACCGACGGAGTGACGGCCTGGGGGCGAACCTTCGACGCGTGGCTTGTTATGAATGCGGCAGATGAGATCTTTGAGTGCGGATCTCACGCAATTGAAGGTCGTCGGTTCCCAATACAAAAACCGTATCGGTTCTGCGTGCCCTGCCAGAGCGCCGACTTTGGGTTTCCCTCCATTCATCATGACAACAGTTTGCCTTGGGTAAGAACCTCGATCCCTTCGTCGAGGTGGCCCCAGGCCCACTCGTCATAGATTTTTGAAGTGTGCTTTCGCTTTCACTGTGGTTTCCATCCAAGCGTCGCGGAGGCTTACTTAAGAAGGAAAGTGTGCACGGTTTGAGGACTCTTTATGCCTTCGATCATATTTGCGCTCAGAGCCTCCCAAACTCCGCCTAACATCCCTTCCTTTGCTCCACTTTGCTGTGATGGAGTTGGGTCTCCCCAAGAGCCGCCTCAAGAGAGATGATGATCTGAAGAAGGTTCGGACCTACATGTGGTGGTCCAGCGACTCCTTCAACCATTTGGTCCGCACCGGCAAGCTCCCATACAAAAAGGAGCGTGACAACGACATGGTGTACTTCTCAGCGTACGCCATGGTGGGACTGATCCCACCTTTCTCGACTTTCCTTTTGATGCTGCTGGACTTCTATGGTCTGCAGCTGTGTCACCTTGGCCCCCATTCTCTTCTTCTTGTGGCGACATTTGTCCACTTTTGCGAGATGTGGGTGGGCATTCCCCCCCCCCCCCCCCTGCGTTGAGCTATTCCGCACCTTCTTCACCATTCACACCACCAGCAAGGGGACAAAGTTTATTGGCTTCTATTACTTCGTAAGGCGTAAGAACTGTCCCTTCAAATATTTGAAGTATTTTCCCTCCGGCAAGTGGGATGATTGGAAGAAGGAACAGATCATCATCTCAGTGGAGGAGCATGAGAGGCTGGAGCTGCCCGAAGGTCTCCCCAATGTTGATACCGACGCCTGGAGTGTAGTTATGGTGTTGTCGGATGCCTTCAACCTTGTCTTGACCAAGATCCGAGAATGTGTGGAGGGTGGAGTGACCCCACAGATGGTCTTCTGCAACTTCCTGATCAAAAGATGGGCTCCGTTGAAGAAGAGGGAGAAGCTCACGCGTGCCCTCAACAATGTGATGGATGACGACTGGATTGAAACCGGCCTGAGATCCAACTTGGATGATGCAGCTCTGGAGCTTCACCTCAAGAAATTCCAGCATGGAATAGACATCGAAGGCGATGACTTAGCTCCATCGACAGCTTTCCTCCCTCTGAACATGGAGGCGCAGTTCAACAGGGAGCTTCGGAGGAGTATGCCGGCACTTGACGACCTTGGTGAGGTGGAATGGCGTCCGACCACAGGGTTGGTGATCCCCGGGGCTTCCGAGGGTGGTCCTACTCCTGCTCTGAGCCGAAAAACCGAGGACATCGGCAAGGGCAAGGGTAAAGAGCCAGCTGAGCCTTCCAATCGGAAAAGGACGTTGAAGCACACGGACAGGAGGTCTGTCTGACCTGCTCCTTCCACGACGGCTCCTTCTCCCTGGTGGGGGAGGTATTCTGCAACTACCCCTGCCCCGGTGCAAGCTCCTTCAAGAGGCGCTAGCTCCGGGCAATCGACCCCGGCCTCAGTGCCAGCTAGAGGCTCCAAGTTCGGGGGTTCTTCCGGGCGAAGAGAAGTTTCGGTCGAAAGGACTCCAACGGCTGCGAGTGTTCCTCAACTGAGGTCCGAAGCAATTGTCTCACCAGATTTGGTGGCATCTAGCTCCGGGCCCCATAAGAAGAGGTTCCGAGATGACTGGAGTGGCAGCATCCCTGGGTAAGCATTGTTTGCTTGCCCTGGCATGCCAATCTTGTTCTTGACATGTTTTTAATCTTCTCTTCCCTTTATTTCTAGGGTGTCAAAGAAGGGGCCGGGAGCTTCAGCGCCTGTTGCAGCGGCCGAGGCTGCGTGTGCTGAAGCTCCAGCTTCAAGCGCTCAGCCTCCTCGTCAAGCAGAGGCAGAAGTCACGACAGCTCCGGCGCCAGCTGTCGTGAGCTTGGACTCGGAGTCTTCACCCGAAGCTTCTGTGGTAGCGCCAGACCACGGGAGAGAAGTTGAAGATGTACCTTTGGCGGCGGAGGCTGATGCTCCAGCATCGTTGATGCCAGAAGTTCTGGCTTTCGAGCCGAATGTTGCCGAAGCCCTGGCTCCTGAGCCAGAAGTAGTTGAAGCCCCGCCTATTGAGCCGGAAATTACCCAAGCTCCAGCCCTTGTGCCGGAAATGGTTGAAGATCCGGCGGTTGAGCCAGAAGTGGTAGAAGGTCCGGTGGCTAAGCCGAAGGTGGTCACTGTATCAGAGCCTGAGCCAGTAGTGGTTGAGGCCCCAGTCGAAGCTCCTGCTGTTGCTCCAGAAGTGGTGGTCCCGAAGGTACCTGGGCTGGAGCCAAAGCAGCCCGAAGAAAGGGCAGCAGGTCCTCCGACTTCAGAGCCGCCAACTGAAGATCCTGAAGTGGCGCTTTCAACTGCTCCGGAGGTGGAAGTTCCTCCAGTGGGTTCTTCTACTGCCGCTGAAGGCTTCTAGGAGAGCGGCCCTAGCGCTGCAGGAGTACACGGGACCACTATTGTAGAGTGGGACCCAACTTTTGTGATGGAAAACCCTTTTTAGCCTGCGGAAATGGTTCCAGCAGGCCCAAAACCTATCCCTCTGGCATTGTCCATAGACAACGCCTGCTCAAGTCTCCGATAGGTCCAGCTTGCCTTCGACCATGAGAGCAAAGCCTTGGAGGAGGAGCGCAACACCTTGAGGCGTTGGCGCAACAGACTCCATTTTGAGACCAGGCTTGCTCAGACGAGGCTGGCTGACCAGAAGGAATGGATCAAGGGGGATAAAGCCCGGTTAGAGTACTGGGATAAGTTAATGGAGGAGAAGGAAGTCGCCATCCGTGCGCTCGATGCTAACTCCAGGGAAATTCTGGAGCAAGCCAAGGAGAGACGTGATGTTGCTGACGAGCGTTACAAAAAACTCGCTGAATTGAATGAAATTCTCCTGATGCTTCGAGCGGACCTGGAGGCGAGGGAGGAAAAACTCCTAGGGCAGCAGGAGGATGTGGTGAGGAGAGAGGCGGAGGTCACCCAGAAGTTGACTCTAGGTGAGAAAAATTTGGCGGATCACAGCAAAAAGCTGGATCTATAGAAGGAGGAAGAGAGGAAGAAGAACTGGAAGGTGGGGCAAGAGCTCTCAAAAAAGGAGTCTGACGTTGCCGCTAGGGAGGAGAGGGTTAAAGGCAGGGAGAAAGACCTTGCTAAAAGGCGGAACCACATCCACCTCCGGGAGACGGAGCTAACCAACCGGGAAAAGCATGTTGCTGAGAGCATGCAACAGCATGCTAAGTTGGCTGAGCGCCTTGCCCGTGAAGGTTCAGAGCTTGCGGCTGCCTGGAAGTCACTAGAGGAGCTACGGAGCGTGAAGGAGACCGAAGCTATTCAAGTGTGGAACTTCTTAGGGTGGGCGAATGATGCACTAACACTGCTAGGCTTCAGTCCTGTACGTCTGGACAACCTGAAGCTGGATGTGGACCGAGCACTGCTGGCCCTCAACAGTGCTAGCGGCAAACTTGACGCGATGGGCGACGTCATCGTGGATCAGCTGGAGACAGAGGGGAAAACTCTGGCTACAAATGTTGCAGAATACGTGCTGACGTGCTATGTAAGTCGATATCCCCAATTCCCACTGGACCTGGTGCTCGAAGGTCCCGTTGCTGAAGAGGAAGACGCTGCCAAAGCCAGCGTCTGAGAAGTTACCCAAAAAGTAGCTTCCTTCTTCCGCAGGTCTTAGGTCCTCAAGTAGCTAGGGCTTTCTTCCTATTGCCTTCTGCTGTACTCTCCTCATTTTGTAATCCAGTATCTCAAATTAATGAAATCCTCCTTTCTGCCTTCAATTTGACTTTTGTCTTCAATATACCGTGTCGTATCTTGTTAGCCCCCTGGTACATGTGTACAGTTGAAGTGTGTACATGTACCAAAGGTTATGACAGTATGTTCATGACTTGGTTGCTTCGCACTTGTCGATTTTAAGTCCGAAGTCTCTAATTTTGAAATGTAGAAGACAGGCCCCCTGGGATGGTCGGAGCTTGGTAGCTCCAGCGTCAACATATTAGACGTTGAAGACAGACCCATCTTGGGAGATGTCGGAGCTTAGTAGCTCCGACGTCGTCCACCATCGCTATGAATTTTTGCTTTTCCTGCACATTAAAGGCAAGAGAAAAAGTAAAATTCGTCCTCTTGTCTATAAATTGGTTGTGACTTATTGTTCCTATTTGAACTTTGAGTCCGAAGAAACTCAGTATGATAATGAGCGTTTTGATATAATCTTTTAGATCTGCATGCCTTTTTAGTACTCACCCTACTGAGGCCTGCCAGGGTGTAGGTAGAGCGGCGTACTTAGGGTGCAGGACCAGTCTAAGTTGATAGCGCACTACGGACCTATGTTGGCTTGGCGTTCAGGCAAGTAGACTATGTAGCAATGTTAAGATCCAAAAAGACCAGCAATAATGCTTGTAATGCATGTGAATTACTTGAAACAATTCTCAAAAGTATTTGCACAACTATATTATAGACAAGCGGAGTAAAAATAATTTGATATATTGAGCCTTGCACAAAAGGTAAATGCACGTGGACTCTGTTTTCACACAACAATCCCTTTCATTATAGGTTCGAATTAAAGGGGAGACAAGGACACACTTAGGGTGCTGGACCATGCTAAATGTGCTATACATCTTGTACTAACCCAGGGCAAGTATTTACACTTTTAGTGCTGTGATTGTCTCAAGTGTTACTTGAACTTCTCGGACCCTCCCGGAGGGGTCCGGATGTTCTCCCGGAGGACTTGCCCGTCTCTGTATAATGACTCAACAACATGCATTGTGTGTAATTACAGACTCACCTCCATGATTCTAAGCGTAAAACTTATGGAGGTGCTCGATGTTCCAAGGATTGGGAAGCAGGATCCCATCCTCAGTTGCCTAGCGAACGCATCCTGGTCGGGATACTTTAATGACTCGAAAGGGACCCTCCCGGCTGGGGAAAGTTTGTTCATCCCTTCACAGCTTAGTATCTTCCAGAGCACCAGGTTGCCTTCTTCAAGCTGTCGGTTGTGCACATGCCTTTGATGGTAGCGCCAGAGCGCTTGGCAATAACGTGCATTTCGAACAGCTGCTTGGCACCTTCCCTCGTCGACGAGGTCAAGGTCTTCACGCCAGAGATGGTCCTGCGAAGAAGAACACTGAAGCTCTGGCCCCTGCTACATCAATGGAGGTTGTGCAAATAGAGGCTCCTGCTTCGACCCTTGCATCCCTCCAAGTGGTGGCTGAAGACACGACAGCTCCAGCACCACCTGTCGTGGAACTGAATCCAGTGATGATGCCAGAAACTCCTGTGGTAGTGCCAAACCATGGGGGAGAGACTCATGAAGAAGCACCGGCTGTTTTTGAGCTAGCAGCTGAGGTGCCGACACCAGAGTCAGAGACGGTAGAAGCTCCGGTACTTGAATTGGAGGTAACTGAAGCTCCGACACCTGAGCTGGAGGTAGTTGAAGTCCCAGCACCTAAGCCGGAGGTGGTGGGGGCTCCGGATGAAGCTACTGCGCCAGCCCCGTAGGTGATTACTCTGGAGGTGTACATGTTCAAACTGGAGCACTCAGAGGAGGCGACTGCGGGTCCTCCACACACCAAGCCAACAATCGAAGATCTGGCAGTGGGAGCTTCCTCATCAGCTCTGAGTGCAGTGGAGATGGAGGAGCTTCCATCAATTGGTCTAGCTGACGTGGAGTTTCTAGAGAGGGAGCTCGCACATTGGGGCCCCTTAGTCGTCCTGGAAGACCCGCTCGAGACGGCGAAAGAGGCCCAGGCTGGTCTGAAGCCAATTCCTTTGGCATTATCTATATACAACGCCTGCTCCAGTCTCCGCCAAGTCCAACTCACCTTCGACTATGAAAGAAAGACTCTCGAAGAAGAGCACAACACCTTGAGGCGTTGGCGCAATAGGATTCATTTTGAGACGAAGCTAACACAATCAAGGCTCGCGAACCAGCGGGAATGGGTAGAGAAGGAGAAGGTCTGGCTGCCACGGTGGGACCATTTATTGAATGAGCGGGGGGCTACCATCAAGGCCCTCGACGAGAAGACTCGGGAGATTCTTGAGCACGCTAAGGAGACCAACGAGGCTGCTGATAACCGTCAGGACAGCCACAATGAACTGAATGAAGTACTCCTCAAGCGCCGAGAAGCTCTCAATGAAAAGAAGGACAAGCTCCTAGAGAAAGAGGAGGACCTTTTGAAGAGGGAGGAGGAGCTCACCAAGAGGCTGTCGCTAGGTGAGTAGAGTTTGGCTGGACGTACCAAACAATTTGAACAGAAGTGCGTTCAAGAGAAAGAAAAGATTTGGCAGGTGGGACAAGAAATCTCCAAAAGAGAGACTGATGTCTCCACCAGAGAGGAGAGGGTGAAGGGTAGGGAGAAGGACCTAGCGAACCGCCGAAACCGCATTCACCTCCGGGAGACGTAGCTTGCAGATCGAGAAAAGCATGTGGCGGAAAGGATCCAGCAACATGCTAAGGAGGTCAAGCGCCTTGCTCGAGAGAGTTCGGAGCTTGCGGGTGCTAGAAGGTCACTAGAGGAACTTAGGAGCTCGAGGGAAACTAAGTCCCAGCAAGTATGGGACTTCCTGGGGCATGCTAACAAAGCTTTGGTGCCGCTTGGCTTCTGTTCGGTATGTTCGGCTGACCCGGAGCCAGAGCTGGACAAGGTGTTGGTGGTGTTGAGCTCTGCCGGCAACAAGCTGGACGCAATGGGTGATGTCTCCGGCCAAGAACGTCGTCGAATATGTGCTAACTTGTTTCAAAAGCCGGGACCCTTATCTGTCTCTAGATCCAGTGGTTGTAGGACCCGTTGTTAAAGTAGAAGATGCCGCCAGGGTTCAGGAAGCTGCTCAGAAAGTTGCCTCTTTCTTCCATAGGATCTCCAGTAGCTAGGGCTATTTTCTTATGTCTTCACTTGTAATCCTCATTTTGAATCAATGAAATCCAATCTTTTGAATGAATGAATTCCATTTCGTATGTGTCTTCAATGCATTGTTCTTAATATTGTTGGCCCCCTAGTAGATGTACACAATTTGATTGCGAACATGTACCAAAAGGATTTGACAATGTCTTGATGACTTCACTTCTCACTCGTAGCCAAAACGATAGCTCCGAGTTCTGAAGTTTACCTACGACATCTTCAGGGACCCTTTGTTATGTCGACGGCAGGCCCCCCTGGGAGTTGTCAGAGCTTAGTAGGTCCGACGGCACCCACTGTCAATGCTTAGAAATGTCGATGGCAGGCCTCCTGGGAGTTGTTGGAGCTTAGTAGATCCGACGGCGCCCACTGTCAACGCTTAGAAACATCGACGGCGAGCCCCCTAGGAGTTGTTAGAGCTTGGTAGGTCCGACGGCGCCCACTATCAATGCTTTGAAACATCGACGACGGCCCCTTGGGAGTTGTCAGAGCTTAGTAGATCCGATGGCGCCCACTATCAATGCTTAGAAATGTCAATGGCGACCCCCCTGGGAGTTGTCAGAGCTTAGTAGATCTGACGACGCCCACTATCAACACTTAGAAACGTCGACGGCGGGCCCCCTCAGAAATGTTAGAGCTTGGCAGGTCCGACGGCACCCACAATCAATGCTTAGAAACATTGACGGCGGGCCCCTTGGGAGTTGTCAGATCTTAGTAGATCCGACGGACTGTCAACGCTTAGAAACGTCGATGGCGGGCCCCCTAGGAGTTGCTGGAGCTTAGTAGCTCCGGCATCTACGAACATCGCCATGAGTTTTTCATCTTTCCTGCGCATTAAAGACAAAAAAAGCAGTAAAATTCGTCCTCTTGTCTATAATTTGGATGTGGCTTAATATTCTTATTTGAATTTTAGATCCAAAGGAATTCAACATGGTAACAAGTATATTGATGTAATCTCTTTAGATTTGAATGCCTTCTGGACTCGCCCTACTGAGAGCTGCCAGGATATAGGTAGAGTAGCGTACTTAGGGTGCTTGACCAGTCTAAGTCGATAGCACACTCCGAACCTGTCATTGGCTTTAGTTTTCAGGCGAATAGACCATCTAGCAATGCTAAGATCTGACAGAATATCAACAATATAACTTGTATATCATATGAATAACTCGGACTAAATATCAAAAAGAATTGCACAACTTCGTTATAGATAAGAAGGAAAAGATAATAAAAGAAACGAGCCTATACAAAATTAATACACGTCGAGTCTGTTTTCACACAATAATATCTTTCATTATAGGTCTGAAATACAGGGGAGACAAGGACACACTTATAGTACAGAACTAGGCTGAGTGTGCTATTGATCTTGTTCTAACCCAGGGTAGGTAAGCTACACTTGAAGTACATGGACTAAGTTAAGTGTGCTTGAACTATCAGGACCCTCCCGGAGGGGTCCAAATGTTCTTCTTAAGGACCTACCCGACTCTGTACATAGACTCCATAAGTTACATTATGTGTAAGTACAGACTCACCTCCATGAAACTAAGCATATAACTTATGGAGGTGCTCGATATTCCATGGATTGGGAAGAGGGGTCCCATCCTCTGTTGCCAAGTGAACGCATCCAGGGCGAGAAACTTTGATAACTCAGAAGAGACCTTCCCAGCTTGGGGAGAGTTTGTTCATCCCTTCACAAGTCAGTACTCTCCGTAGTACCAGATCGCCTTCTTTGAGTTGTCGGTTGTGCCCATGCATTTGATGATAGCACCAGAGCGCCTGACGATATTGTTCTTTCCGAATTGCTGCTTGGAACCTTCCATCGTCGACGAGGTCTAGGTCTTCACGCTGGAGCTTGTCAAGCGCAACTTCATCGAAGCTCCGTACCCGGAGTGACCCCATGGTGATCTCCGGAGGAAGGACCGCTTCAACTCCATTCACCAAGAAGAAGGGTGTCTCTCCAGTTGACCGGTTAGATGTTATCCTGCTCGCCCACAATGTAGACGGAAGCTCTTCCATCTTGTTGGCTCCGTGTTTCTTCAGGCGCTCATATGTGTGTGTCTTGAGTCCTTTTAGTATATCTGTATTGGCTCTCTTTGCTTGGCCATTACTTGTCAGGTGAGCTACTGATGCGTAGCTGACTTGTATGTCGAGATATTCACAATACTCTTGGAATGCTGCACTTGTGAATTGGGTTCTATTATCAGTGATGACTTTGTTCGAAACTCCAAATCTGTAGACTATGGACTTCAAGAACTTGATAGCAGATTGCTTGTTGGCTGTCACAACTGGAGTAGCTTCTGGCCACTTAGTGAACTTGTCGACGGCGACGTACAGGAACCTGCAACCTCTGATGGCTTTTGGGAAAGGTACCAAGATGTCCAACCCCCACACAGTGAATGGCCATGTAGGAGGTATCATTTGCAGTGACTGAGGCCGTGTGTGAATCTGTTTTGCATAGAACTAGCATGCTTCATGCTTTTTTTACTAGCTCAACTGCATCCTAGAGTGCTCCAGGCCAGTAAAAGCCATGTGGGAAGGCTTTACCAATCAACGTGCGGGAAGACACATGGTTCCCACACTCGCCTCCATAGATTTCCACGAGAAGCTCGCAGCCTTCTTCCCGGGCAATGCACTGCATTAGAAAGCCATTGGCACCGTGCCGGTAGAGATCCCCTTCTATTAGCGTGTATCTTTTAGCCAATCTGGCGATTCGTTTAGCGTAAGCACCGTCTTCAGGAAGGATGTTCTCCTTCAAGTAGCTCCGAATCTCCGAGATTCATGCATCGGAGCTAACTTGAGCCTCCGGATCTTGCGTGCTGGGTTGCTCAGAGCTTCCTGCAGCGCCTACGATCCTTGGTGTATGCCATGGTAACAGGGCTACCGGGACCGCCAGCTTATGGGTGATGGTCTCGCCCCCATTACTCAGTTCAGCAGGCTAAACAGCAGGTCCTGACAATCTCCAGACAAAAACTCCGTCAGGAGCTTGAGCTCCGGTTGAAGCTTTTGTCGAGAGTTCATCAGCTTCAGCACTGTTGAGACGTTGGACATGGCAGAGGTCTAGGACATCGAAGTCCTTCTACAGCTTCTGGATTTCAAGGAGGTAAGCAACGAGTTGAGGGTTGTTGCAACTGCATTCTCCTTTGACTTGCTTGATGATGAGTTGTGAGTCACCCTTCACCATCAACTGCTTGACGCCATATGATAGCACCACCTTGAGTCTGTAGATGAGAGCTTCGTACTCTGCCATGTTGTTGGTTGCCTTGAAGTCAAGGTGTACCATGTACTTGACCTTCTCCCCGGTCGGAGCAAGGAGAAGGATTCCAACTCTGGCCCCCTACATCTGCACAAAGCCATCGAAGTAGAGAGTCGAGTGAGGCTTGGTGAAGACTGGGACCTTGGGTTCTGACTTCTGCTCACTGTGGCCCCCTCGATTTGATGAAGAAGGGGTCCACTCCGCCACGAAATCAGCCATGCCTGACTCTTGATAGCATGTCAAGGCAAGAATTCAAGATCAAATTCTGCCAGCTCGGCTGCCCACTTTGCAATATTTCCTGTAGAATTGGGGTTATGCTATATGGCACGTAGTGGATAAGAAGTTACCACTAATATTTTGGGGGCTTGGAAGTAGTGATGAAGCTTCCTTGAGGCAATAAGAACTGCATAGAGCAGTTTATGTACATCAATGAACTGAGTTTTGGCATCATATAGTACTTCGCTGATGAAGTACACTAGCCGTTGGACAGTCCAGACCTTCCTGGAAGGGTCTGAAGCTTCTTATTCATCAACCCGGACCCTCCCGAAGGGGTCCAAACCTTCTTCCTAAGCTTCCTGGACCCTCCCGGAGGGGTCCAAAACTTCTTCTTCAGCCGTGAGAACATCTTCAGATCAGAGAGGTTGATCCTCGAGGAACTTGCCTTTACGATACGCGCCTGGGGGCTGAGACCCAGACTCGCCTTCAGGTAGCTCGGGACCCTCCCGTAGGAGTCTAGACTCCTGAACTGAAGATGGCTCCGATCTCTCCGCTACTAGGACCATGCTGACAACCTCCATAGTTGCCGGAATGTAGAGCAAAAGAGGCTCACCAGGATCCGGAGCTACCAAGATTAGTAGTGTGGTGAGGAGTTGCTTGAGCTCTTGGAATGCCTTTTCTGCTTCTTCGGACCAATGGAATGGCCCGAACTTCCTCAATAACTTGTAGAAGGTAAGTGCCCACTTTGCTTATCTTGAGATGAATCGGGTGAGCGCAGCTAGACATCCAGTTAGTTTCTCGACATCCTTGATGCAGGTTGGGGGACGCATCTCTTCAATATCCTTGATCTTCGCTGGATTTGCCTCGATTCCTCGGTGAGTCACCAAGAATCCAAGGAGCTTCTCAGAGCTAACCCCAAAGACACATTTGTCCGAGTTTAGCTTGGTGCGCGTCACGCACAGCTTGTCGAAGACGGCTTGTAGGTTATCAAGGAGTGATTCCTTGTTCTTTACCTCCATGACGATGTCATCGACGTAGACCTCCAAAAAGTCCCTAATGAGCTCTCCAAATGTTTTGTGCATGGCTCGCACAAAAGTTGAAGCAACATTTTTGAGACCGAATGACATAGCAGTATAAAAATACAACCCATCTACTGTTATGAAGGCGGTATGCTCTTCATCTTCCCTAGACATTGGGATCTGATGATATCCAGAATATGCATCTAGGAAACACAATAGCTCACACCCAGAGGTGGAATGCACTATATGGTCTATTCTAGGTAGTGGAAATGGGTCTTTTGGGCATGCGTTATTCAAGGTGGTGTAGTTGATGCACATTTGAAGCATCACGTCGGCCTTTGGTAGGACGACTGGGTTTGCCATGGATGGTGAACCTCCTGGGTGAAACCAGCTTCGAGCAGCTTCTTGATTTCTTGTCTGGTGAAGTTCTGCTGCTCGACTGATTGCTTCTGGTGTACTGGCCGTGCGTTGGGGTATATCTTCAGGCTGTGCTCAATAACCTCCCTAGGGATCCGAGGCATCTGTGACGGTTGCCATGAAAACACGTCGACATTTTCCCGAAGGAAAGTGATGAGTGCGAGTTCCTATTTGTTGTCCATATCTCCCGATATACAGGTGGTCTGGGCAGCATCGAAACCGATTTGGATGACTTTGACGGGAATGTCGGTATTGCCGCTTGGTTGCATGCGTGGTGCAAAGGTTGAGCCTCGCTGATGAGTGCTCGGGGGTTGAGCAGCTTGCTCCTTGCCGGATCTATCCTCTTGCGCTGTTGCAAGCACGTGGAGTTCTTCCAACGCGGTGGCTCCCGCTATTGCCAGAAGGAGTCATCATCTTCAACACCAAATAACCGTAATGAGCTGCAGCTATAAACCTATACAGGGCTGGCCTGCCTAGGATGGTGTTGAAGGGTAGGTTGATGTGCGCTACGTCAAAGACCAACTTCTCGGTCCTGTAGCTCTCCCGAGTCCCGAAGGTCACCGGGAGTGTAATTGACCCGAGAGGGTTGATAGCTCCCAGACCTACCCCAGAGAAGGGACGTGAGGGGCGAAGGTCCGAGAGGCTGAGCTAGATCTTCAGGAACACTTCGTTGTTGAGGAGGTTGAGTGTCGCGCCTCCATCTACCAATACATGATAGAGTTGGACGTTATTGATGGTAGGAGAAACCATCAACGTCGGTTGACCAGCTCTGATCATGTTTCTTGGGCAACGAAGCATCAAAAGTGATGGCAGTGTCCATCCACTTCCGATGGGGTTCTGCTTTGGCGGTGGGAGCTGCGACAACCATCTCCCGATGCATGGTCTTGAGGATGCGCCGAGAGGTAATATCCCATGACCCTACATATATCGTATGAAGAGTCTTCCGACGCTCATTGTTGGAGATGTCAGAATCATCGTTTGACGGTATTGTAGACGACCTTCAGGATCTTCTTAGGGTCTTAGAAACCTAGCTCCTGATCAACCGGAGCTTCATTGACCTCCCACTTTCCTTCCCATTGGCGGAAAGGAGCTTCTTCTTGGCGCTTGTTGAAGTGTTCAACAAGGCACTAGACCTCGCGACAATCTTCAAGATTGTGGGTATCCATTTTGTGGATCGGACACCACATCTTTTGATTGCCGCTGTCCTCAAATGATGGACAAGGACGTTTTTCAGGGCGTGGGCCCCAACCACCGGAGCTGTAGTTGCCGCAGTAGCAGGCGTACCGGCCGATGACTTCTTCTTGCCATTGGACTTTTTCTTCTTTTTTCCACTGCCAGGGGCAGCGGCTTCAGTCTTGGAGGAGGGTTTACTAGCCTCCGGAGCTGGTTTGGAGTGCATCCCTCGGCCCTTCGGAGCCCTAGCACATTTGTCGGCTAGGCTGAAGAGTTTCGTGACATTGCTGACTTCTTTTATTGCCAGCTTCTCCAGCATCTTCTTATCTCTAACTCCCTGTTAGAATGCGACAACGACAGAAGCTTTGGAGATAGAAGGGATTGTGTTCCGTACTAGAGAAAACCGCTGGATTAACAATTGCAACGACTCTCCCATCTTTCGTTGTATGGCAAACAGGTCCAACTTGGTGCCAGGTCAGGTGTAGGAACTCTCGAAGTTGGCGGTGAATTGGCGGCAAAGCTCCGCCAAACTGTTGATGGAGTCAGGCAGAAGACTCATGAACCAGGACCTGTCTGTCCCGGTTAGAGCCACTGAGAAGTAGTTGGCCATCACGGCCTCATTGCCTCCAGCCGCGAGGATAGTGGTGGAGTAGATCTGGAGGAACTCGACAGGATTGACAATCCCGTCGTACTTCTCCAGCAGATGAGGTTGGAACTTCGGTGGCCATTCGACCATGCGAAGATGCATGGCCAGAGGCGAACAACCGCCCCCTACTCCCAAAGGAGAAGGGTTCTCACGGGCAGCTCGTCTCTTGCGAGCACTCTCCATGAGGACGTGGCCGTCCTGCTGCCTATATCGGCGATCAAGCTCCGATTGTAGATCATGCATCTAGAGCCTCAATGCAGTGTGAGTGCAGCGTGCCTCGGAGGGCAGTGACATCACTTGCTGGGAGGGCGCTCGCCTCCTGTGTTGTGACACTTGAGGACCAATTCTACCAGACAAGGTCTTGTTTCTTGAAGGTGCCTGCCCAGCAGGGGGCGGACCTTGATTACTGATGGCATTGGCTGCAGCAGCAACCAAGTGATCCACATCAGTTCGTCATTGCTCCATCGCACCTTGAGGAGTTTCGAGCGCAGGAGGATGCTAGAGAAGAGTTCGTGCTGCGTTCAACGCATTCTCAGGGTTGTTCGTCATGGAGTGATCGACGCGAACACACCATCTTGCTGCGATGGTGGAACATCTGTCGGGACAACAGCGTTAGCCGGCTGCTGCATGTTGGAGGGATTTCCTCCATCTGGCTGCTTGGCGTGGCCGTTGGACGATCCTGCGGCGGAATTCACCATCTTGAAATCTAAGGCTGCCTCCTATCTAGCGCGCCAAATGTCGAAGTGTTGCTATGACACTTCCCCCGGTACTACTAAAGCATAGTCCGCGGAGGTTCATATTCGGTTGGGGTGCGCGTAAGATTATGAACGAGACGGTGACACATGGATTACGTGGTTCGGGCCGCCTGAGCGTAATACCCTACTCTACGAGGTGGTTGTCAATTGTATGAGGGTGTATGCGTGTGTGCTTGAGTTGGCTTGGTTGGAGTTGGCCTTCTACCGTGTGGCTCAACCCTTTTATATGCTAAGGGCTGGCCGTTACAGGTATTGCCTGGCCTGACAAGTGGCCTCGGCGGTATTCAATCACCTAATACACGATTTAAATGCCTCTTGAATGTCCGTGCCATTGGAGATCATGTAGTCGTTGTTGGAGTAGGTGCGAAGGTACAACACGTGGCAGCTCCGGATCTTTCCTCTGCGGGGAGGTAGCTCCGGAGCCACTCGACACGTGGCGGCACCGAAGCTTCTCTCTACTGGGGGTTAGGTCTGGGGTTGCTAGACACGTGGCAGGACTAGAGCTTTCCTGTGAAGGGAGGTAGGTCCGGTCCCGCTGGACATGTGGTAGTACCGGAGCTACCAAAACGAGGGATGCGGACCCAGTGCTGTCAGACGTGTGTTGCCTTCGGGGGTTTTCCACTCGGACGTGAGAACTTTTTTGGCTTTTCTTGCAGTATCGTGAAGTACCTGGTACGCGGGGTACCGACAATCTCCATAAATAAAAGTATGAATTTTCTCCCTTGTCAAGAAAAATCATTCCGGTATCACCTTATATTCTATTAAAGGAACATATATGAATCTAGATGTTTCTCTTTTTGCGACGTAGCAAGTCCCCTGGAACCAGGATTTCTGCCCCTGAAAATTGTCGTGAATGGATACCATTTTTGCTGTTATAATCGGCCTGGAAAATTTATTTCCCTAAGCCTTTGAGAGCACCGGTCAAGTAGCAAGTTGATTTCTTGCAGACCATGCCGTGTACCGCCAGTCACTTCCACCACATTTTGCCTGTTCTTTAGGAATCAACAAGGCATGCAATCTCCTCGTTATAAATACCAAATGATACTTGCCGGATTTGATTTCCTCTAATAATGGCAAGTAATCTATATTTTACAATCATATGGCAATTCAAGTTTCATAATACTAGGATTATGCGTGGCAAGAACAGCGGTATATAAAGTGGAGGCATTGTTATGCCATGCCCAATTGCCACCGATCGGAACGAAGATCGACACGTGATGTCTGCGCTAGTGGTTTTCCTCCTCGTCGTCCTCCTCGGCGGCGTCCCTAGCTGGGACGCAGCCGCCGCGCCGACAAACGCTGATGACGCCGCGGCCATGCGAGCCATCGCGAACTCGACCAGCGCGGCTGCGTCGCTTGGCTGGGGGGTCCATTCGCCCGACCCATGCGGCGGCACCTGGCTCGGCGTGCGCTGCGACGACAACGGCCGCGTCACGGCCATCGAGGCCAGCCGCGTCGGGCTCTCTGGCATCATCAACGATGCTGACCTCGGCAGGCTCACCTCCCTGTCCGAGCTCGACCTCAGCTTCAACAAGCTCGGCCGCGTCAACCTACCCTTGCTCCAGCGGCCACTCCCTAGCCTCCGCACCCTCGACCTCCGCTCGAACAACTTCAAGGGGTTTCCCGTCGGCTTCTTTACCGCGTTTCCGGCTCTAGAAACATTCGCCGTCGACGACAACGACATGATCGAAGACACTGCTATTATCCCGGAGGACGTGCTTACCTGCACTGGCCTCCGGAGCTTTACGGCCAACAATATCAACATGCACCAAGTATTCCCGAACTTTTTCGGGAACACCAGTTCATTCCCGAACCTTGAGAGACTGTCCCTGAGGACGAACCAGCTGTCCGGAGTCATTAGCCCTGACTTCGGCAAGAACAGCAAGATAAAGTTCTTCGACGTCGGCGACCAGCGCAATACAGAATACAACGTCCCACTCAGTGGCACACTGCAATTCATCATCGGCATGGAGAACATCGAGGAATTCCGAGTGGATCACAATTACTTCTACGGGGAACTCCCAGACGCCAGCCATCTCGTGAACCTTCGTGTCTTCGACGCCTCCAGCAACCACCTGAGTGGCAGCCCCAAGTTTCCACCGGGAACTGAAGTTAATCTGGATGGAAATCCAGGGATTCACCGGCGATGATGATGCACGCGCACCTAATTTGTTACTTGATCGATGTTTTACCTAGCTTGCTACATCTGATAATCGGAACTGAACAAGGAAATGCCTGTTGCGTCTCGTTTTGTATGGTTTATTACAAACAGAGAATAAGCTTCTCGCCTCTATGTTTTCGCATACAGTGTTTTGTTAATTGAAATGCACCACTTAGTATGTATCCAACGGTTTTCCCGTTCTCCGGTGACATCTGAATTTAGAGAAAGACTCAGGGTGGTCAGGCTGGCGGTTGGTGGTGGCGAGGCACCACGTGTTCAAGGCTGAGATTGATGATGACTGGGTACTCATTAGATTCAATCAAACGGGTGTTGTGCCCCAATTAAAAAGGATCAACTCGCAGTGTTTGCCACCCTCGTCAGGGCCAGCCCAGCATGGACACCACACAACCAGATTAGCCCGTCTGCCTTAAAACGCCGCTCTCAGTTAAATCTTAGCCCCTAACCCCGGAATTCGGATCGCCTGCACGCTGCACCCCTCCTCGATTCTTCTTCCTCCCGCGCCCCCTCCGTCTCCCCTACTGTCGGTGGCACCACTACAGAAATCGAGCAAAGAAGTGTCGGACAAAGTAAGAACGTCGGGCCGTAGAATTTAACTCGCCTAAAACCGTCGGTTTCAACCCCGATGATTATAGAATTAGGACCATCGGTCTAGTAGCTCGAGCCGACGATTATAATTATAAGTGTCAGTACGCATAAAAAAACCTACGTGAGTATGTAAAGGCCTATTTGGTTCAGTGTCTAACTTGTCTAAGCCTAATGTTAGGCATGTCACACTGTTTTAGGCCGATGTTTAGTTGTTAACTAAGGTTAGACGTGCCACAGAAGTTAGGCAACTTTTGCTTCTATTGTCTAACAAAAAACTGCCTCAACTGTGGCGTTCAAATCGACCACCTAAACTTAGCCACTTCCCTAGGCTTAGTCATAGTAACAAGCCAAACACGTGACACACTTTTTTAGACGCGCCTAAGTTTAGGTTATAGTAACAAACCAAACACATGCGAACATTAGTTAACTTAGGCGCACCACAAGTGTGGCTAGTGGCTAAGCTTAGACTTAGCCAACTTAGCCATCATCCAAATGGCCCTAAAAGTCTTGGCCAAAAATCTCCACCGACTGACATACAAGCTCCCCTGCGCTTTCAAAATTTTAATTCCCGCGGCTGTTATGACTGTCGGTCCAAAAAAAAACCGACGCCATTAGTTACCCCAGTCGGCCCAGTGGCCGACGGCCATACGCTCACGCCGCGGGTCCCGTGCGGAATCCTCGTTCCTCATTTCATATTGGCCGCCCGCGGCTCTTCCTCTCCAAAATCTAGGTGTCACACCCTTCTTTCCTTCCTCAAAAACCGTCCGCACCCTACCTTCCTAGATCCAACAACCGGAGACCCGGCGAGCTACGACACGGCGATCCGGCGAGCTCCGGCGTGGCCTAGCACGACACGGGCTTCGGCAGCACCGGCGCGGCACCCGACCACCACCCGGCCCCCGGCCACCGCCCGTCGCATGCGCACTTGCGCAGATCCAGCGCGGGATCGACGCGGGCTCCGGCTCCATCGACGAAGGCTTGCCGTCGCCGCCGCCCGCGGCTGCCGCCTCCACGGCGACGCATCCTGCGACACCATCAGCTCCCACACGACTCTGTCGATGCGGCCTCGTCTGCCCCAACGGAGGAACCAGGCTGGCAGCGTCCAGATCTGCCCCATGCTGGCATACTAAGCAAATACCTTAGAAGCCGCGACACAAGCCATCCTAAAGCAATGAACTAAATCATAGTTGAAATCAATGTTGATACATAGCATATTTATTCATATTGACACGATCATATCATGACTACATAGACAATAGTGGGGGTTTATAGTGTTTATGATGATGATATATTAATATTAAGACATGATCATAAAGACTATTCCAACCACATACATGGAATCCACAATCAAACAAGAAACGCTTCATCCAATCATATGTAAAATGGAAGACTAAAGATAATATCTTTATTATGCATAAAGTCACAAATACAAGAAGGAATACATGAGCCATACCTTTTCCAATTTGGTATTGGGAAGAGAGACTCCCTCTACTCCTTTCTCAATTTGGACTTGGGACTAGAGACTCCCCTCTCTACAGCCTACCTCTAAGAACTAAGAAAAGTAACACATACAATAGATTGATGCTCAAGTGATGTGTGATGACGTGAGGGGTAGGGGGTCCTATTTATAGCTGGCGAAAGGTCGGTTCTCGCTACCAAAAGCACGCGAATCAGTCGTAATCATTATCAGGGAACCACAAGTGAGTGACACATGGAAGTTGACCACGTTTGGCGCCAGGAGGAGGTCGGTCGAACCACCAGGTCGACTGACCTGGTCTTTGCTCCAATCCGCGTGTGCTTCCTCGAGTGACTTCCAGGTGGGTCCCATTGATCGATATGGGTGATACACTGTTAGACCTCTTCGGATACGTTTGTGTGTGGGCCATTTGATCCATGTGATGCTACGTGTCGTCACCTGATTGGCTGGGATGATACTTCCTTGGATTGCTCCCCCTCTTTCACCTCGATTCCTGTATAAAAGTCTGCATGCACTATTTTTCCAAGGACAAGTGGAAATAGGTTAAGTAGAAAGGCGATGTGTGCAAGAAATGACATATCCTTCACATAATTGAGTTATATTGACGGGTGAAATTGGTATATAACAACCATCAACAAAATCCCCCATGCTTATCCTTTGATTGTCCCGATGCAAAGTCAAAACTTTAGGTTGATGATCAGGAGTTGCTACTATGTTCTAACCTTTTAAAAGTACCAAGTGCACAACAAAATACTCTAACTAGTATTGCAAAAATTGGCTATGATACTTCACCCTTCTTAAGTCATTATGGGGCTTATGCCTTCTTCTTTTCATGGGTAGTTGAAAGATAGAACAATAAATGGAGCAAGATAGCCTAGATATCAAGTTCCACTTAAATTCCGGAGAGTTTCAATTCAGATTCTATGTATCTCAATTGATTCTCCCAATCACTCCATTGTGTGTAGGGGAAATATGTCCTCACCATAGCATTTGCCTATACTAATCCTACCACTAAATATGGCTTATATGTGGAGCTTGGTAGGGAATGTAAGTAGACATATTTACAACACATAATTTTGCTAAGTCAAAAGATAGGCCTTAGGAGAAATTAATTCAAAATTTTGAATCAAGACTTGTGCATGTGTGATGTAAGTGGAAATGGATGTGGAAATGTTCAGATGACTCCTTTTGATGTGGACCCTCTTTATTGCAAGGATGCAAGGATGAAATATGGCTACTTTCTCCTTTTTTTCATGCTTATGGAGTAAGCATGCATTTTCTTTTTTTCTCATGTTTATGATGTAAGCATGCATTTTTTTCTTTTTCTTGCAGCCATGTCTTCTACTCCTTTTTATACAATAAACTTGAAGAGACTACTAAACATGAAAGGCATGAAGTTTCTCTTTCTACTGTGGAATGATGATATGATGGAATTTTGCTAACTTCTAGTGTAGAAGTTTTAGCATGTGCAAGTGAAGTCTTGAATTCAAAAGAAATGGATTAATTCTCACATAGGACTATACTAGTTTGACTAGGCTAAATGTGAAAGCAAATAGCATAAGCATAAGGTTTATCAATGTAAAACATCATATGACTTTGGTAGGTATTTCCAATCAAAGAGGGGAACTTAAATCTTTTTCGAATTCTCCAAAAATCTAAGTTTTACTTTCAAACTAGGAATATCAGCCCTATTACTATTTCAAATCTTACAATAACCTAGAAATTGGATTAAGTTTTAGCTACCCACAATTACTAAATCAAGACAAAGTTAATTCTAGCCAATAGAAGCAATATTTGGAGAGTAGCAAGTTGCATACTAAGGACATAGGAAAAATAAAATAGAGCAACTATTCAATCATTTCATTTATGTGAAATCTAAATCATTCTTACCGCACATCTTTATTTGATTAAGCAAAAGCAAATCTAAATTACTATTTATATTTTTAATTTAGTTAGATGCAAGGTGGATGGATGGATGAAGGATAAATGCAATGGGTGTGATACAAGTTACCTCAAGTGGGGTCCTCCCCAAGCTTGTTCTTGATCAAGGTCCACGATAGGGGTTGAATCCCTAGCGACAGAGGTAGGCCATGAGGTTGGCCTATCCTTGTTGCAGCGTGGCTTTGACAATGGAGAATTGAGTGTCGATGTTGTGTTGCCTCCCACGGGTTCCATTAGTGTTGAAGAGAGTGTTGTTGATATTGCTCATCCGCACCTCAAGGTCTCTCATGTGTTGGGTGTACTTTGTTATTTCATGGCTAAGGTAATGATAACCTTTAGCTACAAAGGAATGATGTGCACTCAACATGCGTTCAATGTGTTCTATCATTCTTTGGCTAAGGTGTAACATTCCTTCTTGCCACAAACGAATAACTTGTACCCATCATACATTGGGTGTGATCCATCATTCTTTGGCTAAGGTAATGATAACTTTAGCCACAAAGGACACTACAGGAAACACGGTCATTTGCAACGGCCGACCGTATTTACGACGGCCGGCCGTCGCAAATAAACCTGTTTGCAACGGCCCGCAGATGGCCATTGCAAATAAGTTAAACCGTCACAAATAAGCCTATATTTGCGACGGTTTCCAAAGTGGCCATCGCAAATAAGGAGGCCGTCGCAAATAAAGCTTATTTGCGACGGCCTTTTCCGCTAGCCGTTGCAAATAATATTAATTGCGACGGCCAACCCTAGGGCCATCGCAAATAAAATGGCCGTCGCAAGTTAAAGCCCTATACCATCGGGCTGAACCGTTCCCTTCGTCATTTCCTTACCACCGCCGCCGCCGCTCCGCTCCGCCCCCGGCCCCGCCGCCCCCGCTCCCGCCATCGGCCCGCCGCGCCGCTGCCCCAGCCTCGCTGCCCTTGGCTCGCCGCGCCCCCGCCGCCCCCAGCCTCGCCGGCCCAGGCCCGCCGCGCCCCCCGCGCACCCGACTACACTGCCGCCGCGCCGCACCCCGCCGCCCCTGCTCCCGCCACCGGACTGCTGCGCCGCCGCCGCCCTGGCCTCGCCGTCCCCGGCCCGCCGCGCCCCCGGCCTCGCCGGCTCCGGTCCGCCGCGCCGCCGCCGTTCCAGGTACGCCCCCTCTCTCCCGTCGCGCCCTCGAATCGAAATTGATGGTAATCTAAAGTTCACAATGATTAGTTATTAGCATCTAATTCTCATTTTGCATACGGGATTATTTCCGTTAGGAATGCAATGCAAATAAGCAACACAGACAGACCCTTTTGAGGGAGGAGGAGGAAAAAAAAGAACAGGAGGAGCAGCAGCATGAGCACAGGAATAGGTAGGTAGGTACTTGGCCTTGGCGGTGGAGTCAGAGACGCTAGCGCGGATACGCCTGAGTTCATCAGGCTGGTCGGCGGCGGCGAGTAAAGGTGGTAATGGTTTGGTTTCAAACCAGTTCTAATGGATTGGTTTTCTTTTGGTTTTGCATTGGTCCGGATGGAAATGGGTCCATTAATCTAATGGTTTGGTTTGGGTTGGTTTTTAAGTCTAAATAGTTTGGATTGGTTTGGTTTGGTTTTGTATGGTTTAGGTTGTAATAGTTAAGTTTCAGTTCGAAACCATGGTTGGAACTCTAATGGTTCCATGTTTCGGAACTCTATTGCCGAACTGTGGGGGTGGGGTCCACCACCGGCACCGACGTGCGTTGGGGATCGGGTGAGCCGGGCATCACGTCGGTGGGAAGCGAGTGGGCGGGCATCGTCGTTGTGTCCCCGTGCACCCGCTGGTGGCGTCGTGGCGGGGGGCATGCAGGGGCAAATATTGTCGCCATGGCGGGGAGGCGGAACTGCCGGTTGGGGGGGGGGGGGTAGTCGTGGGGGCGCAACGGTTGCGATCTGGGGGCCTCGCGCGCCGAGGTGGGCGGCGATATCAGTTGGGATGGGGCCCAAGAGACCGCGGGGAGGGGGGCAGAGGGGAATGCATCTATGGGGGGTCACCTTGCCGGACATGGCGCATGGCGTCTCAGGGGAGGGGCGATGGAGGAGGACAAACCTCCTCATCTGGCTACTGGGCCGAGCTTGTGGGTTGGAACCAGTTCCAAACCGTGGTTATTGAAAACAGATCGGTTTGGGTCGGGCTCAAAAGTAGGTGTGGGTTGGGTTGGTTTGGTTTTGTATGTTTATTTTACAGGCTGGGTTGGGCCGGGTTGATTGATACAGAAAAAATGGATTGGGTTTGGGTTTAGTCCAGATCCTGGCCGGGTTGAGTCAGAGAATTTATCCCAATTTGATCCTAATTTTCATGCTTTGGTAAATATGTTTATTTTGCAGGTTACTAGAATTAATAATTTTTTCTCTTGTTCTTTTGATTGCGTGAGTGTTTAGAATTAATAATTTTTTCTATTCTGTTTAGTGTATGTTTGGACTTTAATGCATTCATATAATGTTTTTGAGTGACTACTTAATATATATAAATAAAGGGGTTTTAGGTCGGCTCGGACCAACCTGGAAGGACACGACACGTAATAGGTGTGATCGTGTCGTGTAGACCATTGTAGTGGTACCGTATGCGTCAAGTCGACGCGGAAGCGAACGGGTTGGTAAGGACGTCAATGACCCGCGATTGCGTGGACGGTGGAAATGGATGTGGAATTGTCGTCTAAGACCAACTTTCCTCTCACTCTTTCTCTAGTTCTTTCCCCTCTCTTAAATGATCTGAAAATGAAAATGAGCAACGTAACCTATAGCAATGTATTACCCGTTTCAGATCGGCACGTCTCACATGCCATTGGCATGTGAGACGTGCATGTTCGGAATTGTCCCTTTTTGGACAGCCTCGGAGTGACTGAGGGGGCGTGGCTTGTGACGAGACGCGGGTCCGTATTTGGACGAGATTTCGGTGGCGTAACCCTGTTGTTCTCTGCTGCACCATTTTTAGGCGTGCAGTGGAGAACAGCAGGGTTATGCTGCCGAAATTTCGTTCGAATCCGGATCACGCGTCTCGTCATGAGCACGCTCCGCTCGGTCACTCTTGGGTGGGTTTAGGATCTATCTGCCTAGCTTGTAGGGCCGTGACATAACACAATAATACATTAATGACAATTTCTTTCGTGTTAAACTGTAGAGCCAAACATGGGTGAAGACCGCAGTTGGATGTATACTGGTTGGAAGAGCAGAACTGGTGGTCACTCCGATGAGTGGTTTATCAAGTTAGATCAATTTTTGGATCGAGCATTTTCGTTGTCAACGGAAGATATGGTGCGGTGTCCATGTACAAAATGCCGGAACACCATGTTTTTGAGAAGATTGGAGCTTTCGTTCACTTATGTCAAAACGGTTTCACTCCACATTATGAAGTGTGGACCTTTCGTGGCGAGACTAATTCTTGAGTCATAGCCGAAGTGGATGAGGATGATGATATAACAGAGGTTGATAGGGTGGATGAGATGCAGAAGCTCTGGAAGCGAAGGATCCTCTTACAAATGAGGCAGAGAAGTTCTTCGAGGAGCTGAAGAAATCACAAGAGCCGTTGCATGAACACACGGCTGTGACCGTACTTGCTTTCTTGACCAGATTTATGGCAATTAAGTCCAAGTACTTTTTTCCATCAACTGCTACAATGATCTCATGAAATTGATCTGCGATATCCTTCCACAACCTCACAAAGCGCCACCAGATATGTATTAGTCAAAGATCAAGATATCTGGTCTCAGTATGAAGTATGAGAAAATCGATGTGTGCCCAGACAACTGCATGCTATTCTGGAAAGAGCACGCCAATGAGAAGATGTGCTTGAAATATGGTAAATCGAGGTATGTCGAAGTTGTTAATGACGATAGCGATAATGTGATGACAGATGTCGCACATAAGCAGCTTCGTTACTTGCCTGTGACACCTCAGTTGAAGCGGATGTTTCTTTCAAAAAGAACCGCAAGACACATGAGATGGCACAAATAAGGTAAACGTGAGAACAAAGAATTCTTGACGCATTCGTCCGACGGTGATGCATGGAAGGCGCTAGACCATTTCGATCCAGACTTTTCTCGTGATGCGAGGAATGTTTGCATCGAATTAGCGACAAACGGATTCTCATTGTTCAGTACGAACGCCACGCCATACTCATGTTGGCATGTCTTTGTCATTCCGTACAACCTGGCACCTGCTTTTTGTACGAAGAACGAGTTCATGTTTCTCAGCCTCATTGTACCTGAACCTGATCATCTCGGGTCACGTCTCAACGAGATGTTAAAACCGCTGATTGAAGAATTGAAAGTCTTGTGGACAGGAGTCGAAGTGTACGACAGTTATAAGATGCAAAAATTCAACCTTCGAGCTGCTTATTTGTGGTCCGTCCATGATTTGCCGGCATACGACATGTTTTCTGGATGGAGCACTCACGGTCGTTTGACGTGTCCGATATGTGCTTCAGACACGGATTGCTTTCGACTAACTCATGGAGGCAAACTATCTTACTTCGATTGTCACAGACGTTAGCTGCCCTCGAATCATATATTTAGGCAACAGAGGCATGTCTTTCGAAAGAACATTGCTGTCACTAAAGGACCACCGAAGCGTCTCAACGGGTCAGAAATTTCTGATATGGTGGACAAACTGGTGCCTGATGAAGGTCGTCCTGGATATTTCGTAGGTTATGGAGAGGAACACAATTGGACTCACATATGTGAACTTTGGGAGCTACCATATATGAAGTCGTTGATTCTAATGCACAACACTGATGTCATGCATCAGGAGCGTAATATGAGTGAAAGTATCATAAGCACTTACATGGATATGCCTGGCAAAACGAAAGACAATTATAAAGCTAGACTAGATTTGACAGACATTTGTCACCGTCCAACTCTTGAAATCTCTGAAAGTGGTGGAAAGCCACGTGCTTCTTTCTGTCCTTGATCGAAAGAAAAGAAAGAAGTTATGAAATGGATGAAAACTTTATAATTCCCAGATGGTTACGCAGCTAGCCTGAAACGAGCCGTAAATGTTAACACAAGAAATCTCACTGGATTGAAGAGTCATGATTATCATATTATAATGGAAAGACTCCTACCTATTATGTTTCGAGGCTATCTAGATGATGTGGTGTGGAAGGTTTTAGCCGAGCTCAGCTATTTCTATAGACAGCTTTGTGCTAAAGAAATCAAGATCGGGATGATGGATAAGTTAGAGAAGGAGATACCCATACTTTTATGTAAGATGGAAAAATTTTATCCACCGGGTTTCTTCAATCCAATGCAACATCTGCTTATCCACCTTCCATTCGAAGCTAAAGTTGGCGGTCCTGTGCAATATAGGTGGATGTATCACATTGAAAGAGCGCTACGATATCTGAAACCAATGGTTGGCAACAGGGCAAGGGTGGAAGGGTGCATCGATGAAGCATATGCTCTTAAGGAAGTAGGATACTTTTCAAGTGTCTACTTTGCGAAAGAAAACAATATCAGTACTTCGGCGATGCGGTACAATGTGGACGAAACACCCCCTCTAAGCGACCTTTCCATTTTTCAAACGAGAGGCGCCACCGTTGGTAGCTACACGACCTACGTGCTATCCGAACATGAAAGGACTGTTGCTTTACTCTACATGTACGCAAATATATAAGGCATGCAGGAATACTTCGAGTAAGTGTTTCTCCTACGTTTATGCTAATTGACATATTAAGCTACACATGTACTCTAAAAGATGTTTTTTCATGTTCAGCGAGTTCTACAGACAATATTGGCCACATAGGCATCAACCTACGGCCAAACAAGTAGAAGCGATGCGAAAGGAAGGAATAAATGGGGGGCAGAGTTTTCTATCCTGGTTTCGAGAATATTTATTATTCTCTCGTCTTCTATGTATTATAAATTACTATTATTAAAGAAGTATTATTTTAACTCACGATCATTTATGACAGTGTCGGACTCACAATGTCCATGAAGATTTGCGGCAACTATCTTATGGATTGGTGAATGTTAGAAGCTATGGTCGATATGACGTAAATGGCTTTCGATTCCGTACAACTCATTTTGAAGCTCATCGTCCTCTCGCGGCAACATCAAATTCCGGTGTTGTTACAAGAGCAATGGACACTCAAGGGAATTTAACCAATTATTATGGGATCATTAACAAAATCCTTGAATTTACTTTTACCGGAAATAAGACCCTTTGAGTTGTCTTCTTTGACTGTGACTGGTTTGATCGTACTCATGGAACTCGAGAAAACCAATTTGGAATGGTGGAAGTAAAACATAAGGACCGACTACGAGGTTACAATACATTTGTTCTTGCGCATCAAGTTGAACAAGTGTATTATCTACCTTATCCATGCACGAAGCTCAGTGCTTGGTGGGTGGTATATAAGGTGAATCCTCGTGAGCGGCTATATACTCCTGGGGATGATGGTTACCATGATAGCGAAGACGTTGAAGAAGTGTACCAAGAAGAAGAGTTGCCAGACACTTTTATCGTCGAGCTTGGTGCAGGACTCAATCAATTAGTTGGTGATGTTGAAGATGTTGAAGATGTAGAGGCAGATGATACGCGAAAATGAAAATTAAAACAGGCCACGATGGAAGATCGTTGGGCTGGTTTAAGGAGTAGGGCACAGGCACATGACAATGATGTTGATGAATTTTGAAAGTGACTACAAGTAATGTTTTCTTGAAGATAGTAACATGAATTTTGTATATTTTATTTGCATATTTACTAATTATCTAATTACAACAGGATGGCGTCAAAGAAAGGTAAGAAGGTGCCGCCGACGAGGGGGTTCTACCCCTCTAGACCTGAGGACGCTTTTGTTGGTGCCTCATCGACTGGCAGTAGACACTCTCAGCTGCTGGGGCACGTTCAGACCAGCTCTAGAGCTTTGTCACAGGTAAATGTCACTCGTTTTTGACAAATTCTTTAAATTCAATTTCACATTAAATTTACTTATGAATCATTTGAATGTTGTAGTCCTCACCGGCTGACTCAGAGGCTACGGCGCCTTCGGTGTGCCAGCCCTCGGCGAGCCAGCCCTCGGCCAGCCAGCCTCCAGCTGGCGATGCTTCTGTTCCTGAGGCCTTTGACTTGGCTGGTGAGGAGCCGTCTGGGTCACCTGACATGGCGCCTCAGCAGACGTGGAGGACGAGGAGGACTCACTTTGTCAGTCCTCCTGCCGTCCCTTCACAGAGGATCGTGATTCGTCCAGTCGGAGACAGGTAATAAAAATTATAGTGTTCAACTTGTTAATGAGCACTTGAAGGCGAACCAACAGCCGTGCTACACTTCCGGCAAGCGAGCGAGATGCACTTGACGGAGGAGGAGTACGCGCAGGTACGTGGAGTGTAGTAAGTATTTTTTTTTGATAATTTCCTCGATGGTATTTTTAACGACTTCCAACTATGTGCAGGACCACATGAGCTGGTTGCAGGGTCGGACCGATGCATTTCGGGCCCTTTGTCGCTACTGAGCTAGCGATTAGTTTAAAGCTAAGTCCGAGAAGGCTCGAGACTACAGAGGGGTCGAGGGGAAGAGTAGGCATGGGCAAGATAACCACTTGCGTTTAGCTAAACGCATGGTAAGTGTGTGTAACTTATGTTTATATATTCATAATATATTGATCGTACTAACACATATTGACAGGAGCGCGAGACGAGGGTGCCGCCCACCCCTGCTGAGGTATGGAAGAGAGGTCACAGGGACCCTTCTCAGCCGACGGGGTGCAGTCAGGCTGTAGCCGAGCGGTTGCTAAGTTTAGAAATCATTCATATTAAATATAACTATATAGATTGTTGAACTTACACGGTTTTCTTATTTTGATTGCTAAGTACGGGGAGGAGGCTAGGAAGATACACGGTGAGGATTTCGATTGGGAACGTCAACCAATCGATCCTCAAGCCGCGTATGCAAGCGGTGGTGGAAAAGCACACGGAAGGTGAGTTTACAAGTCATTTTATCGTTTTCAATTCAAAGTATTCAAGATATTTCAATTTCATATTACTGACTCTCTTTTTTATAGGCTCGCCATATTCGACGGAGTTGTCGACTCGATGGCGGGGAGACCTGCAAGAGGCAGCTCCACGCAGGCTTCGTCAGTGGGCACGGCAGGTCGCCGCGTATCGCAGAGGGACATTGAGATGCAGTCCCTCCGAGAAACTGTAGAAGAAAACCAAAGGCGACATGAGGAGGAAAGGAGGGAGGCGGAACGCCAAAGGATCGCGATGGAGGCCACGATCCAAAGCCAGGCAGCCTGGATGGCGCAGATGCAGGAAGCAATGGAGGTAACAAAATAAAAATTAAATTTCTCATTAATTTAGCGTAAATGACTTACTAATAGGTAACATTTAATATTTGCAATGACAGGCCATGGCTCGGGCTCAAGGTCTGGGGATCCAGCTACCAGTAAAACCACTGGTCCTTCCAGGCGATCCTTCTTCTGCGGGTCAGGTAATTCTCTATGTAATCCTTCTTCTCTAGTGTAAAAAGATTGAGATAGAAGAAAGAGGGAGATAGTTAGATAGAAGAAAAAGACTGAGATAGAAGAAAGAGAGATAGAAGAAAGAGAGAGATAGAAGAAAGAGAGACAGAAGAAAGAGTGAAAGATAGTTAGATAGAGTAGGAGAGGAATGAAGAGAGAGAGGAGATGTAGATGGAGATAGAGGGAGGGGAAGATAGAGGAAGGGAGATGTAGATGGAGATAGAGGGAGGAAGATAGAGGGAAAATAATAGCAATAGAGAGATAGAGTGAGAGACAAAGAGAGAAATGAAAAGAGAGAGGAAGAGAGGGGGATTTAGATGAAGATAGAGGGAGACGAAGGGAGGGAGAGAAATGTTGATGCATTTATATTCTAACTCTAAGTTTCATTAATTGCAGGGATCCGCGACGGCTGCACAAACGCCGTCGCTACCGCCGCCTGGAATGAGGCGCGACGACATCTTCGACTTCACAGGTGGCTCCGGAGGTGGCTACGGAGGTCAGATGGGCGAGTGAGCCCTTGTTTGCTTTGTTGATGACGATGTGAGATGTATCAGAACTTATTAGTTTTTTATTGTGATGATGTTTGTGTGTTATATAGTGTATAATATATTGTATCTATTCTGTGATTCTGGCCATCGAGCCGGGTAGTATTTTCTGTTTTTTTTTTAAAATAAAAAACCTTATTTGCGACGGCTTTTTATACAGTACCGTCGCAAATAAGGTTACAGGCCGTCGCAATTAAGCCACTGCTATTTGCGATGGCCTGGCCGTCGCAAATAAGTGTTAATTGCGACGGCCTGGCCGTCATAAATAATAGCGTGGGTCCCGGAGGAGGACACGTGGGCCCTGCCCACTGAACTTATTTGCGACGGCCAGACCGTCACAAATAGAGGCACTTAATTGCGACAGCCTGACCGTCGCAAATAAGCTTTAATTGCAATGGCCCGGTCGTCGCAAATACTGTGGCGGGTCCCACCGGCCCTCGACAATAACTTGCGATGGCCACTGCTAGCCATCGCAATTAAGCTTATTTGCGACAGCCACCGTCGCAAATAAGCTTAATTGCGACGACTTGTTTGCGACGGCTAGAAACCATCGCAAATAAGGAAAGCCGTCGCAAATAGATTATTTGCAATGGCATTTCGCTTATTTGCGACGGCCTTGGCCGTCGCAAATCGTCGGGTTTCCTGTAGTGGGAGTGACATGTACCCAACATGTGTTGAGTATGATCCGTTCTTCCTTGGATAAGATACAACATACCTATAACCACAAAGGGATGACGTGCACTCAACATGGATATTGTGTTCCGTTGTTCCTTGACTAAGGTATAATGTGACACCCAGTTCTGAAAATGAACCAAGTGAACACATATGTGTGCCCCAGGACGTTCAACACACATACACGAGTGCATTCACAAAAGGACAGAAAATTACCACAGAACAAGATTAATTAAGCACTTTTATTACATAATTCAGAATATCCTCAAATACAAGCTCTAATGAATATTAATGACCAGTTCAACTAATGCAGTGGAATTAAGCTAATTAAGCAACTAAGCAGCTAATCAAAAGGGATAGCGCAGCTCCAACACTCCACAGGCAAAGCTAACGGTAGACACGGTCTAGAACTCCGCATTATCATCGTTAAACTCCCAATCCTGACCTGCAACTATTGGTGGGGGAATTGCAAGGGTGAGTACATGTCGTACTCAGCAAGTGTGGAAAGTATGACATGTAGCTTAACAAATGACGACAATAATAAAGGCTAAGTGCTGAAAAGTACATTAAAACATTTGAAAAGCAATATATTATACGTATGTGAAATAAACCCATCATAAACCATGTAATCATCATAATATCAGTTCATATTCATTTTCATCATCCATATTCCAGATTTCTACATTACCATTAACCATAATCAATATCAGAGTTTAATTCATAACCAGCCATAACCATATTATTAACCATAACCATTACCATAACCATCCCAAAATCATTCCAATACCAAGTTCCCTCTAATCATGTAGGGCATCCAAGCGCTCATAACCGGGAGCACGACTATCATGATAGTTTCAATAGACTCTGCAGAGTTTGTACCACTTTACCCACGTGTTTGTGATTTAATCACCCGTCGGCGATGAAAGCATCTAGGCCCCCATGAGGTATGGTTTCGGTGATTAATGACAACCATTGATTATTACTAATGAGTTTGTGGATGCAAGGTCTCTCATATCACTCATCACACTCAATGAACTCTATATGTACATCATCTACTGCTCATTGGATATAATTGGAGACCCCTAAACAAACTATTTCACGAGGTCAATCGATTATTATAAAGACTAAAAGAAAAAGCTCATATGTCAAAGTTATTCCATCAAAATTGACAACACCCAAGACTTGGCAATCATCGGAAGAATATTTCAAACCAATATATAAGAGGTCACTCGAGCAAATTCCAAAAGAATCACTTAGAAACAACTCGAAGCAGACAAAATCAACTCACCGGATCAACCGACGTTTCCAGAAAACAATACATCGGTCGAGTCGGTTTAACAGAAGAAAAAGACCTCAGAACTGAGTACTCACCGGATCATCCGATGATGAAGAAAGTGTTACGTTAGTTGATCAATACAGTAAGCAATTACCCTGGTCCAAGTGTAACACCGGACCATCCGATGTACAACTATAACACATCGGTCAATCACTCCAGTAAGCTTAAATTCTGAACCAATTCTGGATGAAGTGTCACTGGATCATCCGATGATGAGGCAAGTGTTACATCGGTCGAACAACGGTCATATCTGACAAAGTGACATTAGCTAATTTGGATTCGATCGATGACAACTGAAGGAGGAACATCAGATCATCCGGTGTTTGCAGAACAGTGATGTCAGCCTACTTTTCCAATGGCTATTTCGTGGAGGCTGGCTATTTATACCCCTTCAACCAGTCATTTCGACAAGTCTTGACAACCATAGCTACTCTACACATTCTCAAGCATTCAAGACATTGAGCTACCACTTCTACATCATTTACACCACTTGTACACCAAGAGATAGGCTAGAACTTGCTAGAGATAGTGCTCGTGTGCTTCCATTCTTGGTGATTGGAGTCTCTAGTATAGTGAGAGCTGTAAGGGAGTGTCTCTTGGTGATTGTAATCACCGTGTAAGAGTCGGTTATTGAAGAGAGCCTTCCGGAGCTTGCCAAGTCGGTTGTGGAAGCCCGGAGGATCCAACGTGTACAAGGCTTGAGCTCCACCTTGCCGAGGTTGGCGAACGGAGAAGTTTAGTGAAGATCCCTGGTCTTGGTGACTTGGGAGTGGTTATACCCTTTGGTGGGTGCCACAACGTGGATGTAGGAAGGACTTGACGATCTTGCCGAACCAGGGGATAAATCTCCGTGTCTTCGTGTCTCCTCGGGAGTTTGAGCTTTCTTCCTCTTACGTTACACTTATGCATTTTATATACCGCAATCTTACTATTCACTTAAATGCATATGTTGTTTGCATAGGGATTTGGGCTTTTAGTTGTCAAGTTTTTATTGCTTTAATTTTTGAAAATAAGCCCAATTCACCCCCTCTTGGGCATTCGATCCTTACAATTGGTATTAGAGCAAGGTTGATCATTTGATCATTCTAGCTTCACCGCTAGAGAGCTAAAATGGCCAAGAATGGGGGTTTGGTTCCTATCTTCGAGGGCAAGAACTTTGCCTATTAGAAAGCATGCATGCGTGCTTATCTAGAGGCTATTGCTCCCGAGGTATGGGAAGCGACCCATGCAGGGTTTGGTGAGCATAACTATGTTGGTGAACAAGTCAAGTGGGATGCTAAAGCTAGAAATGCTATTTATGAATGCATTATTCAAGATGTGTTTTCTAGGATTGCTAGCAAAGAAAAAGCTTGTGAAATTTGGGCTTGCTTGATTGAAATTCATGAGGGTTCTTCTCGTGTTAAAGAACTAAAATATCATATGCTTAAAGCCAAATATGATGAGTTCAAAATGCTACCTCATGAAAATGTCAATGAAATGTTTTCTCGCTTGAATGTGCTTATTGAGGAAATTAATGCTCTTGACATTGCTTCTCTTGGCAAGGGTCTCATCAACCGCAAGATTCTTATGCTCCTTCCTAAGACAAAGTACAACATCATCAACTCCATGCTTCAAAAGGAATCTCTTGATCACATTGAAGTGTTGGAACTTATTGGAGAGATTCACGCTCATGAGATGAGTGTACTCGGGATGATGGAGGAATCATCTTCAACGACAGTTGCTCTAAAGGCTTCCACCAAGAAAACAAGTCTCAAGAAAAAGAAAGTGGTTGAGCCTAGCTCAAGTGAAGAAGAGCAAGCATCAAGTGAAGATGACGATGATGAGCTTGCATTGATGATGAGAAAGTTCTTGAACTCCAAGATTGCCAAGAAGGGATACAACTTTGATCCCAAGAAGAAAGCTTTTCTACCAAGGAGAGATGATAGCAAGACTTGCTATAATTGTGGTGATCAAGGCCACATCTCCTATGATTGTCCAAAACTGGACAAAAGAAGAGAGAACCACAAGGGCAAGCATCGCAAGCTTGAAAATAGTGAGGATGATTAAGAGGACAAGCCCAAACCAAGACTCTTTGGGAAGAAGAAGCATGACAAAGGCAAAAAGGCAAAACTCTTCCCAAAGAAGAGAAAAGGTCCACAAAAGGTGTTCATGTGTGAGGCAAATGAATGGATCACCGACGAAGAATCAAGTGATGAAGAGAGTGAAGCAGAAGAAGAAAGCTTGGCCGGCCTTGCCATTGCCAACAATGATGATTCATCTCTTCATCCACCTCCCATGTGCCTCATGGATAAAGGTAGCACCAAGGTATGTGATGACTCTAGAGATGATGATCTTTCCCCTGATGACTTAACTTCATTGATAAATGAATACCACACTATCATTAAGAGGGAAAAGAGTAAGGTCAAGGCTCTTGAAGAAACTTGTGCTAAGCTTGAGAGTGCTAACCTCAATTTGCTTGACAAGAAAGCATACTTAAGGAGCATGACACGCTCAAATCTCATGTCAAGCAAGTTGAGGAGGATAAGGCTCAAATCAAGCTAGATCATCATGAGCTTGACTTAGCACACCAAGCGCTCTTGGGAAAGCACAATGAGTTAATCCAATAGCATCAAGTACTTAACCTTGCTTATGAAGTTCTTGATCAAGAATTGAAAGATATAAAGAAAGAAACCCTTAATTATAAGGTATCTATTACTTCTCATGCCACTAACGTCTTGCATAAGTCTTTGCCTTTGAAAGAGAATGCTAGGGAGAAGGACTTGTTGGAAGAAATTCTTCGCACTAGTGTGGCAAGACTATCTAAGGGAGAAGTCAAGCACAAAGAAATCCTCTTCCAACAAGCAAAGGCCTACAACAAGAGAGCACTTGGATCATTCCCGGTACCCAGCAAAGGAAAGGTGCCCTCACCGGAGCTCAAAACAAGCTTCATCATGGAAGTTGGTTCTTATTGCCAACATTTTGAGGTCACTGGTCACCATACAAGGGAGTGTCCTCTTCCTAACCGGCCTTCTCCAAAATTGCCTACTAACTACAAGTCTACTTTCGATAATCATTATTATCTCTTGAGTAAAGTAGATGGCAAGGTGAAGGCAAGGTTCATTGGCAAGGACATGAAGGGCATGAAGGGGAAGCTCCCCAAGCAACTTTGGGTCCCAAAAACACTTGTATCACACATACAAGGACCTAAGTTGGCTTGGGTGCCTAACGTCAAAAATTAAATTTATGTGTGTAGGTGAACTACAAAGCCGGAGGAAAGCATTGGGTACTCAATAGCGGGTGCACTCAACATATGACCGGCAACGATGGTATGTTCACCACCATAGAAAACCCCGACAATCATGAACAAGTCACCTTTGATGATAACTCTAAGGGGAAGGTAATTGGGTTAGGTAAGATTGCAATTTCAAATGATTTATCTATTTATAATGTATTGTATGTTAAGTCACTTAGTTTCAATTTGCTTTCTATTGCACAATTATGTGATCTTGGATTAACGTGCACCTTTAGCAAGAATGATGTTGTTGTGACTAGTGAAACAAGCCAAGAACTAATCTTTAAAGGATTTCGGCATGGACATCTCTACCTAGTAGACTTCTCCAACAAGGATGCTAGCTTGACCACTTGTCTTTTCACCAAGACGAGTTTGGGTTGGCTATGGCATCGACGCATAGCTCACATTGGAATGAGCAAGCTCAAGAAGTCATTCAAGCTCGGGATGGTGACCGGCATGAAGGATGTCACATTTGAGAAGAACAAGCTTTGTAGTGCTTGTCAAGCCGGGAAGCAAGTTGCTTCTCACCACCCGATGAAGACAATGATGTCAACCTCCAAGCCACTTGAGTTGCTCCACATGGACCTCTTCGGACCGTCCACATATCAAAGTCTTGGGGGTAATCTCTATTGTCTTGTTATAGTTCATGACTACTCTCGCTATGCTTGGACTTTGTTTCTAGGTGACAAGAGTGAAACTCCAGAAGTGTTCAAGACCTTCGCTAACCGTGCTCAAAGGGAATTTCAACATCCCATCATCAAGGTCCGGAGTGACAACGGCACCGAATTCAAGAACTACAACATTGGAGAGTGGTGCGATCGTGAAGGCGTGAAGCATGAGCTTTCGGCCACATACACTCCTCAACAAAATGGTGTCGTTGAAAGGAAGAACAAGACTCTCATCACTCTTGCGCGAGCAATGCTTGATGACTATGGCACGTCCGAGAAGTTTTGGGCCGAAGCAATCAACACGATGTGCCATGCCACAAATCGGGTCTACCTACATCGACTACTTCAAAAGATCCCGTACGAACTTCTCATTGGGAGAAAGCCCAACATCTCCTATTTCCGAGTCTTCGGGTGCAAGTGCTACATCTACCGCTAGAAAAGACTCAGCAAGTTTGAAAGAAGATGTGATGTTGGTATCTTTCTTGGTTATGCATCAAACTCAGAAGCATATCGGATATTCAACCAAACCTCTGATTTAGTTGAGGAAAGCTGTGATGTTGAGTTTTATGAAACTAATGGCTCCCAAGAGGAGAGTTTTGGTCATGATGAAATAGATGATGAGCCTCTACGAGAAGCTATGAAGAACATGACCATTGGAGACATCAAGCCTAAAGTTGAGGAGAGCCATGATCAAGGGGGAGCTTCAAGTTCCAACATCAACACATCTATGGCACCTCAAGTTGATGAAGAAGAAAAGGATGATTCATTGCCGACACAAGATTCACAAGCCACACAACATCAAGAAGAAGAACAAGTCCATGATCAAGTCCAACCACAAGAAGAGCAACACGCATTACCACGGCCAAGTGCTTCACAACCACTTATGAGGCATGGACGTATCTCCAAGGCGCATCCGATTGACCAAATTATCGGAAGTCCGTCAAGGGGCGTAAGTACACGTTCTCGCCATTTTGCTACGTTTTGTGAGCACTACTCGTTTGTTTCATGTGTAGAACCCACTCACATTGAGGAAGCACTCCAAGATCCAAATTGGGTGATGGCCATGCAAGAACAACTTAACAACTTCATCCGCAATGAAGTTTGGGTGTTGGAGGAGCGACCCAAGGACAAGAACGTCATCAGAACAAAGTGGGTGTACCGCAACAAACAAGACGAGAACGGTGTTGTGATCCGCAACAAGGCAAGACTTGTGGCCAAGGGTTTCTCGCAAGTTGAAGGACTAGACTTTGGAGAAACATTTGCTCCGGTCGCTCGACTAGAAGCCATCCGTATACTTCTTGCTTTTGCATTACATCATAACATAAAGCTTTATCAAATGGATGTGAAAAGTGCCTTTCTTAATGGTTATATTAACGAGCTTGTTTATGTTGAACAACCTCCCGGGTTCGAAGATCCGAGGAATCCTAATCATGTGTTTAGGTTGCACATGGCGCTCTACGGGCTCAAGCAAGCACCTAGGGCGTGGTATTAACGACTATGGGATTTCTTGGTCATCCAAGGATTCAATATCGGGAGGGTGGACACTACACTCTTCACCAAAGACATCAATGGAGAATTATTTATTTGTCAAATTTATGTCGATGATATTATTTTTGGTTCAACTAACGAAGCTCTTAGCCATAAGTTTGGCAAAATGATGTCCAGAGAATTCGAGATGTCGATGATTGGAGAGCTCAACTTCTTACTTGGATTTCAAATCAAGCAACTTCGAGAGGGAACCTTCATCTATCAAGAAAAGTATACCAAGGACCTCTTGAAGAAATTTGAGATGGGAGATTGTAGCTCAAGAAGTACTCCAATGGCAACAAATTGTCATCTCGACGTGGATAAGGACGGTAAACCTATTGACCAATCTAATTACCATTCTGTGATTGGTTCATTGCTTTATCTTACCGCATCTAGGACCGATATCATGTTTAGTGTATGCTTGTGTGCTCGCTTTCAAGCGGCACCTAAAGAATCGCATCGGAAGGTGGTCTTTAGGATACTTCGGTATCTCAAGCATACTCCAAGTGTAGACCTGTGGTACCCTAAAGGTGCAAAATTCCATCTCTTGGGTTACTCAGATTCGGACTTTGACGGATGCCGTGTGGATCGCAAGAGTACCTCCGGTGGGTGCCACTTGCTTGGGCGTTCCCTAGTATTTTGGTATAGTAAGAAGCAAAATTCCGTTGCTTTGTCCACTGCGGAAGCGGAATATATAGCGGCTGGTGCATGTTGTGCCCAAATTCTCTATATGAATCAAACCCCTTTGGACTTGGTATTAAACTTGGTTGTGTGCCTCTCCTTTGTGACAATGAAAGTGCGGTTAAGATTGCTGAAAACCCCATTCAACACTCCTGCACTAAGCACATTGATATTCGCCATCATTTCTTGCGGGACCATGAAGCTAAGGGAGACATCTCCTTGCGAGGCGTTAGGTCCGAAGAACAATTGGCAGATATCTTCACTAAACCACTTGATGAGAAAACCTTTTCTAGACTAAGAAGTGAATTAAATGTGCTAGATGCATCGAACGTCATGTAAGTTGCCATGATCATCACTACAGGAAATGCGACCATTTGCGAATAGATTAAATTGCGATGGCCCGCCTCTCGCCGTCGCAAATAACATGGCCGTCGTAAATAACAGCTTATTTGCGACGGCTGCCGTCGGGGCTGTCACAAATAAGTTTTATTTGCGACGGACAACCCTAGTGCCGTCGCAAATTAAAGTATCGTCGCAATTAAATGACTTATTTGCAACGGCTTCAGAACTTGCCGTCGCAAATAAGTTTAATTGCGACAGCCTTAACCTATGGCCGTCGCACTTAAATTGGCTGTCGCAAATAAGGGCTAATATCTGCCCCATCGGGCCCGATAGCTCATTCCACACCGTCGTGCCCCCAAACTCCCGCGCCCGCCGCCGCGCCCCCAACCTCCTGCGCCAGTCACCGCCCCACCGCCGACCCTGACGCCGACTCCGCTGCACCCCCATCGCCTCCCCCGCCGTGCCCCCAAACTCCCGCGCCCACCGCCGCGCCCCTAACCTCCCGCGCCAGTCGCCGCCCCACCGCGCTAGCCGCCGCCCCGCCGCCGACCCCGACGCCGACTCCGCTACGCCCCCACTGCCTCCCCCGCCGCGCTCGGCGCCGACCCCGCCCCACCAACCGTCGCATCGGCCCCGCCGTTCCTGCAGACACCGCCTGTCGCCCCGGACACGCCGTCTGACGCCGTCGGGCTCCTCCGACACCTCCCCGACGGACTCCCCCGACGCCTGACGTATGATATTTTCTTTTTTCTCCATTGCTAGTTCATTGCTTGCCGTAGAGATTCTCAAGGATGTATGATTTATGGATAGACAGATGAAGTAATGTATAGGATGAATATGGATGGATGAATTTTCTAAATATTTTGTGAATATTTCCCATGGTAGTTCATTGCTAGTTCATTGCTTGCTGTTGATAATGCATGTATAGCTGCCCGGATGGTAATATGAACTTCACAATTGCTTGTCGTTGATAATGCATGTATAGCTTGCCGTTGATGGTAATATGAAGTTCACAATGATTAGTTATTGCATCTAATCCTCATTTTGAAAACAGATTGGTTTGGGTTGGGCTCAAAAGTAGGTGTGGGTTGGGTTGGTTTGGTTTTGTATGTTTATTTTACAGGCCGGGTTGGGCCGGGTTGATTGATACAGAAAAAATGGATTGGGTTTGGGTTTAGTCTAGATCCTGGCCGGGTTGAGTTAGTCCACTATCCAAAAAATGGATTGGATTTTAGGCTATCTTTTTGGCTAATATGTTTTTTGTCTTGCATAATTGACTAATATGCTTTATATGTTGTCTTATATTACACTTGTGATTTCACACTTGTCCATTGTGGCTAATATGTTTTTTGTTTAGATTTTGTAGTAAATGCATAATTAGATTTTGTATATGCTTTATATGCTTTATATATTTTTGTCTATAGCTTGGTCTGTCATTCTGAATTTCTATTCTGTTTAGTGTATGTTTGGACTTTAGTGCATTCATATAATGTTTTTGAGTGACTACTTAATATATATAAATAAAGGGGTTTTGGGTCGACTCGGACCAACCCGAAAGGGCACGACACATAATAAGTGTGATCGTGCCGTGTAGACCATTGTAGTGGTACCGTATGCGTCAAGTCGACACGGAAGCGAACGGGTTGGTAAGGACGTCAATGACCCGTGATTGCGTGGACGGTGGAAATGGATGTGAAATTGTCATCTAAGACCAACTTTCCTCTCACTCTTTCTCTAGTTCTTTCCTCTCTCTTAAATGATATGAAAATGAAAATGAGCAACGTAACCTATAGCAATGTATTACCCGTTTCGGATCGGCACGTCTCACATGCCATTGGCATGTGAGACGTGCAGGTTCGGAATTGTCCCTTTTTGGACAGCCTCGGAGTGACCGAGGGGGCGTGGCTTGTGACGAGACGCGGGTCCGGATTTGGACGAGATTTCGGTGGCGTAACCCTGTTGTTCTCTGCTGCACCATTTTTGGGCGTGCAGTGGAGAACAACGGGGTTATGCTGCCGAAATTTCGTTCGAATCCGGATCACGCCTCTCGTCATGAGCATGCTCCGCTCAGTCACTCTTGGGTGGGTTTAGGATCTATCTGCCTAGGTTGTAGGGCCATGACATAACACAACAATACATTAACGACAATTTCTTTCGTGTTAAACAATAGAGCCAAACATGGGTGAAGACCGCAGTTGCATGTATACTGGCTGGAAGAGCAGAACTAGTGGTCACTCTGATGAGTGGTTTATCAAGTTAGATCAATTTTTTGATCGAGCATTTTCGTTGTCAACGGAAGATATGGTGCGGTGCCCATGTACAAAATGTCAGAACACCAAGTTTTTGAGAAGATTGGAGCTTTCGTTTCACTTATGTCGAAACGGTTTCACTCCACATTATGAAGTGTGGACCTTTCACGGCGAGACTAATTCTCGAGTCATAGCCGAAGTGGATGAGGATGATGATATAACAGAGGTTGATAGGATGGATGAAATGCTAGAAGCTCTAGAAGCGGAGGATCATCTTACAAATGAGGCAGAGAAGTTCTTCGGGGAGCTGAAGAAAACACAAGAGCCGTTGCATGAACACACGGCTGTGACCGTACTTGCTTTCTTGACCAGGTTTATGACAATTAAGTCTAAGTACTTTTTTCCATCAACTGCTACAATGATCTCATGAAATTGATCTGCGATATCCTTCCACAACCTCACAAAGCGCCACCAGATATGTATCAGTCAAAGATCAAGATATCTGGTCTCGGTATGAAGTATGAGAAAATCGATGTGTGCCCAGACAATTGCATGCTATTCTGGAAAGAGCACGTCAATGAGAAGATGTGCTTGACATGTGGTAAATTGAGGTATGTCGAAGTTGTTAATGACGATGGCGATAATGTGATGACAGATGTCGCACATAAGCAGCTTCGTTACTTGCCTGTGACACCTCAGTTGAAGCGGATGTTTCTCTCAAAAAGAACCGCAAGACACATGAGATGGCACAAAGAAGGTAAACGTGAGAACAAAGAATTCTTGACGCATCCGTCCGACGGTGATGCATGGAAGGCGCTAGACCGTTTCGATCTATACTTTTCTCGTGATGTGAGGAATGTTCGCATCGGATTAGCGACAGACGGATTCTCACCGTTCAGTACGAACGCCATGCCATACTCATGTTGGCCTGTCTTTGTCATTCCGTACAACCTGGCACCTGCTTTTTGTACGAAGAACGAGTTCATGTTTCTCAGCCTCATTGTACCTGAACCTGATCATCCCGGGTCACGTCTCAACGTGATGTTAAAACCGCTGATCGAAGAATTGAAAGTCTTGTGGACAGGAGTCGAAGCGTATGACAGTCACAAGAAGCAGAAATTCAACCTTTGAGTTGCTTATTTGTGGTCCGTCAATAATTTGTCGGCATACGACATGTTTTCTGGATGGAGCACTCACGATCGTCTAACGTGTCTGATATGCGCTTCAGACACAGATTGCTTTCGACTAACTCATGGAGGCAAAATATCTTACTTCGATTGTCACAGACGTCACAATGTGGACGAAACACCCCCTCTAAGCGACCTTCCATTTTTCAAACGAGAGGCGCCACCGTTGGTAGCTACACGACCTACGTGCTATCCGAACATGAAAGGACTGTTGCTTTACTCTACATGTACGCAAATATAGAAGGCATGTAGGAATACTTCGAGTAAGTGTTTCTCCTACATTTATGCTAATCGACATATTTTGCTACACATGTACTCTAAAAGATGTTTTTTCATGTTCAGCGAGTTCTACAGACAATATTGGCCACATAGGCATCAACCTACGGCCAAACAAGTAGAAGCGATGCGAAAGGAAGGAATAAAGGGGGGGCAGAGTTTTCTATCCTGGTTTCGAGAATATGTAATATTCTCTCGTCTTCTATGTATTATAAATTACTATTATTAAAGAAGTATTATTTTAACTCATGATCATTTATGACAGTGTCGGACTCACAATGTCCATGAAGATTTGCGGCAGCTATCTTATGGATTGGTGAATGTTAGAAGCTATGGTCGATATGACGTAAATGGCTTTCGATTCTGTACAACTCATTTTGAAGCTCATCGTTCTCTCGCGGCAACATCAAATTCCGGTGTTGTGACGAGAGCAATGGACACTCAAGGGAATTTAACCGATTATTATGGGATCATTAACAAAATCCTTGAATTTACTTTTACCGGAAATAAGACCCTTCGAGTTGTCTTCTTTGACTGTGACTGGTTTGATCGTACTCATGGAACTCGAGAAAACCAATTTGGAATGGTGGAAGTAAAACATAAGGATCGACTACGAGGTTACGATACATTTGTTCTTGCGCATCAAGTTGAACAAGTGTATTATCTACCTTATCCATGCACGAAGCTCAGTGCTTGGTGGGTGGTATATAAGGTGAATCCTCGTGAGCGGCTATATACTCCTGGGGATGATGGTTACCATGATAGCGAAGACGTTGAAGAAGTGTACCAAGAAGAAGAGTTGCCAGAAACTTTTATCGTCAAACCTGGTGCAGGACTCGATCAATTAGTTGGAGATGTTGAAGACGTTCAAGATGTAGAGGCAGATGATACGCGAAAACGAAAATTAGAACAGGCCACAGTGGAAGATCGTTGGGCTGGTTTAAGGAGCAGGGCATAGGCACATGACAATGATGTTGATGAATTTTGAAAGTGACTACAAGTAATGTTTTATTGAAGATAGTAACATGAATTTTATATACTTTATTTTCATATTTACTAATTATCTAATTACAACAGGATGGCGTGAAAGAAGGGTAAGAAGGTGCCGCCGACGAGGGGGTTCTACCCCTCTAGACATGAGGACGCTTTCGTTGGTGCCTGGTCGACTAGCAGCATACGCTCTCAGCTGCTGGGGCACGTTCAGCTCAGCTCTAGAGCTTCGTCACAGGTAAATGTCACTCGTTTTTGACAAATTCTTTAAATTCAATTTCACATAAAACTTACTTATGAATCATTTGAATGTTGTAGTCCTCACCGGCTGACTCAGAGGCTGCGTCGCCTTCGGTGAGCCAGCCCTCGGCGAGCCAGCCCCCGGCTGCCGATGAGTTTGTTCCTGAGGCCTTTGACTCGGCTGGTGAGGAGCCGTCTGGGTCACCTGACGTGGCGCCCCAGTAGATGCGAAGGACGAGGAGGACTCACTTTGTCAGTCCTCCCGCGGTCCCTTCACAGAGGATCGTGATTCGTCCAGTCAGAGACAGGTAATAAAAATTATAATGTTCAATTTTAGTTTCTTTTGATTACTTAAGTAATGAATGAATAAATATCTTGCAGGGTTTGGGACGACACGTCTTTCACCGGTGAGAGACACCACAGAGCGGTGAACGGTGTCCTCGGGTCCATAGTGCGTTTGCACTATCCCGGGGTCATCGACGGGGTGCCTGCTCTTTCGTGGGAGGACTACACACGCGTCCATCACTAGGAGCACGGCAACCTTCAGGAGGCCGTATGGGCTGATTTTATGGTAAGTATGTTAAAAAAATTTGTAAGTTTCAACTCTTAAACTCTTTTAGTGAACATCTCTTCAATATGTTCTTTATCGCAGGCAAGATATACTTTAGAGGACCTGAACGACCCTCGCCAGTTTGAGGATGCGAGGCGAGTGTTTCACTACAACGCTGCCAAGGAGCTTCGACAAGCTTTGTCGAACACCCGCATTCAACTTGTTAATGAGCACTTGAAGGCGAACCAGTAGCCCATGCTACACTTCCTACAAGCGAGCGAGATGCACATGACGGAGGAGGAGTACGCGCAGGTACGTGGAGTGTAGTAAGTATTTTTTTTGATAATTTCCTCGATGGTATTTTTAACAACTTCCAACTATATGCAGGGACACGTGAGCTGGTTGCAGGGTCAGACCGATGCATTTCGGGCCCTTTGTCGCTACTGGGCTAGCGATGAGTTTAAAGCTAAGTCCGAGAAGGCTCGAGACTTCAGAGGGGTCGAGGGGAAGAGCAGGCACGTGCAAGATAACCACTTGCGTTTAGCTAAACACATGGTAAGTGTGTGTAACTTATGTTTATATATTCATAATATATTGTTCGTACTAACACGTATTGACAGGAGCGCGAGACGGGGGTGCCGCCCACCCCTGCTGAGGTCTGGAAGAGAGGTCACAGGGACCCTTCTCAGCCGACGGGGTGCACTCAGGCTGCAGCCGAGCGGTTGGTAAGTTTAGAAACCATTCATATTAAATATAACTATATAGATTGTTGAACTTACACAGTTTTCTTGTTTTGCAGGCTAAGTACGGGGAGGAGGCTAGGAAGATACACGGCGAGGATTTCTATTGGGAACGTCAACCGATCGATCCTCAGGCCGCGTATGCAAGCGGTGGTGGAAAAGCACATGGAAGGTGAGTTTACAAGTCATTTTATCATTTTCAATTCAAAGTATTCAAGATATTTTAATTTCATATTAATGAATCTCTTTTTTATAGGCTCGCCATATTCGATGCAGTTGTCGACTCGAGGGCGGGGAGACCTGCGAGAGGCAGCTCCACGCAGGCTTCGTCGGTGGGCACGACAGGTCGCCGCGTATCGCAGAGGGACATTGAGATGCAGTCCCTCCGAGAAACTATAGAAGAAAACCAAAGGCGACATGAGGAGGAAAGGAGGGAGACGGAACGCCAAAGGATCGCGATGGAGGCCACAATCCAAACCCAGGCAGCCTCGATGGCGCAGATGCGGGAAGCAATGGAGGTAACAAAATAAAAACTAAAGTTCTCATTAATTCAGCGTAAATGACTTACTAATAGGTAGCATTTAATGTTTGCAATGACAGGCCATGGCTCGGGCGCAAGGTCTGGGAATCCAGCTACCGGTACTGCCACCGGTCCTTCCAGGCGATCCTTCTTCAGCGGGTCAGGTAAGTTTCTATGTAATCCTTCTTCTCCAGCGTAATAAGATTGAGATAGATGAAAGAGAGAGATAGTTAGATAGAAGAAAATGATTGAGATAGAAGAAAGATAGAGATAGAAGAAAGAGAGACAGAAGAAAGAGTGAAAGATAGTTAGATAGAGTAGGATGGGAATGAAGAGAGAGAGTAAGATGTAGATGGAGATAGAGAGAGGGGAAGATAGAGGGAGGGAGAGGTAGATGGAGATAGAGGGAGGAAGATAGAGGGAAAAGGATAGCAATAGAGAGATAGAGTGAGAGAGAAAGATAGAGTGAGAGACAAAGAGAGAAATAAAAAGAGAGAGGAAGAGAGGGGGATCTAGATGAAGATAGAGGGAGAGGAAGGGAGGGAGAGAGATGTTGATGCATTTATATTCTAACTCTAAGTTTCATTAATTGCAGGGATCCGGGACGGCTGCACAAACGCCGTCGCTGTCGCTACCGCCGAGTGGAATGAGGCGCGACGACGACTTCGACTTCGGAGGTGGCTCCGGAGGTGGCTACGGAGGTCAGATGGAAGAGTGAGCCTTTTTGTTTGCTTTGTTGATGACGATGTGAGATGTATCAGAACATATTAGTTTGTGATTGTGATGATGTTTTTGTGTGTATATACTGTGTGTATTGTATCTGTTCTGTGATTCTGGCCATTGAGCCGGGTAGTATTTTCTGTTTTAAAAAAAATAAAAAACCTTATTTGCAACGACTTTTTATACAGTACCGTCGCAAATAAAGTTACAGGCCGTCGCAATTAAGCCACTGCTATTTGCGACGGCCAGGCCATCGCAAATAAGGTTTAATTGCAACAGCCTGGCCGTCACAAATAGCGGCGTGGGTCCCGGAGGAGGACACGTGGGCCCTGCCCACTGAACTTATTTGCGACGGCCGGGCCGTCGCAAATAGAGGCACTTAATTGCGACAGCCTGGCCATCGCAAATAAGCTTTAATTGTGGTGGCCCGACTATCGCAAATAATGTTGCGGGACCCACCAGCCCGCGGAAATAACTTGCGACGGCCGCTCCTAGCCGTCGCAATTAAGCTTATTTGCGATGGTGGCCGTCGCAAATAAGCTTAATTGCGATGACTTATTTGCGACGGCCATAAATTGTCGCAAATAAGGAAAGCCGTCACAAATAGCTTATTTGCGACGATATTTGGCTTATTTGCGGTGGCCATGGCCATCGCAAATCGTCGGGATTCTTGTAGTGCATGTAAGAATGCATCACATATAGGTCTTGTCTAACTTTCAAAGGATAGGGGTGAGCAAGTGTTAGCTTGGGATGGAGGTTCTTTGAATTTTCCCCAAGGCTTGGAGAGTGGCTCTCCCTGAAGAAGCCTTTGAAAGGTTCAAATTTAGCAAGATAGATTTAATTTATGTCTTGCATGATGCCTGCCATATAGATTTGCACTCACGTTTAATTTCCTGCATTATAAATTGTTTGGCATTGCATACGGTAGATTGTCACAAAGGGGAACCCACGTCATGAGAAAGAGACTTGTTTGAAATGCAATATCTCAACTCATATGATGTGGAAAAAACAAAATGTTAGGTGTGTTAATGCCTAAAGGAAAATGCTTTAAAGAGATAGAAGTTTTCATCCTCTTGCTCACAAAGCATGGTCCTTACATTTTATTTGGATGTTTTCTTCCTTGATTTTTCGGTGTTCTATTTGCTTTAGGGCTTAGCCAAGTTATTGGCAACTAGTCTTTTTGAGGGGTAAGGGGTTTCCCAAAAAGTCCTAAGACTTGTGTTTCTTGTTGTGTGTTTAAGTGAAAGGACATATATGGGATGTTGCTGTTTTGTAGTCATCGGATTATCCGATGCTAGGCCAGAAGCATCATCAGATCAGTTTGTGCTCAAGTGCCAAAGGTCAGCTCAGTTAGAAAGTCAAATCAACCAATGAGTTAATTCTAAGAAACATCAGAGCATCTGATGTTCACATTTCTGAAGTTGTGCCAAATTCAACCGACGAGAATCCTTTCAACGTCAGATCATCCCGTGTCAATGGTGCCTCTGGAATACCCTTACTGTACCACTCGACCGGTGCTCCTCCCATCTAACGTCGGTTCATACGATGTTAAAACTTGAGCTAGGGTTCGGGCCCCACCTATTTAGCGCGCCCCTTCACCTTTTCACTTTCTCTCTCCCCGACCCGCACCTTCGTCGCCGTCGCTCTGTCGCCGCCGCTCCTTGCCATCGCTCTGCCGCACCCTCCGGCCACCGCCGTCTTCCGGCTGCCACCACCCTATCGCCGCCCTCTGGCCCCCGCCGCCCCCCGCAGCGCCGCCGCCGCCACCCCACGCAGCGCCACCGCCACCCTGCACCGCTGTCCTAGGCGCTGCGCCGTCGCGCCGCCATCCTCCAGCCGTCGCACTCCTCGCTGCACTGCCGCCCACCAGCCGCCACCACTCCACACCACACGCCCAGCCACCGCTTCATCTTCGCCTCTAGGGTTCGCCTGGCCGCGACGATCTTTGCGTCGCCGTCTCGTGCGTCCGAGCTCGTTGTCCCGCGTGCTCATCTTCACCGTCGTCATGGGCTGTGACAAGAAGGGAAAGGGCAAGGCTATTGAGGAGCCGACCGCTAAGAAGCAGAAGTTGTCAAAAGAGGAGAAGAAAGCCCTGATGGCCGCCCGCGCCGCTGAGGAGCGAGAGCATGGCCGAGGAGGATCGCTGAGGATCCTGGAGGCCCGACAGAGGCAGCCTCCGGTGCCTGAGGAGCCAGAGGAGGAAGAGGAGCCTGAAGTGCCACTTGTTCGCCGGTACTCAGTCAGGACCCGTGGGGTCATCCAGCTGCAGCACCGAGACCGAGACCTTCGGCAGCTGACCTTCGGGAGGACAAGGCGGCCCATAGAGCCGTCTATGAGATGGACACCAACGTCCGTGTTGGTGAGGGTGTTCGCCTGACTGATTACAGGAAGTTGAAGACCAAGCAGCTCATGAAGCTCAGGTGGAGCATTTTACTTGAGGAGTGGTTCCCGCGGCCCAAAGAGTCACTTGTGGACAGCCGCTTCTGGACCCTGACACAGGCGTCGCTGTACGAGACTTACAGACGGCGTCACTGTACGAGACTTACAGACGTCGGGGCCATAAGCTCTTCCAGCATAACTCTCTTGACTGGGATCAGCTCGCACTTGCAGCCGGGACGGAGATACGCCCTTACTTTGAGAGGTATAGAGGGCTAGTGGAGCTGATGTCTTACCTGAGGGGTGCCTACGTGGAGGACTGGGTCCGAGGGTTCTACGCCACACTCTACGTTTTAGAGGGCCGCAAATCCATTGATTTCATGTTTATGGGCTAGCATCACCATCTGACCAGGCGGACTTTGGGACAGCTGCTAGGAGTGGATCTCCATGACACCTGCCTGCACGAGAGAGTATATGGACAGGCTGACCCACCGAGGGGGCCGCTCACTGGAGGTGTGGCACCACCTTATGAGGATATACGGTCACTGTTTGCTCAACTCTTCTCTCCTTACCAGCCGAGGGTACTAGCTCTTCTCACTCCAGCTGTGCGCACTGTGCACCTTGCCTTGCGCTGCACACTTCTACCGAGGTTCGGCTACCTTGAGGGGTTCACCAGCTTGCAGCAGACCCTCCTGTTCTATGTCATGAACTGGATTGAGTTCGACATTGTGGATATCATGATTTGTGAGATGGAGGACATCATTACTAATGAAGTTGGGATGATGAGGCATCTTGTGTTTGGTCACTGGATCAGTCACTTGCTCTACTTGATAGCTCCAGAGGGGTCTGCCGTGCGTGACAGTCTCACCGATGAGAGCGTCACACGGTTCGGGCACTACCGTGCTCTAGCTCCTGGAGACCGCCACCTTGGCCGTCCAGTTGAGCGTCAGGCCCGTGCTTGTCTCTTAGAGGAATACTAGTCAGACCTAGAGAAGGAAGACGATATCCTAGCACAGGCTGAGGCTCAGGGTGGGGATCTGCAGCACATCTGGTCCGAGAGTGACACCAATGACAGTGTCGAGGAGTACTACCCACCTCCTCCCTCACCCAGGCAACACGACGCGGAGGCTGGAGGCTCGACTGTGCCACCACCTACTCCACCTCCGGTGTCCGAGGCACAGGTCTCTCAGCCATCTGAGCTCACTTCTCTACTTCAGCAGATGGTTGAGCAGCAGCGACTGGATAGGCTTGCAGCTGAGCAGGCCTGAGCTGAGCAGGCTGCGCGTCTCTTGGAGCTCTAGTAGCAGTAGCAGGAGATGTAGCGACATATTGCCCGCGAAAGGCGAGAGGACATTGACAGGCTCACTGGGCTGATTGATCAGATGCACCAGTGTTCTCTTGACCAGCAGCAGCAGACGCAGCAGGCTATGATGGGCATCCTGGGGTTGATCATCAACCTCTACACTCAGACCGGGATTGCCTTGCCATCACAGCTTCCGGGTCTATCTCCAGGTCTGCCTGTTCTAGATCTAGTTTCAGCTCCAGTGCTGACTACGCCGATTCTGACGATCAGCATGTCACCACTGCTAGCTCCAGGCACACCTATCCATTCTCCCCTGCCGGCTACAACGCTCTTCCAGCAGACTCCGGCGTCCATTGTCAGTGCCCTACTACCTGCAGTCCAGACTCAGCAGGCACTGACAGCAGCTCCCGCAGCTCCCGTCACCTCCACTCCGCCCTCAGCAGCAGTAGGCAGCAGCTCCGACGACAGCACCCCCGACGGCGACCAGTTCGTCATCGCCCCGAGCGCTCAGGATCCTTAGGCACTCGGCTTCCTTTTTGGTGTCTTGATGCCAAAGGGGGAGAAGAGTCAGGGGGAGGGATAGCTTAGTCCCAGGGGGAGTCCTAGTTGCAGGGGGAGTATATCTTTTTGGGAGTCTTTTGTAATTTGGTGATTTGCTACTCTTCTGCTATTCTTGAGTTATCCTTGTGCCTCTTAATTCTCTCTTGTGTTATTCATCGTTGAGCTTTCGAGTTATTGATCGTTTTTTAGCCTTCAAGATTAATGTGCAAAATTTTGTACTTATTGCATATCCTCTTGAGTATCGTATTCTTAAATTCATTACTGTTATGCTTTACTTGTTGTGTTGTCATCAATCACCAAAAAGGGGGAGATTGAAAGCATCTAGGCCCCCATGAGGTATGATTTCAGTGATTAATGACAAACGTTGATTATTACTAATGAGTTTGTGGATGCAAGGTCTCTCATATCACTCATCACACTCAATGAACTCTATATGTACATCATCTACTGCTCATTGGATATAATTGGAGACCCCTAAATATACTATTTCACGAGGTCAATCGATTATTATGAAGACTAAAAGAAAAAGTTCATATGTCAAAGTTATTCCATCAAAATTGACAACATCCAAGACTTGACAATCATCAGAAGAATATTTCAAACCAATGTATAAGAGGTCACTCGAGCAAATTCCAAAAGAATCACTTAGAAACAACTCGAAGCAGACAAAATCAACTCACCGAATCAATCGACGTTTCCAGAAAACAATACATCGGTCGAGTTGGTTTAACAGAAGAAAAAGACCTCAGAACTGAGTACTCATTGGATCATCCGATGATGAAGAATGTGTTACGTCGGTCGATCAATACAGTAAGCAATTACCCTGGACCAAGTGTAACACCGGACCATCCGATGTACAACTATAACACATCGGTCAATCACTCCAATAAGCATAAATTCTGAACCAATTCTGGATGAAGTGTCACCGGATCATCCGATGATGAGGCAAGTGTTACATCGATCGAACAACGGTCATATCTGACACAGTGACATCAGCTAATTTGGATTCGACCAATGACAACTGAAGTGGGAACATCGGATCATCTGGTGTTCGCAAAACAGTGATGTCAGCCTACTTTTCCAACGGCTATTTCGTGGAGGCTGACTATTTATACCCCTTCAACCAGTCCTTTTGACAAGTCTTGACAACCAAAGCTACTCTACACATTCTCAAGCATTCAAGACATTGAGCTACCACTTCTACATCATTTACACTACTTGTACACCAAGAGATAGGCTAGAACCTGCTAGAGATAGTGCTTGTGTGCTTCCATTCTTGGTGATTGGAGTCTCTAGTATAGTGAGAGCTGTAAGGGAGTGTCTATTGGTGATTGTAATCACCGTGTAAGAGTCGGTGATTGAAGAGAGCCTTCCGGAGCTTGCCAAGTCGGTTGTGGAAGCCCGGAGGATCCAACTTGTACAAGGCTTGAGCTCCACCTTACTGAGGTTGGCAAACGGAGAAGTTTAGTGAAGATCCCTGGTCTCGGTGACTTGGGAGTGGCTATACCCTTTGGTGGGTGCCACAACGTGGATGTAGGAAGGTCTTGACGATCTTGCCAAACCACGGGATAAATCTCCGTGTCTTCGTGTCTCATCGGGAGTTTGCGCTTTCTTCCTCTCCCGTTACACTTATGCATTTTATATACCGCAATCTTACTATAGGTTGTTTGTATAGGGATTTGGGCTTTTAGTTGTCAAATTTGTATTGCTTTAATTTTTGAAAAGAAGCCCAATTCACCCCCCCTCTTGGGCATTCGATCCTTACAGGCGACTAAAGGAAAACCTCCATTATGCCAAAACACTACCATAGGTGTATGGCCAAGAGATCCCAAAATAGCCTTTACAAAGGGATTACTAGCCTATTTAAACCCCACAGAGGTTTCAACAGTGGCGATGCTTCCAACTGAGCACATCTTCAACCAAGGGCCCCCTCTTGAGCCATTCGGATCTCAGGGTAGTCCCACCAACCATCAATAAATCCAATCTGACTAACCCTTCCCCGAGCATCCTTAATGGTCCAAATAAAACTACCAAAACCCAAATTAATCAGCTACACCGCACCGATACTTGGCCTCGTGGTGGCACTGTTGTCCTGGCTTATTCTCGCATGAACTGATCCTTATATATAAAGCAAGCAAAACCACCATAACTTCCAACCCATCGACATACCAGGCTTGCTTAGATCACCCATTACCATATCATATTAACCAGTTTGTGTTAATCAAATCTCATAATTACATAATTAAGTTAAGTGGTATAGTTGTCTTCCCATTGCAATTAATTAAGCGAAGCAAAAAGGTAAAAAGCCCATCCCACCTCTCTACAATGAATTCCAGGTGACAAGGGCGGTTAAACAAATCTAGTAAAATTCCTACCATAGGATTCCCATCAAATTGATACGAGCATGCAGTTTTGCAAACAAACCATTTATTTTCAAACAGGATCAATATGCTTCAAGGACACTTGCCTTGCTCTTGGGATTGGTTTGGGTCAAAGCCTTCAGACTCTTGGTGCTGAAGATCCTCCGTGGCACTCTCTAGCACAAATCCGTCTACTCCGCACAAAAAACATACAAGACAAGAATTACAATCAATAGATACACATATATTACTCAATATGACATGACATGCATGATTAATGCAAATGCAAGGTGGAACTTGTTAATGAGTTGCTTTTAATGATCACTAACTAGTCTAATAGATTTTAACAAATTTATACAAATTTGAATTTGATTCGATCTAATTTAGAATTAATTCAACAGAAAATCGGACTAGTCTGTCGGGGACCGGACAAGTCCACACTTCGCAGAACTAGCGAACTAGGGTTTTCTAGATCGACGTGAATTTGGAGATTTGGGGTTCTATTCACGTGAGAGAAGGGAAGTAGAAGGTATACCAGGTGTTTAGGACTCCAATGAATCAAGGATCTTGGAGGTAACACTTGGATCTTGACGATCTAGGGTTGATGAAGAACTTGATGGTGAATTGTTGACGAAGAACGCGAAGTTGATGGAGATCTTGGTCCTCTTTCATTTCCTCCTCTTCTTCTTCTTGCTCTAGATCTCCTTCTCCCTCCTTGGTGGCGGCTAATCACGAGCTAGGGTTTGGGTGTGGTGGAAAAGTGTCAAATAGATGTCAAGCCAAGGGGTGGGGTTGTTTATATAGAGGTGGAGGCTAGGGTTAGATGGATTTCGAGTTTGAGATGAGTAGGGGTTGGTTTAGAGTCCCACATGGGCTCTAAAAGAGTTACGCACGACATCCCTATACCCACTTAATGTAAAACCCAAGAAACAAGTCGTGAAACAAAAGATCAACTCAGAGTCGCGATTTATCAGACAAGTCCGAAAAGGGGCTGGACTAGTCCAAAGTTGGACAGAGAGAAATCAGACAAGTACGGACTGTATATCGAACAAGTCCGGACTTATCTAGAGGGGAAAAATAGACAAGTCTGGCAAAAAATCGGACAAGTCCGACTTTAGTCAGAGGGAAAAACGGACAAGTCCGCTGGAACACCGGACAAGTCCAGAGGCTTAGCAAAATTTTCAAGGAATTGGATCACCAGACTAGTCCGTAATGGACCGAAAAAGTCCTAAAGTGTCCAGAAAGAAAAACAGACTAGTCCGTAGCAAAACAGAGAAGTCCGTTCGAGGTCAGAGAGAAATCGAACTAGTCCGCACCAAAACGGACTAGTCCGCACTTCCCAAAATTCTTAAGTACGGTTTAACTCTAAATTCATTTTAAACTTATTCCGTTTTATGTTGCTCAATGTTAAACATATATTAGAATGTATGCAATTCATGATGGATGAAAATGAGGGTGTTACAAACCTACCCCCCTTAAACTGAATCTCACCCTCGAGATTCGATGCAGAAGAGAAAAGATAGGGAAATTCCTTCTTGAGATCATCTTCTAGCTCCCATGTTGCTTCCGATTCTGTGTGATGCTTCCATTGCACTTTACACCATCTGATGACCTTGTTTCTTGTGACTCTCTCCTTAGTTTCCAAGATTTTGACCGATTGCTCGACATACGACAAACCTTCCACTAGTTTCAATTCTTCTATTGGCACTTTTTCTTCCATTACTCTCAAGCATTTCTTGAGTTGGGAAACATGAAAGACGTCATGAACAACCGATAAGTGAGTTGGCATCTCCAATTTATAGGCTACTTCCCCTCTTTTGTCCAAAATCTTGAATGGCCCAATGTATCGAGGTGCTAGCTTGCCTCTCATGTTAAACCTCTTATGACCTCTCATTGGTGACACCTTGAGGTAAACGAATTCTTCTATTTAAAAGGCTAATTTCCTTCTCCTATTGTCTGCATAGCCTTTTTGCCTTGATTGAGCAGCCCTCAAGTTCTCGCAAATAATCTGAACTTGTTTCTCTGCTTCTTGCAATACATTGGGTCCAAATACTTGATTCTCCCCTGTCTCACTCCAAAACAAGGGCGTCCTACACTTTCTTCCATATAGTGCTTCATAAGGCGACATCTTCAAGCTTGCTTGGTAACTACTGTTGTATGAAAATTTTGCATATGGCAAGCTTTTGTCCAAACTTTTCCCATGCTTTAAAGCGCAAGCTCTTAACATGTCCTCCAAAATCTGGTTGGTTCTCTCAGTTTGTCCATCCGTTTGAGGGTGATATGCTGAACTAAAATTCAACCTTGTTCCTAAAGCTTCATGCAAATTCTGCTAAAACCTGGAGGTAAATTGAGAACCTCTATCCGACACTATATTCTTTGGAACCCCATGTCGGCACACAATGTGCTCCATATATAGCCATGCTAGCTTCGCGGTGGTATAGGTGGTCTTGACAGGAACAAAATTAGCTGACTTGGTCAATCGATTCACAATTACCTAGATTGAGTCATAACCGAACTGAGTACGCGGTAAACCAACTATGAAGTCCATGTCGATTTCTTCCCCCTTCCATTCTGGGATCTTCAATGGCTGCAATAATCCATCTCGCCTTTGGTGTTCTGCCTAGACTCGTTGGCACACATCACATAATACTACATATTCGGCTATATCCTTTTTCATGCTAGCCCACCAATAACAAGTCTTCAAGTCTTTGTACATCTTGGTACAACCGAGGAGAATTGATTATGGCGAGTCATGTGCCTCTTTTAATATTGTCTTCTGAATATGTTTCACATTAGGAATGACAATCCTATTTCCGAGCCATAAGGTACTGAAAGTTGCCTAGAGGGGGGTGAATAGGCTAATCGACCTGCAAATGACTGAATAAAACGAGATTAAATCAAAGGGGGCGGACTAGTCCGGTCTGGGGGGCGGACTAGTCTGGTCAGCCTGCGTGAAGAACCCTAAAAAGTGTTTCTAGCAAGTTTTAAAGGGATTTTCTCGAGGCTACAAGTGAGGATATGTTTAAGACAAGTTTAGAAACTATCAACACAAGAGTGAGTCAAGTTTTAACAAGATTAAGCAATGTGAGGCACAAGACAAGACTAGCAACCCTAGAGCTAAGTATGCGATAAACAAAATACGAAGAACACGGAGACACAAGGATTTTATCCCGAGGTTCGATTCCACACAAGAATCTACGTCCCCGTTGAGGAGTCCACTACGGACTAGTCCGAAGTCACACAGGACCTTCTGGTCCGTGTGAAAACGGACTAGTCTGGCCAGGAGCGGACTAGTCCGGCCCTAAGGCGGACTAGTCCGGCCACTCCTGCCAGACTACTCTAACTTCAACTTCAAATAGGATTTCTACCTCAACCACCACTCTTGAGCTCCTACTTTGATCTCTTTGCACTTTACGCACACACCCTCCTATTTCTACGGCTAGTCTAACTCAACACGCTAGAAACCCTAGTTTCTACGCTTCGAGTCGACTCCGTTTCCTTCCTTTTCCTTTTTAAGGGTTTGCGTCTTCAATCGAGTCCATACCTGTACTAAGATAACATGAGCTCATTAGCGACTTAATCGTCGTCATCAATCATCCAAAACCCACGGGGAACCTAGGTGCACTTTCAATCTCCCCCTTTTTGGTGATTGATGACAACACATCAAGTCCTTCACAAATAAGAGTATAAATTTTGGTTTTCATAACTTGTGTGCGTATGAATGACTCCCCCTCAATGTATGCAGCATGTAAAAGAGGTGGAGGAGTTCTTTCATACCCACACACGTTATGGTGGGGTGCCTACGTGATGTGCTCAACAATTGTGACAAGACATAAAAAGCATCAATATAATCAAAAGATTGGCAATAGAAACAATATATTGATATTTAACAACATTAGCAAGTCTTGCACAAATGTAAACAACCAAGTAGCATGAATAAGTTACAAAAGAGGTCCAAATGACAAGAACACACCACACACACAAAAGACTACTACTTCCCCCAAACACACACAAAGGACTGACTCCCCCTAACTCTCCCCCTTTGGCATGAAGGCACCAAAAAGGAAAAGAAGAGGGGGACAAGGACCCAAAAGCTAGTCCTCGTCCTCGTCACTATCGCCGTCGCGGGAGTCACTCTCCGTGGCCTCCAGGTCCTCGACGTCTTCCTCATGATCGTCGTCGTCGTCGTCGGAGCCCGGTGAGGAGGTACCCTCCGTCTCACCCAAGAGTGCCAACTCCTCGGGGGTGAGAAGGGGGTAAGGAGTGAGCTCGTCGTCGGAGGCCTCAGGGCTCATCGGAATCTCCATCTTGTCGCAGAGCTTCTTCACGTACCTCTCAGTCCGCTGAGCTCGCACCTCGGCTTTGCGACACGAGGTGAAGATGGACCTAAGAAACTTGAGGACTCCGCTGCTAGAGGAGCCACCGGGTGAGTGAGTGGCACGGCGAGAGGTTCCACCACGAGGTTCCTCCGGCTGACAGGGAGGATCCGCGTTCTTCCGGCGCGGAGGGATCTAGACAGCAGGAGGCATCTGGGGTCGGAGAGGCTGGTGAGTGGTGTCCTTCACAAACACAAGCTCGGACACCTTCTCGATCAGACACATAATGTATGGTGCATAACCACAGGCACGGTTGGGCATGTGTGAGATGTTGTAGATATCATCAAAGATGTAATCTACAAGGTTGAACATCTCATGTCCATCGATGAGAGCCAACAGGTGCCTGAGGTGACCCTGGATGATCCCTGCATCCCCTTCCTTCGGAGCCACTGTCCTCCTAAGAATTCTGTTGAGGATGCTGTAGAACGGGAGGATGTTCCTGGCCAGTCCAGCTTCACACTTGACGTGAGGAGGGTACATATAGCTCATGTCATCCCTGTCCATGGTCTTGAGATTGGAGATAATGATCTCATGGTCCAGGTGACTCTCCAGACCAAGAGCCTGAGCAAAAACCTCAAAAGTGGCATAGTACTGCTCACCGTTGGTCATCCAAGTGATTGCACGGTCACCACGAGAGTGGAAGTGAACCGTGGTATAGAACTGAACTATGACCTCCTCATTCCAGTCATACTTGAAACCGAGAATGTCCTTGATTCTGTGGCGCTCAGCTGCCTCGATCACTGCGTCAAACGCCTCGTGCTTCTTCTTGGCCATATAGGTCCAGTCCGCCCATTGAGCCTGGATCACTGGCTTCTTCATGGCCTGGTAGACTGTGCGATAGTAATCGCAATGGAAGTCACACCAGAACCGAGGGTCGGCGGTGGACCTCTCATACCTATAGACATTCTCGTCTCTGAGCCTCCTGGCCTTCTCAGCTCCTTTTCCTTTGAATGTGTTAGCTGAGAGGTTGGGCTGACGGTTTGGATTACGTGCTGGACTGTGCATCACAAGAGGGCCAACAGCCTGAGCCTTCCCTTTTTCACGAATCAAAACTCCTCCGGGTGCCTTCTTGGCTGGCACCTTGACGGAGGGCTTCTTCTTCTTCGGCTCGACTGGAGCCAGAGCCTTTCCTTTCTTAGGGTCACGCTCGACACTTGGCTCTTCTTCCCTCTGGGCTTGCTCCTTGCCCTTTGCCTTCTCGCCAGCAGTGACGAGTCTCTTCCTTTTGGGAGCATTGGCCTCAGCGACCCTGGAGTTGTGAGCCTCCCTGTCTTGTCTCTTCTTCTTCCTTAGCTCATTGAGAGATTCGGCAGTTGCTCGTGCCAAGGCTTCTTCCTCATTGTAGATAGTGGCAGCTACTTTGGAGGCTTCGAGTGCCTTCAGCCGCTTTTCTTCTTTTTCTTTCTGCACCTTAATGAGGGCAGCCTTCATCCTCGCTTCGACGATTTGAGCCTTGGTGCGGCCCTCCCGGGGTGCTTCCGCACCTCTCTCCTCGGTGCGGCCCCGATAGGTCTCGGGGCGTTCTTCATCGCCCGCGGGGTTGAGACGAGAAGGGGAGCGCTCCGAGTTCGACATGCTGCGTAAAATACATAGACGGGAAGGTATGAGTCCAAGGAGATGGAAGCATTGCGGAAGAAGTCTCGAGAGAAGACTAGGACTAGGGTTTGCTCTGTGCAAACCGGACTTGTCCGCCAGGGGCCGGACTAGTCCGGGTTGCGCAGGATAAACCCTAACCCTAATTGAATCATCGAAAAATCTTCAGATCAGCGCGCAATACTCCTAGGCTATGATCACGAGGGTATATGGAGCAACATCTATGAAGGTATTCCTATCAAAAACCTCAAGAATCAAAAATGGGGAAAGTTTTTGAAAAAGCTAGAGTACCTTCTTAAATCCGCGAGAATCGACGAAATCGACGATGGATTGCGAAGGTGAAGCACGGGGAAACGATCCCTCACTCCCAAGGGCTCCAATGCACGGATTGGAATCAAGATTTGGCGGTTGGAGCGAAAAATCGCCAAAAGAGGCGGTTGCTTGAGTGTGGGAGAGGGAGAGGCGCGAGTGAGAGGAAGAGGAGGGGTCTGGGCCGACCCTGGGGGTTTAAGCCCCCAAGGGCCAGACTAGTCCGGTGCCGGGACGGACTAGTCCGGTGAGCGGACCAGACGCGGACTAGTCTGCCTCCGGACTAGTCCGGCCTCAGAGCGGACTAGTCCGGTATGCGGACTAGCCGCGGACTAGTCTGGACCCGGACTTGTCCGTCCAAGGGGCGGACTAGTCCGGTCCGACTAGGCTGAAAAAATGTATTTTAGAGCTTTGCCCTCCAATCATTTGTCCTTTTGGACAACAAGCAATGCAAACATGATTATTGAAGATAAATATGACACAAACATGATCAATTTTCAAGAAAAAGTTTTCTAAAACGGATTTTGAAGAGAAATCATGATAGAGAAGAGTTTTTCGAAATAGCTCAAAAGGTGAGAAATGTGGTTTAAGCCACATTCCTAGAATACAAAATGTTTAGCTCACTTCTTAGCTCACAGAAACGCTTCTCATCAAGAGGCTTGGTGAAGATATCCGCGAGTTGATGTTCCGTCCTCACATGAGAAATTACAATATCTCCCTTCATTGAGTGATCTCGCAAGAAATGGTGTCGAATGTCTATGTGTTTGGTCCTAGAGTGCTCCACCGGATTATGGGCTATCTTGATGGCACTCTCGTTGTCACACAAGAGTGGAATGTTGCGCAAGTTAATCCCATAATCCCTAAGGGTTTGTCGCATCCAGAGAAGTTGTGCACAACAACTTCCGGCTGCAACATATTCCGCTTCGGCGGTGCAGAGAGCAATAGAGTTTTGCTTCTTGGAGGACCAAGACACTAGAGATCGACCTAAGAATTGGCATGTACCCGATGTGCTCTTCCTATCGACTTTGCACCCCGCATAGTCCGCATCGGAATATCCAATGAGGTTAAACTTAGATACTTTAGGGTACCAAAGTCCTAGGGAGGGTGTGTGTACTAGATTACGCAATATCCTTTTAACGGCGGTCAAATGACAAGCCTTAGGTGCCGCTTGAAAGCGTGCACACATACACACACTTAGCATGATATCGGGCCTAGATGCACAAAGATAGAGAAGTGAACCAATCATAGACCTATATAACTTTTGATCCACACTTGGACCATCCTCATTTAGGTCTAGATGTCCATTTGTCCCCATAGGGGTTTTGATGGGTTTTGCCTTATCCATGTCAAATTTCCTTAGAATATCTTGTGTATACTTAGTTTGACTTATGAACGTCCCTTCTTTGAGTTGTTTTACTTGAAATCCTAGAAAGAACTTCAACTCACCCATCATGGACATTTCAAACCTCTCCGTCATTATTTTGGAGAACTCATCACAAAACACCTTATTTGTGGAACCAAATATGATGTCATCCACATATATTTGGCACACAAAAAGATCTTCGTTGAAGTGCTTTGTGAAAAGGGTATAATCCGCTTTGCCTATCCTAAAACCATTTTCAACTAGAAAGTCTCTTAGGCACTCATACCAAGCTCTAGGAGCTTGCTTGAGGCCATAAATAGCCTTTCGCAATTTGTAAACATGGTTAGGATAGTCTTGGTCTTCAAACCCTAGAGGTTGCTCTACATAAACTTCTTCCTTGATTGGGCCATTAAGGAATGCACTCTTAACATCTATTTGGTAGAGCTTGAAGTCATGATGAGTAGCAAAGGCTAGTAATATCCGAATTGACTCAAGCCTAGCTACGGGAGCAAATGTCTCATCAAAATCCAATCCTTCAACTTGTGAGTACCCTTTTGCCACAAGTCGTGCCTTGTTCCTAGTTACCATGCCGTGCTCATCTTGTTTGTTGCGGAACACCCACTTGGTTCCAACAACATTAGCTTGTGGGCGCTTGACAAGCTCCCAAACCTTGTTCCTTTCAAAGTTATTGAGCTCCTCTTGCATGGCAACTACCCAATCCGGATCTCTTAAGGCATCTTCAACCTTGTGGGGTTCCAAGGATGAGACAAAAGAGAAATGCTCACAAAAGTTTGCAACACGTGAACGTGTTGTTACTCCTCTTGTGATATCTCCTAGAATGTTGTCAACGGGATGATCCCGTTGAACACTTTGATGAACACGAGGATGCGGAGGTTGAGCTCTTGAATCACTTGCTTCATCTTCTTCACTTTGGTCTCCCCCTTGATCCAAGCCTCCTCCTTGATCTTCATTCCCATTATCATTTTGGGGAGTATCTAGTGGATCTCCAACTTGTCCAATGGGGGTTTGACCTACTTCATAATGATGATGGTCACTTGGGCTTTGAGATGGTTCTTGTGGGCGAACATCTCCAAGTGCCATTCTCCTTAGAGCTTCTAGTGGAGGTTCCTCTTGATCAAGGGCATGTTGATCAACTTGCTCCACTTGAGAGCCATTGGTTTCGTCAAACACCACATCACGTGCTACTTCAACAATTCCGGAGGATTTGTTGAACACACAGTACGCATGAGTGTTTGAGTCATATCCAAGCAAGAAACCCTCATCGGACTTTGAAGCAAACTTCGAAGTCCTAGGATTCTTGTTGAGGATATAACACTTTCTACCAAAAACACGAAAGTAAGAAACATTGGGTTTCTTACCAACGAGAAGCTCATAAGGAGTCTTCTTGAGGAGGCGATGAAGGTACAATCGGTTTACGGCGTGGCAAGCGGTGTTAACCGCTTCCGCCCAAAACCGGTCCGATGTTTTGTACTCATCTATCATCGTCCTTGACATCTCAATGAGCGTCCTATTCTTTCTTTCAGCAATTCCATTTTGTTGAGGAGAATAGGGATCGGAAAACTCATGCTTGATGCCCTCCTCATTTAGGAACTCTTATACTTGCATGTTCTTGAATTCGGTGCCATTGTCACTCCTTATAGCCTTTATCCTTAGGGTGAACTCATTTTGAGCTCTCCTTAGGAATTTCTTGAGGACACCGGGGGTTTCACTCTTATCATGCAAGAAGAACACCCAAGTATATCTGGAGAAGTCATCAACGATGACTAGACCATACTTGTTGCCACCGATGCTAATGTAAGCAATGGGGCCAAAAAGATCCATATGGAGTAACTCCAAAGGTCTAGTTGTAGTCATAACATTCTTAGAGGGGTGTTGAGCTCCTACTTGCTTTCCTGCTTGACACGCACCACATGGCCTATCCTTTTCAAATACCACATCCTTTAGGCCACGAACGTGCTCTCCTTTGAGGAGTTTTTGAAGGTTCCTCATTCCAACATGGGCTAGCCTTCTATGCCAAAGCCATCCCATGTTGGCTTTTGCCATTAAGCATGTGTCAAGTTGAGCTTTATCCGTGGTAAAATCCACAAGATAGAGCTTTCCCTTGAGCACTCCCTTAAAGGCTATTGAGTCATTACCCTCTCTCAGAACATTCACACCCTCACTAGAAAAAACACACTTATATCCTTTATCACAAAGCTGTGATATGGATAGGAGATTATAGTCTAGGGAATCAACATGCAAAACATTAGATAAAGTATGCAAAGAGGAGATAGAAATTTTACCGGAGCCAAGGATTTTCCCTTGGCTATTATCCCCAAAGAAGATTCCTTCACTTGGGTCCTCGTTCTCCTCATACTCTATGAACATGCTCCTCTCTCCGGTCATGTGGTTGGTACATCCGCTATCCAGCACCCATTTCGATCCACCGGAGGAGTAAGCCTACAAAACAAGTTTATGCCTTCCTTTTAGGTACCCAAGCGGAGTTGGGTCCTTTCACGTTAGTAGTTAGGCATTTGGGCACCCACACGCAAGGCTTGGGGCTCTTGCGGAGTGGCCCAACATATCTAGCAAACACTTTGCCGTGTTTGTTCCTCTTAAGCACATAAGATGCATCAAAATCATGAAATAAAGGATGCGATTCAGATTTAGGCATTTTGCTGCTAGAGGGTGAGTTATTTTCAATTTTAGTTGGAGATGAACTCCCCTTAACAAAGATAATCATGTATTTGCCATACTTGGAGGTTTTGGCGTTATGCCTTCCACCTCTAGTATAGCCAAGACCATCCTTGACATGGGGAGGTCTTGTGTTGGTGTATGCACTTCATGCATACGCCACCTTCTCCTTGTCAAAGATGGCACCCTTAGGTGCTTGCTTGCCTTATGCTGAGTTGAGTTCATCCTTAAGCTTAAGGATTAAGTTAGAGCACTTGCAAGGCGGAGTTGCATTGGATGAGGCCTTTGAGAAGGTTGAGCTCTTAGAGGAAGAGGTTACATTATTCTTGAGAGACTCAACTTGAGTCTCAAGGGTTTTGTTAACTTTTGACAAGTTCCCAGGTTCATCCTTGAGCTCAATTGTTTTCTCCTCAAGACTTGAACACGTTTTCTTACTTAGAGCAAGTTCGTGTTCCAATGCCTTGCTCTTCTCTCTTTCGAGCTCAAGGAGTTCATCAAGCTCTCGACATCTCTCCTTCTCAAGGATGAGTATGTCCTCTTGTCTGTTGATGAGATCCTCCTTCTCAAAGATCTCATTCATAAGCAACTTCATCCTACGCAGGGTGCTTTTGCTTATGTCCTTAAACATATGCTCATTTTCACTAGCGCTATCAAATTCATCTTGCGAGGAAGTTGTGGAGGAGGGATGAGATGTTACCTTTCTCCTTCCCTCCCTTGCCATAAGGCAAGTAGGTTTGTAGTCGTCGTTGAGGTTGGGGAAGAGCTTGCTTCCCTTGGAGCTCCTCCCGATGGCTATGGTAGCCATCTTCTCTTCTTCTTCTTTGGAGGAGGACTCATCGTTAGAGTCCCACTCCTTCCCCAAGTGGGCTTGTCCGGAGGGCCTCTTCTTCTTGAAGAATTTCTTATCTTGAGGCTTGCCCTCCTTCTTCTTCTTCGCTTCTTCATGTGGGCAATCAGCGATGAAGTGCCCATACTCGCCACAATTGTAGCAAGACCTTTTTGATTTGGGCCTTGCTCTTTCCTTCCCTTTGCCCTCATGGTTGTATCCACCTTTCTTCCTCCTCATCATTCTCCTGAATTTGTTGATGAAGAAGGCCTCTTCCTCATCGGTGTCGAGGCTCTCCTCATCACTTTCCTCTTGCTCCTTTGAAGAGGGTGTTGCCTTGAATGCAACGTTCTTCATCTTGGAGGCGGTGAACTTCTGAAGGTCGTTGTAGAAGAGCGCCTCCTTCTCCATGATCTCGTGGTTGATAATACTTCCAAGGACCTCCTCCGGGGTCATTTGAGTGAACCCCGGGCTTTCTCGAATCATGGAGCAAAGAGCGACGTTCCTAGGCATGAATGCCCGGATCATCCTCTTCACAACCTCGTGGTCAGTCCACTTGGTGCAGCCATATGATCGGCTCTTGTTGATAAGTACCTTCAACCGGTTGTACATGACTTGGGGGGATTCACCATCCAACATGGCGAATCTCCCAAGCTCTCCTTCGATGAGCTCAATCTTAGCCTCCTTGACCACCCGATTCCCTTCATGTGCCGTCTTGAGGGTGTTCCATATGTCTTTGGCCACCTCAAGGCCATCGACGCGGTTGAACTCATCTCTTGAGAGAGATGAGATAATCACACCCGCAACTTGAGCGTTGCGGTGGATGAGGATGGCTTGTTCTTGCGTGATGTTGTCCTCATCCTTCGGGATCTCCACCCCGGTCATGACAATTTGCCACAATGCCGGATTGAGTGGCACGAGGTGGATCTTCATGTTGTGTTTCCACATCCCGTAGTCGGTTCCATCGAATTGAGGAGGTTTCCCCAATGGGATGGAGAGGTAGTGGTTGTTGGCGGCAAGGCGTTCATAGTTGAACCCTTGTCGGTTGTAGTTGATCCCGCCGCCACCACTTGATGAGCTTGACGGCTCAACCACAGCAATCTTCAACTTCTCCCGGAGCTTCACCTTGAGCTGGCGTGTCTCCTCATCATCCGTTGGCTTGTCTTGATAAGCCATTGTCTCCTCACGTGTCGGTTGAGAGTCGTTGGTCGACACCTCTTCAAACACCACTCCGGCCATCTCTCCGAGTTGTTAGACTCTTTGTGGAGAGTCCTGCTCTGATACCAATTGAAAGTTGCCTAGAGGGGGGGGTGAATAGGCTAATCGACCTGCAAATGACTGAATAAAATGAGATTAAATCACAGGGGGCGGACTAGTCCGGTCTGGGGGGCGGACTAGTCCGGTCAGCCTGCGTGAAGAACCCTAAAAAGTGTTTCTAGCAAGTTTGAAAGGGATTTTCTCGAGGCTACAAGTGAGGATATGTTTAAGACAAGTTTAGAAACTATCAACACAAGAGTGAGTCAAGTTTTAACAAGATTAAGCAATGTGAGGCACAAGACAAGACTAGCAACCCTAGAGCTAAGTATGCGATAAACAAAATACGAAGAACACGGAGACACAAGGATTTTATCCCGAGGTTCGATTCCACACAAGAATCTACGTCCCCGTTGAGGAGTCCACAAAGGACCGGGTTCACCAACCCTTCCCTCACCAAGTTTACCGCACGGGCCTAACTTGGTTCTCCACTATCTCAAAGTGCGAATACAAGATTCGTTGGGGCTTCTCACAATCTGAGGCTCCCACACCACAAAGATGATCAACAACGCAAACACACTCAACACACAGCTCACAAAGACTCAATGAGTGCAAGAGATCAAACCGGGAGCACAAGCGCGATGTTCTTCCTCTTCTCCACCTCACTAAACCCTAATTCACTCAAGAATTAGTTTTAGAGGGAAAGTTGGCAAGAAAGAGGCTTAAGAGTGCTCCAAGTTGGCTGTGGTGGCGCTAGGGTTCGAGAGAGTTCAAGAGTTGGTTCCAAAGAACCCAGGGGACCTCTATTTATAGAGGTCCCAAGCCCATACTGCTGACTTTAGCAGAAGGGCGGACTAGTCCGGCCTCAGGCCCGGACTAGTCCGGCCTAGGGGACCACTGACCCCTCTGACACTGTCGCATTGCGCGGCAATCGTCACGCTACCCGCCAAAGTTCAAATTCAAACGGTAACTTCCACAACGGACTAGTCCGGCCCTTACCGGACTAGTCCGATCTCACACAGAACCTTTAGTTCCGTGTGAAAACGGAATAGTCTCGAGACCACGGACTAGTCCGGCCCCAAGAGCGGACTAGTCCGGCCTTCCCAGACTTAGTCACAAAACCTCTCTCCACTCAGCACCACGGACTAGTCCGGCCCAAGAACGGACTAGTCCGATCTCACACAGGACCTTTTGGTCCGCCCCAAAACGGACAAGTCCGCTCTCTAGGACTTAGTCCCGAAACTCCACTTCAAGGGGTACCCCGGACTAGTCCGGTCCACTACGGACTAGTCCGAAGTCACACAGGACCTTCTGGTCCGTGTGAAAACGGACTAGTCTGGCCAGGAGCGGACTAGTCCGGCCCTAAGGCGGACTAGTCCGGCCACTCCTGCCAGACTACTCTAACTTCAACTTCAAATAGGATTTCTACCTCAACCACCACTCTTGAGCTCCTACTTTGATCTCTTTGCACTTTACGCACACACCCTCCTATTTCTACGGCTAGTCTAACTCAACACGCTAGAAACCCTAGTTTCTACGCTTCGAGTCGACTCCGTTTCCTTCCTTTTCCTTTTTGAGGGTTTGCGTCTTCAATCGAGTCCATACCTGTGCTAAGATCACATGAGCTCATTAGCGACTTAATCGTCGTCATCAATCATCCAAAACCCACGGGGAACCTAGATGCACTTTCAGGTACCATGTCCATCCTCATCAAACTTGAATTCTCTTCCCTCTTGGGTCCTCTCTTTAATCTCCTGAATTTCCTCATCCTTGGTTTGGCCCTCTCGAATTTCTTGCTCCAATGTCGGATTTAACTCCATCATTCCCATCTCATTCACAAATCCAAGGTTCAACCGTTCAAACTCCTTACATAACTCGGATGGTAATTCTCGAACCGTGAGTTGGTGACTTACTCCTTTTCTACTCAAGGCATCAGCCACTACATTGGCTTTTCCCGGGTGATAATTGATTCCCAAATCATAATTCTTAATAAGCTCCAACCATCTTCGTTGCCTCAAATTCAGGTCTGTTTGTGTGAAAACATACTTAAGACTCTTATGATCTGTATAAATTTCACACCTATGTCCAAGAACGTAATGTCTCCAAATCTTCAATGCGTGTACTACGGTTGCAAGTTCCAAATCATGCGTCGGATAATTCTGCTCATGTTTCTTCAATTGTCTTGATGAATAGGCAACCACTTGACCTTCTTGCATAAGCACGCATCCAATTCCTTGTCTTGATGCATTACAATAAATATCAAAGCTCTTGCTCACATCTGGCAATACCAAAACTGGGACTGTTGTTAACCTTTTCTTCAACTCCTCAAAACTATTTTAACAAGCTTCAGTCCATCGGAAAGCCTTTCCCTTCATTAGCAACACCGGCATTGGCTTGGCTATTTTAGAAAAGTCCTTGATGAATTGACGGTAATATCCAGCCATCCCGAGGAAACTCCTTATTTCCCTTACATTTTACGGGGGCTCCCATTTCAACACGTCCCTCACTTTTCTGGGGTCAACCGATACTCCTCCTCCTGAGATGATATGACCAAAAGACAACACCTCTTTCAACCAAAACTTGCACTTGTTGAATTTAGCGTACAATTGATGCTCTCTCAATTTCTGCAACGTAAGCCTCAAGTGTTCCTCATGTTCCTTCTCATCCTTCGAGTAAATCATAATGCCATCAATAAACACCACAACAAACTTATCTAAGTACTCCATAAAGAACTTATTCATGAGGTACATAAAGTAGGCAGGCGCATTTGTCAATCCAAAGGACATCATAGTGTACTCATAAGATCCATACCGTGTCCTGAAAGCTGTCTTGGGTATGTCCGATGGTCTAATCTTCATTTGAAAGTATCCCGACCTCAAATCAATCTTGGAGTAAACACAAGAACCCTTCATCTGATCAAACAAGTCTTCTATGCGCGGCAAGGTGTACTTGTTCTTGATGGTCACCTCATTGAGAGCTCAGTAATCCACGCACATCCCTTGCGACCCACAGTTCTTATCCACGAATAGTACGGGCGCTCCCCAAGGTGAAGAACTAGGGAGAATAAAACCTTTTTCTAGTTGCTATTGAATCTGCTTCTTGAGCTCCGCTAATTCCTTAGGAGGCATCCTATATGGCCTCTTAGCTATAGGTGCAGTTCCAGGTATTAAATCAATAACAAACTCAATGTCTCGGTCAGGCGGCATACCTGGCAACTCGTCCAGAAACATGTCCAAAAATTCACACACCACCGGAATCTCCTCAACTGCGGCACCATCCATATGGTTCAACTCCAATTGCTTCAGTGCGTGTGTAGATGCTTCAAATTCTACGGTGATCCCTTCCTCATTGGTCAACTTTACCGTCTTCGTGGCACATTCAATAACTCCATTGTGCTTCCTCAACCAGTCCATACCAAGTATAATGTCCAATCCTTGAGAATCCAAAACCATGAGGTTGGTGGAGAAGTCTACCCCTGATTCTAAGGCTTACTTTTGGACATACTATATTTGTCCTCATGTCTCCTCCAGGAGACTTAACGAATAAAGTAAACTTCATATGAGAGATAGGCAAACTATACTTGGTAACATATTTCGATGCAATGAATGAATGCGATGCTCCAGAATCAAATAACATAGTCACCGGGTTGGAGTTTGTGAGAATCATACCAATCACCATGTCATCCGCTTGTTGAGCATCCTCCGTAGATACATGGTTCACGTTGCCACGAGCAAAATTTTGAAGTCCACGGTTTCCTTGCGGCTGTCCTCCATTGGGTCTTGGATTTTGTCTTGGCGCATTGTTTCCTTGACCAAGGCCTGACTTAGGACATTGATGTGCAAAGTGTCCAGCTTCTCCACAAGTATAGCACTTCTTTACTGCACCAAAATTTAGACATACTTGATTCTGAATGTTTGCATCAGGAAAATTAGCACGAGGTGCAAAAGGCATTGGAGGCCTAGGTGCTTGCATGACATGGCGCTGCTGCACATACTGAGCTGGGCGCGGTGCATAACCAGGGCGATGAGCAGGCACAGAAGAACTGTGGTAAGGAGCATTTGGCAGTGCAAAGTGAGGGCGCACATTACTTCCTTGTTGTTGTCATTGATATGGTACCTTCCTCTTGTTGTCTTGCTCCATCTCATGGACCTTGTTCTCCAGAACAATTTCTTTATCTAGAAGCTTCTGGAAGTTGGAATAATCACAGTTGAGCAGTTGCACTTGGATCTCATTGTTCAAGCCCCTCATGAACAAGTATTGCTTCCGGCTATCTCGACTCACATCCTCGGGCGCATACCTTGAGAGTTGAGTGAATTTATTGACGTATTCACCCACACTCGACCTTCCTTGCCTCATGTTCTTAAATTCTTGCCTCTTCAAGATCATAACACCTTCCGGCACATAATGAGAACGGAAGCTTTCCTTGAACTCAGCCCAAGTAATCCTCTCCTAATTTTCATGGGCGTTGCAATAAGCATCCCACAAATCCGTAGATGCTCCAACTAGTTGATGAGAAGCAAATAGGACCTTCTCTCGATCACTGCATTGGACAATAGCTAGCTTCTTCTCCATGGACTTGAGCCAATCATCAGCATCCATAGGGTCAGCAGCTTGAGCAAAGGTCGGTGGCCTAGTCCTCATAAACTCTCCCAACCAGTTATGAGGAGGCAGGGGTGGCGGTGGAGGCATGTGGAGCTGATTGTTGTTGTTACCAGCCTGCAGCTATCCTATAGTTTGTATCATGGTCTGCATGAGTTGGTTTTGCATGGCCAAAAGCTGTTCAATATTGATAGCTCCATGAGCAGGTCCTTGTCCATTGTCGTTCTGAGGTGCTCCATTGTTCTCCTCCTCATCATTGCCATCCCTCTAGTCGTGAGTCCTCACCATATGAAGAAAAGCAAGAGATAAGAATTTAGAAGACGTCCCCTACTATATGCATCAAGGGATATGAAACTAAACAACTACCTACAATAGCCTACGTGGATATGGCAATGCTAAAGCATATATTAAGCACACAAGCAAACAATATATAGCAAACAACACACATAGCAAAAACACATCGACTCCTGAGTGCTCCTATGTACTCTAAGTGTCCATTCTATCTAGGTTGTGTCCTACGGTCAACTTGTGGCTCTGATACCAATTTGTTACACTCGGTTCCGAAAATGAACCAAGTGAATGCATATGTGTGCCCAGGACGTTCAACACACATACACGAGTACATTCACAAAAGGATATACAAAAAATTACCACAAAACAAGATTAATTAAGCACTTTATTACATAATTCAGAATATCCTCGAATACAAGCTCTAATGAATATTAATGACCAGTTCAACTAATGCAGCGGAATTAAGCTAATTAAGCAACTAAGCAGCTAAGCAAAAGCGACAACACAGCTCCAACACTCCACAGGCAAAGCTGACGGTAGACACGACCTAGAACTCCGAATTATCATCGTTAAACTCCCAATCCTGACCTGCAACTTTTGGTGGGAGAATTGCAAGGGTGAGTACATGTCGTACTCAACAAGTGTGGAAAGTATGACATGTAGCTTAACAAACGACGGCTAAGTGCTAAAACGTACATTAAAACATTTGAAAAGTAATATATTTATACGTATGTGAAATAAACCCATCATAAACCATGTAATCCTCGTAATACTAGTCCATATTCATTACCATGATCCATATTCCAGATTTCTCCATTACCATTAACCATAATCAATATCAGAGTTATATTCATAACCAGCCATAACCATATTATTAACCATAACAATTACCATAACCATCCCAAAACCATTCCAATACCAAGTTCCCTCTAATCATGTAGGTCATCCATGCGCTCATAACCGGGAGCACGGCTATCATGATAGTTTTAATAGACTCTGCAGAGTTTGTACCACTTTACCCACGTGTTTGTGATTTCATTACCCGTCGGTGACTAAAGGAAAACCTCCATTATGCCAAAACACTACCATAGGTGTATGGCCAAGAGATCACAAAATAGCCTTTACAAAGGGATTACTGGCCTATTTAGACCCCACTGAGATTTCACCCATGGCGATGCCTCCAACTGAGCACATCTTCAACCAAGGGCCCCCTCTTGAGCCATTCAGATCCCAGGGTAGTCCCACCAACCATCAACAAACCCAATCCGACTGCCCCTTCCATGGTGGCACTGTTGTCCTGGCTTATTCTCACATGAACCGGTCTTTAGATCTAAAGCAAGTAAAACCACCATAACTTCCAACCCATCCACAAACCAGGCTTGCTTACATCACCCATTACCATATCATATTATCCAATTCATGTTAACCAAATCTCATAATTACATAATTAAGTTAAGTGGTATAGTTGTGTTCCCATCCCAAATAATTAAGCGAAGCAAAAAGGCAAAAAGCCCATCTCGACTCTCTACCATGAATTCCAGGTGACAAGGGTGGTTAAACAAATCTAGTAAACTTCCTACCATAGGATTCCCATCAAATTAACACAAGCATGCAGTTTTGCAAATAAAACATTTATTGTCAAACAGGATCAATATGCTTCAAGGACACTTTCCTTGCTCTTGGGATTGGTTCGGGTCAAAGCCTTCAAACTCTTGGTGCTGAAGATCCTCCGCGGCACTCTCTAGCACAAATCCGTCAACTCCGCACAAAAAACATAAAAGACAAGAATTACAATCAATAGATGCACATATATTACTCAATATGACATGACATGCATGATTAATGTAAATGCAAGGTGGAACTTGTTAATGAGTTGCTTCTAATGATCACTAACTAGTTCTAATAGATTTTAACAAGTTTATACAGGTTTGAATTTGATTCGATCTAATTTATAATTAATTCAATAGAAATTAAACAGGAAAATCGGACTAGTCTGCCGGGGACCGGACAAGTCCGCACTTCGCAGAACTGGCGAACTAGGGTTTTCTAGATCGACGTGAATTTGGAGATTTGGGGTTGTATTCACGTGAGAGAAGGGAAGTAGAAGGTATACCAGGTGTTTAGGACTCCAATGAATCAAGGATCTTGGAGGTAACACTTGGATCTTGATGGTCTAGGGTTGATGAAGAACTTGATGGTGAATTGTTGACGAAGAACACGAAGTTGATGGAGATCTTGATCCTCTTTCATTTCTTCCTCTTCTTCTTCTTGCTCTAGATCTCCTTCTCCCTCCTTGGTGGCGGCTAATCACGAGCTAGGGTTTGGGTGTGGTGGAAAAGTGGCAAATAAATGTCAAGCCAAGGGGTGGGGTTGTTTATATAGAGGTGGAGGCTAGGGTTAGATGGATTTCGAGTTTGAGATGAGTAGGGGTCGGTTTAGAGTCCCACATGGGCTCTAAAAAAGTTAGGCACGACGTCCATAGGCCTAGTTAATGTAAAACCCAAGAAATAAGTCGTGAAACAAAAGATCAACTTGGAGTCGCAATTTATCAGAGAAGTCTGAAAAGGGGCTGGACTAGTCCGAAGTTGGACAAAGAACGGACAAGTTTGGACTGGATACCGGACAAGTACAAACTTATCTAGAGGGGAAAAACAGACAAGTCTGGCCAAAAATTGGACAAGTCCAACTTTTGTCAGAGGGAAAAACGGACAAGTCTGCTGGAACACCGGACAAGTCCAGAGACTTAGCAAAATTTTCAAGGAATTGGATCACTGGACTAGTCCGCAATAGACCGAACATGTCTGAAAGTGTTCAGAGAGAAAAATAGACTAGCCCACAGCAAAACGGACAAGTCTGTTTGAAGTCAAAGAGAAATCGGACTAGTCCACACTTCCCATAATTCTTAAGTGCGGTTTAACTCTAAACTCATTTAAAACTTATTCTTTTTTATGTTGCTCAATGTTAAACATATTTTTGAATGTATGCAATGCATGATGGATAAAAATGAGGGTGTTACATATAACATACCATTTAGCCACATAGGAACAACTTGCACCCAATATACATTGGGTGTGATCTTGTCATTCCTTGTTTAAGGTACATCATAACTTTTAGCCACAAAGGAATATCTTACACTCAATGATGGTGGCCATTCCCTTGAGCTTGAATGAGGGCTTAGAATAGTTAAGAGCATAATGCTCTCACATATTCGAAGCAGCCCATTGGTTGCTCATGGAGGGTTCCCGTTTCAAATCTCTGACCTCGTATAGTTATGATTGACCTTCATACTTAAATTCCGATTGGTAGCAACCATCCTCATTTATTCCTTGGCCAAGAGATGTTGAAGTGGAATCCTCTAGGGATTCCAACAATCGGCTCCTTGAATGCATGCATAGTAATATTACTCTTGCAAATTTCATTTCTTTGATCGAGTGGGATGGTTAGCTCCCGATACTTGTACAAATGAATTTCCGAGTTAGGTAACCGAATTTTAATTTGTACATACGAAGAAGAACGAAATCAAAGAATGCATTGGTTCCAATTTCAAGTGTATCCATGAGCAATGTATTATTCATTGAAAAGAGTGAGGCTTTATAGATAAATCAATTTGCACATTTTCTAAAGCTCCTACTCATATCAATGCAAGTGATATAAATACACTATATGGGTCCCTTCATCTTTTTCAGTTTCTAACCATCATAGCTTTTACACGAGCAAATGTTATCATTTAGATCATGGCGAACAAGGTTCTCAATTTTATCCCCCTGAACTTTTCTAGGAATTTGAATTTATTCCACATAAACATGCAATTCAAATTAAAATTAGGGATATCACTTATTATCCTAGGAGTTTGAAATCTAGTGACACCATATATGCATGAAGCACAAATATAAATCATGGCCATCACTATGCCTAAGTTGCTACATGCTAATTCACCCATTAAGTTATGCCCAAAAGTTTTGTTTTCTAAACCTAGGCAAAAATGACTAAGTCTATAAAACAATGCTTAAGGGATTATAGGTACTTGTTTTAGCCTTTTCCAAGTATGGTGGTATTTCCTTTTGGAGATCCAAAAGACAATACCGACACTTACCCTTGTGAGGATGCATGAGAATTGAATGATGAGGAAGTGGCAACCTTTCTCATAAATGCAAGCAAGATATTCAATTCTAAGGTAAACCAAACAATGAAAAATGCTAAACTCATACCTCATTTGAAGGCAATTGGTGATGAAGGCCTTTGTGTGAGAAACTCACAGCCTAGGATTTTGGCGTAGACTTGATGTTTGACGTCAAATGCCAAGTTGAAGTATGTTTTGGCGATGGATTTAGTTGAGGCTTCTTCTTGCTCCTCCATTGGGTCATCATCTTAAACATTTCTCTACCTCAAACTCAAAATGAGTTTGAAGGAGAGATGTGTTCTCAAATCCTCCCAATGGTGTCTTGAGCTTGATGTGGCCTCCTCTTTCTGGCCAAACCACCTCTTTACAATTTTTGTCCTGCTGCAATTTAATCAAGAACAAACAAAACAACTCGAAAACGGGTTATGTTAGCCAAAAGCAAATTGAACCCTACTGTCAAATTGTCTTGCCCAACTTGAAACAACTTGTGAATGCAATGAAACATAAAGAAAATCTTCCTGGGTTGAATTAGAAAAATAAATTTAAGTTGTCATGCCCAGAGTTCATATCCAATTAAATGTCTTCCCTAATTGAAATGTTTAGTTTTATAATGGTTGGAAATTTTACCTTCCAACATGCAAGTGTGGGAATTTAAACATGCTGAATGCAAATGATTAGAAATTCAAATATGCAATTGCGAAACAAATATGAGATAACTACCAATTAACCTATTAGCAAGGACTCACCGAATTTTTGAAGTCCAATGAGTGGGACTTACCTCCGTCCTGTTAAGTGCAATGATTTGTTGTCCAATCCCGAAGTTGAAGATGTGGACAACTTCTCCTCCTTGACATGCCAAAATTACTTTGGCTGTCATTCGGACATGTGGGCCACATTATGGCCCTAGCTCTTCGTCGCCTTGATGAATACTTGTTGATGTTGCGACGGCTTTTCCCTTTTGAAGTCCTTTTTTAGGGGTGCCACTCTGACCTTCTTGATATTCCTTGGAGTCAACCCATACTATGATCATAGATCAAAGGCTTCCATGGGCATGATGACACGCGGAATCCATAATCAAACAAGAAACACTTCATCCATAGTGTCACCTGCCCAAGGTTGTACGGGCGTGGTTGAAGTGTAGGATTCCAACAAGTAATTGTGGGATAGTTTGGATCTCGAATGCTCTTTCAATTTCTTGTCCTTGGTGCTTCATTTGAATGTTGTCTTTATTCCTGCTTGGTCATGGACAAAATACTTCAAGGTAGGTTAGTTGAACTTAAATTCCTTGAAATCCCCATAGCCTCCTTGATTACAAGGGTGATGTTGATTTCACCCTTTACCTCCTTGTGAATGGTAGCCATTGGAGTTGTTGTTTGAAAAGAAGAATCCCTATGGGTCTTAGGGAAATAATTCCCCAAGTGTCCCATATTGACATGGATTTTCACAAATCAAGTGAATATACATGGCTTGGATTATCCAAACACTTCTACATTGGCTTGATCTTCATGTTACTTCAATGGGAGGTGTAGTTCCATAACTAGCATGCCCACCTTGTTGAGTGGTGTTCATGGCAAGCTAAGGGAACTAGAGCATTCTTCAATCCACCCCTTGAGTGGAGACCTATAACACCATCATTTTCATGCATCATGCATTGAATAAGTTCATATACATGTTTAACATTAACCCACATAAAAAGGAATGAGTTTAAAATGAATTAGGAGCAAAACCGCACTCAAAAGTTCTGAGAAGTGCGGACTAGTCCGATTTTAGTGCGGACCAGTCCGATTTCTCTCTGACCTCGCTCGGACATGTCCGTTTTAGTGTAGACTATTCCGGTTTTTGCCTCTGTACAGTTTTGGACTTGTCCAGTCCATTGCGGACTAGTCCTGTATCCCAATTCCTTGAAAATATCGCCAAGTCCCTAGACTTGTCCGGACTTGTCAAACATCTAGCGGACTTGTCCGTTTTTCCTCTGACTAAAATAAGACTTGTCCGGTTTTGGCCAGACTTGTATGTTTCTCCTCTGACCAAGTTCGGACTTGTCTGATGTCCAGTCCGGACTTGTCCGATATCTCTCTGACTAACTTCGACTAGTCCAACCTTTTTTGGACTTGTCCAATGATCGCGATTCCGAGTTGATCTTTTGTTTCACGACATGTTTTTGGGTTTTACCTTAAGTGGGCCTAAGGACGTCGTGTCTAACTCTTTTTGGAGCCCATGTGGGACCCCACACTGGCCTCCACCCTCCCCAAACTCAAAATCCATCAAACACTAGCCCTCCACCCTTATGTAAACAACCCCACCCCTTGACTTTACATCCTTTTGACTCAATTGGAACTCCAAAAATCCTAGTTCGTGGAGAGCCACCACCAAGGAGGGAGAAGGACATCCAGAGCAAGAAGAATAGGAGGAGGAAACGAAAGAGGATCAAGATCTCCATCAAGTTTTCGTTCTTCATCAACAATCCTCCATCAAGTTCCTTCATCAACCCTAGATCGTCAAGATCCAAGTGTTGCCTCCAAAACCCTTGATTTATTGGAGTTCTAAACACCTGGTATACCTTCTACTTCCTTTTTCTCAGGTGAATTCAACTCCGTTTCTCAAAATTCACGTCGATCTAGAAAACCCTAGTTCGCTATTCTTGCGACGGGGGGACTAGTTCGGTCCCAAGCGGACTAGTCTAATTTTGTTGTATGCTTCCTGCTGAATTAAATCTAAATTGATTTGAATCAATCCCAAACCTGTCCAAACATGTTAATATTATTAACAACTCATTAACTAGTTTTACTTCGCATTTGCATTAATCATGCATGTCATGACATATTGAGTAATATATGTGCACTTATTGATTGTGCTTCTTGTCTTGTATGTTCGTTGTGCGGTTTAGATAGATTTGCGCTAGAGAGTGCTGCGGAGGACCTCCAGCACCAGGAGTTTGAAGTATTTGATCCCAATCAAGCTCAAGGGCAAGGCAAGTGTCCTTAAGCATATTGATCCTGTTTTTACAATAAATGTTTTGTTTTCAAAACTGCATGCTTGTGTTAATTTGATGGGAATTCCTATGATAGGAAGTTTACTAGGTTTGTTTAACCACCCTTGTCACCTAGAATACATGGTAGAGAGTCGGCAAGGGCTTTTTACCTTTGCTTCGCTTAATTAATTGGGATGGGAAAAAAACTATACCATTCAATTATGCATTAATGAGATTATGGTTAATATGAACTGGTCAATATGAGATGGTAATGGGTAATCTAAGCAAGAATTGTATGTGGATGGGTTATGGTGGTTGCTAGATTTAGATCTAAGGACCGGTTCATGCGAGAATATGCAAGGACAACAATGCCACCACGAGGCCAAGTATGGGTGCGGTGTAGTTGATTAATTAGGGTATTGCTAGTATTGCATGGATCATTTGACACACCGAGGGAGGGGAGACGGATTGGGTTTAGATTTGAGGTGAGACTCCCTGGGATCCGAATGGCACAAGGGGGGGGGGGCTTGGTTGAAGATATGCTCAGTTGGAGATATCGCCACCGGTGAAACCTCAGTGGGTCCGTACATGCTAGTAGTCCCTTTGTAAAGGCTATTTTGTGATCTCTTGGCCATACACCTATGGTAGTGTTTTGGCATAATGGAGGTTTTCTTTAGTCACCGACGGGTGATGAAATCAGAAACACGTGGGTAAAGTGGTACAAACTCTGCAGAGTATTAAAACTATCATGATAGTCGTGCTCCCGGTTAAGACCACCTGGATGACCTACATGATTAGAGGGATTTTGGTATTGGGATGGTATTATGGTTAATGGTAATGAGAAATCTGGTATATAGATGATGGCAATGGAACATGGACTTGTATTATGATGATAACATGGTTTATGATGGGTTTACTTCAAATATATATAATATATTGCTTTTCAAAAGTTTTAATGTACTTTTTAGCACTTAGCCTTTATTATACTCGTCATTTGAATCAGCTACATGTCATACTTTCCACACTTGCTGAGTACAACATGTACTAACCATTTCAATTCCCCCACCAACAGTTGCATGTCAGAATTGGGAGTATAACGTTGATAATGCGTAGTTCTAGGTCGTGTCTGCCGTCAGCTTTGCCTGTGGTGTTGCTTGGAGTTGTGCTACCCTTATGCTTATTTTTCTTAGCTGCTTAGTTGCTTATTTAGATGATTTCTGCTGCATTAGTTGGAACTCGACATTAATATTCAATAGAGCTTGTATTTGAGGATATTTTGAATTATCTAATAAAAGTGCTTAATTTATCTTGCTATGTGGTAATTTTCTGTATATCCTTTTGTGATTGCACTCGTGTATGTGTGTTGAACGTCCTGGGCACACATATGCGTTCACTTGGTTCATTTTCGTAACTGGGTGTCAGAAATTGGTATCAGAGCCACAGGTTGAACGTAGGACGCTGCCTAGATAGAATGGACACTTTGGAGCACATAGGAGCACTCAGGAATTGATGTGTTTTTGTTTGGTGTGTTGTTTGCTATGTATTGCTGCTTGTGTGATTAGTAGAGGATTTTAGGATGCTTTAGCATTGCCATGTCGACATAGGCTAGTATAGGTAGTTGCTTAGTTTCATATCCCTTGATGCATATAGTTGGGGACATTTTCTAAATTCTTATCTCTTGTTTTTCTTCAGATGGTGAGGACTCGCAACCAGAGGGATGCCAATGATGAGGGGGAGAACAATGGGGCACCTCAGAACAACAATGAACAAGGACCTGCTCAGGGAGTTATCAATATTGAGCAGCTATTGGCTATGTAGAACCAGCTCATGCAGACCATGATACAGACTATGGGACAACTGCAGGCTGGCAACAACAACAATCAGCCTCACATGCCTCCACCGCCACCGCCGCCTCCTCATAACCGATTGGGAGAGATCATGAGGACTAGGACACCGACCTTTGCTCAAGCTGCTGACCCTATGGACGTCGATTATTGGCTCAAGTCTGTGGAGATGACACTTGCAATAGTCCAATGCAGTGACCAGAAAAAGGTGTTATTCGCATCTCATCAACTTGTTGGAGTAGCTGCAGATTGGTGGGATTCTTTACCCAACGCCCATGAGAACCATGAGAGGATTACTTGGGCTGAATTCAAAGAGAGCTTCCATTCTCATTATGTGTCGGAAGGTGTTATGATACTGAAGAGGCAATAATTTGAAAATTTGAGGCAAGGAAGATCGCGTGTGGGTGAATACCTCAATAAATTCACTTAACTCTCAAGATATGCGCCTGAGGATGTGAACCGGGATAGCCGGAAGCAATAATTGTTCATGAAGGGCCTTAACAATGAAATCCAAGTGCAATTGCTGAATTGTGATTATGCCAACTTTAGGAAGCTAGTGGACAAAGCAATTGTCGTGGAGAACAAGGTCCATGAGATGGAGCAAGACACCAAGAGGAAGGTGCCATATCAAGGACAACAACAAGGAAGTAATGTGCTCTCTCACTTTGCACCACCCAATGCGCCTTATTACAGCTCTTCTACTCCTGTACAGTGCCCTGGATATGCACCGCGCCCAGCTCAGTTTGTGCAACAACGCCCTGTCATGCAAGCACCTAGTACTCCAATGCCTTTTGCACCTCGTGCCAACTTTCCTAGCACAAATGTTCAGAACCAAGTCCGTCCAAATTCTAGTGCAGTTAGGAAGTGATATACATGTGGAGAAGCAAGACACTTTGCAGTTCAATGTCCTAAGTCAGGCCTTGGTCAAGGAAGCAATGCTCAAAGACAAAACCCAAGACCCAATGGAGGGCAGCCGCAAGGAAACCGTGGACAGGAGAATTTTGCTTGTGGCAACGTGAACCATGTCTCTACGGAGGATACTCAACAAGTGGATGACGTGGTCATCGGTATGTTTATCGCAAACTCCAACCCAATGACTATGTTATTTGATTCTGGAGCATCTCATTCATTCATTGCATTGAAATATGTTGCCAAATATAGTTTGCCTATCTCTCATATGAAGTTTACTTTATTGGTTAAGTCTCCTGGAGGAGAGATGAGGGCAAATATAGTATGTCCAAAAGTAAGCCTTAGAATAAGGGGGGTAGACTTCTTTGCCAACCTCATTGTTTTGGATTCTCAAGTATTGGACATTATACTTGGTATGGACTAGTTGAGGAAGCACAATGGAGTAATTGAATGTACCACGAAGACGGTGAAGTTGACCAATGAGGAAGGAATCACCATAGAATTTGAAGCATCTCAACATGCACCAAAACAATTGGAGCTGAACCACATGGACGGTGCCACGATTGAGGAGATTCTTGTGGTGTGTGAATTCTTGGATGTGTTTTCGGATGAGTTGCCAGGTATGCCACCTGATCGAAACATTGAGTTTGTTATTGATTTAATACCTGGAACTGCAGCTATAGCTAAGAGGCCATATAGGATGCCTCGTAAGGAGTTAGTAGAGCTAAAGAAGCAGATTCAAGAGAAACTAGAGAAGGGTTTTATTCACCCAAGCTCTTCACCTTGGGGATCGCCCGTACTTTTTGTGGACAAGAAGGATGGATCCCAAAGGATGTGTGTGGACTATCGAGCTCTCAACGAGGTGACAATCAAGAACAAGTATACCTTGCCCCGCATAGAAGATTTGTTCGATCGGATGAAGGGTGCTTGTGTCTTCTCCAAGTTTGATTTAAGGTTGGGATACTTACAAATGAAGATAAGACCGTCAGACATACCTATGACAGCTTTTTGAACACGGTATGGATCCTATGAGTACACCGTGATGTCTTTTGGATTGACCAATGCACCTGCGTACTTTATGTACCTCATGAATAAGGTCTTCATGGAGTAATTGGATAAGTTGTAGTGGTGTTCATTGATGATATTATGATCTACTCGAAGAGTGGAGAGGAGCATGAGGAACACTTGAGGCTCACATTGCAAAAATTGAGGGAGCATCTGTTGTATGCCAAGTTCAGGAAGTGCCAGTTTTTGTTGAAAGAGGTGTCATTTTTGGGTCATATCATCTCAGGAGGAGGAGTATCAGTTGACCCAGGGAAAGTGAGAGGCGTGTTGAAATGGGAACCCCCACAAAATGTAAAGGAGATCCAGAGTTTTCACGGAATGGCTAGATATTACCGCCGGTTTATCAAGGACTTTTCTATGATAGCGAAGCCAATGATGGAGCTATTAATGAAGGGGAAAGCATTCCAATGGACTCAAGCTTGTCAAGAAAGTTTTGAGGAGTTGAAGAAAAGGTTAACTACAACTCCAGTTTTGATATTGCCGGACGTGAGCAAAAGTTTTGACATATATTGTGATGCATAAAGACAAGGACTTGGATGTGTGATCATGCAAGAATGTCAAGTGATAGCCTATGCATCGAGACAATTGAAGAAACATGAGAAGAATTACCCAACACATGATTTGGAACTTGCAGTCGTGGTACATGCATTGAAGATTTGGAGACATTATATCCTTGGACATAGGTGTGAAATTTATACGGATCATAAGAGTCTCAAGTAGATATTCACACAAACGGACCTGAATTTGAGGCAACGAAGATGGTTGGAGCTAATTAAGGATTATGATGTGGGGATCAACTACCATCCGAGAATGGCTAATGTAGTGGCCGATGCTTTGAGTCGGAAGAGAGTAAGCCACCAACTCACGGTTCGAGAGTTGCCATATAAGTTATGCAAGGAGTTTGAGTGATTGAATCTTGGATTTGTGAATGAGATGGGGATAATGGAATTAAATCCGATCTTGGAACAAGAAATTCGAGAGGGTCAAACAAAGGATGAGGAAATCCAAGATATCAAAGAAAGGACCCAAGAGGGGAGAGAATTCAGGTTTGATGAGGACGACCATGGTACTTTATGGCTCGAAAAGAGGATTGTTGTGCCCAATGATAAGCATATCCGAGAAATGATATTAAAAGAGGCACATGAGTCACCTTACTCAATTTATCAAGGTTGTACAAAGATGTACAAAGACTTGAAGACATGTTATTGGTGGGGTAGCATGAAAAAGGACATAGCTGAATATGTGGCGTTGTGTGATGTGTGCCAGCGAGTTAAAGCGGCTGGGTTATTGCAACCATTGAAGATTCCGGAATGGAAGTGGGAAGAAATAGGGATGGACTTTATAGTTGGATTGCAGCGTACCCAGTCCGGTTATGACTCCATATGGGTAATTGTAGATCAGTTAACCAAGTCAGCTCACTTTATTCCTGTCAAGACCACCTATACCACCGTGAAGCTGGCAGAGCTATATATGGAGCACATTGTGTGTCGACATGGAATCCCGAAGAAAATAGTCTCGAATAGAGGTTCTAAATTTACCTCTAGGTTCTGGGAGAAACTACATGAAGCGTTGGGAACAAAGTTGAATTTTAGCTCAACATATCACCCTCAAACGGATGGACAAACTGAGAGAACCAATCAGATTTTGGAGGACATGTTAAGAGCTTGTGTTTTGAAGCATGGAAAAAGTTAGGACAAAAGCTTGCCATATGCAGAACTCTCATATAACAATAGTTACCAAGCAAGCTTGAAAATGTTGTCCTATGAAGCACTATATGAGAGGAAGTGTAGGACACCTCTGTTGTGGAATGAAACGGGAGAAAATCAAGTATTTGGGCCCGATATGTTGCAAGAAGCTGAGAAACAAGTCCAGATTATTCATGAAAACTTAAGGGTTGCTCAATCAAAGCAAAAAGGTTATGCGGACAATAGGAGAAGGAAACTAGCCTTTGAAGAGGAAGATTTTGTTTACCTCAAGATGTCACCAATGCGAGGTCACAAGAGGTTTAATATAAGAGGCAAGCTAGCACCTCGACACATTGGGCCATTCAAAAATTTGGACAAGAGAGAAGAAGTGGCATATAAGTTGGACATGCCAGCACATCCATCGGAGGTTCATGATGTCTTTCATGTTTCCCAGCTCAAGAAGTGCTTGAGAGTGTCAGAAGAACAAGTGCCAATGGAAAAATTAGAATTAGAGGCAGATTTGACTTATGCCGAGCAACCGTTCAAAATCTTGGAAACCAATGAGAGAGTCACAAGGAACATGATTATTAGATGGTGTAAAGTGTAATGGAAGCATCACACAGAATCAGAGGCAACATGAGAGCTAGAAGATGATCTCAAGAAGGAATTCCCCTATCTCTTCTCTTCCGCGTTGAATCTCGACGGCGAGATTCATTCTAAGGGGGGTAGGTTTGTAACACCCTCATTTTCATGTATCATGCATTGCATAAGTTCATATACATGTTTAACATTAACCCACATAAAAAGTAATGAGTTTAAAATGAATCAGGAGCAAAATCGCACTCAAAAGTTCTGAGAAGTGTGGACTGGTCCGGTTTTGGTGCGGACTAGTCCGATTTCTCTCTGACCACACTCGGACATGTCCGTTTTAGTGTGGACTATTCCGGTTTTTGCCTCTGTACAGTTTTGGACTTGTCCGGTCCATTGCGGACAAGTCTAGTATCCCAATTCCTTTAAAATTTTGCCAAGTCCGTAGACTTGTCCGGACTTGTCCGACATCTAGCGGACTTGTCCGTTTTCCCTCTGACTGAAATCAGACTTGTCTGTTTCTCCTCTGACCAAGTTCGGACTTGTCCGATGTCCAGTCTGGACTTGTCTGATATTTCTCCGACTAACTTCGGACTAGTCTGGCCTTTTTCGGACTTGTCCGATGATCGCGATTACGAGTTGATCTTTTGTTTCACGATGTGTTTTTGGGTTTTACCTTAAGTGGGCCTAAGGACGTCGTGTCTAACTCTTTTTTGGAGCCCATGTGGGACCCCACACTAGCCTCCACCCTCCCCAAACTCGAAATCCATCAAACCCTAGCCCTCCACCCTTATATAAACAACCCCACCCCTTGACTTTACATCCTTTTGCCTCAATTGGAAGTCCACAAACCCTTGTTCATGGAGAGCCACCACCAAGGAGGGAGAAGGAGATCCCGAGCAAGAAGAAGAAGAGGAGGAAATGAAAGAGGATCAAAATCTCCATCAAGTTTTCATTCTTCATCAACAATTCACCGTCAAGTTCCCCCATCAATCCTAGATCGTCAAGATCCAAGTGTTGCCGCCAAAACCCTTGATTCATTGGAGTTATAAACACCTAGTATACCTTCTGCTTCCTTTTTATCACATGAATTCAACTCCGTTTCTCAAAATTCACGTAGATCTAGAAAACCCTAGTTCATTGTTCCTCCGACGGGCGAACTAGTCCGGTCCCAAGCGGACTAGTCTGATTTTGTTGTATGTTTCCTGCTGAATTAAATCTAAATTGATTTGAATCAATATCAAACTTGTCCAAACATGTTAAAAGCCATTAGAACTAGTTAGTAAACATTATTAACAACTCATTAACTAGTTTTAATTCGCATTTGCATTAATCATGCATGTCATGACATATTGAGTAATATATGTGCACTTATTGATTGTGCTTCTTGTCTTGTATGTTCGTTGCATGATTTAGACGGATTTGGGCTAGATAGTGTTGTGGAGGACCTCCAGCACCAAGAGTTTGAAGTCTTTGATCCCAATCAAGCTCAAGAGAAAGGCAAGTGTCCTTGAATATATTGATCCTGTTTTTATAATAAATGTTTTGTTTTCAAAACTGCATGCTTGTTTCAATTTGATGGCAATTCCTATGATAGGATGTTTACTAGCTTTGTTTAACCACCCTTGTCACATGGAATACATGGTAGAGAGTCGGGAAGAGCTTTTTACCTTTGCTTTGCTTAATTAATTGGGATGGGAAAACAACTATACCATTCAATTATTCATTAATGAGATTATGTTAATATGAACTAGTTAATATCACATGGTAATGGGTGATCTAAGCAAGCATGGTATGTGGATGGTTGGATGATATGGTGGTTGCTTGCTTTAGATCTAAGGACCGGTTCACACGAGAATATGCCAGGACAACAGTGCCACCATGAGGCCGAATATGGGTGTGGCGTAGCTGATTAATTAGGTTATTGCTAGTACTGCATGGATCATTTGGTGCACCGGGGAAGGGGAGTTGGAGTGGGTTTGGATTTAAGGTGGGACTCCATGGGATCTGAATGGCACAAGAGGGGGCCCGTGGTTGAAGATGTGCTCAGTTGGAGACATCGCCACCGGTGAAACCTCAGTGGCTCCGTACATGCTAGTAGTCCCTTTGTAAAGGCTATTTTGTGATCTCTTGGACATACACCCATGGTAGTGTTTTGGCATAATGGAGGTTTTCTTTAGTTGCCGACGGGTGATGAAATCACAAACACGTGGTTAAAGTGGTACAAACTCTGCAGAGTATTAAAACTACCATGATAGCCATGCTCTCGGTTAAGAGCACCTGGATGACCTACATGATTAGAGGGGTTTGGGTATTGGTATGGTTTGGTATTGGTTTTGGGATGGTATTATGGTTAATGGTAATGAGAAATATGGTATATGGATGATGGTAATGGAACATGGACTGATATTGTGATGATTACATGGTTTATGATGGGCTTACTTCACATACATACAATATATTGCTTTTCAAATGTTTTAATGTACTTTTCAGCACTTAGCCTTTATTATACTCGTCATTTGAATCAGCTACATGTCATACTTTCCACACTTGCTGAGTACGATATGTACTCACCCTTGCAATTCCTCCACCAATAGTTGCAGGTCAGGATTGGGAGTATAAAGTCGATAATGCAGAGTTCTAGGCCATGTCCGCCATTAGCTTTGCCTGTGATGTTGCTTGGAGCTGTGCTACCCTTATGCTTATTTTGCTTAGCTGCTTCGTTGCTTATTTAGATGATTTCCGTTGCATTAGTTAGAACTCATCATTAATATTTATTAGAGATTGTATTTGAGTATATTCTGAATTCCGTAATAAAAGTGCTTAATTAATCTTGTTTTTTTGTAATAATTTGTATATCCTTTTGTGATTGCACTCATGTATATGTGTTGAACGTCCTGGGCACACATATGCATTCACTTGGTTCATTTTTGGAACCGGGTGTCAGAAGACCATCTTATCATCCATCATGAATGAGAATAGGGATACTTCAACTTCAGCATGAATGTAGTCATGGATTGGTGGAGCCAACCCATGACATGAGTGTTAGATGAAGAGCCAACTATCCACCCCATGATGGAGGCAAACCAACAAGAATTCTGGGAGCCTCCCCAAGCTTGGGAATGGATGTCTTTGGCTCTTGCTGGAAGATAAAATTCTTCCACGAAGGGCAAGGGTGTTGCCTAGCGGACATTTTTTGAGGTATGCCTTGAGTCATCTTGAAGTTGACCACTTGCATCCTTGTTGACCGTCCCATAAAATGGGTTAGCCAACACTACCCTGTTTTCACACAAAAGGAGAAAACACGCAAGGGTAATCTTGTCTAATAGCAATTAGTACCTATAGCTTAATCACAGGTGATAGCTATCCTTCACTTCCTTTGTATTCCCCGGCAACATCGCCAAAAATGCTTGTTGGCATTTCTTAACATCACAGATCATCTCTAGTAAAAGATGAGGTCCGCAAGCGCACAGAAGATGCCGTTGTAGCATTTCACCCATGAGTATTCCCAAGGATATCATATTTATCCCAAAGGAAGGTGATGGAGTAAAGTACACACTACTCTTATGATCAAGCTATGGGATATTAATCAGTTATCATGACAGGGGTAAGTTGATAATATGGGTAGTGCGACACACACCTAAGCAATCTATTCTAAAAGGGTAAATAGATCCTAGTGAAGATTAGACTAAGAGTTGGTGAATTGCTCCTTCAGTGCTTCTAGTATACATATACATAGCTGTTGACAACTTTTATATACCAATTTCACACGTCATTATAACTCAATTTTGTGAAGGAAATACCATTTCTTTCACACATCACCTTTTTATTTAACCTATTTCCACTTGTCTTTGGAAGAATAGTGCATGCAGATATTTTATGCAGGAAATGAGGTAAAAGAGGAGGAGCAATCCTATAAAATATCATCCCAGATAATAAAGCGTCGACATGTGGCATCACATGGATCAAATGGCCCACAAACAGAAGTATCTGAGTCCATCCAATGGTGTATCACCCGTATCAATCAATGGGACTCACATGTAAGTGACCTGAAAGCACAACCCAACCGATGCAATGACCATGTCTGCTGAACCACCAGCTCGGCCGACTAGTTCCTGGCGCCAAAGGCGGTCAACTTCCACGTGTTGACTCCCTATGGTGCCCTGATCACGATGAGGACTGATTCACGCGCTTTTGGTGGCTGGAACCGACCCTTCTACAGCTATAAATAGGACCCTCTACCCTCACTTCACACAAACACCACTTGAGTATTCATTCTATTGTATCCACTATTCTCCATAGGTTTAGAGGAGTTTAGGCTGTAGAGAGGAGAGCCTCTACTCCATAGTCCAAATTAGGAAGGAGTAGAAGGAGTCTCTCTCTCTTCCAAATTTCAAATTGAGAAAGGTATTGCTCATATATTCCTCTTTGTATTTGTGACTTTGTTCTTAATAAAGATGTTATCTTTAGTCTTCTTTTATTCATATACTTCGATGAAGCGTTTCTTGTTTGATTGTGGATTCCATGTATGTGGTAGGAGTGGTCTTTATGATTATGCCATAACAATCTTATTCTATTATCTTGAACACTACAAACACCCATTATAGTCTAATTTGTTATGACATGACCATGTTAATATGAATAACTTATGCTATGTTCCAACATTGGTCCAACAATGTTTAGAATAGTCATTTCCTTAGGATGGCTTGTGCCTAGGCTCCTAAGGTATTTACTTAATACGCTAGCATAGTGCTAGGATAGTTAAGTAGTGTTAGACGTCTCGTAGACCCACGGATTGAAGAGGTAGGCAGTAGGTGGTGACAGCCCTATCTGTCATTGTAATCCTCCACGTTCGGCTATGTCACAAGCTCTTTGCAGGAGTCGTCCTAGTATTGCTAGAGGTAAACCCGTGGCCGATGTGTTGAACAACTTAGCATTAGAATTCATCATTGACATGTTCATTAGTATCTAACCTAGGCTATTTATATGTATATTAGAGGCATTGTAGGAGCAACTCCCTAACTCTTAGCCTAATCCCTCTTTGACGCATTTACCCCCCTTAGAATAGAATGCTCTTGTGTGTGTCACACTAACTCTATATATCTATTATCCATCCTCACTAGTACCTTACCTAGACCAATCTACCCTTTTCGTTTGAGGATTGCTATGATTCGACTTAGCCTTCCTTTGGGAAAATATAAATGGAACCCTTGGGAATACTCTTAAAGGGGAAATGCTACTTCGACAATTTTTGTGCGCTTGGGAATTTTTATCTGTGATGTAAGAAATGTCAACAATAGCCTAAGTTAGGTACTAATGAGCATGTCAATGGTGAATCTTTATGCTAAGTTGTTCAACACATCGGGCACGGGTGTACCCCTAGCAATACTAGGACGACTCCCACCAAAAGCCTATGGCATAACCGAACGTGGAGGATTACAAAGGATAGGTAGGGCTCTCACCACTTACTATCTACCTCTTCAATCTGTGGGTCTACGAGACATTCAACGCTACTTAACTATCCTAGCACCATGCTAGGGTACTAAGCAAATACTTTAGGAGTCGCGACACAAGCCATCCTAAAGCAATGAACTAAATCATCGTTGAAACCAATGTCTAGACATAGCATATTTGTTCATATTAACATGATCATATCATAACTAAATAAACTATAATGGGGTTTAATAGTGTTTATGATGATAATATATTAAAATTAAGGCATGATTATTGTCGGTATCCTACGTACCGGGTACCCCACGATACCGCAAGAAGTGCAAGAAAGTTCCACCCGTCAGAGTCGAAGGCCCTTGCAGGTTCCACATGTCACGTTACACCGGACCCGCTTCCCTCACATGGCTGGCTCCCGGGTTAACATGTGTAAAATAAGACTGGAACAAAACTCCCAACCACGGGAAGCTCCAACGACTACACGTGTATAACAGCCCCGGACCTAGCCCCCGTCAGAGAGGAGCTCCGGTGCCGACACGTGCACAGCAACCCCGGACCTACCCTCCCGCAAGGGAAAGCTCCGGATCTGCCACGTGTGGAGCCCCCGGACCTTTGTCACCAACAGAAATACAAGCCGATCAAGACCATTACAGACATTCAAGGATGGATAAAGCGTTAATTACAAGGTCTGATAATGTATCATTAATGCCATATTAATGACACATGATTAGTGCACTGTTAATAGGGGTAACGCTGCCATGAAAGCACGTTACCACACTATTATTCGTACTTAATACCCTTTAGACAGTGTATTAGGTCATTAAGCACGCCAGGGCCCCATGTCGGGCCAGGTCAGCTTTGTAACGGTCAGTCCTTAGAACTATAAAAGGGCTGCACCGCACGAACATCAGGACATTCTGATCCAGGCGATTGCGACCTGACCCTAGCGAACGCACTCGCTCAATACAATTACACAAACCCCGTGGAGTAGGGTGTTATGCTCAGGCAGCCCGAACCACGTAAATCCCTGAGGTCACCATCTTGATATTGATCTTCGCGTGTCCCAACCACAAAAGAACCTCCGCGGGCTGCGTCTCAGCAGGTCTGGGGTAAGTGTCATATCACACACTTCGACATTTGGCGCGCCAGGAAGGGGTGCGCTAAATCCCAAGATCACAAGATGGTGAATTCAGCTGCTGGATCATCCAACGGCAATCATGCTGAACAACCCGCTGGAGGCAACCCCTCCAACGTTTAGCAGCCAGTAGGTGCCAATGCACCGACAGGCACTGTAGCACCATCCGTCCCGGCGAACAATGCCCTTCAACAAGATGGGGCATCTGCATCGATCACTGCATCGACAAACAACCACCTAGAGCATGCGATTACTGCTGCGCGAGCTCTTCTACAACGTCCACCACCTCCAGGTGCACCCCAGGGTGCTATGGAGCAGTGGAGGGCTGATGTCGATCATCTGGTCGCAGCTGCGGCTGCAGGCATCAGTAACCAAGCTCCTCCCCCTTCAGGGCGAGCACCTTCACAGCGACGGACCCTGTCTGACCGTCTTGGTAAAAAAGCCTCTCGACAAAGGAGACGTGCTGCCATCCAGCAGGTCACTTCGTTGCCCCCCGGGGTGCGACACAGCCATACCATCACCAAGATTCTGACTCATGACCTGCAGTCGGAACTGGATCACCGTTACCGGCAACAGTATGACCGTGTCCATATCGAGCGTGCTCGCGAAAGGCGAGAGGCTCGCGATAACCCTGCTCCTCAAGGAGTAGGAGGAGGTTATTCTACCCTGGCCATGCATTTATGCATGGTCGGATGGCCAGAGAAGTCCTGGCCTCACTTGCCGGAAAAATTCAACGGGACAGTCAACCCCGCCGAGTTTCTCCAAATCTACTCAACTGCCATATTGGCAGCGGGAGGTGATGAAGTTGTAATGGACAATTACTTCCCGGTGGCCTTAACCGGGACTAAAAGGTCCTGGTTCATGAGTCTTCCAGCCGACTCCATTAATAGTTGGGCCGAATTGTGTCAGCAATTCACTGCCAACTTCGGGAGCTCTTATATACGGCCCGACACAGAATAGGACCTGTTTGGTGTAAAGCAAACAGCGGGGGAGTCGCTACGGTCTTTCATCCAGTAGTTCTCTCAGGTACGAAATACCATTCCTTCTATCTCGAGCTCTTCTGTTATCATGGCATTCAGACAGGGTGTTCGAGATAAGAAGATGCTAGAGAAGCTGGCTATTAAGGAAGTTACCAGTGTCACGAAACTCTTTAGCCTAGCCGACAAATGTGCTAGAGCTGTGGAGGGCCATGAAATGCATTCCAAGCCAGCTCTGGAGGCCAACCAGAAGTCCTCCAAAACTGAAGTCGTTACCTCCGGTAGTGGTAAGAAGAAGAAGAAGCCCAACGGCAAAAAGAAGCCGCCGGCCGGCTCTCTTGCTGCTGCAACTCCTGGAAGCCGGGGGCCATGCCCCGAGAAGCGACCTCGTCCTTCATCATAGGACGGCAACAACTCCAAAGCATGGTGTCCGATTCACAAGATGAATCGACACAGCTTGGAAGAATGTCGGGAGCTCCAGAACCTTGCCGAGCGCTACAACAAGCGCCGAGAAGAAGCTCCTTTTCGTCAAAGGGTAGGAAAACCAAAAGTCGATGAAGCTCCGACCGGAGAGGAGCTATGTTTCCAATATCCCAAAATGGTTTTGAAAGCCGTCTACAACACTGTCGACGACGACTCTGACGTCTCTGACAACGAGCGCCGGAAGACCCTAAACACCATCTATGGTGGTTCTTGGGACATCACCTCTCGTCACATCCTCAAGACAATGCGGCGGGACATGGCCATGGTTGATCCTGCTGCTAAGGCCGAACCACATCGGAAGTGGATGGATACTCCCGTCATTTTCGATGCTTCAGACTGCCCCTGAAACATGATCGGGGCTGGTCAACTCTCGTTAATGGTGTCACCCACCATTAACAATATCCAAATTCACCATGTAATGGTGGACGTAGGTTCCGGGCCAAATCTCATAAGCTTCGAAGCTTTCGTTAAGCTTCAGCTCCGGCCTTCAGACCTTCGCCCATCCCGACCTTTCTCCGGAGTAGGTCCGAGAACCGTTACTCCTCTTGGTTCCATTACACTCCCAGTGTCCTTCGGGACCCGGGAGAACTACAGAACCGAGAAACTGGTCTTCGATGTGGCGCAGATCAGTCTGCCTTTCAATACCATTTTGGGCAAGCCAGCTTTATACAAGTTTATGCTCGCTGCCCATTATGGTTATTTGGTGTTGAAGATACCAACACCTATGAGCATTGTCCGGATATGTGGAGATCGTACCGTAGGAGTCACTGTACTGGAAGAACTCTATGCGCTTACTACAACGCAAGAGGAAGCATCCGGTAAGGAGCCAGCTGCGAATCCTCCAAGCATTCATCACAAAGGCTCTACCTACGCACTTCGTGTGCAACCAAGCGGCGACGCCGGCATTCCTGTTAAAGTTGTCCAAATTGGTTCTGATGCTGCTCAGACTACCCGTATATCAGGGGGTCTGAACAACAAATAGGAACTCGCACTCATCACTTTCCTACGGGCTAATGTTGACGTGTTTGCCTCGCAACCGTCACAAATGCCTGGGATCCCTAGGGAGGTGATTGAGCACAATCTGAAGATTTGCCCAGACACTCGACATGTACACCAGAAGCCCCGGAAGTAATCAATCGAGCGACAAAACTTCATCCAATAGGAAATTAAGAAGTTGCTCGAAGCTGGATTCATCCGGGAAGTCTTTCATCCAAAGTGGTTGGCAAACTTAGTTGTTGTACCCAAGGCCGGTGGGAAGCTTCGGATGTGTATTGACTACACCACCTTGAAAAAGGCATGTCCAAAAGATCCATTTCCACTACCTAGAATAGATCAGATAGTGGACTCTACCTCCGGGTGTGAAATACTGTGCTTCTTAGATGCATATTCTGGATATCATCAAATCCAAATGTCTAAGGAAGATGAAGAGCATATTGCCTTCATAACAGTAGATGGATTCTATTGTTATACTACCATGCCATTTGGTCTTAAAAATGTTGCTTCAACATTTGTACGAGCTATGTACAAAATATTTGGAGAGCTAATTAGAGACTTGGTGGAGGTGTATGTTGATGACATCATCGTGAAGATTAAAAACAAGGAGTCACTCCTTGACAACTTACAAGCCGTCTTTGACAAGCTGCGCACTACGCGCACTAAGCTGAACCCGGACAAGTGTGTCTTCGGGGTTAGCTCCGAAAAGCTTCTGGGGTTCTTGGTGACTCATCGAGGAATCAAAGCAAATCCGGCAAAGATCAAGGCTATAGAAGAAATGTGGCCCCCAGCCCGCATTAAAGATGTCCAAAAGTTGACTGGATGTCTCGTTGTGCTCAATCGGTTTATATCAAGGCTGGCATAACGGGCGCTACCCTTCTTGAAACTCTTGAGGAAATCCGGACCATTTCATTGGTTTGAAGAAGCAGAAAAGGCGTTTTGAGAGCTGAAACAACTCCTCACCACACTACCAATCCTGGTAGCTCCGAACCCTGGTGAGCCTTTACTGCTTTACATTTTGGCAAGTACAGAGGTTGTCAGTATGGTCCTGGTCGTGGAAAGATCGGAGCCATCTCCAATTCAGGAGTCAAGACCCTTCCGGGAGGGTCCGGAGCTACCTGAAGGCGAGTCTGAGTACCAATCCTCAGACACGGATCCTCAAGGCATGATGCTGGAGGATCAACCTCCTTCAAACAAAGGAGTAACTATTGCTGAACAAGAAGACCCAGACCCCTCTGGGAGGGTCCGGGTCACTCCAGAAGAAGCTCCGGGTTCCTTCGGCAGGGACCAGGAAATTCTAGAAGAAGGTCCGTACCCCCCCCCCCCCCCCGGGAGTGTCCGGGTTGATAAGGAGGAAGCTCTGGACCCCTCCGGGAGGGTCCGAACAGTCCAACACCCAGTGTACTTCATCAGTGAAGTACTCCATGACGCCAAGACAAGATACATTGAGGTCCATAAACTACTTTACGCAGTTCTTATTGCCTCAAGAAAGCTTTGTCACTATTTCCGAGCCCACAAAATATCAGTGGTAACTTCTTTTCCACTACGTGCAATTTTACATAACCCCAATTCTACTGGGAACATTGCAAAGTGGGCAGCGGAATTGGCAGAATTCAATCTAGAATTCGTGTCAAGACAAGCAATTAAAAGTCAAGCCTTGGCTGACTTTGTGGCGGAATGGACTCCCTCTCCATCAAACCCTGGGGGCCACAGTGAGCAGAAACCAGAGCTCAAAGTTCCGGTATTCACTGAGCCTCACTAGACCCTCTACTTTGATGTCTCTGTGCAGAAGTAGGGGGCTAGAGCTGCAATCCTTCTCCTAGCTCCGACCGGAGAGAAGGTCAAGTACATGGTACACCTTGATTTCAAGGCAACCAATAATATGGCAGAGTATGAAGCCCTCATCTATGGACTCAAGGTGGCACTATCTTATGGTGTCAAATAGCTGTTGGTGAAAGGAGATTCACAACGTCATCAAACAAGTGAAAGGTGAATGTTCCTGTAACAATTCTCAATTAGCTGCTTATCTCCTTGAAGTCCAAAGGCTTTAGAAGGACTTTGAAGTCCTCGATCTCCAACATATTCAACGCCTTCATAACGCTGAAGCCGACGAACTCTCGACGAAAGCCTCAACCAGAGCTCTGGCTCCTGATGGAATCTTCGTCCGGAGGTTGTCAAAACCAACAGCTCAGCCTGCCGAACTGAGTGAAGGGGGCGAGACCAGCACTTCGAAGCTGCAGTCCCAGTGGCCCTGTTACCATGGCGTTCACCAAGGATCGTAGGTGCTATCGGAAGCTCCGAGCAACCCAGCACGGAAGACTCAGAAGCTCAAGTTAGCTCCGATGCATGGATCTCGGAGATCTGAAGCTACTTGAAAGACAATATCTTTCCTGAAGACAGTGTATCCGCTGACCTGATTGTCAGATTGGCTAAAAGAGACACGTTGGTAGAAGGGGATCTCTACCGACGTGGTGCCAATGGCATCCTAATGCGGTGCATTGCAAGGGAAGAAGGCCGCGAGCTCCTCGCGGAAATCCATGGAGGTGAGTGTGGGAACCACAAAACTTCCCGCACGTTAGTTGGTAAAGCCTTCTGACAAGGCTTTTACTGGCCTATAGCACTCCAAGATGCGGTTGAGCTAGTGAAGAAATGTGAAGCATGTCAGTTTCACGCCAAACAAATTCACACACCAGCTCAATCATTACAAATGATACCTTCTACATGGCCATTCGCTGTGTGGGGCATGGATAACTTGGGACCTTTCCCAAAAGCCGTCAGAGGTTACATGTTCCTATATGTCGCCATCGACAATTTCACCAAGTGGCCAGAAGCAACTCTAGTAGTAACAATCAACAAACAATCAGCAATCAAGTTCTTGAAGTCCATTATATACAAATTTGGAGTTCTGAACAAAGTCATAACTGACAACGAAACTCAATTTACAAGTGCTGCATTCCAAGAATATTGCGAAGACCTCAGGATTCAACTTAGCTACGCTTCAGTAGCTCATCCAGCAAGCAATGGCCAAGCCGAGAGAGCAAATGCAGAAATATTAAAAGGACTCAAGACGCGCACATATGAGCGCTTGAAAAAGCATGAAGCTAACTGGATTGAAGAGCTTCCGTCCACATTATGGTCAAATAGGACAACACCTAACCGGTCAACTGGGGAGACTCCATTCTTTCTGGTGTACGGAGCTGAAGCAGTCCTTCCCCCGGAGATTACCTTGGGGTCCCTCCGGGTCCGGACCTTCGACGAAGCCACGCATGACCAGCTCCGGTGTGAAGACCTTGACCTCGTCGACGAGGGAAGGTGCCAAGCAGCTGTTCGAAATGCACGTTATCGACAAGCGCTTCGGCGCTACCATCAAAGGCATGTGCATGACCGACAGCTTGAAGAAGGCGACCTGGTTCTCCAGAGGATACTAACTCATGAAGGGATGAACAAACTTCCCCCCCCAGCTGGGAGGGTCCCTTCCGAGTCAATAAAGTATCCCGACCAAGATGCATTCGCTTGGCAACAGAGGATGAGACCCCGCTTCCCAATACTTGGAACATCGAGCACCTCCGTAAGTTTTATGCTTAAAATCATGGAGGTGAGTTTGTAATTACACACAATGCAAATTGTAGAGTCATTATACAGAGACGAGCAAGTCCTCTGGGAGAACATCTGGACCCCTCCGAGAGGGTCCGGGAAGTTCAAGTAACACTTGACACAGTCACAGCACTAAAAGTGTAACTACTTGCTTTGGGCTAGTACAAGATGTATAGCACATTTAGCTTGGTCCAACACCCTAAGTGTGTCCTTGACTCCCCTGTAATCCGAACCTATAATGAAAGGCATTGTTGTGTGATAACAGACTCCACGTGCATTTACCTTTTGTGCAAGGCTCAATATATGAAATTATTTTCACCCTGCTTGTCTATAATGAAGTTGTGCAAATATTTTTGAGCTTTGTTCCAAGTAATTCACATGCATTACAAGCCTTATTGATAGTCTTTTTTTATCTTAACACTGCTACATAGTCTACTTGCCTGAACACCAAGCCAACATAGGTTCAGAGTGCGCTATCGACTTAGCCTGGTCCTGCACCCTAAATACGCCACTCTACCTACACCCCAGCAGGCTTTAGTAGGGTGAGTACTAAAAAGGCATGTGGATCTAAGAAGATTATAGCAAAACGCTTGTTATCATGTTGAGTGTCTCCGGATCTAAAGTCCAAATAAGAATAATAAGTCACAACCAATTTATAGACAAGAGGGCGAATTTTACTTTCTCTCTTGCCTTTAATGTGCAGGAAAAGCAAAAATTCATAGCGATGGTGGATGACGCCGGAGCTACTAAGCTCCGACATCTCCCAAGATAGGTCCGCCATCAACATCTAATATGTTGACGCCGGAGCTACCAAACTCCGACCATTCTAGGGGGGCCTGTCTTTGACACTTCAAAATTGAAGACTTCGGACTTAAAATCTACAAGTACGAATCAACCAAGTCATCAACATACTGTCATCACCTTTGGTACATGTACACACCTCAACTGTACACATGTACCAGTGGGCCAACAAGACACGGCACGGTATATTGAAGACAAAGCAAAATTCAAGGCAAAAAGGAGGATTTCATTAATCAGAAGAACTGGATTACAAAATTGAGATTACAAGGGACAAAGGTAGAAAATTCCTAGCTACTGGAGGATCTAGGTCTTGTGGGAAAAAAAAGCAACCTTCTCTGCAGCTTCTTGGACACTGGCCCTGGCGACATCCTCCTCCTCCGCGATGATTCCTTCAAAGACCGGATCAAGGGAGAACTGGGGGTCTCGGCTCCGGTAACATGCCGAGACATACTCAGCGATGTTCTTGGCCAAGGATCTACCCTCCGTCTCCAGTTGATCGGCGATGATGTCACCCATCGCGTCGAGTTTGCTGCCAACAGAGCTAAGTGCCGCCAGCGTTTGGTCCAGCTCCTGTGCCGGGTTTTCTGGGCGTACTGGACTGAAACCAAGAGGCACTATAGCCCTCTCCGCACGCCCCAGGAAGTCCCATACCATCAGAGGCTCAATCTCCTTCGATCTTCGTAGTTCCTCCAGTGACCTCCGGGCAGCCGCATGCTCCGAACCTTCACGGGCAAGCCGCTCGGCCAACGTAGCATGCTGCTGCATGATCTCAGCAACCTACTTCTCCTGGTCGGCCGGCTCCGTCTCCCAGAGGTGGATGCGGTTCCGCCTCTCAGCTAGGTCCTTTTCCTTGCCCTTGAGTCTCTCCTCCCTAGCAGCAACATCAGACTCTCTTTTTGAGAGCTCTTGCCCCACCTTCCAGTTCTTCTTCCTCTCTTCCTCCTTCCATAGATCCAGCTTTTTTCTACGATCTGCCAAATTTTTCTCACCCAGAGTCAACTTCTGGGTGACCTCCGCCTCTCTTCTCACCACATCCTCCTGCTGCCCCAGGAGTTTTTCCTCCCTCGCCTCCAGGTCCGCTCGACGCTTTAGGAGAGTTTCATTCAACTCTGCGAGCTTTTCAAAACGCTCGTCAGCAGCGTCACGTCTCTCCTTGGCTTGCTCCAGGATTTCCTTGGAGTTAGCATCGAGCGCCCGGATGGCAGCCTCCTTCTCTTCCATCAACTTATCCCAGTACTCTAGCCGGGCCTTCTCCCCATTTATCCACTCCTTTTGGTTAGCCAGCCTCATCTGAGCAAGCTTGGTCTCAAAATGGAGTCTTCTGCGCCAACGCCTCCAGGTGTTGCGCTCCTCCTCTAAGGCTTTGCTCTCATGCTCGAAGGCAAGCTGGACCTGCCGGAGACTTGAACAGGCGTTGTCTATGGACAACACCAGGGGGATAGGTTATGGACCTGCCGGGACCATTTCCACATGTTTGAAAGGGTTCTCCGTCACAAAAATTGGGTCCCACTCTATAATAGTGGTCCCTTGGACTTCTGTGTCGCTAGGGACGCTCTCCTGGAGCCCTTCAGTGGCAGCATAAGAACCCACTGTGGGAACTTCCACCTCCGGAGCAGTTGAAGGCGCCGCTTCAGGGTCTTCAATCGACGGCTCCAAAGTTGGAGGACCTGTCGCCAGTCCTGCATGCTGCTCTAGCTCCAGCTCAGGTACCTCCGGGACCACCACTTCTGGAGCAGCAGCTGAAGCTTCAAGTGGGTCCTCAACTGCCCCTGGCTTGCGCTCCGACACAGCGACCACTTCTGGCACAGATGCCGGACCACCAACCTCCTCCGGCACAGTCGTCGGACATCCAGCCACCTCCGACTCAACAGCCAGACCCTCTACTACTTCTGGCTCAGCCGCCTAATATTCAACCATTTCTGGCACAAGGGCTGGAGCTTGGGTGATCACCGGCTCAATAGCTGGGGCTTCAGCTACTTCCAGCTCAGCGGCCAGGGCTTTGGTAACTTCCAGTTCGGAAGCCAAAACTTCTGGCATCGCCGATGCTGGAGCATCAACCTCCGCCGCCAGGGGCACATCTTCAACTTCCCTCCTGCGGTCCGGCGCTACCACAGGAGCTTCAGGTGAGGACTCCGAGTCCAAACTCACGACAGCTGGCGCTGGAGCTGTCGCGATTTCCACATCCACTTGACAAGGAGGCTCAACTATCGAAGCTGGAGCTTCGGCAGGTGCTGTCCCAACCACTGCAACAGGCGCTGGAGCTTCGGGTCCTTTCTTCGACACCCTAAAAATAAAGGAAAGAGAAGATTAAAGACACATTCAAAAGCAAAACTAGCATTTTAGGGTGAGCAATCAATGCTTACCTCGGAATGCTACCACCCCAGTCGCCTTGGAACCTCTTCTTCTGAGGCCCGGAGCTAGAGACCACCAAATCTGGTGAGACAACTGCTTCAGACCTCAGTTGAGGAACACTTGCAGCCGCTGGAGTCCTTTTGTCTGGAACTTCTCTTCGTCGGGAAGAACCCCCGGACCTGGAACCTCTAACCGGCACTGAGGCTGGGGTCGCCTACCCGGAGCTTACACCTCTTGAAGATGTTTGCACCGGAACAGGGGTAGTCACAGAAGACCTCCCCCTCCAGGGAGAAGCAGCTGTTGTGGAAGGAGCAGGCCTGACAGACCTCCTGTCGGCGTGCTTCAACTTCCTCTTCCAGCTCGAGGGCTCAGCTGACTCTTTGTCTTTACCCTTGCCGACGTTTTCAGTTTGTTGGCTCGGGGCGGGCTCGAGACCACCCTCAGAAGCTCCAAGGATCGCCAACCTAGTGGTCGGATGCCTTTCCACCTCACCAAGGTCGTCAAGCGCCGGCATACTCCTCCGGAGCTCCCTGCTGAACTGCGCCTCCATGTTCAGAGGGACGAAAGCCGCCGACGGAGTCAAGTAGTCGCCTTCGATGTTAATTACATGCTGGAATTTCTTGAGATGAAGCTCCAAAGCTGTGCCATCTAAGGTTGATCTCAAGCTGGTTTCAATCCGGTCGTCATCCATCACGCTGCTGAGGGCCCAAGCGAGCTTCTCCCTCTTATTCAATGGAGCCCATCTGTTGACCAGGAAGTTGCAGAAGACCATCTGGGGGTCACTCCACCTTCCACTCATTTGCGGATCCTGGTCAAGACAGGGTTGAAGGCATCTGACAGTAGTGGAACTACACTCCACGCGTCAATGTCAACATTGGGGAGACCTTCGGAAAGCTCCAATTTCTCGTGCTCCTCGGCCGTGACAATGATTCAATCCTTCTTTCAGTCGTCCCACTTGCCGAAAGGAAACGACCTCAAGTACTTGTAGGTGCATTTCTTACGCTTTACAAAATAGTAGAAGCCAAGAAACTCGGACCACTTATCGGTGGTGTGGATGGTGAAGAAGGTGCGAAAAAGCTCGACGCGGGGGGGGGGGGGGGGGGGGGACACCCACGCTCATCTCGCAGAAGTGGACGAATGTCGCCATGAGAAGAAGAGGGTAGGGGCCAAGGTGGTACAACTTCAGACCATAAAAGTCTAGCAGCATCAAGAGGAAAGAAGATAAAGGTGGGATCAGCCCCACCATGGCGTACGTTGAGAAGTACACCATGTCGCTGTTGCGCTCCTTCTTGAACGGGAGCTTGCCGGCGCGGACCAGATGGTTGAAGGAGTCGCTGGACCACCCCATGTTGGTCCGAACCTTCTTCAGATCATCACCACTCTTGATGTGGCTCTTGGGGAGACCCAACTCCATCGCAGCAAAGTGGAGCAAAGGATGGAAAGTTTGGCGGAGTTTGGGAGGCTCTGAGCGCAAAGATGATTGAAGGAGTAAAGAGTCCCCAAACCGTGCACACTTTCCTTCTTAAGTAAGCCTTCGCGACGCCTGGATGGAAACTGCAATGAGATCGAGAGCACTTTTCAAAAATGTACCCCGTCAATGACGAGTGGGCCTGAGGCCAGCCATTGCCATGATGAGCAGCGGGAAATCCAAAGTCCGCGCTCTGACAGGGCGCGCGAAACTGATACGGTTTTCGAATTGGGAACCGGCGACCTTCAATTGCATGAGATCTACACTCAAAGATCTCATCTGCCGTATTCATAACAAGCCACGTGTCAAAGGTTCACTCCCGGACCGTCAATCTATCGGCGCATCAGAGAACTTTTTGAAAATCAAAAGCGTGGGAATCGAGAATGGCCCCACCTCTGGAAGAACAACTTAACCCAAAGGGTTTCTCCCAGAGGTGGGCCCGGGGGCCACTGTCGGTACCCCACATACCGGGTACCCCACGATACCGCAAGAAGTGCAAGAAAGTTCCACCCGTCAGAGTCGAAGGCCCTTGCAGGTCCCACATGTCATGTTACACCGGACCCGCTTCCCTCACATGGCTGGCTCCCGGGTTAACATGCGTAAAATAAGACCGGGAAAAAACTCCTAACCAAGGGAAGCTCCGGCGACTACACGTGTATAATAGTCCCGGACTTAGCCCCCGTCAGAGAGGAGCTCCGGTGCCGACACATGCACAGGAACCCCGGACCTACCCTCCCGCAAGGGAAAGCTCCGAATCTGCCACGTGTGGAGCCCCCAGACCTTCATCACCAACAGAAATACAAGCCAATCAAGACCATTACAGACATTCAAGGATGGTTAAAGCGGCAGTTACAAGGTCTGATAATGTGTCATTAATGCCATATTAATGACACACGATCAATGCACCGTTAATAGGGGTAACACTGCCATGAAAGCACGTTACCACACTATTAATTGTACTTAATACCCTTTAGACAGTGTATTAGGTCATTAAGCACGCCAGGGCCACATGTAGGGCCAGGACAGCTTTGTAACGGTCAGTCCTTAGAACTATAAAAGGGCTGCACCACACGAACATCAGGACATTCTGATCCAGGCAATTGCAACCTGACCCTAGCGAATGCACTCGCTCAATACAATTACACAAACCCCGTGGAGTAGGGTGTTACACTCAGGCATCCCGGACCATGTAAATCCCTGAGGTCACCATCTTGATATTGATCTCCACGTGTCCCAACCACAAAAGAACCTCCGCGGGCTGCTTCTCAGTGGGTCCGGGGGAAGTGTCGTATCACACACTTCGACAATTATAAAGACTATTCCTACCACATACATGGAAGCCATAATCAAACAAGAAATGCTTCATCCAAGCATATGTATAACGGAAGACTAAAGATAATATTTTTATTATGCATAAAGTCACAAATACAAGAAGGAATACATGAGCCATACATTTCCCAATTTGGTATTGGGAAGAGAGACTCTTTCTACTCCTTTCCTAATTTGGACTTGGGACTAGAGACTCTCCTCTCTACTGCCTAACTCCTCTAAAAATTAAGAGAAGTAGTGTATACAATAGAATGATACTCAAGTGGTGTGTGTTGAAGTGAGGGGTAGAGGGTCCTATTTATAGCTGGAGAAGGTGTCGGTTCCCACCACCAAAACCGCGCAAATCAGTCGCAATCGTTATCAGGGCTCCACAAGTGAGTGACACATGGAAGTTGACCACGTTTGGCACCAGGAGGAGGTCGACCAAACCCCTAGGTCAGTCGACCTGGTCTTTGCTCTACTTCGCGTGTGCTTCCTCAGGGTGACTTCCAGGTGGGTCCCATTGACTGGTATGGGTGATACACCGTTGGATCTCCACTGATACGTTGTTTGTGGGGCATTTGATCCATGTGATGCCACGTGTCGTCGTCTGATTGGCTGGGATGGTACTTTTTAGGATTGCCCCCTGTTTCACCTTAATTCCTGTATAAAAAGTCTGCATGCACTATTTTTCCAAGGACAAGTGGAAATAGGTAAAGTAGAAAGGTGATGTGTGCAAGAAATGACATATCCTTCACATAATTGAGTTATATTTACAAGTGAAAATTGTATATAACAGCCATCAACAGGGGTGAAGTACTATTGGATCCCATATGTTTGGTACCCCGAGTACAGAACTTCGTCAAATAGTTTTGAAATTACCAAAGTGAGTGCAGATGTTTTGTTGTGCACTAAATATTCCCTGAAACTAGCCGTAAAAATGCAACCCCTGTGCCGAGTTTAGTACTAAAACCGAGAAGGAAGGCCAAATCCGGGTTTAAGCACTATAGCATTACATCCTATCCTTAGCTTTCATTAGAACATACTACTAGGTGACTGAACCCAACCATATCCCATATGTAAAGCAAATCCCAACCAACCAAACCACCATTTCCATCCATTGACTAATTATGAATTGGACACCAATCTGCTCTTGTCCGTGAGCACGACTATCTAGCAATTCAAAACTCTGCAGAGTGTGTACCCTTTACCCACAAGCCGTGATTTCATCCCCTGTTGCCAGGTGGACTAAGTAAACCTCGCTCATGCATGTGGTGATCAACCACATTACACACTTCCGTAGGTGTGTGGCCTGGAGATCACTACGAGATCTTTACAAAGGCACTCCCGACTAGCACTAGCCCTCTAAAGTTTAACCGCGGAGGCATTTATGAAATACCTCTCTACCAACAGAAGCCCCCTCTTGAGCCGTGCGGATCCAAGGGCACGCACTCTGAACCCATTTCTCGCACCATCCAAACACTAGTACTAAGCAGAGAGAAACCTAATTAGTCAATCAAGCTACCCCATTCTCAGTCTTGCGGCGGTACTTCATAGCTAGGTGACGTCCTCTATAAACCGGTCCTTAGAACCTAGTGGTTTCATTCCCTAAACCCGCGTCTCGTGCACACAGGCACCATGCTAATAAACCAACCATCGGATTCCTATCCACGATTTCATTATTTCCAATATAATATAATTAAGAATATAACGAGTGTTCAGATTTCCCTCCCAAATACTAAGCATGACTAAGTGTAGGATCGAAGAGCACGTGAAAAGCTACCAGAGGGGGGTGAATGGTAGACTTAAAAATCTTACGCAGCGGAAAAATTAAATCCCAACCCCTTCGGCAGAAAAATGATCTGTTAAAGAAATCATGTGTGAGACTAATCTAAACATGTTTCACCGTGACAAAAGTGATAGATATCAGAGAGAATCAAGTCAAGAAGACAACACAACAAGAATCACTCAAATCCATCGAGAGAAACTCAAGTCACGATTGAAAGATCGAATAAAGGTCAATCTGTCCTACCCGAGAAAAACAGTTCTGGAACGCTGCAAATAAACTCGTGTAGATCAGAAACCACAAATCCACTTATCGTGAAATTTTTACAGATGATAGATAATCAAGTTGCGAAGACAACCCAAAAAGAATCACGTCAATTGGATCTGTAAAACTCGAGTTATGATAAAACCACCGATGAAAGGTAGTGCTGTCCAGAAACTCAACAAGTAAAACTTGTCTGAAAAAAGTCGGACGAACAAGGCACAAAAATTCCTTCAAACTACGAATTTTATTCAATAGAACACAAGAGGAACATCCCCAAAGTCGTACACCACGATCTTTAGGCTCCCTTGCTTATATAAACAGCCCTTAGGCCAACCCAATCTCAACTAGGACTCTAATCCTACTCAGATCACGAATCGAAACTTTCCATAACTGCTTAGGACTCTTCTATATGCAGATAGAAGCAATCTTAAGACTTCCAAACACCATAGGAACATATCCCACATTCCTAAAACAACTCAAATTCGTGACCCACACGAAATCCTATCATAACTAACTCGATACTTTCCATACTGAGCCATAACCGACTCCGCCGCAACCAAAGTCATCAACCGATACGATCTGATCCTTCCAACCAGATCTTCCCATCCATAAACCATCTTCAGAACCATGTTGCCATGTCATGCACCGCATGCATACGTGCAAACACCTTCCTTCGACATCCAGTAACCTTCATATGCACTGCCCTTGATTCAATCATCCTGCGCGACCTCCTGACCCGCTCAACCACAATTCCTCCTGAATTTGGTTGTTGGAACCTCATATCCTCTCTGAGACTAGTCCAAAGGATCCTATCACCAGCCATGACTTGAACTCAAGCAACACCTGCACATGAACAAACAACCAATCCGTACAAGCCCAAGTCCGCGACTTGACTCAAGTCAGTTCCGAACACAACACCTTACATGAGCACCTCACATAAGCATGTTGCAAAGCATAGCAAAACAATATCATCCATATCAACCAAAACGCACCAAAAACTTAGCAAATGAATACTAAGCAATCTTTCCACAAGTCTAAAGCAAGTTCAAAACATTTCACATGAAAATTTGGAACATTACGATCAAGCTCCGAACCTTTCCAAAGCTAACCGTAGCTTGAGCCGGAGCTTACAAAAGCTAGTACAACCTAGCGCCAGAGCTTACCAAAGCTAGTCGGACCTAGTGCCGGAGCTAACCAGAGCTAGTCAGACCTAGCGTCGGAGCTAACCAAAACTAGTCGGAACTAGCAAAAGTCGAAGCTAGAAAAACATGTCGGAGCTAACCAATATAAGTCGAACCTAGCAAAAGATATCGGAGCTTAACAAAGACATGCCGGAGCTATCAAAGACATGCCAGAGCTAGAGTCGGACCTTGCTAAAAAAGATGTTTTAGCAGAATTTCAGAACTTTTATCATTAAAGCCAATGTATTCAGTACAAGCCAATGTATTCAGCACACATAGGTCTCACAATCTCCCCCTTGATGAATGCATTGGCAACACCACTTAAAATCAGAATATTGGCTTATTCACATTAAAAATTTTGAAAACAATTTACCCCCCTTTGTAAAACAGAAATAAAATGAGAATAAAAACAAATTCTCCCTTCGAGAAGAATCGTGCCAAAACAATTGTGAATATGTGCAATGTGTAATCAATTTCTCCCCCTTGCATACTTTTCTTTAAAAATTCACATATTATCTCTCCCCCTTTGACAATGTAGTCAGCAAGGTTAAAAAGAGAAATGTTAATTATTATGAGCACACTATAACATATACATATAGAACAAAGCTCATCTAAGTCATACTATCAAGTAACTTACACTATCACATCAATGAGATACATAAAGTAGTGTAAGCCATGCTAGAGATCAAATGTAATTTTCAATTTAAACTAGTCATGATCTCACAAACTTAACTATTTCAAAACCTAAAAGCATGACACTTGTTGCTGCATTTATTATTTTTCAAAGCACAAATTTAGATCATATGATATTTGCAAGAGATTATATGCGCATCTGCCTTATTCTAACCAACCAAGCCAAGCCTATGTCATTTGACAATCAGAAGCTTAAGGACATGGTTTTAGTCATACACTACTTCTTCCAAGTTCATATCTAAGTGCAATGATAAGCCATCTCAAAAGAAGAAGTGTGATGCATGCATATTCTCTTGATCTTTTCTCAATTTATATTTGTTCATAAAAACTCAACACGTGAGTTGATTACTTGATTAATTCTTTACGATTAAAAGCACTTGTGAACATGCAACAAGTTCAAAACAGCAAGAAAGTTTGATGATGACCCGATTTAGTGTAAGTAAATTTTCCAATTACTAGTCATGGCAAAAACTACAAAATGTATAACATGAGTAATGTAGTAAGAACTTTCAGCATATAAAAGGAATCACAAATCATATATGTATGAAATACTATGCTCATATTATTTTAGTTCAGATTCACACATAGACTTCCCAAGTTTCAAAAACTCCCCCTCAATTTAAGCCATGAGGGTGCATAACCCCTATTTCACTATGAATGTAACAAAAACGAGTGAAATCCAAAGGTTTTGTAAAAATGTCAGCCAATTGTTGTTCGATGTCTACATGGTGGAGCACAATGTTTCCTTTTTCAACATTATCACGGAGAAAGTGATACCTAATGTCAATGTGCTTAGTTCTAGAATGTTGCACGGGGTTTTTAGCAATGCAAATGGCACTAGTGCTATCACAAAACAGTGGGACACTATCTAGATCGACCCCATAGTCCTTAAGTGTTTGAACAGTCCAAAGAATTTGTGAACAAGCGCTAGCAGTAGCTACATATTCAGATTTGGCGGTGGATTGTGCAATTGAACTTTGTTTTCTAGATGACCATGCAACAAGTGAATTACTAAGAAAATGATAAGCACCGGAAGTACTTTTCATATCAATCCTACAACCCCCAAAATCAACATCCGAAAAAACTTTCAAAGTAACAATTGAGGAAGAAGGAAGAAAAATGTCAAATTCTTGAGTTCCATGTAAGTACCTGAGAATCCTTTTGACGGCTTGACGATGTGAAGTACGTGGGGAGGCTTGAAATCGTGCACAAAGACATACGCTGAATTGTATGTCCGGTCTTGATGCCGTGAGGTACAAAAGTGATCCGATCATGCTTCTATATTCTTTTTGATCCACGGGTTCACCATCTTCATCAAGTTCAAGTGTTGTTGTTGTTCCCATTGGTGTCCAAAGAGGCTTGCTTTTGTCCACGTTGAAGCGCCTTAGGAGATCTTTTGTATACTTCGTTTGATGCACAAAGGTACCCTCCTTGGTTTGCTTGATTTGCAGCCCCAAAAAGTATGTGAGTTCTCCCATCATACTCATCTCAAATTATGAACTCATCATAGCTGAAAACTTGGACACAAGATCATGAGAAGCACAACCAAAGATAATATCATCCACATACACTTGAATGAATAATGAGTCATTGCCATGCTTAAGCACAAAAAGAGTTTTATCAACCTTGCCCATGGTAAACCCCTTTTCAAGAAAGAATGTTTTAACCTATCATACCATGCTCTAGGGGCTTGTTTGAGACCGTACAAGGCTTTGGACAATTTCTAAACATGATTAGGAAAATCTGAATTTTCAAAACCCGGTGGTTGTTTGACATAAACCTCCTCATCTATGTGGCCATTAAGAAAAGCACTTTTAACATCCATTTGATATAGCTTAAAACCTTTAGATGCAGCAAAAGCTAACAAAATTCTTATGGCTTCTAATCTAGCAACAAGAACAAAAGTTTCATCAAAATCTAGACCTTCAACTTGAGTGAAACCTTGAGCAACCAACCTAGCCTTATTCCTAACCAAAACCCCATCCTCACTTTGTTTATTTTTAAACACCCATTTAGTTCCAATTAAAGTGTGACCTTGAGGTGGAGGTACAAGTTTCCAAACATTATTTCTTTCAAAAATTTCTAACTCTTCTTGCATGGCAATAATCCAAGATTCATTAGTGAGTGTGTGTGATATATCTTTGGGTTCAAAAGAAGCAACAAAAGCAGAATGAGCATGAGAGTTTGGATCGCAAAACCTGGACCGTGTAACTCGTTCGTGCAAGCTTCCAATAATCTGTTGTGGAGGATGAATTTTGAGAACCCCAAGGGGAGTGGACACTTTACAAGATTCTTCTTCTTCATGTTCATCACAAATCGATGAGCTTGTGACCTGAGGAGGATCTGGACTAGCAATGGTGGTCGTCAGTGCTGGCTGTGAATCAAAATCAGGAGCTCGAACAATATCATTTAGCTGCTGAATTTTCGGGCAGCAGCTCCACCTCTTCCTCATCTTCAACGAAAATGCTCTCCCCCTGTGGATATAGATCTGGACCTGCAATGTTTGAGCTAGTACCTAGGCTAGCTTGATCAAAAGACACTTCACAAGTCTCCACAATTTTGTTAGTGTCAAGTAAAAGCACACGGTAGCCTCTAGTATGAGATGGATAACCAAGAAACATGCCATCAGTGGATCTAGGTTCAAATTTATCAAGATTACCATGTTTCTTAACAAAGCATTTGCAACCAAAGATCCGAAAGTGCGTAACACTAGGCCTATGTCCAAACCAGAGCTCATATGGTGTTTTACCTAGCTTAGCACGCAAGAAAACACGATTTGAGACATAACAAGCGGTTGCAATCTCATCAGCCCAAAATTTCCTAGGAGGTTGATATTCATCAAGCATAGTCCTAGCCATCTCAACTAAGGTTCTGTTCTTTCTTTCTACAACACCGTTTTGTTGAGGTACATAAGGTAAAGAAAATTGATGATCTATTCCATTTTCAGCACAAAAGTGATCAAAAAATTGATTTTTAAATTTAGTTCCATTATCACTTCTAATTGCTTTTAAAGATCCTGGGTGATCAATTGATAATCTAAGAAATAAAGTTCTAAAGTGACTAAAAGCTTCATTCTTAGACGCTATAAAGTAAACCCAAGAGTATCTAGAATAATCATCAACAGTAACAAGAACATACCATTTACCTTCGAATGATTGAACACGTGAAGGTCCTACGGTGTCAAGGTGCAAAAGTTGACCCGGTTCAGTTGTCATGATCATTGTGAGAGGAGTATGTGAACCTGCAACCATCTTAGCATGTCTAAAAGAGGAGCACACAATTTCTTTATCCCCTTTAAGCTTAGGCAGCCCACGTATGCGATCAAGAGCACTAACACGCGTAAGGTGATCAAAGCCTACGTGACCAAGTCTACGATGCCAAAAATATAAGTCCTTTGAATCATTAGCAACTAGACACCTATGCCTAGAGGAAGACACATCAAAATCAGCTTTAAAAACTCTTCCAAACCGAGACATGTTAAAAATAAGCTCACTATTTGAACCTACAACTTTGCAGCTGTTTTTATTGAAAATAATTTCTAGATTTTCATCTAGCAATTTTGAAACAGAAAGCAAGTTGTATTTCAAATTTTTGACAAGTGGCACATCCTTCAAAGTGTAGTGATCATTTACCCTAACCGAATCCTTAGCAATTATAGGAGTTGAAGAATTATCAGCAAAAGTAACATTCTCTACACGTGACACAAAAGAGAAGGAGGAGAACCATTCTTTGTTACCGGTCATATGGCGTGAGCAACCTGAATCCAAAATCCAAATGTTCTCCTTCCTCAAGCATGTAACCTACATAGAAGCACAATACGTCGATGACTCAATACTGGGGTTAGTCAAAAGGAATTTAGGTATCCAGTACTGAATCATACGACGCGCAACAGGAAAAACACGCGAAAGCTGAGATAAAATAGCAGGTTTATGAGTCAAAGTTTGAGGTTTTTTATTCTTAACTACTGACCTATAAGGTGTTACTTGTGTAGCACCTTATAGGTCAGTAGTTAAGAATAAAAAACTTACTTGTGTAGCACAAAAATCAGTAGCTCCGGAGGCAAAAATAGAAGGCCCGGAGGTAAACTTTGAATGTTTTTGACTCATAACAGCAGGTTGCATGTTCCTGGCATTCGGTTTAATATGTGCAGCAAATTTTGCATGAAAGTTATGAGATCTAGCAATCATTCTTTCCCTTTTCTAATGTTTAGCTAGTCTATAACAAAAATCTATAACATGACCATCTCTACCACAGTAGGTACAATGAAATTTAACTTTGTGTTCATGTCTAGATGAGCAAACAATATTTTTATTTGAAACCGGATGAGACAACACTCATGCAGATTTGAAAACCACTTCTTTTTGTTTAAGAACTGTTTGAATCAAACCACTTTCTATTGACTTTACAATTTTAGGTGGATGTGCCTTAGCATGAGCATGAGAATCAAAACCTAAACCAGTTTTATCATTGCAAGACTTGGAAGAATTCAACAGCAAGTTTAGGTTCTTATTCCCATTACAAAACCGATCTAATGTCCTATGCATGTTATCAAGTTTATTGGACAGATCAAGGCAATTTTCACATGAAGTTTTTCCTTTTAATTTGCAATTGGAACAATATTTAACTTCATGAGAACGTAAAGCATTATTCAATATTGAAATTTCATTCATAGAATCTTTTAGTTTCTTTTCAAGATCATCACAACTAGAACAATGAAAATCAATTGTAGAACAAGAAGCATCTTTTAGGTTTCCAATGTCAAGTGCAGCAAGCTTTTTGTTCTTTTCAATTTCAAGTTCAAGTCTATCTAGAGTAGATGAATGCGCAGTTCTTAATGTGGACAATTATTCATAGATTAAATCACACGAGGGACAAGAATCATCAATAGGAATCAAGGTTTTCAAATGGTTGATTTTAGATTCTAGTGATTCAATTTTAGCAGCATTATCCCTAAGCTTTTTGTCCTTTTTCTTAACAATAATAGTTGCACGAGAAATTGCATCACACATTTCATTACAGGTAGAACATACCTCATCGTCGTCACTGTTGTGTTCTACATCCTCCTGACTTGATCTTGATCTTGTTTTGCCCGCCATGAAGCATAAGTTGGCTAGATCGTCATCATCTTCATCACTTTTAAAGTCTACATCACTTGAACCGAGCTTTTGAAGTGCAGTGATGAAGCTGTTAATCATCTTGCGTCCTATGGTACCCTTCTTTTTCTTGTTGGGGTTTCTAGAGGTGGTCTTGACCCTGTTCTGTTTTTCTTCACAGGAAGTAGGACGTGAAAGGTTAGGGCATTCTGTACGAAAGTGTCCTGTCTTACCACATTCAAAACGGCGTTGAGGTTCGGATCTTCCTCTCCTTCTAGTTCTCACATTTTGCAATGCTTTTGAGAACCTAGTAGTGATTAGTGCTAACTCCTCTTCTGGAAATTCCTCGATCTGCTCCAGGGTTAGTGAGGACAACAAAGCAAGAGTATTGCAAGATGATGATTGGCCGGAGCTAGGCATATCACATTGTGAGACAAATGCAATAGACTTATTTGGGTTCTTACGCGATAAGATGTCAATTTCATGAGTTTTGAGTTTAGAGTAAAGCACATCTAAAGTAAGCGTACTCATGATAATAGATTCACAGATAGATGTAACTTTCATCTCCCAAATTGACATGTCTAATGCACTTAACAATTGCCTAGCATTTTCAGCATCTGAAAAATTAACATTGACGCTACGCAAGTTGCTGATAATTTTATTAAAGCGAGCAAAGAGATCATAAATTGACTTACCGGGTTGCATCTCGAAGAGCATGTATTATTTCTTGAACATGTCTTGCCTTACCTCCTTGATCATGTTGGATCCTTCGTGGTAGTCACAAAGTGCTTTCCACACATCGTATGCAGATCGGAGGTGTGCAACACGGTCAAAGTCGCTTTGAGTTAATCCTTGTATGATCAAGTTTCGAGCCTTGTTGTTGTTGTCGACATCTTTCAGATTTGTAGTTGTAACTTGATCATTTGACGGCACTTCATAAGGCTTGTACACCTTCTCCCATATTGCAAAGCCTTGTGCCTGGATGAAAGCCTCCATGTGTGCCTTCCAAACCTGAAAATCAACCAGCAAACACACAAGGTTTGGCGGAGTATTTCTCCATGATGATTAGTCAAAAACACGTGCAAATCACAATGATTAGAGCAAAACCAAGCTCTGATACCAAATGTAGGATTGAAGAGCATGTGAAAAGCTACCAGAGGGGGGTGAATGGTATATTTTAAAATCTTACGCAGCGGAAACAATTGAATCCCAACCCCTTTAGCAGAAAAATGATCTTTTAAAGAAATCGTGTGTGAGACTAATCTAAACGTGTTTCACCATGACAAAAGTGATAGATATTAGAGAGAATCAAGTCACGAAGACAACACAACAAGAATCACTCAAATCCGTCGAGAGAAACTCAAGTCACAATTGAAAGATCGAACAAAGGTCAATCTGTCCTACCCGAGAAAAATAGTTCTGGAATGCTCTAAAGAAACTCGTGTAGATCAGAAACCACAAATCCAGTGATCGTGAAATTTTGATACATGATAGATAATCAAGTTGTGAATACAACCCAAAAAGAATCACGTCAATTGGATCTGTAAAACTCGAGTTATGATAAAACCACCTACAAAAGGTAGTGCTGTCCAGAAACTCGACGAGTAAAACTTGTCTGAAACAAGTCAGACGAACAAGGCACAAAAATTCCTTCAAACTACGAATTTTATTCAATAGAACACAAGAGGAACAGCCCCAAAGTCATACACCATGAGCTTTGGGCTTCCTTGCTTATATAACCAGCCCTTAGGCTAACTCAATCTCAACTAGGACTCTAATCCTACTCAGATCACGAATCGAAATTTTCCATAACTGCTTAGGACTCTTCTATACGCAGATAGAAGCAATATTAAGACTTCCAAACACCATAGGAATATATCCCACATTCCTAAAACAACTCAAATTCGTGACCCACACGAAATCCTATCATAACCAACTCGATACTTTCCATACCGAGTCATAACCGACTCCGCCGCAGCCAAAGTCATCAACCGATACGATCCGATCCTTCCAACCAGATCTTCCCATTCATAAATCATCTTTGGAACCATGTTGCCACGTCATGCACCGCATGCATACGTGCAAACACCTTCCTTCGACGTCCAGTAACCTTCATATGCACTTCCCTTGATTCAATCATCCTGCGTGACCTCCTGACCCGCTCAACTACAATTCCTTCTGAATTTGGTTGTTGGAACCTCATCTCCTCCATGAGACTAGTCCAAAGGATCCTGTCACCAGCCATGACTTGAACTCAAGCAACACTTTAAATGAACAAACAACCAATCCGTACGAGCCCAAGTCCGCGACTTGACTCAAGTCAGTTCCGAACACAACACCTTACGTGAGCACCTCACATAAGCATGTTGCAAAGCATAGCAAAACGATATCATCCATATCAACCAAAACGCACCAAAAACTTAGCAAATGAATACTAAGCAATCTTCCACAAGTGTAAAGCAAGTTTGAAACATTTCACATGAAAATCTGAAACATTATGATCAAGCTCCGAACCTTGTCAAAGCTAACCGGAGCTTGAGCCGGAGCTTACAAAAGCTAGTACAACCTAGCGCTGGAGCTTACCAAAGCTAGTTGGACCTAGTGCCGGAGCTAACCAAAGCTAGTCAGACATAGCGCTGGAGCTAACCAAAACTAGTCAGAACTAGTCATCCCAAAAGTCGGAGCTAGAAAAACATGTCGGAGCTAACCAACATAAGTCAGACCTAGCAAAACATATCGTAGCTTAACAAAGACATGCCGGAGCTATCAAAGACATGCCGGAGCTAGAGTGGGACCTTGTTAAAAAAGAGGTTTTAGTAGAGTTTTAGAAATTTTATCATCAAAGACAATGTATTCAGTACAAGCCAATGTATTCAGCAAAAATAGGTCTCACACTAAGCGTGATAGTTATACTCAGAACCACCTAATCCAACCCGGTCGACAAGGAATTATATGGAACAGGAAATAAAAATAGGATTCAAATTAATAAAGCATGCAACTAGCATCCTAGAAAAAGGTGCAAAATGAGCAAGGACACTTGCCTTCGAAGTAGGAGTGGTGCTCGACGTGGAACTGGTGCTCTTGAAGGTTGAACGTCGAATCTGGCCCCGACTCTAATTATGATGGCGTATGCGTAATAAAATAATAACACACAATAAGAAACATTCATGCACAGTGCAATCATCACAATTTAAATAAATAACATAAAAATCCTACGTGATTACGCTGTTTATGTTTATTTAGATCATGGAGATATATTGTATTTACTAGCATGGACTAAACAAAATGTGATAATATGAGTAAAAATATGTATTTCATAATTATTACACCATTTTAAATATTTATTCCTATGTGTAAATTAATTCTATAGCCAAAATACACTTATAATACATTTTATGCAGAAAACAATAATTGAATTGAGTTACTAAAAATAAACATAGCTAAATATTAAATAAAAATATTAATTTATGGGCTCTTTCTGTAAACTTTAGTGAAAACTATAAATTTTTATGTAATTACTGATATTTTCAGGGATTTTATGTAAAAATGGAACTAGCTCAGTGGCTAAATATCATTTTTATATTATCCAGGGCCTATCTTATAATTTCTACAGCAGTACAGAGGTTAAAATGTTATTTTCTAATATCCCAGGGGCTTCCGAGCAGCTTTTACTTAATTACAGATTTTCTACACAATTTCTAAAAAGGTTACTGTTAGATTTATAAAGGTTTGGGACAAATTGTAATTAAATTAAAGTATACATGGGGTTATGCGCAAAAGCAACGAAGGCGTAGGCTGGATCTAATTCTGGTCGTTGGATCTAAAAAGGATGGTCCGGATGTTATTTCATGAAAGGGTATTCTATGTTTTAATCTTAGCCGTCTGGATGAAACCGAAGGCTGAGATGGAGACACGTTGCCCGATGGCGGCAACGGTGGCTGTGCGCGGCGGTGCTCTCACTGGCGGCAGCCATAATGCGCTACAAACAAGCAAAGACTACACTTCTATAGTGGAAAAGGGAGAGAAGGGCAAGGTGTGAGCTCATCGAGAGGCATCGCGGAGTCCAGAACAGAGCAGAGACTCGGCATCGCGGTGGCGTTTCCCCCGAGAGACGATGTCCGACGAGTCCCTAGCAACACGACGAACAAGTTAGGCAAGAAATCATGGCAAGAAACTGATTAGAACGGCGGGAACGACAGTGCCATACCTAGCTCGCGGCGGCTAGGGTTTCAGAGTCTCGGGGAAAGGGGAATGAGAGGGCGCAACCAATTTTTGAAGGGTGAGGGAGGAGCAACGGATGACTCCATGGGTGTGACACTAATTTTCGTTTGGATTGATGGGAAACTGCCTCATTGAAGACGAAGAAATGGGCTGCGCGTGGTGCTCACGCTTGGGCGCACAGCTGATCGGTGGGGAGGACGAAGCTGACAGGCAAGCCCGACTGCCAGAGAGATAAGAGAGGAGGCGTGGGTGGGCTGGGCTGGGCTGAGGGAGTGAGGGTGGGCTTGCTAGGTTTAGGCCAGAGTGAGTTTATTCTTTTTTTGTTTTCTTCTCTTTCAAGTTTTAAATTCTAAACGAAATTTGTAACGTATTTTGAGTTCAAAATTTTTTGACACATGCACATGACACATGATGCACTTGCCTTATATTATTTTTATAGCAAAATAAATTATTCCCAAGGCTCTTTATAATATTTGTTTTGCATTTTAGTTTTTCTAAAAAATGTGGATGTTAAAAAATTATTCTATTTGCATCTTTAGGCACTGTTTCATCGTTAAAAGATCACGGTACAATGATGTTTATACTTCCTCCATCTCAAATTAATTGTCACTCTCTAGTTATTTTTAAAAAATGCAAAATTTTGAATCAATCTAGAAGGGACTAGATCGTCATATTTTAAGAAGAAAATTGGCACTCAAATTCGCATCCAAGAGGATTCGGACCTGGATTGTCAGATTGTACACCCAGACCCTTAACCAATTGAGTTGGGCTCATTTTTGAACTAGAGAGTGACAAGTAATTTGATATGAAGTATCATAATGTCTTCATAGTAGATGCGACACATGAGAAGGACAATAATTTCCGCTCTTTGTTTGCTATTCCCCGTGTGATCTCTTAGTGATGTCAATAGCATGGCCAATCACATTTGAACACTTTTACTGCATGATATGTGAGGCCTGAAAACAATTACTACTCATGTTTATCCTCACAAAGATCAATCACTACAGGAATCTCGACCATAAACGACGCCCGAAAACCGTCGTTTATAAGTGTATTACCATCGTTTATAACTTATAGACGATGGTTTTAGTCTATTGGCGGCGGTTTCCAGCCGTCGCCAATAATTTGTCGTTTATAAAACTATTGGCGACGGGAACCGTTGTTTACAATATAATTGGCGACGGCCACCGCTGCCCGTCGCCAATTAGTTCAACACGCCACGTGGCGGCAAGGGAGACTAATTGGCGACAATAGTACTGGCCATCACCAATAAGTGAGGCTTATTGGCGACGGTGGGCCAGGTCGTCGCTAATTATTATGGCTTATTGGCGACGGCCAAGTACCAGAAACTATCGCCAATAAGGAAGGTAATTTTTTTAAAAAATAGAAATTGCTGCCCTTGCTTTGAGGCCAACCCTAGCTCGATGGCCAGCTCACACAGGCATAATAAAAGCAGATATATATCATCACAGGCATAGCAATACATTATTTCACAAAACATTACACACATGTACACACGCCACGCTAAACACTACCGCGTCCGCTGCCTCGGGAGCCCGTGAAGTCGTCCTCGAGCTGTCGTCCAAGCGCCGGAACCTGCGGCGATAGAGTTTGAGCCTCCTTCGCCGATCCATGTGATGTGCAAATGTAGTTAGACAAGTTTTATGTTTCAAAATGCATATTTGACTAAATTTACTTATTACAAGCTACATTTGGCTATGTTTGATTAAGTTTGGTCATATTTTACTAAGTTTTAGCAAGATCTACTAGTTTGGCTATGTTTAAGCAAGTTTGAACAAGTTCAACTACTTTTGGCTATGTTTAAGTAAGTTTTATCATATCTGACTAAGTTGGAGCATGTTTAACTATTTTTTGGATATGTTTGAGTAAGTTTCATCATATTTCACCAAGTTTGACTAGTTCTGGCTATGTTTGAGTAGGTTTGATCTAATTTCACCAAGTTTGAGCAAGTTTAAGTAGATTTGAGTAAGGTTTTATACTTGTGCACTAGTAGGCGGCATCTGTGGCACCTCCATCAGTGGTGGCTGCCACTCGGGTAAGGCCGCCAGCAATCTGGATTCAACATCATATACAAGTGATTTAAATATTAGAATTGTTAAGTACAATGGTGAAAACTTACCTGTATGGAAGCTTGCAGCTGTAGCATGAATGAGTTATAATACTCGTCCCTAGCCCTCAAGGCCGCTTGTCGGTCGTTCGTCGAACGCAGCTCTTCATGCAACCTCTAGAGCTCCTCCCGGACACTCTAGTGCTCCTCATCGCGGCTCCCACATGGCTGTTGGACCCAGCCGCCTGGGATGAAGAGGCTATCGAGGAAGGCCACCCTTCCCTCGAGTTGACCACTCTATCAAAGACGGATAACCTACATGAAGAAGTAAGATGGTTAAATTTCCGTATTCAAAGTTCGTGATAGTAAATTAAAAATAACAAAACTCACCTTCCATGAGGTTTGCCACCACCTACTGCGTACCCGGCTTTGGGGACGATTGGTGCACTCTGCCAATCGTAGTCTTCACCTCAAAGCCTCCGCATCTCCTGCCCGTACCTTGTCTGGAAATACAAAAAAAAATGACTGTCATCAACACTATTAAAGAGAATTCAATTAACATAACAAAATAACTCACCAACGCCTCTGACGCCGCCTGAGAAGACAGTTTATTAGGGTACGACGTGGCACTTCCCAAGTGACCCATCTTCCACACCTGCATAGATGTTGGCTTTTGACCGCTCTTGCGCTCCTATCGATGCATGTTAGCACGATGAAGATTATAAACTTACTTAAATAGAATCCAAGTCACACTTACCATCTGTTTAGCGAGATGTAGGTAGCCGTCCGCACCGAACCGGTGTTTCCTGTCTGTCCCTCAACTCTCTCGATGAGGGAAAGACAAGTCCTGGAAGCCCTCGCTCGACCAATGGACGCACAGGGCACGATATGCGTCCAAGCGGCTGTCAAGCCATGCAACGCTGACCTGCACACATTTACTATTGGTTCAAAATATTGTTAACAAAATCGGATAATGAAGCAGCTGCTTTACTTATAAGTATTGCGCCTCTGTCAAGTACTTGTTGGCAACCACCCTGTACTGCTCTGTCTCACTCTCCCCCGAATGCAACTTGAAGTACGCCTTGGTCGCTTGAATGCGGGCGTTTGATATTCTCTGCATGACGAGCTTTCTGGCATTTGTATGGAAGACAGAAGAAGCGTGATCCAACTGCTGAACCTCGTCCTCCAAATAGGGATGTTAATGAAGCTCGAGGCTCGTGAGCTACTCGAGTTCGGCTCGTTAAAAGCCATATTCGAGCTCAGTTTGACAGATAAACGAGCTGAAATCGAGCTCGTGAAGCTTGATAAGGCTTGTTTAGATAAACTATGTTTTATAAATATTATTTATTAATATTTTTCTCTTAATATTATTTCTTTTTCTTGTTTAAATGAGCTTCTCGAGCTCGAACTCGAGCTTTTATGAGCTTCAATAGAGCTTAACTATTTAAACGAGCCTTATCGAGCCGAGCTCGAGCTTGACTGCAGGATCGACTAGATTTTAGGCTTGACTCGAGCTCAACTCGAATTCTTAACGAGCTCGAGCCTCGGAGGGTAAGCTCGCTCGAGCTCGGCTCGTTGACAGCCCTACCTCCAAGTGGTACCGTGCCTGGAAGAAGAAATATACAAGTAAATGTATTTAACCTATAACAGATTTGTATTACACAAATATTATTCATACTTACCATGAAGTCGTGCCACACATCCTCCTAGTGGTTGCCGTGAACAACGTCCTGGGTGTAGCATAATCGTCCAAAGTCGTAGCAGCGGCTCCGTTCACTACACCGCGGTAGTGCAAACGGACTGGACGACCCAAGACACTGTTCATCTACTGGTGGTGTCCCTGTCCCATAAACGAGAAGTCTTCCCATAACCTGATAGATGATTCTTAATTAGTACATATATATGTCTAAAAATATGTAAATTGAATTGTTAGATATTACTTACCTATCACCAACCGAACGAATAACGATCTGATCATCTTTGTTTGCAGGAACCAGAGGAGGAGCATTACAGTGGCTCCTCCTAGTCCGCCGCTTTGGAGCCGGCTCCACATCAGGTGACCCAGAAGAGGGGTCACCCGACTGCGTTGGCTCGCAAGCATGCTTCGAAGATAGCTCTGAAGCAGGCTGTGAGGTGTGCTCCGAAGCAGGCTCCGAGGGTTGGTCAGCTTGTGGTGGCTAAAGAGGACCCCTAGCCTCTGGGTCCTCGGACGTATAATGGTCCTAAATTTTTTAAAGATTCATATTATAAATTAAAGAATTAAGTATATAACTTATGTAATTAATTGTTATTTACCTATCGTGACCATTGTGACCGTTGTACAGGTGTGACGACTCCAATAGATGGCTCTGCAACTGAGCCCGTCTACCTCCTCTAAGCTGACTGCCCTGGAAGACCTCATTAGCTCTCGTAGCGCTCGTGGTCAGAAAGCTCCGTGGCCATGCCCCCTTCGTTTGTTGCTACTTGATGACATCTTGTTTAAAGGAAAAATTTCTAATGAATTTAAAAAAAAATTATACAAGAAGAAAGAAGAGATGAAGGAAATGTTACTTGTACTCAATTTCAAAATTCATCCACATCGCGATCATGCACTCGACTCCGTAAACTGGATCATCGATCTTTTGTTGTGGTTATTGCACGTTTCTTTTTTGCATCTTACGAGTCTCTACATCATCTGCATCTCCAACTAAGTTATCGAGTCCTAAACCAGGCAAAAGAGTTTGAAAACTCTTGTTGTTGGTAAACAACATCAACCTCATCATCAACGCATCCATCATTGTCTGTTGTATATAACCGCTTACGAGGATTCACCTTGTGCACAACCCACCAAGCCTTAAGTTTTTTGCATGAATAATTTAGATAATACACTTGATCGACTTGGTGTGCAAGGACAAAGGTGTCACAGCCTCGTAGCTTTTCATTGTGTTTGACTTCTACCATGCCAAATTGGTTTTGTCGTGTTCCATTGTTATGATCAAACCAATCATAGTCATATAATACTGCATTAAGGACCTTATTCCCTGCAAAACTGAATTCAAGGATATTTTTAATGATCCCATAATAATTAGGCTGACGTCCTTTGGCGTCAACTGCCCTCGTCACAACTCTGGTGTTACATGTTGTCCTGGGGGGACTTTGAGCTTCAAATTGAGTTGAACAAAGTCGGAACCCATTGACGTCGTATCGACCGTAACTTTTAATTTTAATGTATCCATAAAACAGTTGTCGCAAATCGTTATGGACGCCGGTTTGTATTTTGCAATGTCCAACATGTGAAGTTAGAAGACTATTTTATGCTATACACGTAATTACTAAGAAAAACAAGACATGAACACCTTACGTGTGCATGAAACCAAGATTGAAAGTTAGGCCCTCCATTTACTCCATAATATTGCATCAATTGTATTTGCCTGCTCGTAGGTTGCTGCTTAGACAATTTTGTTGATCGAACTCACTAAATAAGGAAAAAACAGAATCATAAGCAAAGATGTATAACACAACACGCTAATTATTATAGAAATTGAATAAACACTTACTGGAAATATTTCTCCATCCCCTCTATATTAGAGTATATGTATAGCAAGTAGCCATCCTTTTATATGTTTTAACATCGTAGCTCGTGCCACTACCAACAGTGGTGCTTCTTGTTTGAAAAATGGAGAGGTCGCTACAAGGGGGTGCTTCATCCATATTGTACTACAATGTTGAAGCATTAACATTATGTTCTTATGCAAAATAGACATTGTCAGTACCCTGCAGACCGGACACCTCGGCGTACAAGCTAGAAGAAGCACCGAACCCAACCTCCTTGATGAGGCAGGTCCCAATGCTGCCACGCGTCCTTCGGCTCTGGACCCTTGATCCCACCGAGGAGGGCCCTGGAGCTGCCATACGTTCTCCGGCTTCGTACCCTTGCTCACCGAGGAGGGCTCCAGAGCTGCCACGCGTCCTCTGGCTCCGGACCCTTGCTCCCACCGAGGAGGGCTCCGGAGCAGCCACACATCCTGTAACTTGCTCTGGGCGGTAGGTTGCGGAAGTAAGGGGCGGTGCATCCTGTCCAATCGCGCATTGAAGGCACGCGCCTTCTCCAAGCGTACAGGTGCGGCGCACGCCTCCTGTCAGGTACGACTGCGTCCAATCGCATTGCAGTGAAGGAGCCGTAGTCCTACCCCACTCCGCCAAGTGGATAGCTTACGTCGACAAGACGGACGGGACATTTCCTATCATCATCAACAACTACGCGTAGCCACTGTCGTTTGACGCCACGAGTCTTTAAGTAATGATCAGAGGCAGCGTCCGCAAGAAGCCTTAGATATTGTACAGGATAAGATCGCCCCAGGCCACCTGTTGGGCCCTGAACCCTACTTGTAAGCTATCCGACCATGACTATAAAAGGACTGGACATCACCCGTTACTAGACATCCTCTCTGGTCTGCTTAGACTACGGCCGAGCTCAAGCACACGATCTCGGATCCAATCTTTTACACTCACACTCACACACACACTCACACTCACTCACACACACACACACACACACACACACACACACACACACACACACACACACACACACACACACACACACACACACACACACACACATACTCAAACACACAAGCAATACAAACCTCATCGTGGAGTAGGGTATTACGCTCCAGCGGCCCAAACCACGTAAAACCACCGTCTCACCATAGTTCCTCAAACGCGCAACCTCGCCTAAGACTAAGCCCCCGCCGATCAAAGAATCTCCGCGAGCTGCTCTCTAAGCAGATCAGGAGGAAGTGTCGCAAGAACACTTTGACATTTGGCGCGCTGGGTGGGGTCTTTTTTCTCTTACAGAAGTTGTGTCTTCACCCGCCGTCGACGTTCTTAGCGTGAAGGTGGGCGCCGCTGGGGCATCCAGCTCTGACACCTTCTAGGGGGCCGCCGTCGACGTTCTGCATGTTGAAGGTGGGCGCCAATGGAGCACCCATCTCCGACACCTCCTAGAGGGCCTGCCATCAACATTCTTCGCGTTGATGATGGGCGTCGCCAGAGCACCCAGCTCCGAAACCTCCTTGGGGCCCGCAGCTGACGTTCTGCACGTTGAGGGTGGGTGTCGCATCGGTTCAGCGGCTACCTTGTCGCTATCGCTGATGAAGACTTCTTCGACGACGACTGCGCATCTCAATTCAAGTTTGACGCTCCCCAGGGGTCGCCGGCGTCAACTACCCAAGCTTCCGCGCTCCGTCGAGGGCCCTTCAATGACAACCTGTGACTCAGCGGTTGGCATGCCCAACCAGTAGGCCACACTTACCAACCAGTAGGCCACACTTACCAGGGAGCCTCTAAAGGGTCGATGTGCTAGATGTCAAATGGCTTCCAGTCGCCACGGCAACAACGCTGCCATCTGTTGCGAGCATGGACAACATGCGATTATGCTTAAAGTACTTGTGGCGTATCCAGGGGTCTTTTGGTCGTCCTCTTGTTTGAGGTCATGTGATGTCAGACGGTCTCCCCCAGAAAAGTCCTACGCCAAGCGGGAGGTCCAGGGTGTGCAGCCTGCTTAGCCTGGTTCGGTACCCTAAGCGTGTGCACTCTGCTTTCCTAGCGCTACGGCTGAGTGCTGAGGGCCAGACGGCATACACCTCTCACTTTGAACTAAAAAGCGGCAAATTGAACTAGAAAGCGACAAACTTTCAAGAATGGAGAGAGTATAAAACAGTGGGGTCGTTCATGATGTAAGTGATAGAGGAGTAGATTGTGTAGTGGATGGTACGCTGTTTGATTGTTTTCTGATGGATAGCTTTGTGACTGAGTCAAGACTGATACATGTACAGTATAATATCTAACTTATCAACTATATTTCTAATATATATAACACTTTATGAAATATATATATATATATATGTATGAATTTTCTCAGACGTGTGTTGCCTTGTCACACGTGTGTTGCTTCGGGGGTTTTCAACTTGGACGTGGGAACTCTTTTGACTTTTCTTGCGGTATTATGGGGTACCTGGTACGCGGGGGTACCGACAATCTCCATAAATAAAAGTATGAATTTTCTCCCTTGTCAAGAAAAATCATTCCGGTATCACCTAATATTCTATTAAAGGGACATATATGAATCTAGATGTTTCTCTTTTTGCGACGTAGCAAGTCCCCTGGAACCAGGATTTCTGCCCCTGAAAATTGTCGTGAATGGATACCATTTTTGCTGTTATAATCGGCCTGGAAAATTTATTTCCCCAAGCCTTTGAGAGCACCGGTCAAGTAGCAAGTTGATTTCTTGCAGACCATGCCGTGTACCGCCAGTCACTTCCACCACATTTTGCCTGTTCTTTAGGAATCAAATAGGCATGCAATCTCCTCGTTATAAATACCAAATGATCCTTGCCGGATTTGATTTCCTCTAATAATGGCAAGTAATCTATATTTTACAATCATATGGCAATTCAAGTTTCATAATACTAGGATTATGCGTGGCAAGAACAGCGGTATATAAAGTGGAGGCATTGTTATGCCATGCCCAATTGCCACCGATCGGAACGAAGATCGACACGTGATGTCTGCGCTAGTGGTTTTCCTCCTCGTCGTCCTCCTCGGCGGCGTCCCTAGCTGGGACGCAGCCGCCGCGCCGACAAACGCTGATGACGCCGCGGCCATGCGAGCCATCGCGAACTCGACCAGCGCGGCTGCATCGCTTGGCTGGGGGGTCCATTCGCCCGACCCATGCGGCGGCACCTGGCTCGGCGTGCGCTGCGACGACAACGGCCGCGTCACGGCCATCGAGGCCAGCCGCGTCGGGCTCTCTGGCATCATCAACGATGCTGACCTCGGCAGGCTCACCTACCTGTCCGAGCTCGACCTCAGCTTCAACAAGCTCGGCCGCGTCAACCTACCCTTGCTCCAGCGGCCACTCCCTAGCCTCCCACTACTACAAAAAGCATTTTTACAGGTGCCTCAATTTTTCAAACACTGGTGGTCCTTAAAAATATGCGACTGTGATGACGAATGATATAATAACCGTCTGTGATGAAAGAACAACACAGGCGGATTTTAAAGAACAACCGTCTGGGTAAATACATGATCTTCAGAATCGGTTCTTAATTAAGAACCGCCTGTAATGCAACGAACTTCACAGACGGATTTTAAGAAACAACCGTCTGGGTAAATACATGATCTTCACAGACGGTTATTAATTATTAACCGTCTGCAATGCAATGAACTTCACAGGCGGATTTTAAGAAACAACCGTATGGGTAAATACATGATCTTCACAGACGGTTATTAATTATCAACCGTCTGCAATGCCATGAACTTCACAGACGGATTTTAAGAAACAACCGTCTGGGTAAATACATGATCTTCATTGGCGGTTCTTGATTAATAACCGTCTGTAATGCAATGAACTTCACAGATGGATTTTAAGGAACAACCGTCTGAGTAAATACATGATCTTCGTTGGCGGTTCTTAATTAATAACCGTCTGTAATGCAATGAACTTCATAGCCGGTTCTTGATTAACAACGGCCTGAGAAGATCATGTATTTTCAGTGGCGGTCATTGTTTAATTATCATAAGCGGTTTTCATTGAAATTACAGGGATGTAGTTGCAATTATATATCACAGCCGCATGTAGTCGTGCAGGCAAAATTGTATCAGGAAAAAAACACAGATGAGCTAGCGGATACTAGTACAGTAATGCATTATAGGAAATGCTCGATCACCAGTGAGGCTGGCTTAATTGTGATATTACACCATTAGAGGCTTTACAATTGTTCAAAGATAATTTCTTTACACACTGAACAAAAATCATGCTACATTCATTGTAGATCGACGATGAAGCTCCCATCGATCAATCTAAATTGTACCGTCCTGCTTGCTCCCGAACACGTCTCTTATATTCCGCTGGATCCTGAAAATATTGACATTATTTAAATTAACAAATGTCGAAGGAGGAATGAATAACCTACATTGGTCACTAAGTCAAAGTGTCATCTAACCTTGATAAGTAGATTATAGCAATCATTTTCAACATCAGGCACATTTGGCTGATGCAGCAAACGCTGAACTTCAAGTAGTATAGTTTTGATTGTAAAAGCACTGCACCACCCCTACGAAATATAATTTAAGCAATATAAGAAACCAGTTCAAATAAGTTCGATAAAAATTATAAGTAATAATTACATGAACAAAATAGGTCTATCTTACAGTCTCTTGATCAAGAATCCCGATGCAGAGTGCTCCCGAACGATGGACATTTGGGTGGAAGAACCCAATTGGAAAGGAGCATCTTGGAGGCACCAAGGGATAGTCCTCAGAGAAGGAGATTGTCAGGGGGTAGTAACCATCTTCCCATTCAGTCTGCAAAAGAAATTTATTAATAGGAGGACGATAGTTAAACTCATATTGTGCTTGTTCTTCATGACTTACCCCTTCTTTACCGGGGACGATGCACTGCCACTTCAATAAATCTCCCGATTCAGACTTCACAGAGAAACCCTACGCGGAGAAATTGAAAATACCAAAAACAAACAACACGGAAAAACAAACTACAGTTAAGTTCATCAGTCCATTACAGATACATATGTATATACAACCATGTGACCGGTGTGCCATATGTACATACATGGGGATGGTTCTTGCGCCACGCCAAGCGCTCCTCCTTCAATCGGCTACACGCCCGAGACATCATTATCTGAAGAAAGACCAAACTTCCAAACTTCCAAATCATTGAGTCCAAACGCATATGTACACAAATGCAAAAGGACACAATCCATATACCAACATTGTTCTAAGTTGATTTCAGAAGATACAAATATATACAATATATATCATCTCGCATTGCTATATACATTTTTTCCAGCATTGACATCTTCTCGCATATAGGGTTTCAAATTCTTTTTAATGCTTCTCTCTACGCGCTTGATGTTTTCTGGTTCGGTGAAAAGATACATCTCTTCATACTGATTATATTCCTCTTCATTATCTCCCACATTGTCAACCCCAACAATATTTTGCTTTCCAGAAACAGCTACGTGCAACTTCTCAGTTTCTGGATCTTGAACATAAAAAACTTGTGCAACATTATCGGCGAGAACCCACAGGTCATCTTTGTAACCCACTTTATTCAAGTCTACCAGTGTCAGTCCGTAATTGTCCACTTTCAAACCATCAGGATGTTTGACCCATTGGCACTTAAATACGGGCATTACCATTCTTTCGCCATAATCGAGTTCCCATATTTCCTCTATGAACCCAAAGTATGTGGTCTTCTGCCCTTGTGAATCATAAGTCTCAATACGAACACCACTATTTTGTGCAACACTCTTACCGTCTTTTTCTTTAGTGTAAAATGTGTAACCATTGATGTCATATGCTTGCCATGATGTTACCAAAGCAGATGGGCCACAAGCTAACTTTTTCATTGTTGCCTCTTCTATAGTGTTTCCGTATGATATATTTTTGTCCATTAACCATTCAGTGAAACATCTTCTGTGCTCTTTCATGATCCAGTCCTCTTTGCGGTCTTGGTTTTTATCACGAAGCTCAATTTGGTGTTCCTCGATGTACGGCTCAGCTATTGCGAGCTGTTGTAGTACACCAAAATGTGCACGGTGTACATTCCTGTAATCTTGAACAATAAAAGTTTTCTTACCCACTTTGCCTCTCCCACGTAGTCTACCCTCATGTACCGGTATAGGCACACCTATCGATTTTCCATCTTTGATGTAATCAGCGCAACCCTCAATCACTTCTTCAGTGGTGTATCCTTCCATAATTGAACCCTCTGGATGAGCACGGTTCCGCACATAACCTTTTAATACTCCTAAATATCTCTCCAACGAAAACATATGATGTAAATATAGTGGCCCCAATGCTTTTATCTGATCAACAAGATGTATGATTATGTGTACTTGCATATCAAAAAAGGATGGTGGGAAACACATCTCAAGCTTGCACATTGTCTCGATAATGTATGTTTTCAGATAGTCTAAATCTTCACGTGCTATCACCTTTTGCGATACTGCATTGAAGAAGTAACACAAACGTGTGATGACAACTTTTATATGCTCAGGTTTGATTACTCTTATTGCAATGGCAAGGAAAATTGTCATCATCATGTGACAGTCGTGAGAATTATAACCGAATAAGACAAGTCTTTCATCGAGACTAGTTTGCGGATATTGGATGAGAAACTTGTGGGCACTTTGATCCCACGCAAGCATTCGCAAATTGCTTTTTTCTCTTCTAGCGTCAAGTTGTAGCTGGCTGGGGGAAGGTAATGCTTCCCGTTCGCCTTTTCTACTGGATGAAGCTCTGGTCTCAAATCAAGATTTACTAGGTCCATACGTGAATTTAATCCATCCTTTGTCTTCCTCGGCATGTCCAGCAAGGTCCCAATGATGCTGTCAAATACATTCTTTGTAACGTGCATCAAATCAATACTATGGCAAAATTCCAGATTCTTCCAATACGGAAGATACTTGAAAAAAATTGATTGTTTCTTGAAAGCCATGTCAGTTGTATCATCCGAAGATGTACTTTTCTTTCTCTTAATTCCTTTACTCTTTTTTCCCTTACCGAAAGCAATATGAATGTTCTTGACCATTTCAAACACAAGTTTTCCACTGTAAGGTTTCGGTGCAGTATCTTTTTCGATTTTGTTATCAAATTGTTCTTTCATCTTCCTATACTTGTGTGTATCTGTCAAGAACCGTCGATGTCTCATGTACACCGTCTTTCTGGATGAAGTGAGGTATAGATATCCAGTTCTATCCACGCACCTAACGCAACCTTTCTTCCCTTTCATTTGTCCCGATAATGTAAACAGTCCGGGATAATCATGCACGGTAACGAATATCATTGCTCTTAGCGTGAAATACTCCCGCTTGTACTCATCCCATGTACGTACCCCTTCATTCCACAATTTCGCCATATCTTCCATTAAAGGTTCCAAGAACACATCAATTTCGATGTCGGGTTGTTTCGGACCTTGGATAAGAACAGATAATAAGATATATTTCCTTTTGTGACACAACCACGTCGGTAGGTTGTACATAGTTAAGACCACGGGCCATGTGCTGTGTATGCTCCTTTTTTCACCAAACGGATTCATTCCATCTGTACCCAAGGCAAACCTCACATTTCTGATTTCCTTCGCAAATTCTGGATACTGAATATCAAAATTTTTCCACTGCGTTGCATCACCAGGGTGTCGTATATGTTTTTCATTCTTCTTGCGTTCCTCGGAATGCCAACGCATAAGTTCAGCCTCCCTAGGGTTTGAGAACAAACGCTTCAAGCGATCAATTACCGGAAGGTACCACATCACCAATGCAGGAATTTTTCTCTTATTCTTCCCGTCTGCATCGCCAGAAGTATCGTCATCGTCACCTTCAGGACCAATAATAAACTTCTTATTCTTCTGAGTCTTTTTCATGTTGGTAACATACTGGTGATTGTAGTCCTTCTTATATCTACTGACACCACAAATGGGGCATCTAGTTGCGAGCTCATGCTCTTTGCGATACAGAATACAATGGTTCACACAAGCGTGTATTTTTGTCACACCTAGTGCCATCGGGCAAAGAAGTTTCTTCGCTTTATAAGTGCTTCTAGGCAGTTTATTTGGATTTGGAAGAATTTCTGCCAGAAGATTCAAAAGATCAGAGAAACTACAATCGGACCATCCGTGCGTAGCTTTCAACTTTAGTAGTTCTAAGACTGCACGCAATGTAGTAAACTCTTTATCACAACCGTTTGATTCATCATATAAAAGCTCTGTGGCCGCATTTTGCAATGTCTCCATTTTACTTAAACCTTTGCTTGCTCCCATAGAAGTCAGTACATATGGTTCAATGTGACGCAACATCTCCTCACAATCGAACTCATCATCATCATCACCAGCTTGATTGTCACTACCATCATCGATATGAACATTATCATCATCTGAGCCTCTCTCATCATCTTTATCCACATCATGTGTATCTAACTCACCATGCTCTGTCCATATTGTGTAGTTATTTTTGAAACCTCTTTTCACCAAATGAGATTGGATTACTATAGTATCCGTCCAAGCAATCTTATTTTCGCAGTCGATACATGGACATAATATGTCATCTATCTTTTGCAACTTCGCATGTCTCTTGGATGCTTCAATAAAATTTGCAACATTACGAATGTACATAGGATCGGGTCTTGGCATGTTATACATCCACGCTCGACGGACCATGCTTCAATAATAGAATTTTTTGTCAGATTTACAAAATTTGGCCACAAATATTCTCTAAAGGTCTTCTATAAAATGAATTTACAGAGACATAACAAGTATGATTAGGGCGACTAATGTAGGAGACGGGCGACGTCTTGAGGCGGACGGAGTCAAAGGGGGAAACAGGCCCAGCAGCATGGGCTAGGTCTGGGTGGGATCCAGTCCGTTATATCGGGAAACAAGGCCCAGATGCATCTTATATATATTACAATAGCATCTGTTAATTAAACATCATATTCATGTCACATAATAGGTACAAAAAGGAAACAATCCATATAGTCCATACATCAATATACCAGAACACAATCCATACAGTCCTTACACATGCAAAAGGACAGAATCCATATACCAGAACACACAAAACTAACAGCTTATCAGCTAATGAAAATATACAAAGAAAAAGTAAGGAAACTACATTTACCTTGCAGAGGCGTCAACACGGTGGGGAGGCGTCAGCACGGTGGGCCGGCTGGGTGGAAAAGTGGCGGTGCGGGGTTGAGCGGCGGCGCGGCAGTATGGGCTGGGCGGCGGAGCGGCGGCGCGGCGCAGTGGAAATTTCAACAGCCTGGCGGCGTCGATATAAATTCTCCAGGGTTGCGTTTTGACTGCGGTGAGGGGTCCTTATATAGACGGAGGTTTTTCACAGGCGGTTTTTAACTTTATCGCAGACGGGTTTTACTTACCAACCGCCTGAGATGATGTTTATTAATTAAGAAGTAAATATCTTCACAGGCTGTTGGTACTTAATAACCGCCAAGGAAGATTTTTATCTCAGGCGGGTATTACTTAACAACCGTCTAAGATAATGCCAACTGAACAAAATATTTTTAAAACTTGTATAGCTGACGTTGAAATGTTTTGGTAAATATCAAATTAATTTCTACTCACATATTATTCACATTTGTGTATCTCATAAAAAAAGATCTTTCACTCAAAATTGTTGGTACGAACATATTTGCATAATTTATACATGTATGAATTTTTTTAATTTTTTTAAAAGCACTCCAACATGTCAGACTTCAAATTATCCACCAGTATTCATTGACACTTGATTGAAATATGTACAAAACACAAGAAAAATGTACAAGAACACTTGATTGAAATCCTAAAACTACACTACGGCCCCGCCTCCTCCATCCTCTCCGCCAGCTTCTCAAACCAAGCCAAGCGGTCCTCCTCCGACTCGTCGTCGTCGTCGTCGTAGTCGTCACCATGGTGGTGGTCGCCGTCGTCGTCGTCGCCGTCGTCAGTGGATGACTCGTCGTCGCCGTCGTCGGTGGACGACTCGTCGTCGCCGTCGTCGGAGGACGACTCGTCGTCGCCGTCGTCGGAGGACGACTCATCGTCATCATCGTCGTCGTCGTCGAAGTCGTCCTCCTCCTCCTCCTCCTCCGGCGACGATGCAGCAGGAGAGAGGGTCGGCTTCTCCGGCTGAGCCGATTGCTCCGGCTGTACCGGTGGCTCCGGCTGCACCGGCGGTGGAACGCGCTGGTCGTCATTCACCCTCTCGGGGGAGCTGCAGCGTATCCGCTTGCAGGGTGGCTGCCTCGGCGGGCTAGGTGGCGGAAGGTTGGCCATGGCTGTGGTGGTTAATCGGTGGCGGGCTAGGAGAGGTGGAACGATGGAAGAAGAAGAAAGGAGTGGAGAAAAGTTTTGTGCTTGTCCATAACCGACGACGCGCCTTATATAGGTCTGTGCGGAGTAGACGAGGGAGCGGTTCGTTTCCCGCGCATTGAACTCTTTGCAGACCTCGTGCGGCGCACAATTAAACCACTGTGGAAGACGATCTTGAGAGATCCTTGCACGCGTCCCTGCACCACGGCTTCTCAACTTCTCCGCAGACCTCGTGCGGCGAGTCAGTTAATTAACACTTCTCAGACCGTTAATTAACATTGTAGTTTCAAAAATGATTATCTCAGGCGGGTATTACTTATAAACCGCCTGAGAAAAAAGAAGTAAAAATCTTCACAGACGGTTGGTACTTAACAACCGTCTACAAATACGTTTATCTAAGGCGGGTATAACTTAACAACCGCCTGGGATAATGCCCGATACTGTTCTGCAGTTTCCTTATCCCTTGCTTCTTTTTTATTTAGATTCCATTATAAATACTCAAACATGTTTACATTCTGCAAATTGTGTTCAAATTCGATGATTCTTTCTTCTACATTTGTATTAAATTAACATCTACCAACTGAACAAAATATTTTGTTCATTGCGCATTGAACTCTTTGCAGACCTCGTGCGGCGCACAATTAAACCACTGTGGAAGACGATCTTGAGAGATCCTTGCACGCGTCCCTGCACCACGGCTTCTCAACTTCTCCGCAGACCTCGTGCGGCGCGTCAGTTAATTAACACTTCTCAGGCCGTTAATTAACATATTGTAGTTTAAAAATGATTATCTCAGGCGGGTATTACTTATAAACCGCCTGAGAAAAAAGAAGTAAAGATCTTCACAGACGGTTGGTACTTAACAACCGTCTACAAATATGTTTATCTGAGGCGGGTATAACTTAACAACCGCCTGGGATAATGCCCGATACTGTTCTGCAGTTTCCTTATCCCTTGCTTCTTTTTTATTTAGATTCCAATATAAATACTCAAACATGTTTACATTTTGCAAATTGTGTTCAAATTCGATGATTCTTTCTTCTACATTTGTATTAAATTAACATCTACCAACTGAACAAAATATTTTGTTCATTGCGCATTGAACTCTTTGCAGACCTCGTGCGGCGCACAATTAAACCACTAAGACGATCTTCAGAGATCCTTCCGTCGCACGCGTCCCCTGCACCACGGCTTCTTAACTTCTCCGCAGACCTCGTGCGGCGCGTCAGTTAATTAACATAGCATTTGTTGTATGTTTTTTATGTTCTGACCAATTTCAAAGGGTTTATGAAGTGAAATTTAATGGTAACCTTTACTTATCAATAATATTACAAGAAAGTGGATTTTTGCCTTTTTAAAGGACCACATTTAATCAAGAATATTAATTAAGAAGAAGTAAATATCTTCACAGGCGGTTATTGCTTAACAACCGCCTGAGATAATGCCCGATACTGTTCTTCAGTTTCCTTATCCCTTGCTTCTTTTTTATTTAGATTCCAATATAAATACTCAAACATGTTTAGATTCTGCAAATTGTGTCCAAATTCGATGATTCTTTCTTCTACATTTGTATAAAATTAACATCTACCAGCGAGGGCAAACTTGAAAAGCCCGACTCTCTGAATGAAGTAGAGGATAAAATGAAAGAGGTAATTGAAAAGCAACAGAAGGGTCTCTTCAAGCCGAAGAGGGAGAATGACCAACTTACCGCTATCTTGGGAAACCCTGAACACAGCGGACGGGTTCGAGCGGTCTCTTCTCAAATGTCTTGGCTAGATGGTTTCCCTAAAGATAAAGACACATATAGAAGACGTGAGAGGTTTAAGAAAACACTTGATGAAACAATTGCTCAAAAGGTCAAAGAAAATATGCAAGAAATAATGGAACAACTTAGACAATCAGGACAATTAGTGGCACCGAGTACAATGATGGTTCCGGTGCAAAAGGAGCAATTAGTATCTCCAACTGCCTACCCTAGCAGCGTTGGTTCCGTGCCAGGCTCAGGGTCAGCCCATAAGTTCCCTGTCGATGATATTGCTAACGACAAATCTTGTCGTCTTCTTGTCCCGATAGGCAGAGCAGGGAACAAAACCAAACAGGTTGCCACTGCTATGGCAAAGCCTGATCGTGACTTCAACGGGAGTCCACTTCCGTTGTATTATTCTGTGGTGCAAGTTCTTCAGATCATTGATAATGATTATGAAGATTATGAAATAGACCACGTCACACCTGAGGGGATCGCGACTCTGGGGCAGGCTGTCAACCAATTAATCCTTTGGCACCGACGCGATATCGTCTTGGACGATGAGCCAATTTCTAGCCCCGTCGCATCTCCAAATACTGCAACCCCATCTTCTAAGGCGAAAGTGCATGAAGATCCACTCCCAGTCCAGGAAGATCCACTCCCCCTATGTCTGAGCAAGGATGATGATATCCAAGAGCAACAAGTTGGACAACAACTTCAAGCAGTACCAGAGCAAGCTGTTGCTAGTAAAGAGCAACTAGTTGAGCAACAGCTTGAAGTAGTACTAGAGCCAGCTGCTGGGAGTAAAGAGCAATCAGTTGAACAACAGGTTCAACAACAAGCCAGTGTCCAACTTCTGACGACTACTCCTCGATCATCAGTGCCTGTCAAAGTTAGCTCATACGAAAATAAGAAACCTTCATCAGAAGTGACAAAGTATTTGGAAGCTATGAAGGAAAATATTAGAAAATCGAGTGCATCTCGTTCTTCTCATGAGCCAGCATTAGAAGATATCAAGGAGTGGGAAGAAGACGGTGTCATGTATAATCGGCGGACGGCTTTAGTTAAACCAGGAGTTCCAATATACAAGCTTGAGGATGTTCCTCCTAAATTTGAGAATGGGAAGCCGTTAATGACATCCGTACAACTTAGCAAACAACCCGTCGCGCTCAGAAGAATGCATGAGTGGTACATCACTGCCAGCACAAAATATGGTCTTGATTGCGTCACATTTCGTATTCCAAAAGAAGCATTCTGGAGCACTGGAGTAGATAAACGAGTCATTTTATTTGACGAGCTGCTTTCCCTTTTCCATCGGGGCATGCTCGAAATCAACCTGCTACTCGTCTGGTGCTTGTAAGTGCTCTAATATTTTGTATTTGCTTTTCTTACTACACGCATACGCATTTCATGAGATTATAACAATTCTGGACTTCTTCAATAGGATGCAATACATGGATAATGAAAAGTTGGCGCACAAGACAGGTATCCTTGACCCTACTAGGATTGCAAAGTCGCTATTCGACGTCCAGGCGAATCGAGAATCAAGCCAGTACAAACACATGAAAAAAAAGATTTTGAAAGAGCAATTGCAAAACTTAAGAAGGATAGAAAGGCAGAAGTTGCAGCTTACATAGGACATGCGATGTTTAACTTTGTCAGAGACGGCCAGGACCTCGTAAAGGCTCCGTACCACTTCGAGTAAGTTCGACACATGGCATTGAAATAGCAATTATTGGTAATTGTTAACACGTGTGTTTGTACGTTTGCAGTAATCACTACATAATGATCTTCATCAAGCCAACGCAGGGAATGGCAACAATCTTGGACTCGGCCGATTACCCACCAGATCGTTACAAAGATTTCCTTTCCATTTTGAAAAAGTACGTTTATTCAATAATTTTAATTTATGCACATTTAGAATGTGTTGACAAGTTTTATATGACATTTCTTGTATTACAGCGCTTGGCGGTTTTACGCGGAACAGCTTGGCGGTCAGAGACCTCCTAATACGAATGCATTGGACATTAAAACGTATTATGCTTGTCCGAAGCAGCCTGCTGGGAGTGTCTTATGCGGGTATTATGTATGCGAGCATCTTCGGACCGCCGCCGTATATAGAGTCAATCGTGAGGATGTAAGTTATCCTTAATGTCGATACCTTATTTTCTTACTTTTGTGTTTCATTTTCATTGTAACTAGCATAGTTTAATGCTTATATTCTCTGCTGTTCAATATTACCAGAAACATTATTTTCATATTTTGATTCCAACTTCAAAATTCAATTGCTCATAGTACAACTGCTCCAAAAATACCTACTAAATTCTTGTATACTCTCACTTTGATCTATACTTTGAGATTGTTCAAACCAACACATTCTAAACCTTGTTATGTGTTATATTGCAGCACAAGAAGAATCTGAACGAAGAATGGCCGGTTTGTAGAAGTATTCCTGATGGAGGAGCCGACAGGATTGCTTCTGAACTCTGTCAGTTCATTCGTCGCGAAATTTTGCACAAAACGGGGAAGTTCTTTGATAAGAGAGGTTCAGCAGCTGATGTGCCAGAACTTTGCGACTATACCAATCTAAACAGTTTTTAGTGAAAACTTGTAAACTTTGAGATGAAATTGTATCTGTAACTTGTGTGTATGTATATTGTTTTAGTGAAATTGACTTCTGTGATGATAATATTGTTGTCTTTTGTTCTGTGATGATTGTTGTTTTTTGTTCTGTGATTATATTGAATTGACCTGGAAATTAGAAATAACAGCAGTAGTACTGCATGACTGTGAAAAACAATTATCACAGGCGGCTAGATACAAGTAAAGAAACATCTGTGATAACCTCATTTTCACAGGCGGTGTCTGTTATGGTAGAAACCGGCTGCGTTAAAGGGTCTTCACAGACGGCTGATATAGGTAAACTCCGTCTGTGATAACACCATTATCATAGACGGGTTAGTTATGCTTCAATAACCGTCTGTAAAGACACATTATCATTGACGGTTAGTTATGCTTCAAAACCCGCCTGTGAAGACATATTATCATAGGCGGTTAGTTATGCTTCAAAATCCGCCTGTGAATACACATTATCATAGACGGTTAGTTATGCTTCAATACCCGACTGTGAAGACTCATTATCATAGGCGGTTAGTTATGCTTCAAAATCCGCCTGTGAAGATAAATTATCATTGGCGGTTAGTTATGCTTCAATACCCGCCTGTGAAGACTTCTTATCATAGACGGTTAGTTATTCTTCAATAACCGTCTGTGATAAGATGTTTATCACAGACGGTTATATATGCTGCACGACCCGTCTGTGATAAAGTATTTTCACAGACGGCTAGCCTAAGTAAAGAACCGCCTATGATAATCGGTCTTCACATGCGGCTATCCTTAGTGAAGAATCGCCTATGATAATTAGTCTTCACAGGCGGTTTCACTTCTCCGCCTGTGAAATTGCGGATTATCACAGACTCTTCGTTTCAGGCGGTTTTAAAAGCCGTCTGTGATAATAGGTTTGGAGCCGTCTGTGATGAGGCTTATTGTAGCAGTGTCCGCACCCTCGACCTCCGCTCGAACAACTTCAAGGGGTTTCCCGTCGGCTTCTTTACCGCGTTTCCGGCTCTAGAAACCTTCGCCGTCGACGACAACGACATGATCGAAGACACTGCTATTATCCCGGAGGACGTGCTTACCTGCACTGGCCTCCGGAGCTTTACGGCCAACAATATCAACATGCACCAAGTATTCCCGAACTTTTTCGGGAACACCAGTTCATTCCCGAACCTTGAGAGACTGTCCCTGAGGACGAACCAGCTGTCCGGAGTCATTAGCCCTGACTTCGGCAAGAACAGCAAGATAAAGTTCTTCGACGTCGGCGACCAGCGCAATACAGAATACAACGTCCCACTCAGTGGCACACTGCAATTCATCATCGGCATGGAGAACATCGAGGAATTCCGAGTGGATCACAATTACTTCTACGGGGAACTCCCAGACGCCAGCCATCTCGTGAACCTTCGTGTCTTCGACGCCTCCAGCAACCACCTGAGTGGCAGCCCCAAGTTTCCACCGGGAACTGAAGTTAATCTGGATGGAAATCCAGGGATTCACCGGCGATGATGATGCACGCGCACCTAATTGGTTACTTGATCGATGTTTTACCTAGCTTGCTACATCTGATAATCGGAACTGAACAAGGAAATGCCTGTTGCGTCTCGTTTTGTATGGTTTATTACAAACAGAGAATAAGCTTCTCGCCTCTATGTTTTCGCATACAGTGTTTTGTTAATTGAAATGCACCACTTAGTATGTATCCAACGGTTTTCCCGTTCTCCGGTGACATCTGAATTTAGAGAAAGACTCAGAGGGTGGTCAGGCTGGCGGTTGGTGGTGGCGAGGCACCACGTGTTCAAGGCTGAGATTGATGATGACTGGGTACTCATTAGATTCAATCAAACGGGTGTTGTGCCCCAATTAAAAAGGATCAACTCGCAGTGTTTGCCACCCTCGTCAGGGCCAGCCCAGCATGGACACCACACAACCAGATTAGCACGTCTGCCTTAAAACGCCGCTCTCAGTTAAATCTTAGCCCCTAACCCCGGAATTCGGATCGCCTGCACGCTGCACCCCTCCTCGATTCTTCTTCCTCCCGCGCCCCCTCCATCTCCCCTACTGTCGGTCGCACCACTACAGAAATCGAGCAAAGAAGTGTCGGGCAAAGTAAGAACGTCGGGCCGTAGAATTTAACTCGCCTAAAGCCGTCGGTTTCAACCCCGACGATTATAGAATTAGGACCATCAGTCTAGTAGCTCGAGCCGACGATTATAATTATAAGTGTCAGTACGCATAAAAAAACCTACGTGAGTATGTAAAGTCTCGGCCAAAAATCTCCACCGACTGCCATACAAGCTGCCAGCTTTCAAAATTTTAATTCCCGCGGCTGTTATAACCGTCGGTCCAAAAAAACCGACGCTCATTTCATATTGACCGCCTGCGGCCCTTCCTCTCCAATATCTAGGTGCCGCACCCTTCTTTACTTCCTCAAAAACCGTCCGCACCCT